>CM062295.1:481550463-482750463 GCA_031216915.1 Pictodentalium vernedei
CCCACACTTTTCCCCCAAAAACTTATAAAATCATGATAAAAAATAAGAAACATGTAAACTTTTAGATGTCAGTTGATCGCAAATTATTCTACGATAACATCCTGCGTGAACATGCACCATCGAAAGCCGATGTGGAAAACAAGATGGCCACCAAGGCGACCACCCGTTTCCAATTATCCCGCTTATTTAATGGACATCAAGTTGGGATTTCTTTGGAATCCTCGGTTTCTATCTGTTTTGTCTGTAAATGACCCTATTCTGACTATATTAGCTGCCTACCTAGTCTCAGCTGTCTCTGTCCCACCCTCTGACATCACCAAGTCTTTAATCACCAGTCAGATTGCTTCATTTCCCATAATATGTGCATATCCTTACAGAGTTATCGAAGTTCTATATGATTCCCAAGGCCAAGCGGCAATCGAGCAGGAACAGATATTGCTCGAATGGCTCGAATCTTATCCAGCGAATAAGCTATCGAGTAGCGACTGGAACAGGCGTTGCTCGAATGGCTCGAAACTAATCGAGAAAATAAGACATAAAGTAATTACTCGGAACGAGTGACTCGTCTTACGGCTCTTATCCTCATCTGGGTATTGGAGGATACCTATGACGTGGTGATGTAGTACTGGGGGATACCTTTAGAGGATACTTATCAGAAAATATCTATCTAAAGACAGTTATGGTTCCTAGTGTCTGTTCAGTTTCCTTGCATCTAGTCCTCCCCATAGCCCTTTTCGCTCCAGACCGCTACTGCTGACCTTGTCTAATATCGCCATCGTCTGTCCTGTGTTTCACTTCTATTGTAGTCACCCAATCTCATAGTCCTCTTCCAGCCTTTTACCATTACTACTGACATGTAGCACTACTGCAGGCTTGCTAACTATCTCAAATTTCTCGAACGACTAGAATACCATCGAGCAAATAAGCCATCGAGTAATTGCTCGAACGAGTGCTCCTCTTACGACTCTTATTCACATCGCGATTAGGAGGGTACTTATGACATGGTGATGTAGTACTAGAGCATACCTTTGTAAGATACCTTTTGGGGATACCCTTTAGAGGATACTTACCTGAAGGTAGTTAAAGTCCCTGGTACCTGGTGGGCTAATGGTTTTTATAGCTCTAAGACCACTGCTGTTGACTTACCCATATTCATTATCATCTGTCCGATCATTAGCTTCTACAGCAGTCATCCAATACCATACTCTTCTACCACCCTTGCAGCCTTGAACCATTACGTCCGATTTGTAGCACTACTACAGGCATGCTGACTATCTATGTCTTGACTCTATGCTCGGCCAAGCCTTTAACAGGTTCAATAAGATTGCTTCACCCCCCCCCCCCCCCACATGTACCATTTTATACAGAGTTCAAATCCCTTGTATATCATTTATAGATATAAACATGCTATGGAAGGAATTCTCTCTAAGTGGGATTCCAAGCCGATTCCGTAAAGTGGGATTCCGTGCTAGAAGACTATAGTATTTGGGTGACTGCTGTAAAAGCTAATGATAGGACAAATGATGGTGAATATGGGTAAGTCAACAGTCGTGGTCTAAGAGCTATAAAAACCAAAGCCGATCAAGTACCAGGAACTATAACTATCTTCAGGTATCCTCAAAAGGTATCCTCCAAAGGTATCCTCAGATAGTACACCACCGTGCCATAAGTAGCCCCCAATACCGAGATGAGGATAAGAGACGTAAGAGGAGTCACTCGTTCGAGCAATTACACTCTAAAATCAGTTTGGTTAAAAATCAACCAAAATCAACTGGGTTGAGTGAATATGAACCCAATTGGGTTCATATTCACTCAACCCAGTTCATTTGGGTTGATTTTTAACCAAACTGAGTTTAGAGTGTACTCGGTGACCTATGTGTTCGATGGTTCTAGTCGTTCGAGTAAACTGACACAGTTAACAAGCCTGCAGTAGTGCTACAAGTCATTAGTAATGGTACAAGGCTGGAAGAGGACTACAGGATTTGACGATCGCGGTAGAAGCTAATCATAGGACAGACGGTGGCGATATTGGACAAGTCAGCAGTAACGGTCTTGGAGCTATGGAGGCCATGGGGAACTGAACAGACACTAGGAACCATAACTGTCTTCAGATAGATATCCTCCGATAAGTATCCTCTAAGAGGTATATTCCAAAGTCATCCTCCAGCACTACATCACCATGTCATAGGCATCCTCCAATACCTAGATGAGGATAAGAGTCGTAAAAGGAGTCACTCGTTGGAGTAATTACTCTATGGCTTATTTGATCGATTAGGTTCTCGTCAGATCACCGAAGTTAAGCAACTTCGAGCCCGGGGAATCCTTGATGGGTGACCGTCTGAGCGATCGATTCGGACTCCCGCGTTGTGTCCTTGGGCAGGCACTTCACCCATATTGTCCACATGGGGGCACGATGACGCCGTGTACTAAGGCGTACTGCACGTCGATGGTGCGCAAGTCTTTAACCAATCTTACCCTGCCTGTGCTGCTGTGCGGAGTTACGATGTTGGGGAGCTGGCAGCTGCTCGTTGGTTCTCTCCGGGTACTCCAGCTTCCTCCACCCGTGAAACTGTCACCGACATAATATGACCTTGGCTGTTAAATTGTCGTTAAACCCTAATAAATAACTAAATAATTTGATCGATTAGATTCGAGCAATGCCTGTTCCAGTCACAACTCGATAGCCTATTCGCTGGATAAGATTTGAGTCATTCGAGCAATATTTGTTACTGCTCGATTGCCGCTTGGCCTTGGAAATCATATAGGAGTTCGTTATACACAAGGGAGATAACTCTGTACGGATATACACAAATTATGGGAAATCAAGCAATCTGACTGGTGATTTTAGCCTTGGTTGAGGTCAGATGATGGGACAGAGACAGCTGAGACTAAATCGGCAGCTAATATAGTCAGAACAGGGTCAGTTATAGACAAACCAGATAGAAACCGAAGATTCCAAAGGCAGCTAATATAGTCAGAACAGGGTCAGTTATAGACAAACCAGATAGAAACCGAAGATTCCAAAGGAATCCGAACTAGATAAATAGGACGTATCCGAACCAGCAACTACTCGAATTCGATCGAACTTACCCCCAGGAGACCTCTCGCTCCTATAGCACACCGTGCTACTATTATAAGCCCAAAATGGGAATCTGGACAAAATAAAGTCCGTTTTGGTAATTTGGGGTGGTTTGGAGGGATTGTCGAGTTCTTGGTGGTATTAGATTTACTTCTACTCTGTCGAACACACCCCTCCAAACATAGCCCTGTCCTATTGTAGGGTTTTGGGTCACATAGCAACAAGTTAATTCCCGTTCCTTACCTCATACAGTTTTTTCGAGAAAAATTAGTGATGGTATAAAATCGCGAAACTGACCCACCCCTATGGGCGCCATCTTAGATTACGTCATATCCGGCCAGGGTGATGTCTTGTTAACAACTGAAAATCTACTCTCCATATGTCCAGATACATAAAAAAGCCTCGTTCGGTCCTGGGGGTCCTATAGGGGGTGTACCTAGCTGCCCGACTGATATGGGCAGCTAAAACTTCCCCAGAAATAACTGAAAGGTTCTTGGCATGTAACTTGCAAATGTATCTAAAAACTGCGTGTTGAAGCATATGTTTCGTTGCAGTAAAAAAGTGACGAGACTTAAAATTAGACCTTCAAGTGTTAAAGAAGCAATTTTGTATTTGAATGAGGTCTGAGGTTGGGAAATTTTGGGTTTGCATTGGGAAAAATCATGCCAAAACGCCATTGAGTAATGTACCATATTCGGCCCCCTGTATACATCCAAAAAAAATCGAGCAATCGTTCACATACTATTTTATGCAGTGGTGGACTGTGCCGGGAAAGGTAACCGGGAAATGCACCAGGTAGGCCCAAACCCGGAGAAAAGTTCGAACTGAATGAACGCAGCTTCATTGCGTCTGAGCTATCAATGGCTGTCCACATGGAGGACATTTCAATGGCATTTTTGTATCAGCTTCATCGATCATTCGGCAAAAATGGTTCTACTGGGGACAAAGAGGGGGGGGGGGGGGGGGGGGGTGGGGGTGGACCCAACGGGAAGTTTTGATTTTTAAAATCAAAGGAAACGCTGTTTCCTTTCATCTGAGCGAACAATGGCAGAGTAGACTTCTGTATATCGAAATGTCCTCTACGTTGAATGGCATATATTTCGATATACCGACATTCTATTCAATCTCAGATCCATTTCGCCTTATTGGTCATTTCACGAAATTTCACGCACCATCAGGTGTTGGGGCTGCATCACTTTTGGGGGCCCTAGGCGGTACCCAATTGGGGGCCTGTCGGGTATTTTCTCACTGGACCATACGGCCAGTCCGCCTCTGATTTTATTTCGGAGAAGTTCATGTAACTATTCATTCAGTCGAAGCCCTGGGATCGACTCCCGTCAGAGCCGACTTAACAAAACTTTATATAGAGTTTTCAGCTTTGACTCGGACCTAGCACAATGCCTAGTGGAATTTCTACTTGACACAGACGATTTAAAATTAATTCAGGCAGTTGTACCCTCACTGATTTTCCATTAAATGAGATTCATGTGTTTAAACCTGGCACCAGAGACAATATAAACATTTTTTTAGTGGACGAGGGGGTAAAACTTGTCATGTAATTTCAGGACATGTTACAAAAGGGTGCGCAATAGGGAATGCGGATCTTTTTGGGGGAGCCGGATACCCCTTTAACCCCCACCCCCGATTTCTACGCCACTGGAAGGGGATTATTATAAGCGTAAGCAACTCATTTTCTCTATTTATCAGGAAACGAATTATTGGCCAACCTACGCTCAGGGACGTGGCGACGGGGTGGTGGGGTGGTGTGGGGTGTGTCACCCTCCCCCATCCTGACCAAAATTTCCTATAGTTGGAAATCCGGAGGGCAAGTCAAGAGCAGTTGGAAATTTAATCTATCTGGTATCTGGATTTTAGAGCCTCTTTGGTGATGTCTCCTTTACTTCCCAAAATCCAACTCGGTTTCAAATCGGCAAAACTTCCAACTGTTAATATTTACAACTATAGTGTACGTAATATCAAGCTTCATAAGTATGCATGATGTCAATCTGTACGAGATTTCTATAGTATGTTTATCGTAAACAAAAAAAAAAAATCCTCGAAATGCACTTCAAGAAAATCACATCATGTAAAATCGTTATCCTGAGTTAATTCCATCATTCACAGTTACAAAATGATGAAACATCAAAAATTGATCATTCCTGCATAAGATCTGATTTAATGTTAGGACAGTGTGAATTGTTCAAGGCTCTCAGCGTGAGCATTTGTTTATCACACATTCAATTCCCAGAATACTACCAAATAATAATAACCTGATAATTCTATCATAAATGTGTTGGCATTTCAGTTACTAAAATCAATTTTATGCCTCCTTTCATGGCTTCATTTTCTAATTTTTTCTCGGCAGCGAATTTCCAACTAGGGGGAAGGACCGGGAGGGGAAAAAGAGAAATTCACTACCTTACCCCACCCCCCCCCCCCCCCCCCCCCCCCCCCCCCCCCAATCGGAAGCCTCTAGCCACGTCCCTGCCTACGCTCTTCATAAAAAGACCGCATTTATTTCAAAGGAGTCTTTGAATGAGTTTTTACATTATCTCCTAACACTCTGGTAGTACAAAATAATTTTCTCCGGTCACTCTGTTTTCCTCATATTTAACTATGAATTTTACCAATTATATGTTGTTTGACAGAGCTCACCGAGCTGTGTCAAACAAGGTATATTTGTTTAAATATGAAACGGCGTTATGGGAAATATTTGCTGCTGAACACTTTGCCGTTTTGACATCAGAGTGCAGAGAGTTAAAAGCAGCTGACTGAGTCCAATTGTTTCTCTTTGTTTTTGGGGCTAAAATATTCACAGTGCCAACATCAACTCAGGAATTGTACCCCAGTCTTCCAATACTCCAGTTCAGTGAATAATTCTATGGAATATTTTTTTTTTATTTTGGAGGTCAATGACACACACCAGATCGTAGGAAATATGGAGAAGTTCGATTGAGGTCAGCATAAAAGGTGGGCATTCCCCTTAATTTATTCTAACTCCTCCTCCTCCTAGGCGTCAACCAGTATTTCTCGAGAAACTGTTCCGATAGTAAATGTGTATCTAATTTATCGAGCGTGTTGGACAGACAGGCAATGTAAAAACTGGGTGATGCAATAGTCTTGTATCGATATTTGAATTTGAGGCAGCAGCTACTGGGCGGTAAATCACGATATTCTGTGCATCACTGCCTGTATTACAAAGTCAAAACGATCAATGAGAAATTCATATTAGCTCTACAAATTTTCTGATGAATCGGGAGATTGTGATGTAAAGTGTTTGTATCTTTCTCACGTCAAATTGGGTGCTAATTCTCTGACACGTGCGTTCTGTTGATGCGTGTTTATGGATACTACTAATTCATTTGTTGTTTGCTCGCCAACAGTAGACTACTACTGGAATGTTTTGGTGTAACGGAAGAACTATAGCGGATAAAAAGAGCCACCGTTATATTCGTCTATAAGAACACTTTCAAAAGAAAGGATTCTGTGATTTTAAAAAAAAATATTCACATCATTTTTCAGCACATTAGGGGAGGCAATCTCATCAAAAAACAAGAAAATGACGATTGATTCTCAAGAGAAGGGTGAGTACTTATTTATATTGCCCCTTTACTGAACGCACACCGCACACGCTATCAACATTTAGTATTTTTTTCAGTTCTTTTCAGAAACTTAATACAAAACCATATCACGTGACTTCTCATTGGAGCGAACTCGACGAGCTCCAGGCCCGACGCCAGGATCTAAAAAATCCCAGGCATGGTAGGGAGATAGTTAAAAATTCCCGACATAGTTTCCATAACATGTGACCATTCGTTGGAACGAGCTCGTTCCAATGAGGGTTCACATGATCTTGTTTTGCTGGATTTTTTTGAGAGATAATCTTTTTTCAACTGCTCAATTTGGCAATTTACGCTGGCGGATGTGGCCAATTCGTTAGGTACAGGATTAACCGTTCAACTGACGTAAAAGCTATAGTTGGACAGCGCTATTCACAAAAGACACTATTCACATTCTAATAATATTTTTTTCATTTTTTCCCTTTAAAACAAAGCTTACGACCCTCATCGGAATGAGCTCGCTCCCTATGGGAGGCCATAAACTATGTTTTTTTGGATCATGAAAAGAGAAAAATTCTAGTTCAGTTTTGTTCAGTGCAATGCAAGGGGTTAAATCTTGTTACAAATCAGAGTGTGATCATGAAAAGAAGTGACAAACTCAGTTTAACTTGTTAGAACTCAGTCATTCGCCCGACAACATGAACTTAGCCCCGAATAATAACGTCCTTCGGAAGTAAAATTAATTTTTGGGGTGGTGTACATCCTAAGTAAGGCCCAAGACTGAACTAGGTTATGATATTTCATGGTCTTAGCCCCCACCCTAAACACCATAAAATCTATACGGCACTACCCGTGTTGAGGCTGAAGTCTTGTTCAGTCCCTCCATTTTTTTAAATGCCCAAGTAAACGTGACATATGGGCTAGTCAGTGTTAAAAACAATACAGTGCTTAACTGTGGGAAAGTGCTCCTTTTATTTATTTAGATGGGGGGGGGGGGGGGGGGGGTGGGGGGAGTGCGTGTGATTGATAATGTGAATGAGCATAGCTGCTAGTGTGGTATATTCAATGGATGACTTGTTATTAGATGTACTAGATGTTAATAACAATGTTTTCACTTTATCTATCGCTATAATCAGGTGTGGACCTGGAGGAGGTGGGGGATTTTGGGTTGCGGGGGGGGGGGGGTGGTTCTATATGTAGAACGTAAACAAAATTTCACTTTGCCCCTGTAGATTCTACACACGATGAACAGGTGAGTGGCCATCACTTCATTCACTTTTGCTGTACCAATTATTTATTGGTGTTTAAGGTCACATACTTACGCACAATGGCTAATCATGACCGTGACAGTTTTACGGGTTCAGGGGTGGGGGAAGCTGGGGTACCCGGAGAGAACCACCGAGCAACGACGAGCAGCTGCCAGCTCCCCAACTTCGTAACTCCACACTGTAGCACAGACAGGGTTAGATTGGTTGAAGACATGCGCACCATCTACGCGCAGTACGCCTTAGTACACGGCGTCGTCGTGCCCCCATGTGGACAATCGGGGTTAAGTGCCTTGCCCAAGGACACAACGCGGGAGTCCGAATCGATCGCTCAGACGGTCACCCATCCGAGGCCTAACCGGGCTCGACGTTGCTTAACTTCGGTGATCTGACGAGAAGCAGTTACCGCAACGCCACCGCACCCCCTTTGCTGTACCAATACACAAATAAGGGACCTTACAGACAAGTCTGTAGCTTTTGGGACATCAGTTGTTTGGAGTCTTTCTGGATATACATGGACTACAAACTTAGTGTTTGGAGCCGCGAATTGGTACTGGCCAAGCAAGTATACAAGTTATTGTCCACTCGTCAGGCGTCCCGTGTACCAAATAAACAGAACGCAGGCCGACCGTAACTTCAAACATTTATCCAAATCGAATAGCAGACGACACTTGCTTAAAAATTTCTTTAACTGAAAATTGTAATTTTTTTGGCCTCAAAACATAGTTTATGAGCCCTCGTTGAGACGAGCTCTACGAGGTCGTTCCAGTGAGGTTTTATAAGCTATTTTTGAGATAAAAATGAAAAAATACAATTTAAATGGCAATAAATTTGTTTATTTATTGGGGTTTAACGACACTTTCGACAGCCAGGGTCGCCTCGTGTCGGACAATTGTACGGGACGGGTGAAGGAAGCCGGAGTACCCGGATAGAACCACCGAGCAACGGCGAGCAACTGTCAGACTCCCCAGTGTACTAACACCGCACAAGCAGGCCAAATAGATAAATGGGAATAAGTCACTGTCTGACTGTTTTCCTGATACAAATTGTGCATTTATTCTAGTATATATTGCTTGTAAGATCTCATAGAGCTCAGTCAGACAAGATATGATGGATTAAATGCATTTTCATGCATTCACTGTTGGACTGTTCTCCGGATACAAATTGTGCATTTATTCTAGTATGTAATGCTTGTAATAGTGCATAGAGCTCAGGCAGACAAGATATGATAGATTAAATGCATTTTCATGCAATGGATGAACTGAGGCCAAATAGACAAATGGGAGGTAGTCACTGTTGGACTGTTTTCCGGATACAAATTGTGCATTTATTCTAGTATATATTGCTTGTAAGAGTTCATAGAGCTCAGTCAGACAAGATATGATGGACTAAATGCATTTTCATGCATTCACTGTTGGACTGTTTTCCGGATACAAATTGTGCATTTATTCTAGTATATATTGCTTGTAAGAGCTCATAGAGCTCAGTCAGACAAGATATGATGGATTAAATGCATTTTCATGCAATGGATGAACTGAGGCCAAATAGACAAATGGGAGGTAGTCACTGTTGGACTGTTTTCCGGATACAAATTGTGCATTTATTCTAGTATATATTGCTTGTAAGAGCTCATAGAGCTCAGTCAGACAAGATATGATGGATTAAATGCATTTTCATGCAATGGATGAACTGAGGCCAAATAGACAAATGGGAGGTAGTCACTGTTGGACTGTTTTCCGGATACAAATTGTGCATTTATTCTAGTATATATTGCTTGTAAGAGCTCATAGAGCTCAGTCAGACAAGATATGATGGATTAAATGCATTTTCATGCAATGGATGAACTGAGGCCAAATAAACAAATGGGAGGTAGTCACTGTAGGACTGTTTTCCGGATACTTGTGCTTGGAGCCAAAATTTTCGTGTCGACCACCATCACACCCACTCCAGAAATGCTTGTAATAGCTCATAGAGCTCAGTCAGAAAGGATAAAAATGGATTAAATGCATATCCAGACAGATAAGATATAGTGTATTAAGTGCATATTGTAATGGATTAAGTGCATATGTTTGTAATAGCTCATAAAGCTCAGTCACAGGATAAAAATGGATTAAATGCATATCCAGACAGATAAGATATAGTGTATTAAGTGCATATTGTAATGGATTAGGTGCATATGTTTGTAATAGCTCATAGAGCTCAGTCAGACAGGATAAAAATGGATTAAATGCATATCCAGACAGATAAGATATAGTGTATTAAGTGCATATTGTAATGGATTAGGTGCATATGTTTGTAATAGCTCATAGAGTTCAGTCACAGGATAAAAATGGATTAAATGCATATCCAGACAGATAAGATATAGTGTATTAAGTGCATATTGTAATGGATTAGGTGCATATGTTTGTAATAGCTCATAGAGCTCAGTCACAGGATAAAAATGGATTAAATGCATATCCAGACAGATAAGATATAGTGTATTAAGTGCATATTGTAATGGATTAGGTGCATATGTTTGTAATAGCTCATAGAGCTCAGTCAGACAGGATAAAAATGGATTAAATGCATATCCAGACATATAAGATATAGTGTATTAAGTGCATATTCATTTAATGGATGAACTGAGGCCAAATAGACAAAATTAATGTTCATCCAAGTGGCCAAATGATTGAAAAGCCAGAAGAGAGCTCATAGAATTCAGTCATACAAGATATAATGGATTGCTTCGACAATCTGGTGGCAATAAGGCAAGAATTCTGACATTATGATGACAATGTTTTCGGACCTATTCCGGATACAAATTGAGCATTTATTCTAGTTTATATTGCTGGTAAGAGCTCATAGAACTCAGTCAGTTTATATTGCTTGTAAGAGCTCATAGAACTCAGTCAGACAAGATATGATGGATTAAATGCATTTTCATGCAATGGATGAACTGAGGCCAAATAAACAAATGGGAGGTAGTCACTGTAGGACTGTTTTAGTGATACAAATTGAGGATTTATTCTAGTATATATTGCTTGTAAGAGCTCATAGAGCTCAGTCAGACAAGATATAATGGATTAAATACATTTTCATGCAATGGATGAACTGAGGCCAAATAGATAAATGGGAATAAGTCACTGTCTGACTGTTTTCCTGATATAAATTGTGCATTTATTCTAGTAGTACGCCTTAGTACATGGTGCTACCGTGCCCCCACGTGCGCAATCGGGATTAGGTCCTTGCCCAGGGACACAACGCAGTTACCCTTGGTGGGTATGGAACCATGGACCTTTCGGTTTGAAGTCCAACGCCGTAACCACTGAGCCACCGTGCTCCCCCCAAAATAAATAAATTCACGTGTACAACGAAACAACTGAAAGACCGAGAAATCCAATCCAAACATCCATATACACAAAACAGCACCGAAGGGGTTAATTTAAATAATTTACAAGCCATTTTCAATCACTTTCCAATTGTATAATAATGACTGATTTTCGGAGGGCACGTACTCTATCCAGACTACCCTGCACAAAAACCTTGAATTTTGGGGGTGACTTGTAAATGGGGGTAGGGTACATTCCATGCCACCTGTATCAATCAGCCTATACTCTTAGAGCATTCCAGTCGGTGGGATGCCAGATTTTTGTTTATGGAAGTGCAAACAGAGACAAGTTCCCTATCATGGCACCATTTATTTTAACACTTTACCTATACCGAATAGCAGACGCCATTTGCCCAAAATAATTCTTGAATAGGCATGAGTAACTAATCATTTTCTTTTTTGCGGCATTCGTTCAATGGATGGCGCATAAGCTAGGTTTTTGAGCAAAAGATGAAAAAAAAAAAAATTTGAGTGCCGATTTTTGCAAATAGCGCTGAACTGTGTTGGGCGTTTGGTCGGCAATGGATTAAAGTTAATCCCTCGATCGTGAAGACTGTGGAAGCGGTGGGGCAAAAACCTCATTCACCCGAGGCCCGGTAGTGCCACCACTGCGGTGGTTATCCTTAGATGTCATTTTCTTTTGGGAGACATCTGCAGCGTGTGTATCTCAATTATTTATTTATTTATTTATTGGTGTTTAAGGTCACATACTTATGCACAGTGGCTAATCATGACTGTGACAGTTTTACGGGTGGAGGAAGCCGGAGTACCCGGAGAGAACCACCGAGCAAGCTGCAACGACGAGCAGCTGCCAGCTTCGCACTGCAGCACAGGCTGCAGGGTTAGATTGGTTGAAGACATGCGCACCATCGACGTGCAGTACGCCTCAGTACACGGCGTCATCGTGCTCCCATGTGGACAATCGGGGTTAAGTGCCTTGCCGAAGGACACAAAGCGGGAGTCCGAATCGATCGCTCAGACGGTCACCCATCCGAGGACTAACCGAGCTCGACGTTGCTTAACTTCGGTGATAGGACGAGAACCGGTTACCGCAACGCCACCGCGCCCCCGCGTGTAACCCAGTTTTTGGAAACATATGTTAAAAAATAACAGTTCGTGATAATTTGGGTTCCTCGAGTACTTTCTTAAGACTTAAGCATGTATGTTAGGTTGACATTTTTCAGGTAAAGTATTGGGGGGGGGGGGGGGGATGAGTGTCTTTTCCCGGGGTCTACCACCACTGCCTTGAAGTGCTTCCGGAGACCCTGCCCAAGACATATCAGGATAAAAGTACACAAACCAGTTTTAGGGATTTCAGGCATGTATGTTAGGTTGGCATTTTTCATGTAAAGTATTGGGGGGGATGAGTCCTCCCCCCCCCCCAATCCTCAATGGCAACGCCGACCTGTGCCAGATTGGTTATTTTGAAAACAAATCCTGTTCATAATACAGGCCGCAGTGCCGTATTAACCCCTGACCCCCCCCCCCCCCCCCCCCGGCACTTCAATCTTTTACCGCTGCTTGGCAACCCTTTTCCAAACTGTCGATTTCGTGCTTTCTTGTTGTTAATAGCTAAATGATATACAATGATGTTAAAGACAGCAGACTTCATTGAAAAACAATAGAATAAATTGTATTTATCTTTTATTTAAATACAAACAAATGTAACATAAGTATTAGCAGTCAGCTGATGAAAAAAAAAAACAAACGCGGAAGTATACACACATACCATGACAGAGGGACGGAAGATAGTTGGCTTCCGCGTAGTTTCGTAGACCTGTATCATTTATAGTTTTATTTGCTTGACATATTATTTAAATATGCATTAAAATAATGTACTGTATATGAATATATACTACTCAAAGTTTGCTAAGCACCAAGTATATCCAACTACATGTTTTACGTTTTAGTTGAAATATCGTAATGAAAGTTTATATAGTTTTTAATTAATAATGATTTAAGTACAGAAATTAAGATTTTATTTGTGTTTGACATTATTTTTTTAGCTTTTGAATACGATAACCATGGAAAATGGATATTATTGGTAAAAGAGCAAATTTTTCAATATGTCAAAAAGTTGACGGAGCGAACTGGTATGGCTTCAGTATCGAGAATGAGGCCCATTACTGTTAATTACAGCTTGACAACGCCTTCCCATGCTCCCAATCAGGTTCCTGGTGGTCCTTTGTGGGATGTTGTTCCATTCTTGGACCAGCATGGCACCAAGCTCCTGGACACATCTCGGCTGGACTGGGCGGGCTGAAATTGCAAGCTGCAACTCATTCCAGACATGCTCGATTGGATTGAGGTCAGGGCATCTTGCTGGCCAGTCCATACGCTCAATCCCCTCCCTCTGTCGGTACTCCCCGATAGCATGGGCAACATGAGGACGGGCATTATCGTCCATCAGAATAAATCTTCACCCACTGCACCTGCATACAATCTGACGTGGACATCCAGGATCTCATCAATATACCGCTGTACAGTCAATGTACCACGTTCAAGGACACAGAGCTCTGTACGTCCATCCCTGCTGATGCCGCCCCAGACCATGATTGTCCCTCCACCATAGTGGTCATGCTCAGCAATGTTGGCTGCATTGAATCGCTCTCCTGGTCTTCTCCATACCCTAGAACGCCTATCTGTGTGGTCTAGGCAGTACCTTGACTCATCTGTAAGAAGGTCAGGTCGCCAATCTTCTCTGGTCCATCCAACGTGGTCATTGGCCCATCCAACGTGATCCCTGGCCCATTCATATCGTGCCTTGAGTGCCTGGCGGTGGTTCTGGGACAGCGTAATGCGAATACATGGTATTTTCGATCGGAAACCACCTTCGTGCAACCTTGCCCGGATAGAGTGCGTCGAAACATTTACCCCGGATGCATTCTGAAGGTCACTGCGAAGCTGGTTGCTGTGTCAAAGCGGTTCCTACGGGCCTGAATGACCAAAAGAAGGTATTCAGCTGCAGATGTTGCCCTGTTTCTGCCACCACCATGCCGTCTTACTGGTGTGCCATACTGATGAAATCTTGCCCAGTCGCTGGTGATCACCGTATGGTGCACACCAAGGTCTTCACCAGCCTGACGATGGGTAGCCCCTTGCTCCACCATCCCCACAGCCCGCCACATTTCTGCTTCAGACAAATGTCTTCTTACATTTGCATTTGCCATATTCAATCATCAAATCAGAAAGGTTTGTGTTGAAATAATGATTGAATACCCTACACATGTCATGTACATGTAGACAGTACACGAAAACATCATGAAAATCAAGGGGTACGTGCTTTCCGTGACTGACACGAAAAGTCTACCTGTCAAGAGAGGTAATGAAAACAGTGGGGACCATCTCCATACATTCCTCAATCATATCCACCAAAAATATCGCAAATATGTCACAAGCAAATTCCACAATGATGTGTCTAATATTTGGTGCTTAGCAGACTTTGAGTAGTATATATACAGTATACTTATGAGAGTATATGGATAAATACATATGTAAATGTATCGCTAAGGCGCATAGTGCCTTTAACCATTGCAGCCCAAAGGCGCTGGTAACAGTGCCTCAGGAAAAAAAATTGGCGGGCCCCTGTCCCTGCGGGCCCATAGGCTTCAGCCTAGTCAGTATTATGAATAATGCGGCCCTGACACGGGGGACTAAAATTGAAGTGAAAAAAACTTGTTTCTAACTGAAGTCAGTGACCTCTCACAGATGTTTCAGTGGGATCTGGAGCACGGTGAAAGATTTATCTCATTCATTTAAACATGCATCGTATTGAGATAGCGAAACAGTTCATTGAGTGTATATTGCGCATGTAGGGCACATGCATGTGTCATTCACTGAGTGATGCAAGCTTTCTGTGATGTAGTTACTGGGCAAATAAATGAGTTTAAGAAAACCTAGAGCTAAAACCAAAATGTTCAATGAACATCCATTCACAAGCATTGATTTTTGTAAATGTTTAGTTACGACTTGGCACATGAAACAATGGCGGTAAGCCGGTTCTGCCTTCTTCCATGTGTTCACCGGCGTTTATTATTGATCTGACGTCAGTGTTTTTTACATTTATATTGATCCAGATTTTCTGAACATGTCTCTTGAATATTTTAACGCTTTCAACACAAGCAATACATAGCAAAACCAGTCTTTCGATTTTAAGGCTAACTGTCGCTCTTGCGTGCCATGTCACCAGCAATATTTACTTTCCGCGAATAGACAACAGCGCGCCACGGTTCCACATAGCGAACGATTAACCCCTAACTAACGAATCAGCTGTTTGCGTGACGTAATATACAAATTAAAAAAAAATATAGAAAAATAATCAACAAAACCATATCATGCGACCCTTCATTGGAACGAGCTCATCGAGCTGGTTCCACAGAGGGGTCATATGATATGGTTTGGTTGATTTTTTTATCCCCGCGAATTTTTTTCGTGGGGATATAGCCGTGGTGCTGTCCGTCCGTCTGTATGTCCATCTGTCTGTCCGTCCATCCATCTGTTGTCCGTATGTAGACGGGATTGGGTTCCTCTCTCTAACTAAAATTCCACTTGGCTGACTGAAACCAAACTTGACATGTGAGTTAGGCATGATGAGAAGAAGAACCCTCTTTAATTAGGGATCACTGTGCCAAAGGTCAAGGGCACAGTGACCTAGAACTTTAAATTTTATCAATGTTGGTTTCCGCTCTATAATTAAAGTTCCACTTGGCCAACTGAAACCCAACATGGCATGTGGGAAAGGCATGATGAGAGGAAGAACCTTATTTACTTTGAGGTCATTGTGCCAATGGTCAAGGTTACAGTGACCTTGAACTGAAACATTTACTAGAGTTGGCTTCTATAAGAAATTCTGCTTGCCCGATCAATACTAAAGTTGGCTTGTGGGTTGAGCATGGTGAAAGGAAGAACCCTAATTATTTTATAGGTCATTATGCCAAAGGTCAAGGTTACAGTGACCTTGAAATTGAAAATTTATCGGTCGAAGCTGGTTTCGGCTCTCTCAATTATTAATATTATGCATTCCCGGTCGAAACCGAACTTGGCATGTGGGTTGAGCATGACGAGAGGAAGAACCCTACATATTTTTAGGTCATTGTGCCAAAGGTCAAGGTCACAGTGCCCTTGAACTTAAAAATTTATCGGTCCCGATCGAAACCAAACTTGACACTTCATCAAATATACAGGTAATCTACTAATCCTATCTGTATTATTTGAGAAAATAAACGCAACAGTGACTGTGTTAATTTAATGTAAAATATTACCAAGGTTACTGTATGTCTTTGTGAGGGTGCCTTTTTGGGGGTATTGGCCACCTTTAGCGGCTACCTCTAGTTTAAAATTGACGGGGAAAAAATAACAAATTTTAATATCAAATGTTTACTGTAAAGACTTAATAGGGGGAGATAGGCCAAATAATACAATGTGTACACGAAAATGTGAAGAATACACCATGAATTATAAGCTGTAGCATTCCAAGACTTCAAACTAATCAAACTTCACTTTCAGAGAATTGGTACGAAAACAACATAATTCGACAAACTTCTAAGGCCAGTAATGCTACTCACTGTCTTTTCGCTCATCCATTCCGTGGAGAATCATGTGATTGCCTCACAATTGCTCCATTGAAGTTGAATTTCATGTGTTAAACCGAACTCAGATAAATTTGATTATTGCTGCGAAAAGCTTATTCGAAAAATCGGGTAATATTTTTTGGATTTTGGATTCTCCGCTTCCCGTACCATGGGCGGATCGTGGAATTAAAATACAGGAGGGGGGGGGGGGGGCTGATGTGATCCGACAGAGTCCTAGCATCAGTCACCGAAGGCGACTTCCGCACATGCCGTAGGGACGTGCGTCTGTGTGTGCCCCCACCCCCCCCCCCCCACCCCCAGAAAATTTTTGATTTTCAGGTGCTCTGAGGTGGCTTCTAAATGCATTCTGGCCCCCAAATGAATATGTCCGACGGCGAACGCAATTCGACATTTGTTAGAAAGGCCATGTCACACCACACACCTATACAAAATTTCATCAATTTTCCTCTGCTATTATAGGAGCTATTGTCCGGATCACGATGGACATCTGACTGACCCACCGAACGACCGACCCATCGACGGACAGATGCAATCCAGTATACCCCGCTTTTTCAGGAAGTGGGGGTATTTTAAGGTTAAAGATTGTTGTAGGCACTGCGGTGTGCCACAATGAGAACTCGACCGGTCAACTCAACTGGCCATAATGGTATTCGCAGATTCGGGCTAATGGCCAGTTGAGTTGACCCGGCGAATGCCAGAAGCCCTCAATAAAATTAGAACTGGGAAACATACGCGACTGGAAATATTGGCTCCCCATTAACATTAACTTCAAGTTTGGGGTATGCGATGTAAAAATAATGATACCAGGAACATACCATTTCTTCGGCCTTGTGGCGACAAAATATTCTTTTATACTTCGTTTCATTGCGTCCCGCTTTCGACTATCGATTTTGCAGATAGTGGATACTTGCAGACGTGACTGTCGTCAGTTCTACAAATAACCGATATTCTGCGAATTCTAAAAGAGGATCATGCCCCTTATTTGGCAACGTGATGCCATTAGTTAAGGAGGGGCGTTATAGGACAAGATTGTGTGGAATAAGAGCATGACCTTTTTTAGTGGGCTCGTGGGGGGGGGGGGGGACTAGTCCCCCTAGTCCCCCCTCTGGATCCGCCCTTGCGTACTACCAGTGGAGTGTACGGTGTGCCGATGTTCGTTGATGTTTTTCTTGAAAACATTTTCCCGGTCCCAGCGCGCTTCACTTTAAATGAGTAAGCAGTATACATAAAAGCGCGCCTCCCATTTTCAAAATAGAAAGACCGTTTATCAAACAAGATTGAATTGATTAAATTTCTAGTTGCGTTTAGAGCTGAAACGGTTAAAGGGTTTTCTTGATCGATTAATCACATGGATAAACCTTGGTTAACCGATTAATCACTTGCCCTCATAGGTAGCTGAATAATTGCCGTACCGTTGATGATTTTTAGCATTAACCCATTACCCAACGTAAAGGACAAAACAGTTCTACATACAAAAATCTCCATTCCGATTTTATAATGTTTTCAATTTTTGGCACAAAAACATACCTTATGATCCCTCATTGGAACGAGCTCGTGAGCTCGTTCCAATGAGGAATCATACGCTATGTTTCTGAGACAAAAATTATTTTTTTTAGTAATTCAAGAATCTATTTTGCAAATGTCGTCTGCTACTCGCATTGGGTAAGGTTAACTTAAGAATGACCAGTTCCATCTACTGATACAGTATTATGACCGGAGGAACTGGTCGCGAAAATATTTCGTACCGGGGATCTCACTTCACAAACTACTGAGACTAAAAGTCTTTACACTATATGTAACAAATTTATTAACTGGACTGCAGCGTACATATAATACAATATGTTGACGGGAGCGGTTACCAAACTCTCCGTCCAACGTTCTTGCAATCGGTTATCCGAATTACCAATTTACAGAGTTATACGTACAATTTCCAAGTAACATTATTAAAATAAAACAATCAACACTGGAAGCTGTGAAAATAACATGTCGACTCTTGTATTAAACATGTGGGCATTGTAATGGATTATATGGGTGAAAAGCATCTTAATGTGTTAATCCATCTATTCATTAATTTATAAATCCGTTGTTCTCAAAGTATCTGAATTAACCCAGTGTTCTTAGACTCCAGATTTTAGCCTGGTCATAGTATAATGAGCATGCAAGTGAACAAGTATGTCATCACGTAACTTGTATGCTTTACGCTGTCTCATATAATTGATGTGAGTTAGTGTGACAGTGTTTGCCTATTTTGGAGCAAGTTTGTTCCTTTGTTAACCCAGAAAATACGGTAGTTCAAAAGTAACATATAATCGATCAATTACTTTTTTGATCGATCAAGACGTTGATCATTGGTTAATCGGTTAACCGCTTCTACTCTAGTTGCATTATCGGAAATAAATGCTTTTTGAAATTTTGATTTTTCGACACCACTGTGCAACACCTTGGAAGAAAGAAAGAACATTAAATTACAGTTTATGAGGCTTGTTAGAAGCATGAGACCCTGTGATTGAAGATTCACGCCACTGACTTGGGCGGCCACAGCCTCCTCCATCGGCAAACTTAGCATCCTTTGCCCACCGTCGGATGAGAACTGGAAACTCGTTGGGAACGTTTTGTAAAAACAGCATCGATACTAGCTGAACATAAACGAGAGCAATGTTCTGAAATAGGAATTTACCACCGGTGAATGGTCTAAACACCCCCCCCCCCTTCCCTCCGCCACCATTACGTCTAGAAATTTCCCACTCTACTTGGAAGTTTTTACGCCCCCCCCCCCCCCCCCCCCACCCGCGCTTAACGAACCAACGCGAGTCGCCGCGAGGATCTTTTAGTGTATTCATAATTTTTAATAAAATACAACTCTGAATGGTGAAGATGTGCGGAAACCGAAGGCAGTTTTGTAATTCCGACAATATATTTGGAAAAAATAATTTTAGTCAACTCGGAGCAGTATAATCACAATCCTACACATTTCCATTTCTCGAAAGCACTACTTCCAAAAAGCTGTAGAGTACTTCTTGACCCTGTCACCTGGCATCACCATCTGTAGAAAAAATTGGAATGCCCACACCTGTTTGCCCGTGTGCAGAAGCCTCTGAATAATTAAAGTCTTGCACACTCGTAGGTCATTAATGCGTCATTATTAACATAAAACGCTGAAAATAAAACAGCTCAGCCTTCTTTTTGTAATAACAAGCGAAATCCTTGAATTCCAGATTATTATGTCCAACTCCACCTCGAAGGTACTAAGACAGAACACAACTATGGTGGACTACGGAAGACTGGAATCAGCTGTCCGAGTCGGAGTGTTTTTTTTTTCTCCAGTATTTCACGAGCGCCGAAGTCGTACGTGAAAAACAGTAAAAACTCCCAAGCAGAGTACGGGACACTAGATCAAAGACCCGAATCGGAGTGTTTTCCTTGTATTTTACAGACGCCGAAGGCGCGCGTGAAATACAGGAAAAACTCCAGCCAATGTCCTTGATTCCTGTCATATATCCTCTACCCGAGTAAGTTGTGTTCTGTATTTGTACCACGATTAAACTTGAACTAAGTGAGTGAAGCTGATATTTTTTAAGATAAATATCACCTTTGGCTGTCTGTTTACTTTCTTGCTTAACGCTGTTTTGTGTCGAAGCATTTCATTCAGAACATCAATCAGACGCATGCATAACGACCAAACAGATGCACTGTTACATAACGTTCTCACACATAGGCCGGATTCCACTCGTGGGATATCTCGCACATTTCTCACGGTCTGTATTGAATCGAGTAACGTCGAACACACACGACACTAGTGGTATCATATGTAAAAACCCTCTTAATCCTTACCTGACTCGAAGGGCAGACGACACTTACAAATAAAATTCTTGAATAACTATTTCATCACTATATCCATTTTTTGCATCAAAAACGTAGCTTATGACCCCTCATTGGAACGAGCTCGTTCCAATGACGGGTCAAAAGCTATGTTTTTGAGATTAAAAAAAATGGAAAAATAATGAAAATTGAATGTTAATTTCTGTGAATATCGCTACTGGTTTTGAATGTAACGTTGGGTAAAGTGTTAATAACAATTTTTTTGCCCAATCAAGATGATCTTTTACTATCATTTTATTGGAAAGAAAGGATTAAGAAATGAAACCGGCCTTCCTCTGTAAATATAAAAAAAAAAATGGAAATTTCTGATCACTGTCGGAAGAGACTCCAAAGTTTCCGAGTGTAAAAACAAAATGGAATGTTCTTGCACAACCAAGGACGATAACTGTGGAATTAATGGCAATGGTGAATGTGAAAATCACAGTTATTCTTCGATCATAAGAGAAAACTGTAGAATTTCGAATCTTTAAACCAGAGGAAAGTAAAATTATTCTACGGAATTTCAAAAATAAATCTTTTGCACTTACAAGGGGCATAACTATGGAATTCTTTCCCCTGGAAATCTGAAAATAGATAAAAGCTTCTACACGATGGTCATCCGATTACCAACTTTGCGGTGCAGTACCTCGTTTGCGGTTTAAAAAAGACGGAAACGGTTGAAGGTAGGTGTCATAAAATATGGTATAACTGCTATTAACTTGCGTATATCTCTAAAAAAAAATTAATCTAGCGATCTATGGAATGTTATTGCATTCTTGTACATTGTGTCGGTGTGTTTTATGAAGTAATTGAGCTCTGTTATTGAAAATACATTAGCGTTCATCCTCATTCTTTCGGAAATTTTCAAAAAATTGTTCTCTCCGTGAATATCAAGGGCATAGAAGGTCAGACCTTCGCTCCATTGTTGCTTCAGACTTTTGTCTTTGAGTTTAGGTCAGCTTCAGCTTTCATAAAAAGTCCCGCATTCGCCTTATTTGGCAGCTTCGACGAGAGGTGTTGAACTTTTAGAATATCTGATTTGCGGTGTTGTCTAAACCGAAAAAGGTGGTAACTTTACACCGCAAATAAGGCATTCATAAAAATCAATTACCCCCCCCCCCCCCCCTCCCTCGATAAATTCCGTTTAAACATATTTTTCACAAAAGGCTCACAAACGTAACTTACACATTTGGCTAAAATAAGACAATCTCTATATACGGATGCTGCTCCAAGGACTCACAATAGCATATTTTAAATATAATTCGCAGTTCAAACCCAACAACTGGAATTTTTATCTCCATATTTCCACTTTAAAATACTTAAAAAAAAATTGTTTTTTATTTCTCTCATGAAAATATTTCTTGGATGAAAGTATTGGTGATTAATACCTACCCCGAAAGTAGGCTTGTTGAAATGCGTGTACTTACCAATTTTCCAACTTGTATGCGTAACAATCTGCTGTTTTTTAAATCGCAAACGAGGTACTGCACCGCAAAGGTGGTAATCGGATGACCAGCGTGTTCTATTTTATGGCCATAATGCCAAATTTCAAATTCACTGCACAACGGGGTAGTAAAGTTATGATGCAGAAAGTAACAAATAACTGCGTTTTCACACAAACAAGGGCTATAACTCTGAAATTATGTTCATTACAAATATGAAAATCGATATTAGTCTTTCTTTAATGATCCTAAAAAATTGTTCGGATTTCAAATCAACCCACCAAAGGATACTAATATCACCACGTGAACAAACAGTTCACGTTGGCCGGAAATGTTTGGGTGCCAAGAAGTGGTAGGTGGAATTTTTCTTCGGTGCCAAATGAGTTTTTTTGTGCCAAATGAAAGATTTCAGCGTCAAATGGAATCTGATTGTAAATGAGAACAAATTAGCAATGTATAGTCCTTTGGGTGCCACAAGGCTAAAGCATTGCAGATGGCGCATTTTTGTACACAATGTACTATGTTTTAATATTACCTAACTCTTAAGTATTTTAGTTGCAAATCTCACAAGTGATAAAAATACAGATAATAAAAAACTAGGGCTGTCACGATTTTTTAATTTAGGAATCGATTAATCGTCGCAAATAATGGATAATAATAGATTAATCGTACCTAGATGCCCCCCCCCCCCCCCCCCCCTTTCTTTGATGTCGTTAAAAATGAAGTTTAAGTCAGTTGACCTACCTCTGGTAAAAAACGAAGTCAATCCTCTCTTTGGTACATTCAAAGTTTTGCTGTTCTGAACTTTTGAACCGTCAGTGTAATAATCAAGACCGGTCGTCAGTTGCGAACTTTGCAAAGTTCGCAACTGTCGGCAGGTCTTGATTATTATACTGGCGGTTCAAAAGTTCAGAACATCAAAGCTTTGAATGCACCTAAAAGACAGTTGCTTCTAACGGCTTCTTGGGGTTTCACGTCGACGTTCTTGACCTATTACCTTTAGAAACAACAGTTTTTTCATCAATGTTTTTTTTACTATTAAACGTCGAAAGCGGGGTAAAATTTACCGATTCTTCGACAACGAAAAATACTAATCGATTCGGTGTGACCGATCGACAATCGATTAATCGTGACTGCCCTATAATAAACTAAAACTAAAAAACAATAAATAAATAGTGTAAAAGTCTTTTAATAACGTATATAGAATAATTTCATGATTTTATTTACTCACTGTTTATTAACTCAAAATAAACTAGTAGCAAATAACTTATTATCTTCTAGAAGGATTATAAAAAAAAGAATATGCAAGATAAAAAAGATTATGTGACAAAGACATGTTTTGATAAGAATCATATTAAATGGATAAAATATTCATTCAGTTCCTGTGGTCTATTGATTACTTGAGAACCGTGAACCTCGTCTCGCCTGTGTCGTCAGACAGCGATTTTATTGAAACTGATACATTGAAATAATAACCACAAAGCCTTTGGGAGCCATCAAAAGGATGTTTTTCGTGTCAGATTTTGGTACCAAATCCTGTTTGTTTTGTGTCGAACTAGTTGTTTAGTGCAGTTGGCACCGTTAGCACACGACAGCGTGAACACCGCACGTGAAAACCCCCTACATAAGTAGGTTTTTTGGCACAGCCAAGGGTGGAATTAAATGCGCTAGAAACCTAAAAATGTAGCTTGATCTTCGTTTTACAACTATAACAAAACCTTATTTAAAAAAAAAATTAGAAGTGTTTCGCCCAAAAGGCTGGAGTGGGTAAAGGTATCACCCTGAAAGAAACAAAATAGAAAAAAGAGCTTGACCAAGTCATAAGCACAGACGTTATCGTGCGCATTGCGTACGGACGAATGGAAAGACGAGCAGGAAACACTTAATATCCCACCATTCCCCGCATATACAAATATATGATCGACGGACGCCAGATTTATTGAGCCTCGAAGAAGATGGGAGGTACGATTATCTCTCTTTACAGTATTATTTATTTATTTATTGGTGTTTGAGGCATACTCAACTTAATTCGTCGTAGGGATGTATTATTCGAAAAGTTATCTCCCCCTGTGAATACTGGAGTCTGACTGAAATGTAATTAGCATTGATCCACTGAAAGGTGTGAATAAAATCTTGTTTGTCGGGAAATCGTTTTCTCAAGCGGCGAGAGAAGTAAGTTGAGAATGAAGGCGTCAGACAGTTTATTGTGCAATCATTTAAGAGAATTGTTAATTTGATTACAATAATCGAGAATTGTTTTGATTTTGAGAATGTTGGTACTTTACACTGTCCTCTCAACTACGATGTTGGGGTGGGGGTATAGAAACGGGACAGGTTTATCGGGGGAGGGAAGAGGAAGAGATTTCGAAGATTTTAACATCAATGGCAAGCAGAAGTCACGCATGAAAAATAATGCGTCAGCGTTTGTACATGCACTATAATTGAGTTATTATTGAAATAAATCTTACCTTTCCATCTTTTTCTATTAGTCTCTCAACTTCATATTTGGTGGGCAGAATATTTCTTGGCACCGAGGTACTTGTTCGTACAGGGCGTGGCAGCTTTTCTCCCTGTGCAATTTTTTTCCAGTCAATATGCGAATGTGAACGTAGCTGTCTTTCAGTGGCCATGCTTGTGAAAGTGTGAGCCATCTCTTTTAAAGCAGGTATTAAAGGAACCTCCGGACAGAGTCAACAGTATCTGTGTGACATTACAAATTGCAACGCAAACTATCTTCTTATTGTAGAAAAAACACACACATACATATATTTATGGACTTCAATGGACAATGAGGCATACTAGTTAAATAAGCGACAAGCTTCACATTTCTGGCTGAACTGAAAGTAATTAATAGGGCTATCGCACCTTTCCTTTTATTCACACCGAAACCTTCTGTATATTGTGGACTGTGGGTTCAACTGTTTTTACAACAATCAAATTTGTCTTGGTTTTAACATCAAAAGGAAAAAAATGGGCAAATGTCAGATTATATATTTTTATATGATTAGAGAGGACAATATCTATATTATATGCACATATGCGCAGAGCATTGCTAATATGAAGACTAAAAAATATTTTAATCTCTAAAAGTTGATGAAAACGCAATTTTCCATTATTTTACATGGCACTCTACACGAAATAACCGTACCTTTTTAAATGAACAGGGGAAAAAAATTGGTCGAATGAAATGGTTCGATTATATCACCAAGTGAGAGCATATATATTGTTCTTAAATGTCTGATGCGCAGAGCAAATATAACTTTCACGGGTTTTATATAATTTTGAGAAATATAAAAATTCCCCATTCAATTAGTGCTAATTTTTGCAAGCCAATTCCTAGCAATCAGGGGAGATAACTATTTGGTAAATAGATGCGAATAACGAGAATAGTTGAACATGTCACATACTTATGCACAATGGCTAATCGTGACCGTGGCAGTTTTACGGGTGGAGGAAGTTGGAGTACTTGGAGAGAACCACCGAGCATCGACGAGCAACTGTCAGCTCCTCAACATTCTAACTCTGTTCAAGCTCCGCTCAAGCATGGTTACAGCGGTTGAAGACATGTGCACCATCGACGTGCAGTACCCTTCAGTACACGGCGTCATCGTGCCCCCATTTAAGCAACCGGGATAAAGTGCCTTGCCCAAGGACACAACGCGGGTCGTCCCAGACGGGGATCGAACTCGGGACCTCTAGCATAGAAGTCCAACAGTCTACCACTGAGTCACCGCTCCCTCTCTTTACAGTAAACTTGATTTACGAGAGGGTATAAAAGCATGATAGGGTGGGATTGATGATTCGGATGGATGTTGTGGGCCTCACAGTTGCATCTGCAAGAAGTTGCGTGTCGGTGTAGTGTAATGGATACTTTAGCACTCTGTTTCGGCATTTACCCAGTGATGCTTTCCGAAATTAAAAAGTGTGGGACGTCTCGCGTCGCGCGTTAGTCATAGCTGTGCGTAGAGCGCCCGTTCGGAACGGGCGCTCTACGCACAGCGATAACCGACGCAATATGCGTCACCAGAGGAGAGGCTAAGACGGCGATCCTCCGCTTGCATTAGGGAATCCGGGGAGATCAACTCTGAAAAATTTTGAAATTTTTTACCCAAAACTTTTCAAAAGAAGTGGACTTTCTTGTCTGGGCGGGCTGCGCGAGCTGAATAACACACAGTTAAAAATGTTTAGTTCGTCTAACTGGAGAGTGTGTGCTCGCTGGGTTGGATAATCGTCAAGATGAAGCCATTCCAGGTCTTGAAGTTATAATGGAACGGCGTTCTCACTCAGACAAAGGTGGAGTGGGGCGCTTTCCCTCGCACCCCCCCCCCCCCGGAAAGTATTACTTAACCAAACACGTGCTTTCAAGTCTGTGTTTATGTACAGAAAGAATTTCAGGTTGAAAACCAGATTGCGTCTACAAACACCCTTTGAAGCATAGAGTAGATAGAATCCATTTGCTAAAATGCGTTCAGTGGGTGTTAAACGTTTGATTTTATGAAGCATTTAATTAATTTAATACAATAACCCATATTTATTGTAAATACGCATCAATAAATACGCGTCGTTTAAAGCAGCTGGCACATTGTTGTTGATTCATGCATGGCTTGTGGTTATCCCTACCGTATCGGATTGTTGTCATCAGAACGAGTCTGACAGTCAAACATCATGAGCCCAGAACTCAGAGTCCATACATTTCATTGCAATGGGATGTTTGTTTCAGTGTTTATTTGAGCTTGACGACACTTCAGCAACCAGGGTCACGCCATATCTGACAGTTTTACGGATGGAGGAAGCCGGGGTATCCGGAGAGAGCCACAGAGCTGTGGCGAGCAACTGTCAAGTGTCTAACTGTAGAACTTATAAACCTGGGTTACTCGGCACGCGCAGACTTAGAAGTGGTTGAAGGCTTGTGCTCAGTTGACGGGCGTACGACTTAGTACACAGGACCAACGGGCCCCCTCCCACCCCATGGGCAGGTACGACTTAGTACACAGAACCAACGGGCCCCCTCTCCCCCATGGGCAGTTGGGGTGAAGTGTCTCTCCGTAAGATACAGCGCTGGACAGGGACGTGGCTAGAGGTTTCCGATTGGGGGGTGTAGGGTATATATAGTGAATTTCCAACTGGGGGGGGGGGGGGGGGGGCGGGTATGGAAACCCTCTCCCGGTCCCTCCCCCTAGTTGGAAATTCACTACCGATAAAAATTTTGAAAATGAAGCCATGAAAGTGGGCATAAAATTTATTCTAGTAACTGAAATGCCAGTACATTTATGAAAGAATTATTAGGTTGTTATTTTTATTTGTTATTAATCTGGGAATTGAATGCCTGCTGAACAAGTTCTCAAGCTGACAACTTTGAGCATTTCACACTCCCCTAACATTAAATCAGATCTTATGCAGGAATGATCAATTTTCGATGTTTCATCATTTTGTTTGTAACTGTGAATGATGGAATAACGCTTTTACATGATGCGATTTTCTTGAAGTGCATTTCGAGGATATTTTTATTACGTGCCATAGAAATCTCGTACTGACTGACATCGTACATTCTTATGAAGCTCGATATTGCGTACACTGTAGTTGTAAATAGTAACAGCTGTAATTTTTGCCGATTTGAAACCGAGTTGGGATTTTGGGAAGTAAAGGAGACATCAGCAGCACCAAAGAACCTCTAAAGTCCAGATAGATGGAATTTCCAACTACTCATGACTTCCCTCCGAATTTCCAACTATAGGAAATTTTGGCCAGGATTTTTTTTTTTTGGGGGGGGGGGGGTGACACCCCACATACCCCCTCTGTCTCCACGCCCCTGGTGCTGGATGGCGCAGGTCGGGATCGAACAGTTCAATTTAATTTCCAGGCTCTAACCAGTGAGCCAACGCAATCCCTATTACAGTGAATGTAAGGAGTCAATGTATAATACTAAAAACATTATTCGAGTCCACCCAAGTTACCAAATTCGTTTCTTGGATTGCCAAATTTCTGAAAAGAAAAATATCTTACAGCTTAACTGTAAAATTATGCTCAACTAAAATTCAGTTATTATGCTGACTTATCGCTAATCAGATGCGCCTGTTTGCGACTGGCACGCATTGTCCTCATGGACGTGGGAAGAATGTCGAATCGAACATGGGGGTTGGGGTGGGGAGGACATGATGATATAAGAGCACCCATAGACTGATATGTAACAGAGGTGGCCCATCTGCCTTAACTCTTAATCCGCTGAATATTTTAAAAATAATTTTACTCAAATCTTGTCATGGCTGCTGTACAGCAGCCATGACTAGATTTAATGAAATATTCATCTAAATTTAACTCGAGAAATCATTGGTGAAAGAGTCCATTCATTTTACCGGAGGAAAATTTGATTAAATGAGCCCAAATTATCCTTATTTCAATGGCAAGAGAAATTCTCTCCTGGGCAGGAATATCCGTCAACAGCAGGCAAGGCATAAATGGCATGGTAGGATACAATACACAAAGCTATGTATGGCACTCGTGCATCCCTCTACATGGGGAAAATGTACATTTTTTGCTCTATATTTCATAATGATTCGTCCAGGTGGGAAAATCTGCTGAATGGAGCAAAAAATGTGCATTTTTCTCGACTGTAAAGTCGAAGTGGAGACAATCCAAATGAGGGCATATTAGCTCACACAACGCCACCGTGCCCAATTGGGTTAAGTGTCTTACCCAAGGACACAACGCGGTTGTCGCAGGCACCCGGCGGGATTTGAACCGAGGACCTCTCGGCTTACAGCCTGCATCTCTACCAAATGAGCCCCCGCGCTCCCGGTCACATATTAAGAGTAAAGTGTCTATACACTCTCTTCGTGCATCATTCTCTGAACATCCCATCCTAGAGAGTGTGTGTGACGGGGTGAGGGTGAGGGTTGAGTTCGGGCAGTAAGTAATGTAATTTTTCCCGATAGTGAGGCAAAACTATAATTTTTTCAGCAAGAAGTAGAATTGCGAAGTAGGGGAAGGTATTATGAGACGATAGTACCACCTAATTAAGGAAACGATCTGGGTGTCTAAAAGGAGTAATGCCCTTCTGTCTGGCTTTTATCTTACAATCAACATGTATTTTGTCTGTATTAACTCCGCGACTGTCGTGTATCCGACCCCCTGATACAGATGCTTGTATCAGGGGGTTGGATACAAGCACGTTCCTTTCGCGTGAGTTCCATTTTTTTCTTTTTGTTCGTCCGTACTAATAAATAGTTCGTTATATATTCGTCTACATTCTTGACTTATCCCCAATATATTGTAAGATAAAATGAGTATTACCATTATGTGGATGTACAAAATATGTATCCGAGTCTCGCTTCGCGTTCTAAGGGAAAATCACGACAAGTCGTGATCTGCCCTTAGAACCCGGAGCTCGACTCGGATACATATTTTGTACATCCACATAATGGTAATAATCTCTATTTATCAATCATTTTTCTGTGTACCGGAAATGGAATTATTATTTATACCATGATTACCTATTCTACAATATATAAAAAGCCTATGACATAAATTTTAGCTTTATACACCAATCGCGGTGAACACGTCAGCAATGGGATTTCAGTAGTTAAAATTTTCACCTACAGTGGAACTACATCCAAGTTGACATTTGGTGACGCTGACCTGAATGTAAACTTGTTTAAATTTATCGCTGGTCGCCGTATGTGACCTTAAACACCAATAAATAAATAAATCGCTGGTCGCCTCGCGAAGAGTGAAATGAAAGCGGCAATTATTTATTAAGTTTTTAATGAGTTTACCTCACAAGATACCCAAAATTAACAAACATGCGTTGTCTCACGTTAATAAATTATCCATAACTCGAAGTAGCGTGTTACTAAAATGAAAAAGGCCAAGTGATTTGCGCGTTTCTTTTTCCATTTCGTTTCGGCGATAAAATTGACTGCGGAAGTACCGCCCACCGGTACTTATGTAAACTGAAACAGATTCGCATTTGTTAATATTGAATATTGTAATATTTAACATTCACCTAAAAATCTGACGACCATGGTATAAATAAAATATACCCGAAGTAGCTTGGTGTATCAAATGTTCACCACTCGTGGTGGACATTTGGTACACCAAGCTACTATGGGTATTTTCTATATGTAACTCCTTGATGCTGCTGGTGAATATTCCTGCCCAGGACAGAATTTTTCTTGCATCGATCAAATTTTCCCTCGGTAAAATGAATGGATTTTTTTCATCAATGATTTCTCGAGTTAAATTTGGATGGGTTTTTCATTATGTCCCCCCTTCCCAGAAGGGAGACATATTGTTTTTAGTGCATATTCTTCTTCTTCTTCTTCTTCTTCTTCTTCTTCTCACACAAACTTTGTCCGGGGCATAACTTTTTTGTCTTTTGACCTAGACCTTAGATATTTGGCATGTGGATGTATCACCATGAGCCGGTGTGTCGCGTACCATATTGACCTTCATGTGACCTTGACCTTTGACCTGAAGGTCAGATTTATGTGCTTTTTAAGGGAAACTTTGTCCAGGGCATAACTTTTTTGTCTTTTGACCTAGACCTTAGATATTTGGCATGTGGATGTATCACCATGAGCCGGTGTGTCGCGTACCATAGTGACCTTCATGTGACCCTGACCTTTGACCTGAAGGTCAGATTTATGTGCTTTTTAAGGGAAACTTTGTTCAGGGCATAACTTTTTTGTCTTTTGACCTAGACCTTAGATATTTGGCATGTGGATGTATCACCATGTGCCGGTGTATCATGTACCATAGTGACCTTCATGTGACCTTGACCTTTTGACCTGAAGGTCAGTTTTATGTGCTTTTTAAGGGAAACTTTGTATTGTCCGGGGCATAACTTTTTTGTCTTTTGACCTAGACCTTAGATATTTGGCATGTGGATGTATCACCGTGAGCCGGTATGTCGCGTACCATAGTGACCTTCATGTGACCTTGACCTTTGACCTGAAGGTCAGATTTATGTGCTTTTTTAAGGGAAACTTCGTCCGGACCAGAACTTTTTTGTCTTTTGACCTAGACCATAGATATTTGGTATGATTGTCAATATTATTCATGTATATATAATTTGCAGTGCATTAAATAGAAAGGAAGGGGAGACATATGTTTTAGTGTGCTAAAACAGTTTATAGTTAAATCTAGATTTGATGAAAATATAGTTTAACCCTATACCCAACATGAAAAGCAGACGACACTTGCAAATAAAATTCTTGAATAACTAATTTTTTCATTTTTGTCTCAAAAACATAGGTTATGAAACCCTCGTTGGAACGAGCTCGTTCCAACGATGGGTCATAACCTATGTTTTTGAGACAAAAAATGAAAAATAATGAAAATTAATTGGCGATTTTTGAGAATAGCGCCCCCATTGCCCACGTGGGGGCACGGCGTCGCATGTATACTAAGGCGTACTGCACGTCGATGTGCACCTGTCTTCAACCAATGCTAACCCTGCTTGTGTGGAGTTAGTACGTTGGGGTGCTGGCTGTTGCTCGCCGTTGCTCGGTGGTTCTCTCCGGGTACTCCGGCTTCCTCCACCCGTAAAACTGTCGTGGTCATGATTAGCCATTGTGCAGAAAAATGTAACCTTAAACACCAATAAATAAATAAATAAATTGAGAATAGCGCTGACCGGTCTGGACGTTACGTTGGGTAAAGGGTTAAAATATTCAACAGGTAAACAGTTGAGGAAAACTAATCCGTCAGAACCAAAAATGGTCCGAAAAACTTTTGATTGGTATTTTCTCTGTTCTCGTTGATTGAGTTATAAATATGCAGTGTCTACCTTTGGTATCAACAGTGATGTTTGCATTTTCTGGCTTTCTGTATCGTATTATTTGAGTCTAGACACCAGACAACTAACAACAGTATGACACAAACGAGTTAATATTTTGATCTTAGAGCAAACCTGCGTCGAACTGTGGAATTCTTGTATTTACATTTTGTAGTCGAAGTTCATGTGTCATTAGAGTGCATAATCCAAACCAGAGAAGAATGGAGGTCGATTCGAAATACTACTCTCTCTGGTAATGAATTCCAAATATAATGGGGATGGGGGTACATTTCTCAACGTATCTCATCCCTCAAAGATCAACCAAAAGATGAGCCGTCACCCAAAGTATATTGTCTAGACCCTGGTTCGATCATATATATTCTAGCCTAAGAACGACCCCAAAAGTATAAATGAAAGAAATGATGTGTTGGTACATTGATGGAAAGGAATCTCTTTCCAACAGTTTATGACATTACAGCATATTATCAGTTCAGTAGATGTTACTTGTGGAATGAGCTATAGTAATCTGGGGTACTAATGTCAACTTTTACAAAAAATCCTGTTCGGTAAGCATATCACAGTTACTCCGTTATTCCCCTTGTAAAGAACCTAGAAAAAAAAGGTTAGCAGTGGAAGGGACCCCTGGAAGAAGCTAAGGTATCACTTTTTGGGGTTGCCTTGATTTTTCATCTGTACCCGGCCCATATCATGTGGCCTTGAGAATTTCAAATTTCGGGCCGACTCGAATCCCAAATCAAATCAGGCATAGGTTTCGAATCGATTAGAATCTCGAATCGAAGATCATTCGGTGTGTATATATGGCAGCGTCTTACAACGGTAAATAGTGCCAGTCTCCTCTTCAGTTTGGGTTAGTCAATCAAAAACACGGAATTTTACCGAAACTGAACTAAAGTAGTGGTATGACTGAACTAAATATTTAAATTAGAGTTACCCGCCTTGAAATGTTGAACATCGGAAATGAAGCAGTCTCTGAAACTAACTGGTTGAGTGCTAAATTATTGTTGGATATCAAAGTTTACTCACATGTCTTTGCCTCGTTACAATTTATGGCTTCCAGCACTTTACCGGTTAAGAAGCCTTGGGAAAATATATTGTTTCAATAAACGTTGGAATCATTTTGTTGACATCTTGCATTATTGTTGAATATTCCAGATGAATAAAGATGGTGATTAGATGACTTTTGGACCTAAAAAATACAATTAACTTTTGGTGTGTTTTTGATGGGAATTCCCTGAAAAATATGTGCACGTGACCGGTACTTCCCTTACCGTCAATTTTTCTCTCTTATTTGTTGCAAGACCCCCCCCCCCCCCCCCCGCCCCTGTTTTCGGGTCAGAAAAGTCGCCTGAAGGGCTATAATTGACAAAGATATTTGAATGTCAAAATTAAAGTTATGCTATCATATATGTTTCCCCTGAACGAACGTTATAATGGTCGCCTATGGGGAAATATTTAGTACTGTGATACCTTTTCTTTCGGAATCTGAACCTCCTTGAACTCTTCTGTCATCAGATCTCCTGTACAGGGGACATGATGATAGAAGGAGAGTTAAAGAAGGGACACTTGGTAGTACATATTTTGAGTTCATCTTGACAATCGAAATTTCCGAATCAGTGTGACTCGATTCGATTCGAATCGAATCGAATCACCGGCATGATTTCGAATCGAAACGAATTTCGGATCTCATACCAGAACCCAAAGATAGACAGTACAATTAAAAAATCACATTTATATCTTCTGAGCCATCACTTACAATTACATCGGAGCAGAGTACCCGCTATTGCCATCACTTGGTATCCATCCTCTTTCGTCTGTTAGTTTTTGCATTTCAGTCTTCCTCTCCAGAATTTCACCGCCCTTCAATATGCAGATATTTATTTATTAGTGTTTAACGACACTTAAAACAGCCAAGGTCACCTCGTGTCGGACAATTTTACGGGTGGGTGGGTGGGGGGGGGGGGGGGGAGCCGGAGTACCCGTAGTACCCGGAGAGACGTGCAGTACACCTTAGTACACAACGCCAACGTGTCCCCACGTGAGCAATTGGAATTAAGTGTCTTTCCCAAGTACACAGCACGGTTGCCGCAGGTGAGATTCGAACCGAGGTCCTCTCGGCTTGCAGCCTGCATCTTTACCCACTGAGCCACCGCGCTCCCTCAATATGCAGATATAACATTTTCTTACAACAGTAAAATTTTGCCACCCTCCTCATCTGTTTGGCCAAATCAGTCAAAAAAGCGGAAGATTCCGGAAACAGAACCAAAGATTTTTCGGAATCGGAACCTCATTGAATTCTTATTCTATCATCAGGTCTCCTGTACAGGAGACCTGGTGATAGAAGAAAAATTCACGGGGGCGGCACGCGATAGGATTTTTTTTTGGGGGGGGGGGGGAGGGGTGGGGGGGGGTACATCTCGACCATCGAAAATTTCCGAATCAGTACGGCTCGAATCGTATCGAATCGCCGGTACATTTTCGACTGATTGGGTCGAATTTCACAGTAAAATTCAAAAATCAAATTACTTCATCTGAGATGTAACATACAACTACGTCTGAGCAAAGTACACATCGTTACATCCATGACATAGATAGGACCTCTTGACCTGTATCAGTAGTTGATCAGATTGCAAAGATGAAATCCGAAGGCTTGTCACGAAAAGAAAAGATTTTATTTCACAGGAAGAAAGTTTTTTCTGTTTAAATTGGCGGTCCGCGTTCAATTCACTTCAACTGTCATTGAAATTCAAATCGTTCAAATTTCAGATACCCATATTTAATTTACAGCCATTATAAAACGACCTGTTCTGACTTTCACGGCATCCGAAAAGTACCCCTTTCTCTGAGTGGCAGAGTTTTTTTCTTTTAAAAATATCGGTGAGAGTACCGTTAAAGTAATCTTAATTTTGTCGCCTTCTATATTGTATCGAGATACAATATTTTACACAAGACTATACACAAAGAAGAGGTGTATAAGGTTACACAAAGACAAATTCGGTGTCGAGTTGAGATAAAACGCCCGGTGGTAATTAATAAAGGGTTATTAGGCCTAGAAAAGTTAAAAATCTGTTTCGCAGGCCCTCCCTCATTGTCCTTTTGGCTGTAGTACACTCTTTTAATAACCAATGCAAACTTAAAAAAATAAAAAAATAAATGGTTTATGTCTGTTATTTTACCCAAGTTAATAAAATTGATAAATTTGTCCCTTGAGTGCAACAAGGCTTTGCAATGCTTTAGCCTTCTTCTGTTTTAGGCATTGCAAAGCCTTCTTGCACTCAAGGGACGAAATACACCACCATCCATGCTATTCTGTAGATTATGAGGCCAAAAACGTAAAGCAAACCAAGAACATAAACTTATGATGGAAAAGAAATAGTTACAAAAATAAAAAAATTAAATTAAATTAAAAAACCGCCCGCCCACATGAAATTTCACAAAAGATGGCCCGAGAAACAGAAGATCTACTCTGTGGAACCTTATCAAGTGTTCTTTAACCCTTTGAACTCTAGTGGTATTTTCGATGCCAGTTCAATGGCAGCAATTAGAAGAGTCCATATTCATTACTTGGGGTAGACCAATCAATATTTCAACGTCCAGCCTCGGGGCTGCACGTTGAAAATATTGATTGGTCTACCCCACACATTTACTGAACAGCCATCCTATTTAATGATGTTATGACGTATCATGTTGCTGGCCGGAAAAGAAGGCCGCCATGGTTAAAGGGTTAATAGTAATTTGCCGGAGGCGAAATTGGTGTTGCAAAGCAGAGGTGGTGATAATAGTAGGTGCTATAAGCCATCCTCAACTCACTCTTTTTATGTGTACCCATACTATGTATGGTACACATAATGCCGGCATCCGGGGTGGCCATCCGTCGTCCGTCCGTCCGTCCGTCCGTATCCATTTCTTTGGCATTCGATAACTTTGAAAAATTTTGCTTGGATTGTGAAGTTACTTTATATTTGTGTTCAGGTTACTGATGTACCGAGCTGTATAGTTTTTGGTGTTAACCTGATGATTTGATCCTGAGATATTAACCCTTTATCCTTCAAATTGAAAATTCCTCCAATCCCTTTGGCATTCGATAACTTGAAAAATACTGCTTGGATTGTGAAGTTACATTATATTTGTGTTCAGGTTACTGATGTGCCGAGCTGTATAGGTTTTGGTGTAAATCTGTTATTTTGATCTTGAGATATTAACCCTTTATCCTTCAAATTGAAAATTCCTACAATCCCGTTGGCATCCGATAACTTGAAAAACATTGCTTGGATTGTCAAGTTACTTTATATTTGTGTTCAGGTTACTGATGTGCCGAGCTGTATAGTTTTTGGTGTAAATCTGATAATTTAATCCTGAGATATTAACCCTTTATCCTTCAAATTGAAAATTCCTCCAATCCCTTTGGCATTGGATAACTTGAAAAATATTGCTTGGATTGTGAAGTTACTTTATATTTGTGTTCAGGTTACTGATGTACCGAGCTGTATAGTTTTTGGTGTAAATCTGATAATTTGATCCTGAGATATTATCCCTTTATCCTTCAAATTGAAAATTCCTCCAATCCCTTTGGCATTCGATAACTTGAAAAATATTGCTTGGATTGTGAAGTTACTTTATATTTGTGTTCAGGTTACTGATGTGCCGAGCTGTATAGGTTTTGGTGTAAATCTGTTATTTTGATCTTGAGATATTAACCCTTTATCCTTCAAATTGAAAATTCCTCCAATCCCTTTGGCATTCGATAACTTGAAAAATATTGCTTGGATTGTGAAGTTACTTTATATTTGTGTTCAGGTTACTGATGTGCCGAGCTGTATAGTTTTTGGTGTAAATCTGATAATTTAATCCTGAGATATTAACCCTTTATCCTTCAAATTGAAAATTCCTCCAATCCCTTTGGCATTCGATAACTTGAAAAATATTGCTTGGATTGTGAAGTTACTTTATATTTGTGTTCAGGTTACTGATGTACCGAGCTGTATAGTTTTTTGGTGTAAATCTGTTATTTTGATCCTGAGATATTAACCCTTTATCCTTCAAATTGAGAACTCCTCCAATCCATTTCTTCGGGCATGCGATAGCTCAAAAAATATTAATCCGATTATCAGGTTACTTTATATATGTATTCAGGTTACTGATGTGCTGTGCTGTATAGTTTTTTTTATGTAAATCTGATAATTTGATCCAGAGATATTAACCCTCTATCCATCAAATTAGACACTCCTCCAATCCATTTCTATATGTACCCATACTATGTATGGTGTACATAATGTCGGCATCCGGATTGGCCCTCCGTCATACAGCTTTCTACTAGTTGAGCGTATGGGTACACATCTGACGATTTCATCGGCCTATTTTTAAAATGATGCCCAAAGACATTGTTCCCACCAGTTAGATAATCGGCAAACACTCTTGTATAGTTATGAACAACGTAAATCGACTTTATGTCAGTTAAAAACCTGCAGATCGCAGCAGATCCCGTGAATTTCCGACAGAAAACCCACGTGTGTATGTTGTTGGAAGGAGTGTGTGATGGTGTGCGTCTGTGCGAGGGAAGGTGTGGATATGTGTGGGGTGTGGGAGGGTTTTAGGGGTGATTACTGCTAAGATCCAGCAGTTGGGCGCTTTTCAAATAGATACAGATGGTCGAGCCGACTATGAAACTACCCGGATCAGCCATGAATAATATTTTTCAAAGCTTCCTAGTCCACTTGGAACTGCTCCGAGCGTTTGCCTTGTGTAACAATTTGAATTCAACATTACATTACATTACAACCCCTGATGGTATATTTCATATCAGTTCAGAGCCACCAACTCCAGGGATGTGGCTAGATGGTTTCAGCTGGGAGGGGGGGGGGGGGTGCGTGCCACCGGTGTAAATTCCAACTGTGAGTGGTTTCGATAGGTGGTTGCACTGCAGCGCTGGGTGATATCTTTTAACCTTTACCCAACGAATTGCCCGCATCCTCCCACGTAATATTCAAATACAGCTGCTGAAAAAATATTATTTTCCGAAAAATTTCAACAAAACCATATCATGTGACCCCTCTTTGGAATGAGCTCGTTCCAAACAGGGGTCACATGATATGGTTTTATTGAAATTTAAAAAAAAAAAAAAAAAAAAAATGATATTTAAAATAATGAATTTTGAAATCGTCTGCGTTAGGTAAAGGGTTATGAACGCTTCTGAAAATTTTCACTTGTCCTTAAACGGAAAAAGCATCATTTATAATGTGTCTGGGTCAGAAAATTTACCGGATTGATGTCAGAGTCGAAATTTTGAGGCCATATCAATTTTAGAGTAGGACATTTGAAACTTAAGTTTCCAGTTGGAAATAAAAGATCAAAATTTCTCATCATTAGTTGGAATTTTAATATTTTTCATGAACAATGTTAATGTATTGAATTTCCAACCATTTGATTTTTGACGTCGGAATTTCAAACTATTGAAAAAAATACTCCTAGCTGGGGGAGGGGGGGGGGCAACCCCCCCCCCCCCCCCCCCCACTTTGTCGCCACATCCCTGATCAACTCGTAGTGTCTATATTCGTTACTTGGGGAACGACCAATCAATATTTTCACGTGCAGCTTTTGGGATGAACGTTGAAAATCTTGATAGGTCTACTACATAAATTCACCGAGCAACAATCTACTTTATGAATTCAGGTCGTATCACGGCCCTGGCAGTGGCGGCGCTACGGGGAGAGGGGGGCATGGGGGGATTTCCCCACCCCAAACGAAGGCTCCCCCCAGTTGCCCCCCCCCCAACCATCTCGCATGCATTTCCATCCACCCTCACACACAAACACATTCAGTCACTCTCTCTCTCACACACACACACATACACCCCTCTCTTTTTTTATTCCCAATAATTTCCCATACACACTTAGCCCAAAGCCTCAGGCTAGCTGATGAACACATCCAGGCAGTAGAGATTTAAAGACTCGGATGCAGATACTTATAAGTTATAATTAAGTTATGAGCCAACAAAGGCATGTCTATCCATATCCCTTGTCTAAAAAAAATTCATGGATTTCGCATTCTCTCTCTCTCTCTCTCTCTCTCTCACAGACCCACCAGACGCGGATCCAGGATATTTTGAAAGGAGGACCGCTAATTACCATTACATTTAGTCGAAACTTGGACCCAAAGTCCGTAATATAATTTTTGGGTTTGGTACGTCCACAGGACGTACCAAACCAAAAAAGTATATTACGGACTTTGGGTCCAAGTTTGGACTACCTCATAACAAAGTAATGATATGATCCTTTACGTATTTGCCTCCTTCATGGGAGTCTGCCCCCTAGTTGCCCCCCCCCCCCCCCCCAAAAAAAAAAAAAAAAAAATTTCTGGCGCCGCCACTGGGCCCTGGGTCACAAAAAAGCGACCTTTCGTGCTCAAAGGGTAAATTTTCACTGTTGTTCTGTATCTTGTGCTCCAGTCTTTCGGACCCACTGAGGTATTCGGTAGACCGAATGTTTGGTACTTTTAGCGCCCTGACTGAGAGTCAATATGGGCTATTTTCATCACTTGGTGCCCGTCGTCTGTTAATTTTTTTCATTTCATCCAAACAAATTTAACTTACAATATCTCTGGGGGATATCATTTAAAGTTTGTTCAAAATAAGTTCTTATTACCCATGACTAATGCCCTCCAAACCCCAAAATTCACAATTCCTTTTTTCATGATCCACTCCCCACAATGCTTTAAAATTGGGTATGTGAATTCCTTTAAAAGTGAGGATTCAAGTTTGTTCAAAGATAATTTCTGGGGTAATATTGTTATTGATGAGGCAAATTTTTAATTTTCAGAATAGATCGGCTGAATTGAACCAAATTTGGTATTCAAAATTACTGGGTGACATGCTTGATTTATGCCCCCAAAAAGTTCCCGAACTCCCTTGGGAACCCCTTGAGCTAAAAATAGAAAACTGCACAGGACAGATATTAAGTTTTATTTGAAATAAAACATCACGAGGAGTATAGTATATAGAAGTTGAAATGTTATTGATTGCCTTGTGGGGCACCGTAAATGGACCACCATTTTTTACACTGTTGGTTACTTATCTCATTAATCTCAACTGCTGACAAAGTAGCTTCTTTTAATGGTTTAAGTTGCAAGATTAGTTCGTGCAAAGAAATCTTGGGCAACCCAGTTTAAGCTCGTCTTGGGGGGGGGGGGGGGGGGGGCAGAAATTATAACTCCGCTCCAATTTTCAGTTGTTGGAACCGATTGGCTGATTTAAACCAAATTGTGTAGGTATGGCATGTTCTTGTTTCATACAAAAGATCATCCTTGCGCTGGTACGCCCTCGTTGAGACCCTGCGATCAAACAAGAAATTCAAAAATGTCAAACTCCCACACTTCGTAGACTCTGCGGGATAGATTTTTTAGCTCACCTGAGCGAAGCTCAAGGGGAGCTTTACTAATCACTTTCCGTCCGTCGTCCGTCCATCCGGCGTCCGGCGTTAACTTCACATTATCGACTTCTTCTAACAAGCTACTAGACCAACTTCAACAAAATTTGTTGTGCACGTACCTTATATGTCAATTCAATTTTGTTCAAATCAAGTTGACCCGCCCCTTGGTAGAGCCACGCCCAAAAAGTGAGCCTAAATCTTAAAAAATCTTCTTCTCGTGAACCAGCAGTAGCAGAGACTTGATATTAGGTGTGCAGCTTCCTTTTGGGGTGTAGACTCAGATTTGTTCAAGAGAAGTTCTAGGGGCTATATTTGCCATCATGAGAGGGGCAAGAATCTTTGCCCCTCCCAAAATTTCTATTTTCCAAACCGAGGGGCAGATTTGGACCAAATTTGATATGAGGGCTTATTGGGTCATAAGGAACCGCAGGAGCTAAAAATTAAAACGCCCATATCTCCAAAACTCCACGGCACCGAGAATTCTTATTTTGTGTGAAGCTTCCTTAGGACCAACAGAATGGAATAGTAAAAAGAAATTGCTATCGGTTTTATCACGGGGTACCTTTCTGGGACTTTTGAATAAGAATAAGTGCTGAGTCAGCATTTTTTAACACTGTGGGTAATGGGAAATTTTTGTAAGACTACTTTTCTCCCAAACCACTGCTCCAAAAGCTTTCAAATTTCACATATTACATCTTTGTAAGATTGTTCACATGTTTATTGAAATCAGTTCCCTGGGTCCATATTTGGGCTTTCTATGGGAGTCCAAATGTTTAAATTTGTGCAGTATGGGGAATATTCTTTAAAAATCTTCTTTTTCAGATCTACCAATAAGAAACTTTTGATATTTGGTATGCAGCATCCTTAGGGGGATGAGATTCAAGTTTGTTCAAGTCAAGCCCCTTGGTTCATATTTAGGCTGAAAATTTGGGGTCCCGTTTGGACCAAAATCCGGAATTTTTTTTTTGTTTTTATGCGTTTCGGTCAATTTAAAGACAAAAAAATTTTTTTTTTTTTCACTCTGAAAATTTGGGGGCCGGGTGGGACTTAAAAAATTTTTGACCAAAATCCGGAAATTAGTTTTTTATGCGTTTTTGGTCAATTTTAAGAAGAAAAAAAAATTTTAGGCTGAAAATATTTTGTTTGGGACTTCGAATATTTCCGAACAAAAATAAAAAAAAATTGTTTTTTATGCGTTTATCTCAATTTTGGGACGTAAAAGTGCAGGAACTGAAAATAGAAGGAGAATCCTGTGTATGGTGTGGGCACAACTGCTTCATCTAGTTGGTGTATGCTTTTCTTAGGAGGGGCGTATGCAGCTTATTCAAGTCAAGTCCCTGGTTTGATATTTAGACTACCATGTTTAGTGAGCGCCCTCACGCCCCCTGGGGCCTCTTGTTTTTATTTTGGTTTGAAAGATCCTTAAGAGTAGTGTTATCAAACCAATCTGTACAGGTTTCTCGATAGGGGCCTCAATTTCAACACAGTTAGCAATGAGAAAACATCAAGGCCCACAAAACAGATCTTCTGTTTCTCGGGCCATTTTTTTTTTTTTTGTAAAATTGCATGTGAGCAGACGGTTTTTTATTTTATTTTTTATTTTTGTAATTATTTCTTTGCCCTCAAAAGTTCATATTCTTGGTTTGTTTTATGTTTTAGGCCTCATAATCTACAGAATAGAATGGGTGGTGGTGTATTTCGTCCTTTGAGTGCAAGAAGACTTTGCAATGCTAAAGCATTGCAAAGCCTTGTTGTACTCAAAGGACAAATTTATCAATTTTATTAACTTGGGTAAAATATCAGACATAAATTATTTCATTTTTATTTTTTTAAAGTTTGCATTGGTTATAAAAAGAGAGCATTCGGCAGCCAAAAGGACTATGCGTGAGGACCTGAAAAACAGATTTTTACTTATTTTAGGTCCAATCAATCTTTTTTTCTCGTGAACTGCTTTTTACATTGATTGGATATTTATGTAACGCTCTTTAATGGTTCAAATACAAGTTTGTTCAAAGAAGTTTCTTGAGCAATATTTGAGCACGCTGACATTTATATGTATTTCTGAAGTTATTTTACTGTTTATTGAAATGGTTTATTGATTTCTATACTCAATCATCACTGCTGTTGCCAGATATTTTTTCAATTTCGTCACAATAAGTATATGAATATGTGGGCGAACACTTCAGATATACCACCTGTCGTCAATAAAATATCAGATTTATTCTGTATTAAAATACCTAGCAAGCCCCCGTGGGTCTTATTATTGTGAGAGTATGATATTTGTACAAGTTTCAAAATCTTACCCATGTTTTGTTAATCAGTTGTCACTTCAGCATTATTCTTGCGTTTATTGCCTGTTTATTTGGGCCAACTAATTATTAAACGCTTTGCAATGAATGGACGTTTACCCTTTATTGAAAATATATTTGAGTCAGTACTGTCAAAACACAGAAAAAAAGTTTGAAATTATATTTTCCACTTCTCTAAATAATATTACTGTATAATGACCTTTTTATTGTGGTAAACCTAATTTGCCTCGACTGTTATAACTCAAGTTCAGACTGATAAAATATTCCAATTACAGAACTACATCATCAAGGCCAGGGACGTGGCCAGATGTTTCCGACTGGGGGGGGGGGGGGAGGGGGAGGGGGGTGGGGGCAGCCCAGGCATTTTCAGGAGAGCGATTTATTCGCTCGCCCACTGCTCGCCTTTAAAAAATTAAGGAGGGCGAAAACTAGTCCAAACTTGGACCCACAGTCCGTAATATAATTTTTGGTGTTGGTACGGCCTGTAGGTCCAACGCTCTCGATCTCCGTGGTGTACCAATGACCAGTAAACGATTTACTTGCTGGTCTATCTCGCCTCGTGAGAACAATATGGCATATCCTGAAGCTTTGTGTTGGTATGTGATCGAAAAAAGAATATTTACTGAGCAATTATATCTATATAAAAACGTGTTGATCGCTTGATAAATTCTAAAACGTTGTATTTTCACTCGAAATTCGTCAGCTGATCAACAACGGAGGTCGCCATGTTCAAATTGAAATCTTCGGGAGAGTGTTTGACTAATGGAATACCGGACGAATAAAACGGAACGGGCTCGTATCGACGAAGCACGGTTGACTGACGGCGCGTTTGAATCTCGGTGCTTTTCACTTCAGTCGTCATCATTTCGAACACAGTCAACGCGCAACGAAATTTCACACAAAAAAATATTGCAACGCACACCCAGCTTCCACTTCGTCGATACGAGCCCGTTCCGTTTAGGCGTTGGACCTACAGGCCGTACCAACGCCAAAAATTATATTACGGGCTGTGGGTCCAAGTTTGGACTAGACGAAAACTAGCCCTCCTGGCCCTAGAAAATAATGATTACCCTAACACACTATTCCTAAAACCCACATCTTTTCAGATCTCTGAAAGACGGCCACACTGCCCCTCCCACACCTCCGGGCCTTGCTGAGGCCCGCAGGTGTGGGAGGGGTAGTGCAGCCGTCTCACAGAGACTACCTTGTTAGCAACATTAAATGAAATGTACAAAGCCCACTAGGAAAATTTGTTAATAGTAAAACTTCATTTTGCCACTTTTAGTTTGTGTAGCTTAATCGCTCCCCTAGGCCATGTAATGGGAGCGATTTTTAGCCCTATTGCATTTTTAAGAATGCCAGGGCTTGGGGGTGTAGGGTAGTTAATTTCCAACTAGGGGATGGATCCTCCTGGTCCCTCCCCCAGTTGGAAATTCACTACCGAGAAAAAAATTGAAAATGAAGCCATGATAGGGGGCCAGGAATTGATTTTAGTAACTGAAATGCCAACACATTTATGATAGAATTATCAGGTTGTTATTATTTGGTATTGTTTCTGGGAATTGAGTTTGTGCTAAAAATGCTCAAGCTGAGAAGTTTGAGCAATTCACACTCTCTTAACATTAAATCATATCTTATGCAGGAGTGATCAATTTTCAATGTTTCATCATTTTGTAACTGTGAATGATGGAATTAACTCAGGATAACGATTTTACATGATGTGATTTTCTCGAAGTGCATTTCGAGATTTTTTTTTTATTACGATAAGTACACGAACGTTGGGTGAAGGGTTCAGTTGCAGTTTCCCCCTATATGCAACCAGGAAATTAACCAATCTTGCTTGACAGAGCTCTACCATGGCAAACAAGACTGAATTGGCTAAATTTCTGGCTACATTATGGGGAAAAATTGCTGCTGGAAATTTTGTTGTTTTGACACCAATGTGCTGAGGATTATGACCGAATAATCTACACTTCCTCGTCCAGTCATCGTAACTTGAAACACAGTTGCTAAAAATATTGAGTACCATCTGTTTTTCTTCATACCAGAGTAAAATTACAAAATTGATATGTGCCCCCCGAGTTCTTCGTGGTATTTGACAGGATTGTTCCAACAATGAAATTAGTATTATCAGTCTCATGACAAGAGTTCAATAGGTTTCTGTTGCATTGCATTGAGACGCGATGCTACACGGAAGGTTCTAAAAATGCGAAACATGCAGGGACAGGTGGATACGCGAATCTGTGGAGGAATGGGAGTCGTGCCTTTTCGTAACTTTTCTCCAAATAGTGACGGTAAACGCTGTGCCCAAATAAGGTAATTGTACTCAAACTATGAAGTGTTTGAAACTTTTCCCAGAGGTTTGCAGAGTTTCGACATTATATAGTTGGGTTCAAGGTTCTCTGGTGCACGCAACATTGCTTAGGACCCACCTGTCGAACCAAGCTATGGAACACATGAATAATTTTCAAAAACAAAAGAGTTCGCCAGAGAAAAGCAATCGGCGTCGACCGTGTCGTATACGACACTGTCGACGTCGATTGCTTTCTCTAGTGAACTGTGTATGAGCATGTAGTTAAAGCTAAAGATATACTATATTCATGTTTGTAGCATTTCGGGACTAGAGCGCGGTGGCCCAGTAGGTAGAGGTGCAGGCTTCAAGCCGAGGGGTCCTCGGTTCGAATCCCACCTGCGGCAACCGCGTTGTGTCCTTGGGCAAAACACTTCATCTCCATTGCCCGCGTGGGAGCACGATGACGCCGTGTACTAAGGCGTACTGCACGTCGATGGTGCGCATGGTGCCGCAGAAATGTACTCTCGTCAAGGCAGTGGTTCGATCCCCATCGGCGTCAGAGTCTTTCATATATATCAGCCGTTTGCTTATGGTTCTGGGGTCGAAAATACTGGTAACTCGAGTTCATTGAAAATTGCTGCTTGGCATTAGCCTTGCGAAAAACAAAAGGATACTTACCTGTATCGTCCCCCTTGGGAACCCTGGGAATTAAATCCATACTTGTTTGCTGCGGTGTATAAGCCCTTCTTTATTGGTAAAATAGGACCCGGTAACCAACGCCTGTGGTGGAAATCCTCTAAAACAGACAGCACAGATATGAACGATTGGCTAAACTTGTCTTCATATACCTCTGTCATGCTATTGCAATAGATGCCGAAAGTGACAGTACACAACAATAAATGATTAATAATAATAAAAAATAACTATATGACAGCATCACATATTTTTCAAAAAAATATATATTTGTCCACTTGAACTTAAAAAAAATAAGTGTTAGATTTTTGAATTATGCCAGGCATTGGAATTTCCTAGTGTTCAAACTTTTATACGATGGTTTAGCAATCTGAATGTATTGACCATTCACAAGTGCATGGTCACTACATTCAGACTGCTAAACTTCTAAATAATATACCTTATACACATAAAAATCTTTCCCCTGCGAGCATCTGATAGTTTCATTGCGTATAAAATGCCACGTGAAAACTGTGTGTATACCATACACAGTCGGTTAAAATCTATACAGAGCTAACAGTCCAGAGTTATCATCCCTTCGTTTATTCCCCTTTCAAGGCGGTGACATACTATAACCGCTTCCCGTTAAGCAAATAAGAATTCTTTCATTTTATTATTTATCGCAACTGGTAGTTCAGTGCATAGAAAATGTAGTCAAAGGGTCAAGTGAAGTTTAGAGATTAAGTTCGATTCGAAACCGCCAGGATTCTTCGATTCTATTGGTTTGGCGTCGCACCGATTCATAATAAATTTTCGAATCATCGATATATTCTGAAAAACCTACCAAGTATCTCCTACTGAACTCCTTTTCTCTCACTAGGTCTTGGTGATAGAAGAAGGGTTCTATAGGAGGTTCCGCTTCCGAAAATACTTTCATTCGGTTCTGGAGTATTCCGCCTTTTTATTTACTTTCACTGGGAGCGCGGTGGTTCAGTAGGTAGAGATGCAGACTGCAAGCCGAGAGTTCCTCGGTTCGAATCCCACCTGCGGAAACCGCGTTGTGTCCTTGGGCAAGACACTTAATCCCAATTGCCCACATGGGGGCATGGTGCGTTGTGTACTAAGGCATACTGCACGTCGATGGTGCACTTGTCGTCTAACAATGCTAACCCTGTTTGTGTGGAGATAGTACGTTGGGGGGGGGGGGGGGTCAGAATGTTACTCGCCATTGCTCGGTAGTTCTCTCCAGGTACTCCGGCTTCCTCCACCCGTAAAACTGTCCGACACGAGGCGACCCTGGCTATCGAAAGTGTCGTTATACCCCCAAAAATAAATGAATAAATTGACTTTCCCAAACAGACTAGTCGTCGTTGAATACAATACTTGAGTGGAGAATGGCAACGATTACTGTTGTAAGAGGTTGAACTTATTTCTACTCCCAAAAACGGGGACAGCGAGATGACAGTCCCTGTGACTATGTTGTCTCCCCACAGTATAATATATGTTATTCAGTTTTTTTAAAAGAAAATGTACACTGTTATAATATTATGCTGTGAAATATACCATTCATTCATTCATTCATTCATTCATTCATTCATTCGATCCGGAATTTGATATTCGCAAGGCTCTAGGAGACTATCCTGCGCAGCCCACTAGATATTCACCTTGAGGTCTGCTATCAGCTTCAGCCATTTTAAAATGGCGGATCAAATTTATTATTTATTGGTGTTTAAGGTCACATATTTATGCACAATGGCTAATCATGACCGCGACAGTTTTATGGGTGGAGGAAGCCGGACTACCCGGAGAGAACCACCGAGCAACGGCGAGCAATTGTCAGCTCCCCAACATACTAACTCCACACTAGCAGGGTTAGCATTGGTTGAAGACAAGTGCACCATCGACGTGCAGTACGCCTTAGTACACAACGCCACCGTGCCCCCACGCGGGCGATGGAGATGAAGTGTCTTGCCCAAGGACACAACGCTTGCAGCCTGCACCTCTACCAACTGAGCCGCCGCGTTTTCCGGTGGATCAAATAGAGTAGAAGAAAGACGTTTCTCGGTAGGGGGTAGAAATTGTGCTCTTGTGTACGTTAAAATGCCCAGATCTTTCCCATTTCTGTCCCAATATTTTTTCCAGAGATTGTGTGAACGACTTGAACAAACATGAGTGCATGTCACCGCCAAACAACAGCTTTCGACGCGTTTTAATGCGCGAGAGTCACGTCGATTATTCATGTTTTCGATCTCAAATGTTTATTTCTGAACGCGGCACAGCATACCAACATCGTGTGCCGCAGACGACGTCCGACGCCCGTCATTTTGACACCAATATCACCACTGTGCCGCAAAAGTTACAGCAGATTTTATCTTTCCGACCCCTACACCTCGTGGTATGCCTCACCCACGGACGGTGTGCGTATGGAACTTCTGGTACAACGTGATATGGTATGGCGAAATAACACAATTTCTCACTTTAAAATAAAAAAGTTATAAATGTCGACACAGACGATTGAAAATCCCGGTCTAATTCCCAAGTACAGGTAACAGGATTTACAAATGTTTATTTCCAAATTCGAGGTGTGGTATCACGTCCTCACGTGATTGATCTGAAAATAAGATTCATGGCTATTATGTTAATACCAACTGCACCCCTTGGCCACACTTCTTTTATATGCTGCACCCCCCCCCCCGAAAAAAGAAAGAAAAAAGAACCCTCGCTCCACCGAACCCATGGCAGACACACCTGTCGAGAGGAAGTTTACAAAACGTGCTGCCATTTATTATTCCAAGTTGAAAGAAAATATACAAAAGAAAGAATCAGGAATTCAAATTTTCTGTAAAATGATGTTTTCTCCTCAGCTTATTCAGATATATATACACATAAAGACAGGTTCTAAAAATTAATGTCAACATGACATTCACCGATCCGATAAAAATGAATGTCACAATTCACAAAAATATAAATATCCATTTATAAAAAGCAAAAGCTAAAGAGTAGTCGTACCATATCCATATCAGCAAATTTAATAAATGCATTTAACCCTTTACCCAACATAACGGCCAAAACCGGCCAGCGCTATTCTCAAAAATCGCCAATTAATTTTCAAAATATTTTCGAGCTCGTCGAGCTCGTTCCAACGAGGGGTCATAACCTATGTTTTTGAGACAAAAAATGAAAAAAATTAGTTATTTAAGAATTTTTTTTGCAAGTGTCGTCTGCTTTTCATGTTAGGTAAAGGGTTAACTAAACATAAATGTATCTGGAGAGTGGATTGTCACTAAAACACTTACACTCTGGCATTCCAACACAGACTTTACATTCATTTTTATCGAATCGGTGAATGTCGGGGTGATATTTTAATACATGTTTCTTCACACAGTGGCGGCGCCAGGATTTCAATTTAGGGCGGGGCGGAGGGGGGGGGGGGGGCTAAGTAAGATGGGGGGGTCAAGGTTCGAAATGCCGAAGGCATGTTCCAAAGGCCACGGGCCTTATCTGTAGGAGGGGAGAGGTGTGGGATCTCCCCCATGAAAAATGTTTATATTTGGACGCACTGGGAGCGATATCTGAGCATTTCTACAACACCTGACATGATGTGTATTGTTTTTGTGCCGTTTGCGGTGTGATAATGGGTGGGGAAAACCACTGTCGGATAGCAATTTGAAGTTTATTATTTTTTTTTGGGGGGGGGGGGGGGGGGGCGAAGGACGTTGGCTTCCGAATTGGAGCCTCTTGACGCAAATCTTTCCAATTGCACGGGCCTCGGACCCTTTCTAGAGCTGAAACGGTTAAGGGATTTTCTTGGTCGATTAATCACGTGGATTAACCTTGGTTAACCGATTAATCACTTGTCCAAATAGATATAAATAAATAACTGCCATACCGTTGATGATTTACAGCATGAACGCTTTCCCCAACGTAACAAACAAAACCGACTAGGCCTATATACAAAAATCTCCATTCAAATTTATTATATTTTCAATTTCTGTCTCAAAAACATAGCTTATGACCCCTCATTGGAACGAGCTCATCCCAGTGATGGGTCATAAGCTATGTTTTTAAAACACAAATTGAAAAGTTTTAGTAATTCATTATCGTCTGCTACCCGCATTGGGTAAAAGGTTAAGAATGACCATTTCCAGCCACTGATACAGTATGATGATCTTGCAAGTAAACAAATATGCCAGCAAGTAACTTGCATGCTTTACTCTGTTTCATATAATTGATGTGAGTCAGTGTGACAATGTTTGCCTATTTTGGAGCAAGTTTGTTCCTTTGTTAACCCATATAATACAGTAGTTCAAAAGTAACGATTAATCGATCAATTACTTTTTGGATCGATGAAGATGTTGATCATTGATTAATCGGCTAACCGTTTCAGCCCTAACCTTTCTCAAGAAAGGAAGAGTTACAAGGACCTGTAAACAAGAAACAAATATGTTCTATAGCTTCTGCTAATTAGTATATGTCTGTAAAATGAATGGTTCCAGTTGCACACGCATCAAATAATTAACAATTTATTAAGACCAGCTCTGTTATATAATTAACAACCGGTTAAGACAAACTCTGTACTTGTTTGTCAGATAGATTAAGTCTCGTCTAATTAAGATTAATCAGAAGTACATATCTATGTGTCGGATTCGTGAAATATTTTCTTTGACACTAGTGAGGATAATATGTTCTTTGTCTGAGACTTTTATGATGGTGTCGGGAACTTAATTGTCTAATACCAAAATCTTTCAGGTTATTACAACTTTTTATAGTTGGTGCTGTTCTTTTACTGACACAACTTCTTTACCTGAGTGACACACAAATAAACACTGCTGAAATCAGCAGTCTTGAGAACGTTGCCCTCTGCAAACCACAAGACCATTAAAGGTATTTATCCCACAAATGGCCGTTTATTCGAACAATAAAAGCCTTGGATAAATTTTTGCTTTATTCATCTGGTAGGGTGATAAATTTTCCCCGTAGGTTTAACACTGAAAGAATTTATTTCTGTGGTATAGACGGACTTGTTGACCTCTGATCTCTACCGCATTCGTGTAGCAAAATTAATAGTTCAATTGTTGTTTTCTTTAAACCTTTTTGAAAGTATTACACAATGCCAGTAGAAAACACCACACACTGTCTATTTAATAGATTATTTTTACAAGTTTAGCTCAAGTTTGTAGGGGAATTATTTTAAGACAGAAATGTATTGCTGCGCCTTGTTGCCAATTTTGCTGGTTGATCGAATTGGACCAATGTGCTCCACAGTTCTAGCTGTGTTTTGTAGCGAGTAACAGCACGATTTCGCTGCGTCAGCTGTGTAAAAGATTTATGGGATAAACAAAATAAACGTATAGTGTTTTCAAGTAAAATTTTGAATGAAACCGACTCGCCAGGCGAGTCGGTTTCATTCTTAATCCTACTCGTAGAATTAAATTTTTTACTTGAAAACACTACAGATTTATTCTGTATCAATAGTATGGGGAGCACATGGATCCTTTGACAATTCAACCATTCCTAAGCCGTAAGTATTAATGGAAGGTGGGTTTTTTAACACCGAAATTCCCGTTTACACACAGGAAACTTGAGCGAACGTCTAGTGTAAAATTTATGGCGTACATTTGTTAACACTGAATTTCCCATTGACCGGCCAGAGAAATTCAGTGTTAAAAAAATTTCCTCATACATTTTACGCCACACGTACGCTCAAATTCCTTGGGTGTCAATGAGAATTTCAGAGTTAAATACGCCAAACCATGCCACCTTCCATTGCTATTACCGTAGTCAGTACTAGTCACATCACGACGAACTAAGTCTCGAGTTGGGGAAGGTACACGTATCGGTGGTGCCGCTCTCGAGTTGGTTGGGCCGGAAGAGTTTTTTCTCACATTCGAGCCAAGTTAACATAAACTACAGATTCTGAAGATATCTTCCAATAATATAACAATAACATGAGTTTGGAGGGCCTTGCGGTTCATTACCGGCCCGAGAGGAATGAATAGAAGCCTGAGGGTTTATTACCGGCCCTAGAGTCGAGGGCCGTTAATAAGGCAGAGGGCTGTTTATCTCCATCCACCAAGCGCAGCATCTGAAAGTCTGCGCCCACAAGCCCCCCCCCCCCCCCCTCTCCCATTCACCAGCTTCTAATTTTACGTTTCACTCATCATGCAAGTAACAGGTAATTTTTGATGTAGCCAGTTCAAGTTTGGCAATTGAGAAGGAAGAACATTTGCAGCGGCAAGTAGAAGGGGTCAAGGGGAACGGCGTTCCCCCAAAAGCATCACTGCCCTTGCCTCCCCACCGTCTCTAAACGCACGCACAAATGCTCACAGTCGGTTTTCTAGAAAGGTTTTTCTTTTTTGTTTTAAAAAAATATCCCCAGGAAAGATTTTTTGTCGAGACCCCGAGATATCTTAATCGGCCAACTGCTTCGTCTGAATAATATGTGCCAGTAGTAGTGCTCGCACGTTTCGGGGAAAGGTTGGATGACCTCGGTGGATGACCTCGGAAGTGACGTCATGTCACGTGACATAGTGGCGCCATGTTGTGTTGTCATGGTAACCCGCGTGAGCGGCCATCTTGTGACGTCATCTCCATAGTGATACGTGGTGGTAGTACGCATGCGCAGCGCGTGTTGTTAGGGTGATACGAGCTTCCGTCGTCCATTTTTTATACTGGAAGCCGCCATCTTGGTTTCTATGGTAGCACGTGATTGCTATGTTACCTAAGGCCTACAATAGGATAGGGGTATGTTTGGAGGGTATGTTCGATTGAATCGGAGTAAATCTAATTACCACAAACAACCCGACAATCCCTCCAAATCACCAAAATCCACCCGAAATCACCGAAATTGACTTTATTTCCCCAATTTATCGGCTTAGCACGTAGTGCTATAGTACTAAGGGGTACAAGGGGGTGCATTCGATTGAACAGGAGTAATGTTCTGGCTTAGAATTCTCCCAGAAAACCCTATCCCATGACGTTTTTCCCTATTAAGAATAGCACGTAGTGCTATAGGACAAATTTACCCAGAATTCTCTGCTTCTATCTATATATGCAATAGTTTACGTCTATCTGGCCATGTTCCTTTGTTCTAGAGTATACTCCAGTAGCGTAGAAGAGCCTATTATTTGGAACAGTTTATCTTATTATTACTATATTTAGCAATTTCGGGTCTATTCTTGTTAGTTCTGACCCTATTCTAAGTACTCTTGTTGTTTCATTTATCTAGATAATAACTAACCAATCAGATTGCTTGATTTCCCATAACCTGTATACAGAGTTATCTCCCTTCTGTATAACAAAAGACTATATCCAATGGCCATATCCCATGGAATCCCATTTTTTTTGCAAAACACCTGTGGCTATGGAACCCCTTTTTTGTCGTATGAGGCCATGAGGGCTATGTAAAAGCCCTCAATGAGTCCTCATTTATTATCCCTCATACCCTCATTGAATTTTGAGTTTATGAGGACCTTGAAAAATCCCTCAATGAGGTATAATTTACTACGACTCTTAGCCTCATTTCAGTATTTAACAGGTATATCCTATGGAATCTCATTTTGGAAAACGCCCGTGGAATCCCTTTTTGTCGTATGAGGCCATGAGGGCTATGTAAAAGCCCTCAATGAATCCTCATTTACTATCCCTCATAGCCTCATTGAATTTTGAGGTTATGAGGACCATTACAAATCCCTCAATGAGGCATAATTTACTACGACTCTTAGCCTCATCTCGGTATTTGAGGATACCCATGGCCTGGTATTGTATTATTCGAGGATACCTATCGAGGATACCTTTTATAGGATACTTATCTGAGGATACTATATAGGCTGTTCATATCCCTATAGGTCTCTTGCTGGCCCTTAGTACTATTAATCCACCTGATGCTTTATGCTATCCTATGACTGGTATAGGTAGTATGCAATGCTAGGCATAGGGGTATTGTGGGTAGGGGTACTGCCTGGTAGTTTAGAACGGTACTATAGTATGGGCGGTATATACACTTATAGGCCCCTGTTAGTGCTTGGTACTATTAACCAACCGATTGCTTTGTTTTATTATATGGCTGGTATATGTAGTACGTTATGGTAGACCTACTGATTTTGTGGGGGTGGGTGTAATGCTTGGTAGTTTAGAACCGTAGTATAGCATAGGCTGTACATATCCCTGTAGGTCTCTTGCTGGCCCTTGGTACTACTGATCCACCAGATGCTTCATATTATTGAGCGGTATTCTGGGGTCGGGGTCAATGCCTGGTAATACAGAATGGCAGCAGAGTATGGTTGGTATATTTCCCTATAGGTCCCATTCTAACCGTTCATAGTATTAACCTACCAAATGCTTTGTATCACCCTGTTACTGGTAAGGTGGTACGTAATACAGTAGTTCCTACCTTATTCCGAGTACTCTTGTTGTTTCATTTATCTAGATCATTTATATAAATTATAATTAACCAATTAGATTGCTTGATTTCCCATAACCTGTACTTAATCGTACAGAGTTATCTCCCTTCTGTATAATAAAAACCTATATCAATGGCAATATCCCCGGCACCCCAATTTCGGCACCCCTTTTTTGAAAAACATATGGCCTTCGGCACCCCTTTTTTCTGAAATGAGGATAAGAGTCGTATTAAAAATCCCTCATTGAGGGATTTTTAATACGACTCTTATCCTCATTTCAGAAAAAAAGGGGTGCCGAATGCCATATGTTTTTCAAAAAAGGGGTGCCGAAATTGGGGTGCCTTCTGGAGAATCCCATTTTTCTGAATTGAGGGATTTTTAATACGACTCTTATCCTCATTTCAGAAAAAAGGGGTGCCGAATGCCATATGTTTTTCAAAAAAGGGGTGCCGAAATTGGGGTGCCGGAGATATTGCCATTGATATAGGTTTTTATTATACAGAAGGGAGATAACTCTGTACGATTAAGTACAGGTTAAGAATACGACTCTTATCCTCATTTCAGAAAAAATGGGATTCTCCAGAAGGCACCCCAATTTCGGCACCCCTTTTTTGAAAAACATATGGCATTCGGCACCCCTTTTTTCTGAAATGAGGATAAGAGTCGTATTAAAAATCCCTCAATGAGGGATTTTTAATACGACTCTTATCCTCATTTCAGAAAAAAGGGGTGCCGAAGGCCATATGTTTTTCAAAAAAGGGGTGCCGAAATTGGGGTGCCGGGGATATTGCCATTGATATAGGTTTTTATTATACAGAAGGGAGATAACTCTGTACGATTAAGTACAGGTTATGGGAAATCAAGCAATCTAATTGGTTAATCATAATTTATATAAATGATCTAGATAAATGAAACAACAAGAGTACTCGGAATAAGGTAGGAACTACTGTATTACGTACCACCTTACCAGTAACAGGGTGATACAAAGCATTTGGTAGGTTAATACTATGAACGGTTAGAATGGGACCTATAGGGAAATATACCAACCATACTCTGCTGCCATTCTGTATTACCAGGCATTGACCCCGACCCCAGAATACCGCTCAATAATATGAAGCATCTGGTGGATCAGTAGTACCAAGGGCCAGCAAGAGACCTACAGGGATATGTACAGCCTATGCTATACTACGGTTCTAAACTACCAAGCATTACCCCCACCCCCACAAAATCAATAGGTCTACCATAACGTACTACATATACCAGCCATATAATAAAACAAAGCAATCGGTTGATTAATAGTACCAAGCACTAACAGGGGCCTATAAGTGTATATACCGCCCATACTATAGTACCGTTCTAAACTACCAGGCAGTACCCCTACCCACAATACCCCTATGCCTAGCATTGCATACTACCTATACCAGTCATAGGATAGCATAAAGCATCAGGTGGATTAATAGTACTGAGGGCCAGCAAGAGACCTATAGGGATATGAACAGCCTATATAGTATCCTCAGATAAGTATCCTATAAAAGGTATCCTCGATAGGTATCCTCGAATAATACAATACCAGGCCATGGGTATCCTCAAATGTATCCTCAAATACCGAGATGAGGCTAAGAGTCGTAGTAAATTATGCCTCATTGAGGGATTTGTAATGGTCCTCATAACCTCAAAATTCAATGAGGCTATGAGGGATAGTAAATGAGGATTCATTGAGGGCTTTTACATAGCCCTCATGGCCTCATACGACAAAAAGGGATTCCACGGGCGTTTTCCCAAAATGGGATTCCATAGGATATACCTGTTAAATACTGAAATGAGGCTAAGAGTCGTAGTAAATTATACCTCATTGAGGGATTTTTCAAGGTCCTCATAAACTCAAAATTCAATGAGGGTATGAGGGATAATAAATGAGGACTCATTGAGGGCTTTTACATAGCCCTCATGGCCTCATACGACAAAAAAGGGGTTCCATAGCCACAGGTGTTTTGCAAAAAAATGGGATTCCATGGGATATGGCCATTGGATATAGTCTTTTGTTATACAGAAGGGAGATAACTCTGTATACAGGTTATGGGAAATCAAGCAATCTGATTGGTTAGTTATTATCTAGATAAATGAAACAACAAGAGTACTTAGAATAGGGTCAGAACTAACAAGAATAGACCCGAAATTGCTAAATATAGTAATAATAAGATAAACTGTTCCAAATAATAGGCTCTTCTATGCTACTGGGAGTATACTCTAGAACAAAGGAACATGGCCAGATAGACGTAAACTATTGCATATATAGATAGAAGCAGAGAATTCTGGGGTAAATTTGTCCTATAGCACTACGTGCTATTCTTAATAGGGAAAAAACGTCATGGGATAGGGATTCTGGGAGAATTCTAAGCCAGAACATTACTCCTGTTCAATCGAATACACCCCCGTGTACCCCTTAGTACTATAGCACTACGTGCTAAGCCGATAAATTGGGGAAATAAAGTCAATTTCGGTGATTTCGGGTGGATTTTGGTGATTTGGAGGGATTGTCGGGTTGTTTGTGGTAATTAGATTTACTCCGATTCAATCGAACATACCCTCCAAACATACCCCTATCCTATTGTAGGCCTTAGGTAACATAGCAATCACGTGCTACCATAGAAACCAAGATGGCGGCTTCCAGTATAAAAAATGGACGACGGAAGCTCGTATCACCCTAACAACACGCGCTGAGCATGCGTACTACCACCACGTATCACTATGGAGATGACGTCACAAGATGGCCGCTCACGCGGGGTTACCATGACAACACAACATGGCGCCACTATGTCACGTGACATGACGTCACTTCCGAGGTCATCCACCGAGGTCATCCAACCTTTCCCCGAAACGTGCGAGCACTACTACTTGTGCCTACAACAAGCCTCGCCGCTCCTGACCCATTCACCCCCCCCCCCCCCAACCCCCCGCTCCACGTTTCAACCAGCATCAAGTGTGCCTAATGCACTATTATGATTAATGTTGTTCAGCATTAAATTTAAATGCTGTCAATGTCACAATTCCTAGCTGGCATTGTAAAAAAGAGATGCAATAGAATTTCCTTCTTTATACAGGCCATGAGATCACTCTCACCGCTCTGTCTGTCTTATACACCTATAGCCAAGATCTAATACCCTTTCCGCCTGCCAATACACATTCCTTCCAAAGCTCCCTGCATTTCCAACTTCTGACAACAAGGTAGCGCTGTCTTAAATTAACCACCGGTTTTTTTTTATTAAAGTTCGGACAAGTTGGTTGTGCCTTGACAATAAATAGAACTCGAGGACAGGGGTGAAACAATCGTTTTGCAGGGAAGACCCTTACATTATAGCCCACATCCATTATTCTTCTGTTCTGTCGTCTGCAGCACAAGAAAAACGCAGTGCGCAGTTTCGCTTTCCGGGTTAACTTTTGTACAGCCCAGCAACGAAATGTCACGCCATCATTGTTGTTCCAATAAGCCAATTTCGAAACTGCCATCTTTGGACTTTAATCTATGCAAGGTCACAGGTCGCGAGGTGTAAACAGTGCGATTTCATTGCTAACAACGCGTTTTCTTGGAATGTTTATACCTCGCGACCTGTGACCTTGCATAGATTAAAAGCCAAGATGGCAGTTTCGAAATTGGCTTATGGCGTCGAGTCGCGGGCAAAAAAGTCGAATGGAGAGTGTTTTTCATCAAATAAAGAAGCCGTAGTACGGTGATTTGATTATTAATTTATGATAAACATGAAGTTGAATACCTTGTGGATAGCTGTACAACAAAACTGTGTTGATGAATCTTTGTTCAATGAACGAATTCACAAATAAACTGGGAAGGGGGTATCGGTCAGGGCAAAGTAGGCTTTCATTACTTGTCTATTATTATATAGACTACTGTATGTGTAACACAGGGTTAAGACTGACGTGGTGCTTTCATTGTTATCAGTGAAAAAAGTGGTTTGCAGCCACAACTTCCAGTAACTGTGAATTACATTAATACAAATAATTCCCATTTTATTTAACCCTTTACCAACCGTAAGGGCTAAACCAGAGCAGCGCTATTCACAAGAATTGCCATTCCTTTTTCATAATGTTTTCATTATTTGCATCAAAAACATAGCTTACGATCCCTCATTGGAACGAACTCGTTACAATGAGGGGTCATAAGTTATGCTTTTAATGCAACAAAAAAAAAATGTTAAAAAAATTAGTTATTCAATAATTTTGTTTCCAAGTGTCGTCGGCTTTTCATGTTTGGGAAAGGGCAAATTAGCAGAGAAAATGAAAGATTTAAGATTGCTCACACATGAATAGTTAATAAGATTAACAACCGTAAAATTTGCGTCCTGGCTTTTTCACCCAAATAGTCGCGAAACGTTTTACCTGTTTCAGATGATGTCTACTTTGCTCGAAAGAAATCTTGTCCAGTGTGGCGTTTGTTTGGTCTCCAAACCAAGCTCTGTTTGTCAGTTTGTTTACATTTTAAAGCTCACGGAACCTAGTTTTCTTTGTGCAATGATCTTTTCCCTTTAATTAAATCATTCTTTCTTTCTTTCTTTCTCGTCAGACCAAAATTTAGGGTACTTCCCTTAAACTACATTCACGAAATTTGGCACCCGAATTCGAACTAAGAATCGCTCTCCCGCACAACCATTTGTTTCCCGATATTCTCTCCGCGATGCAGGCATGTAGCCAGGCTGTCAAAGTTAAGGGATGGGTGGGGCAAGAGTAATATCTGGGGGGCTAGTTCAGCGATCTGAACGCAGCGGCTACCTTCTAACGAAGTATGTAACCGTAACGTTCAGATCGCTGAACTACTAGGGGGGATACAGAGTAGGATGTACAGCATCATCGGATGGGGACGAGCACAAGAGGGGGATACCCCCTCTCGCCGGAGGAGGGGGGGGGGGGGGGCTTCCCCGGGAAAAAAATTGAAATTTGAGACAAAACAACCCTCAATCAATTTTCTTGACCCTGAGTCAGTTTTTGTCCATAATTTATAAGTTGTGAATGGCATCGATAATTGGGTCACGTCACAGTGGGGGGGGGGGGGGGGGATCACTAAAATGAGGGGGTGGGGCACACCCCGGCCACGCCACTGCGGCGATGAGAGCGGTGCGGATTTCAAAATTTCAAATTTTTCATTACTTTTAATATAAAAGCCTTTATCAAACCCCTCTCTCTCTCAAACTTTAAGTATACCATTTCCAGTGAAAACCGTATCTAAAAATGTGTTTACTCATGGGAAATTCTTAATTTCTCAGTGACGCCATAGGGTGCTTAGTCGGAAAAATTCAACTTTGTCCGATTTTAATGAAATTCAAATATGTTGTAAAACTCGAAAAATTAATAGACGGCAGTTTTTTGTTTTTTGAAATTCCACCATTCTTGGTCGTTTTACGTCACGTGATTTTCTTATTAAAACGTCTGTTTTGTGACACGCGTAACTCCATTATCCATAGTTCTAAAAGATACAGTTTTCAAACTTCGCACATCTATTTCCAGTTACCTGAAATTGATCCGTCCGGTTTTACTTTTTAGCAAAGTTTCAGCCAATGGACCTCCGGGTTTAATGGACCTCCGGGTTAAACCCGGAGGTCCATTGGTTGAAACTTGGCTTGTGTTTCTGTATCAAATTCCATCCTCCACGTACTGTAACCAGTATAGCATACAGGTACATGTATTGAAAATTCCAGGTGCAATTGGTCTCCCAAGCAATTTGAGGAAGGCAGTTGTTTTGCACTCCTTGATTTTCTAGACTGCCAGGCCTGAACTGTCAGTGTGCACATCGTGACAGATAATACAGACACTGACCTTTCCATTAATATATACAGTCCAGGAGATGAGATTTGCCAATTTTTACCCGGGAAGAATAAAACCTTGCAAATTACTGCAAAAACCAATACGCTAAACAAAAGAGTTTTTGATAGGTGTGATACTGATTGATATTCTTAATGACGATTTATCAGTGAAGTAGTTTCTTCTTAGCGGCTTGCCATAAAAAGCCAAGTTTCCTTTTTATTACTTGTGTTACCTTTACCCAACGTAAGTTGTAACGGCCAAAACCGGCCTGCGCTATTCACAAAAATCGTAAAGTTTCCTTTTTGTTACATTTGTTACCTTACCCAACGTAACGGCCAAAACCGACCAGCACTATTCACAAAAATCGCCACTTAATTTTTATTATTTTTTTAATTTTTGGTCTCAAAAATATAGGTTATGACCCGTCTTTGGAACGAGCTCGTGCAGCTCGTTCCAATGAGGGGGTCATAACCTATGTTTTCGAGACAAAAAAAAAAAAAAAAAATAGTCATTCAAGAATTTTGTTTGCAAGTGTCGTCTGCTTTTCTTGTTAGGGAAAGGTTTAAGAAACAGGCAGCCCCGAGAGCTGTTTGTTGTTTTCGTTTATTAAAAGTAACAATGGGAAACTTGGCTTTATTTTCTAATGATGTCAAACGAGTTTTCTCAACAATTATTTGCTTAATAATTGGACTTTTCCTCGCTCACCTAATAAGTTCAAGGGAGATAACTTCATCGAAAGGCGATTTATTTTTATGACGCTACAAGTCAAGAATGCTTATGCTATTTGCAAATTATCGTGCAGATGGAAAGCCCACTCCACGAGTGTTTAGTGGCAGTATCCAATCCACTCTCAGCGTACCGTGTAGACCCTGGAGCCGGTTCCATGAACCGCCAGCGGCGAACCTTCCCATTCATAGCCAACCGCTAATTTTTCCTAACCAGCTGTTATGAAATTTGTCAGATTCGCAATCTGCATTCGGCAAGCTCGGCAAGCTCTATGGGAATATTTTAGCTTTGTCAGTGTGTATGCGAGTCGCTATTAGGGCATAACATATGCCACAAACTTACAATGCGTGTGTTTACTCGAAGACCCACCCGATATGCAAACATCATTTACATCTTCATCATGTCCGAGATATGACGCCCGTTCGTTTTCGTTGTGCATTGAAGCCTATCTATTGTTATTTATTTATTTATTGGTGTTTAAGGTCACATACTTATGCACAATGGCTAATCATGACCGTGACAGTTTTACTGGTGGAGGAAGCCGGAGTACCCGGAGAGAACCACCGAGCAACGACGAGCAGCTGCCAGTTCCCCAACATCGTAACTCCGAACTGTAGCGCAGGCAGGGTTAGATTGGTTGAAGACCTGCGCACCATCGACGTGCAGTACGCCTTAGTGCACGGCGTCATCGTGCCCCCATGTGGACAATCGGGGTTAAGTGCCTTGCCCAAGGGCACAACGCCGTAGTCCGAATCGATCGCTCAGATGGTCACACATCCGAGGACTAACCGGGCTCGGCGTGCTTAACTTCGGTGATCTGACGAGAACCGGTTACCGCAACGCCACCGCGGCCCCTGCCTGACTATTGATTTTCTGTTAAAATAGGCCCATCATGCTGATACACAAGAATCGGTAGCACCTTCTATTATACTCTATTTATACAGGTGTAAAATTCAATTCCGGCGTTACATAGTGACGCCAGTGATTGTTGGTTCAGGGGCGTAATTTCCGGGGTTGATGTGGTTTGTGTGCCCCTCACTGCCCTGATCCTTGGTTTCGTCGGGCAGAGGTTGGGCAAGGAAAACCAAGTTGGGCAGATATCCTTGCTTTGGAGTACTCAGTTGGGCAAAATCTCTTGCTTGCCCGACAAAAACATACACCAGTGGCGGCGTCTGGATTTCAATTTGGGGGAGGGTGCTAAGTGAGATATGGGGTGGAGGGGGGTGCAAGTTCGAGGTGCCGGAGGCATCTCCCTAACGCCGCAGACCTGAGCTATGGGATGATAGGGAGGAGGTAGTTCAGCGATCTGAACTAGGGAGGAGGATGTTCCCCTCCTGTTTGGGGGGGGGGGGGGGGGTGTTCCCAGGAAAATTTTTCAGATTTTGACGCCCTAGGAGCGATATCTGAGTATTTCTACAACACCTGACATGACGTGTATTGTTGTGTGCCGTTTGCGGGTGTGATATTGGGTGGGACAACCACGGTCAGATAGTAATTTGAAGTTTGATCTTGGGGGGGGGGGGGGGGAGGGGGGGAAAGTGGGGGTCCATTATATTGATATAATTCCACAACCAGGGAAAGAGTAACTAATAACAAATGATTTTTGTGACCATAACCTGTTGAAAGCACACAGATAGTTGGGCGCTTCTACCTAGCTGGTGTGCAACTGTTGTATGTTTAAAATACAGTATTTTATCAATGGAAAGTATAGTTAGCCGATAAGACTTTGATAAAAGTTTCTGGTTTCGGACTAAAATAGTGTAATTAACAGTATCTATGCCACAGTGATAAAATGTCCATTGGGTTATTCCTATTGTGCACGTGTTTCGGGTCTTCGGGAGTAGTATCTCTATCTTTAATTCTTTATGATGTTTGCGTAATGAATTTACGCAAACATCATAAAGATAAAGATACTACGTAACGAATTTGACCGATTTCCCCCCCCCCCCCTCCCCGACGCAGTGGCTGTATGCTCCTTCTAGCCCCACCTTTGCACCACCACTGATCTGAACCAAAATATCAAGTACTGTAACCTATATTCTACACCCACTCCGCGGAATGCACGACCAACAAGATTGATTAGTACAACCGAATTGTGTTGTTTTCGTACCAGTTCGTCCCCGGAGTTCCAATGTGTTCTATGCACCTACTGGCACATAGAACACATTGGACGAGTTCTCGGAAAGTGAAGTTTAATTAGTTTGAAGTCTTGGAATGCTACAGTTTATAATTCATGGTGTATTGTTCACATTTTCGAGCAGCTGTGCTAACTTGTGTCTTCATACAGATAGCTTATCAAACATTTTCCACAAACTAAGTTAAACTTCCGGTGGTCGAGGGGGTCATGCATATGCCATGGGACTATCATCGATGACTTGCGCCAGCTTATGCTAGATCTTATGAAAGTTTATATGCATGGTTTTCAGTTGTCGGGTGTCTACATCTATCAACACAGCTTAAAAAAAATATTAAACAAACTTAACCCTTTGCATACAAAGACCGCTTTTCCGGCCCAGGCTCGTGATAGATTAGATTAGATTAGATTTATTGCAAAAAACACCTTCGATGAGTCAGATTGCACACAAGTAAGTTATGAATAAATTTGTAACTGAAAATACAATACAATCTTTGTACCTTCATACAAATGTGAAGAGTGTTGGAAATGAAACGGAAATTTCAAGAAATATATACAAATACAAATATTTACAGAAAACACAATACTATCTGCGTGAAAATATGCCTCCACAACAAGTAAACATATGTAGCTTGATAATTATGCTCTTAGTCAGGACTGAATGCTTGCCTATGAATTGAACCCTGAGCTTAAAATGATGTTGTATTCATGGATTCATGTATTCATGTTCATGGATATTCTAATTACTGATTAAAAAGTTACGCTTTATAAAGAACAGCTGGATTATGTTACAGACGGCAGCACATGTTGAGGGATTGTCATTTTTCATGATCACTTGAAATTTGTCAAAGCTGTTTAAGGCATAGAACTCCGGCCGGGCATTCGATACAATATCAAACAGTTGCTTTCTCTCTGATTCGTTTGCTGGACAGTCAATGAGGAAGTGTTTTTCACTTTCAACATCTCCCGTTGAGCAAACGCGACATAATCTTTCACTCAGTGGTATGGGGGGCTGCATGTGTCGTCCTCTCTCTATAGCGAGATTGTGACTGCTAATTCTCAGTTTCGTAAAATTAATTCTTGCTTCATGTGATTTTGTATGAATGAGAAATAGTTCTATAGCGTAATCACTCTTAAATGTTCGATAGGTTCGAAGTTTGTTTTTACCCGTTCGTTTATTATCATTAAAAATTTCTTCTTTAAAAGAATTCAAATATTCGTTCCTGAGTTTTTCGGTGAAGTGTTTCAGTGTTTTGCCCAAATTGGTGATTTCCTCCACTTTCGGTACCCCATAATGGTTAAGCATTTCTGACAGTATTTTGAAATCGGCATATAATTTTGATTCTGTGGAAGCGTGGTGAAGAAGCATATTTGATTCATTGTTCTGCAGTTTGGCAATATATTTTAAACGACGGACTGAAGCGTCAATAGTAACTGGATACCTACCAAGTTCGGCCTTCACTGCATGATTAGATGCGTTTTTATTGACATGAAGTATTATCTTACAACATCTTGTATGAACTGCCTCGCATGGCATCTTTTCAAGTTTGTATAACGGATTTTGCACACCCCACAGTTCACTGCCATATAGTATAACGGGTTTTATCAATTTATCAAAAAGTTTTGAGAGGATTTCTACCGACGGCAAATGTTTTCCTGTAAAGGAATTTACCAGGCAATGTAGTGCTTTGTTCCCTTTGAGACATAAAGCTTTTTGGGCTTCATTTAGTTTACAATTATCTGAAAACATTATTCCAAGGTACGTGTAATTATTACAAAATTCTAGAGCCCTGTTTCCCAGATTGAACGTTGACAAAGTCTTCGTTTTTCTGTGAGAAAATATTAGAATTTGGTTTTGTCAACATTAACTGTAAGGTCATTTCGTGAAGTAAATTCTTCTAAATTGTTAAGACTATTTTGAAGTCCCGAAGCGGAGTGAGAAAACATGACAAGATCATCTGCAAATAAAAGGTAATTTTCATGTCTTGTAAGGAATTGGGACCGCAACTATCATCAAAAAATGTTTTTATATCATCAATAAAGATTTTAAATAACGTGGGTGATAAGACGCAGCCTTGTCTCACGCCTATTTAGATAGCTGAGGTGGACCCAGTCCTGAACTTGTTTTTGTTCGATAATAACTCGATGCATAGAGGGATTGCATGATGTTTGATACCGCGCCATGAACACCAATATTTGCCATTTTGCGAAATAAAAGTGAACGGTTGACTGTATCGAAAGCTTTTTGAAAATCTACAAACACTGCATAGAGAGGTTTCTTAGAAAATTTACATTTATCAATTATGGTTTTGAGAACAAAAGCACTGTCTATTGTACTACTGTGTTCTCGAAATCCAAACTGATTATCACTAATTAGCTTGTTACTTTCCAAGTAGTGATTGAGTCTGGCGTTAATTATTTTATTAAACAGTTTACCCACAGTCGAACTGACGGCTATCGCTCGATAATTATTAGGATCATGTCTGTTACCTTTTTTGTAGATAGTAGTGAGGAATGATTGACTCCAGTCGAGCGGATAATGTCCCGATTCGAAAATGTGATTGAAAACTTTGATTATAGCATCAATCATGTACGGTACTATCGCTTTTAACAGTTTGTTAGAGACATTATCCGGTCCTGATGAAGTTTTATTTTTCATAAGTTTCAGCGCAGCAAATATTTCATCCGCAGTAATCGGATCATTGTTTAAAGGGAATTTGTGAGTTTTTACAGTGTCAGTGTGTTCAGTGTTCTCGATGGGTGATATGTCGCGACATAACAACTGGTTGAAAAACTCTACAGTTGTATCAGGATCAAGGCTGTTATTATCAGGCTCTTTAGCTCTGAGCTGGTTAATAATCTTCCAGTAGCATTCGGGATCAGATGATTCTAGTGACTCCAACTTATCACACCTGTTTTTATAGTACATTTTACGTTTCCACTTAGTTTCCTTTTTGTACGCTTTTTTCGCCGCGAAGTATTTACCGAGAAGTGACTTATCGAAAGGTTTATCTTTCATTTCCCGTATAACTTTTTCCATCACAGACTTTAAATGCTTGCACTCAGTGTGACTTGAATTCATGAAGTTGAAAGTTGCTCAGTGAATTAATGTGGTTACCCAACGCAGGCGATATCAAAATTTTTTATTTTAAATACCATTTTTAAAAAAAAAATTCAACAAAACCATATCATGTGCCCCCCCCCACCCCATTGGAACGAGCTCATTGAGCTCGTTCCAACGAGGGTTCACATGGTATGGTTTTGTTGAAATATTTTGAAAAATTAAATTTTTTCAACTGCTCAATTTGCATATTATGCGGGCGATTCGTTAGGTAAAGGGTTAATGTGGTTGACCAATCAAGATTTTCAACGGGCAGCTCTTAAGGCTGCTCGTTGAAATCACTCATTGCCCCTCCCCCTCCCCCCATCCCCCCATGTAATGAATATAGACTCTTCCAGTGGAAAGTTCTGCGCTTACATGGAATATACCATCAGGATAAAGGGTTAATTTAGTCTCACATTGGATAATTTGTTATTGTTATATTATCAGTACACCAAAGGGACGCTATAGCTTTGTGGTGGAAATTCAGATAGTTCGGAACTTTAATTTGACTCGACCGATTGAGCCGCCACGAAAATAAGATGGTAAGCCACGCTAATCAGCCACCAATGTGATGGCTTAGCTAGCTAGCCAGCCAGCTGTCATATAGCCGACCCAGCCGTGAAATTAAAATTTAACGGCCTCGTGGTCGGCGTGCGGTGGCTCAGTGGTAGGCCTACGGCATTGGACTTCAAAACGAAAGGCACGCCGTTTGATCCCCCGCCAGGGGTAACTACGCTGCGACCTTGGGCAAGGCACTCCATCCCGATTGTAAACACGGAGGCGCGGCGGTATTGTGTCCTTAGCCGTATTGTACGTCGATGGTGCGCTTGTCTTCAACCAATGCTGACCCTGCTTGAGCGGAGTTGGTTCGTTGGGGTCTGACAGTTGCTCGCCGTTGCTCAATGGTTCTCTCCGAGTACTCCGGCTTCCTCTGGCTGTAAAACTGTCCGACACGAGGTGACCCTGGTTGTCTAAAGTGTCATTAAGTCTCAATAAATAAATAAACATAAATAACGGCTCCATGGTCTAGAACTGTGCATCCGATGGCCAACGCTGGTGTATTGTGAATTAGTTGTGGAAGTCCTGGATATAAATGTGCATTTTACGGCATTTTCTTTCAACATCGGGCTGGTAGACAGTGGTGCACGCATGGACGTGCCGACAGGGGGTGTGTGTGTTTGTATCACCCCCCCCCCCCTAATCCAGGCCAAAATTTCCTATAGTTGGAAATTCGGAGGGCAAATCATGTGTAGTTGGAAATTACATCTTTCTAGATTTTAGAGCTTCTTTGGCGATGCTGGTGTCTCCTTTACTTCCCAAAATTCCAGCTCGGTTTCAAATCGGAAAAAATTCCAACTGCTACTATTTACAACTACAGTGTACACAATATCGAGCTTCTTAAGTATGCATGATGTCAATCGGTACGGGATTTCTATAGTACGTTTACTTATCGTAATAAAAGAAAAAAACACGAAATGCACTTTTAGAAAATCGCAACATGTAAAATCGTTATCCTAAGTTAATTCAACCATTCACTTTTACAAAATGATGAAACATCGAAAATTGATTATTCCTGCATAAGACAGCATATGATCTGATTTAATGTTAGGGAAGTATGAATTGCTCAAACTTCTCAGCTTGAGCATTTGTTTAGCACATATTAAACTCCCAGAATAATACCAACCTGATAATTCTATTATAAATGTGTGGCATTTCAGCTACTGGAATCAATTTTATGCCCCCTTTCATGGCTTCATTTTCAAAAATTTTCTCTGAAGTGAATTTCCAACTAGGGAAGAGACCGGGAGGGGAATCCCCTCCGGTCCTTCCCCTAGTTGGAAATTCACTACCCTACCATCCCCCCCCCCCTCCACTTCAATCGGACACATCTAGCCACGTCCCCGGGACTTCAAAAATATTACCCGAGTTTTCGAATAAGCCTTTCGCAGCATAATCAAATTTATTTGAGTTCGGTATTATACATGGAATACAACTTCAAGGGAACAATCAGATTTATATTATTTATTAAGGTTTAACGACACTTTAACAGCCAAGGTCATATCGTGTCTGTGACTGTTTTACGGGTGGAGGTATCCGGAGTACCGGGAGAAAACCACCGAGCAACGACGAGCATATGCCAACTGCATGCCCAACATCGTAACTCCGCACTGCAGCACAGGCAGGGTTAGATTGGTTGAAGACATGCGCACCATCGACGTGCAGTACACCTTAGTACACGGCGTCGTCGTGCGCCCATGTAGATAATCGGGATGCCTTGCCCAAGGACACAACGCGGGAGTCCGAATCTATCGCTCAGACGGTCACCCATCCAAGGACTAACCGGGCTCAACGTTGCTTAAGTTCGGTGATCTAGCGAGAACAGGTTACCGCAACGCCACCGCGCCCCCAGTCAATCAAATGATTCTCGGAATGCACGATCTACAAGACAACGAGTAGCATCACTGGCCTTAGAAGTTTGTCGAATTATGTTGTTTCCGTACCAATTCTCAGAAAGTGAAGTTTAATTGGTTTGAAGTCTTAGAATGCTAGTTTATAATTCATGGTGTATTGTTCATATTTCCGCGCACGCATTGTATTATTTTTCCAATTTTCCACGAACAGATTTTAACCTTTTTTTTAAGAAAACACATGATATCAAAATTTGTTATTTTAATTTTACCCACAATTCTTGAAAAAAATTCCAACAAAACCATATCAAGTGACCCCAACTGGAATGAGCTCGGCGAGCTCGTTCCACTGAGGGGTCGCATGATATGGTTTTGTTGAATTTTTTTCTTCTGCACAATTTGTGTATAACGCGGCGGTTGCAGACGATTCATTACGTAAGGTTAATCGACAATATAATAATAACATGATTTTGGAGGGCATTATGGTTCATTAGCGGTCCTGCAGCAATGATGAACAGCCCGAGGGTTTATTAAAGGCCCGAGACAAAGTCGAGGGCGGTTAATAAGCCCAAGGGCTGTTCAGCATTGCTGCAGGGCCGCTAATGAATAATAATGATGCCTGACAACAATCATTTTATTACTATTATTACCGGGCCGTTGTAACGAACGAACGATGATTTTATCAGTATACTAACAGTGCGACCGATTCACAGTGCAATGGAACTTGTTTCCATCTGATAGTGCTTCATTTCAACACAGAAATAATCACAGAAGTCTGTTCGATATTTCTGTTTCGATCGTGCGTTCGACTCAGTTCAGAAATACAAAGGGACGTCATCCGAATGGGAGTAATTCATTTGACCATGGAATCTAAAAATAGCCGGGCCGTGGGCCGCTCATGGCTATTCATACCATTGTCGTCGTCGAATGGCGTCGCTGAAATTATGGAGTTTTAACGGGCCTCCAAACTTAAGTTAATCGACTAGTAACTTATAGATTGAATGGTAATAATAATCGTTTGCTGGGCGGAACCGAGGCGCCTCGTCTTCTCGCAAAAAAGTAAAAATTGTACGCGCGATGGCGCGCAAGCGCGACAGCTCGCCTTAACATCGAAAGACTCTTTTATCGCGAGATTCTCGTTGCCGATTCTCGTGTTCTCTTAAAACTCGCCACTAAAGTTTGAAATAGAAAGGGTTATCTAATTTGTCGAAAATAGTTTTATCTTTCCGCGTAATCTGCACTGTCGTTGATAAGTTTGTTTGTGGTTATCAGGGTTTCTCATTTTTACGTCAACAGCAATGCGCATGCTCTGTAGATATAATGGGTGCCGCTGCCAGTATTTACAACAAACGTAAGACGCACAGAGGAAATTCAGGTAAAAAACTTTGTTCATACAGGATCACGCGAACTGTTTCGAAACATCTACATTTTTTTTTATTATTGGGGTTTAGCGACCCCTTCGACAACCAGGGTCACATCGTATCGGGACAGTTTTACGGGTGGAGGAAACCGGAGTATTCGAAGACGTCCACCGAGCAACGTGATCAACTGTCAGACTCCCCAACGTACTCGCTGCGCACATGCAGGATTAGCATTGGTTGAAGACAAGTACACCACTGACGTGAAGTACGCCTTAGTACATGGCGCCACCGAACCCAATGTGGGCTTTCGTAGGCTTTCAAGCGTCCCTTATTTTCCTCCTTTTTTAACTCTTTACCTAACATGAAAAGCAGACGACACTTGCAAAAAAAAAAAAAAAAAAAAAATTCTTGAATAACAGATTTTCTCCATTTTTGGTCTCAAAAACATAGGTTATGACCCCTCTTTGGAACGAGCTCGTTCCAATGAGGGCTGATAACCTATATTTTTGAGACAAAAAATGAAAAAAAATAATGCAAATTAATTGGCGATTTTTAGCTTAACTTGACAAAGTCAAGATAAGCTATTGCCATCATGCGTGCAGAAGTCTGTGAGTCTGTTCACATATTCCTTTAGACTACACCCCGCTGTTCTTATCTGATCGTCACGAATACGTAGGTTTGGAGTCATGTCTAGATGAGAACGTCCCCTTTTGATTGCGATCGTTCAACCGGTATGGCTGCCGGAGCCCAAAAACCATTAGCACAGTCTGCAGGTCGTATTTATGAAGGGATTTCATTGTAATTTGGTAGGATGCCTCTGTATAATGCCTAGATGAGAACATCACCTTTTGGGCATGATCTGTCAACCGTGATGGCTGCCCAAGCCCGAAACCCATAAACTTTTAGCACAGTCTGAAGGTCATGTCTAATATGGAGGGATTTCATAGTAACTTGGAAGGATGACTCCTTGTGGTGTCTATATGAGAATTTCCCCATTTGGGCTTGATCTGCCAACCGTAACGACTGCCGGAGCCCAAAACCCGAAAACCTTTAGCACAGTCTACAGGTCATATGTATTGAGGAATTTCATTGTAACTTGGTGGGTTGACGTCTAGATGAGAAAGTCCCCTTTTGGACGTGATTGGGCAACTGTGACAGCTACAGGGGCCCGAAGCCCGAAAACCTTTAGCACAGTCTACAGGTCATATTTATAAAGGGATTTCATTGTAACTTCGTAGGATGACTCCAAATAATGTCAAGACGAAAATGTCTCATTTTGGTCTCGATCATTCAGCCTTTATGGCTGCCCAGCCCAAAAACCTTTAGCATAGTATATAGGTCGTATTTATGGAAGGATTTCAGCGCAACTTGTTAGGTTGACTCCATATACTGCCTAGATGATGACATCCCCTTTTGGTCGTGATTAGTCAACTGTGATGGCTACAGGTGCCCGAAGCCCAAAATCTTGAGCACAGTCTACAGGTCATATTTATGAAGGAATTTCATTGTAACTTCGTAGGATCACTCCAGATGATGCCCAGCTGAGAATGTTCCCTTATGGTTGCGATCATTCAACCATTATGGCTGCCCGAAGCCCGAATACCTTTAGCACAATCTATAGGTCATATTTATGAAGGGATTTCATTATAACTTGTTAGGTTTGACTTCATATAATGTCTAGATGAGAACGTCCCCTTTTGGACACGATTGGGCAACTGTAACAGCTACAGGGGCCCGAAGCCCGAAAACCTTTAGAACAGTCTACAGGTCATAATTATGAAGGGATTTCAATGTAGCTTGGTAGGATGACTCCAAATAATGTCTAGATGAGAACGCCCCCTTTTGGTCGTGATCATTCAGCCTTGATGGCTGCTCGAGCCCAAAAACCTTCTGCATACTCTATAGGTCGTATTTATGGACGGATTTCATTGTAAATTGTTAGGTTGACTCCATATAATGCCTAGATGATGACATCATCCCCTTTTGGTCGTGATTGGTCAACTGTGATGGCTACAGGTGCCCGATGTCCGAAAACCTTGAGCACAGTCTACAGGTCATATTTACGAAGGGATTTCATTGTAACTTCGTAGGATCACTCCAGATGGTGCCCAGATGAGAATGCCCCCTTTTGGTTGCGATCATTCAACCATGATGGCTGCCCAAGCCCAAAGCCCAAAAACCTTTAGCACAGTCTACAGGTCATATTTATGAAGGGATTTCATTGTAACTTGGTAGGTTGACTTCATATAATGTCTAGATGAGAACGTCCCCTTTGGACGCAGTTGGGAAACTTTCGGCTACAGGAGCCCGAAACCCGAAAACCATTAGCACAGTCTACAGGCCATATTTATGAAGGAATTTCATTGTAACTTGATAGGATGACTCGTTTTGGAATAGTGTCGCTGTAACTTGGTAACTTTCGTTGATATACGTTAACTGTGAGGGCCACATACATTAACTGTGAGGTCACATTAACCCACCCCTCAGCTCTTTAGTACAGTGTACACCTCATATTATTTTTATCAAAACCATAGCATACAGGGAACAGAAATGAACATATTCCCAATTATCACAATTCTTGTCTTATTTCATAATCCTTTCATCAACATTGAACATTATCCTTTTCATCAAACACAAGACACAAGTTAAGCTACAGTGTCATTAACACTTTCATTGAAAATATCACTGGCCGTTTTTGGCCGTCACGTTGGGTAAAGGGTTAAGCACCCCTTATTTTCCTTATAAAAGTTTTAAAATCCTAAAAAATCTTATTTTTTAAGGAAATTCCAACATTGGGAAATATGATTGGAAAATTATTGGGTAGGCTCGTCTGTAAAACTAAAAATAAACAAATGTTAACCTTGCTGCTTTTATATACATAACAATGAAACGTTTTGTTTCAAATCTATTCTTAGTATTATCCAATTCTGCAATTCAATTGCTGTATATGACTGTTGATGACCAATGGGCTGATCTTCATGGTTGGTAACATTTCTTTTATTTGTTCTTCTTAACCCTTTACCTAACATGAAAAGCAGAAGACACTCGCAAACAAAATTCTTGAATAACTTAATTTTTTTCATTTTTTGTCTCAAAAACATAGGTTATGACCCCTCACTGGAACGAGCTCGTTCCAAAGAGGGTCATAACCTATGTTTTTGAGACAAAAAAAATAAAATAATGAAATTTAATTGGTGATTTTTGTGAATAGCGCTGGTCGGTTTTGGCCGTTTCGTTAAAGGTGAGTTCATTACCTACTTTGATGCTTGTAATTTTAAAGTTTTATCCCCATTTTTTTTGGTCCAAATAGCCCTATAAATTCCTAAAATAACCTCCTATTTTTGTGAAATGTGACCCAAAAAGGTCCCTTATTTTTCACAAAAAAAGTTGCTTGGAAGCCTGCATTCGTGATTATTAATAAATTTAGTGTAACATGAATGGGATTCTATGAGACAGTGTGCGATATTGTTTAACCCTCTACCTGAAGTGGTCAGAAGACGACACTTTTAAAAATGTTTTTGAATAACTCAAAAGTTACATTTTTTACCTCCAAAACACAGCTTATGACTTCTGATTGGAACGAGATCGCCGGTGTCGTTCTAAAGAGGGGAGCTATGTTTTTGAGAATAAAATGAACAAATAATACAAACTCAATTGGTCAGTTTTGGTATTACACGTGTTTGGTCAAGGGCTGGCACGATTAGGAAATGATCGACTTTTGAAAAAGACTATTCGATTCAAGTTGACTTTACTCGTACCCTGTGACCTCCAGAAACAATTATATATAAAGCAATATTTTTGGACAGGCATCGGGCCGGACATTCTTTAGGCATGGAGATATACTGCACACCTCCTGCTCTCCGGGGAAAATTCAGATTCTTGACCATCTCAGGCCCAAACCTGAGCCTAGGCTCAGGTTTGGACCTGAAGCGGTCAAGAGTCTAATAATAGCCACATTGAGATTTAAGAAGGCAACTGCACTCCTTGACAAACTGAGAAGACAATTATTTGTACCCCGATACTTTCTAGAACGCCAGACCTGTTGTCATGTGTTGTACCTTATACTTCTTCCGGTAATCCTATATCAGTTATAATGTATTTTGATATTCCCCTGTGTGCCTGACACTTACTACGAGCATGATGGGGAAGGGAGTAATAACTAATACTTCACCAGTAAGGGAGTGATGAAAACACATAATCGTCGACTTGGAAATTGTAGTCGATTATGGTCATTTCCAACGATTAGTCGACATCTCGATTAATCACGACAGGTCTGGTTTGGTCATTTATTTATTTATTATTTATTTATTTATTGGTGCTTAAGGTCACATATTTCTGCACAGTGGCTAATCATGCCCACGGCAGTTTTCGGGTGGAGGACGCAGGAGTACCCGGAGAGAACCACCGAGCAACGGTGAGCAACTGTTAGCTAACTCCACACAAACTGGGTTAGCATTGGTTGAAGACAGGTGCACCATCGACGTACGCCTTAGTAGACAACGCCACCGTGCCCCCACGTGGGGAATGGAGGTGAAGTGTCTTGCCCAAGGACACAACCCGGTTGCCGCAGGTGAGATTCGACCCGAGGACCTCTCGGCTTGCAGCCTGCACCTCTACCTACTGAGCCATCGTCCCCCCCCCCCCATCCCTAGGTTTGGTCATTACTTAAGACTCTATTCCGTTAGTTACGCGCTTCAAAAGTTCATAATTATACTATCTGTAATATGGAAAGATTGTCCTTCTGGGCAAGAAAATCAGGCGCGTAGCCAGGGTTCTATAATGGGGTTCCCTAACCATTTGTGTAAGGCCGTTGTGGGGGAGGAGTAGTCGGGAGTCACCCCAGTCTCAACTAGGACCACCCCTCCTGGGAAGAGGGGCCTTTGGGCCTGGTTAGACAAATTCAGTTTTCAAAGAGCGAATGTGAGACATATATAGCATGTTTTTTCGAGGCGAGGGAGCAAAAATTTGCCCCCCTCCCCACACACACACTGGAGGAAATCCGAATAAAAGCAAAATCAGTACATGAAATAATAATAATAGTATCCAGATGAAAATCAGCATGGATAACCTCTCTATCTGTCCATTTGGTCATCACACCTTTGAACACTTTATGATTTTCGTGGACTTAATTCAGTGTGCAGCAGCTACGCAATTTGCACTATGGATTGCTATCCGAGAGGTTAATTAACCCTTTCCTTCATGTCATTCCTCGTCCACTTATCCTTCATCTTTCCATCCCATGTTTCTATTAATTTCCCGAGGAGAAGTGTTCTCCTTGGCAAATGGTTGGGGCATTCTAAAATGAAATGTTACAGGTTCTCCGTTACTCCCAATTCGCACATTTGGCTCGATCTTTGAACAACGATGACCCCCCCCCCCCCCCCCCCCCAAAAAAAAAAAAAAAAAAATAATAATAATAATAATAATAATAATAATAATAAATAAATAAAATAAAACAAAACAATACAACCCCCCCCCCCAAAAAAAAAAAAAACAAAAAAAAAAAAAACACACAACAAAACAACAACAACAACAACAACAAAAAACAACGATCCATCTTGTTACGTAACAAAAGCTGGCGCAGTAAACCCTACACACCACTGGTCACCGACGTCGTTTTCTCAAAGACTTTTTTCCTTTTCATTCAGGCTAATCTATAGTTTGAGCACATAGTGACGCGGTGTACTTTTTACCCACCCCACCCCAACCCTTAGACTCAAATCTCTTGTGTGTCCTATTAGTGCATTAACAATTAAGACTGACAATTTTTCTCCGTTGTTCAGTGGTACTTATCAGATACTCTGCCATGTTTCTTAACATAGTCCCATGCACGTGGACCATCAGCCAGTAAAAAATTTTTATGGTCGCCGTATGCAAGTTTCATGGAGATATGAAAGATGGTTTTGAAGCTTATGTTTTGAAATTTTTGCACAAATTTCACGTTATAGCTAACAAAAAACGAAATATATAGACGTGGGCGGTGTTAGAATTTTGAGTTCGGTATCGGTTTCGGTATTTTAGGGGGATATATAGAAGATATCTCGTGTTTTTGAGTGGATACCGAAAATTATCCCTCTTGTGACCGAAACAAATGGTTATTTTCGCTCGCGCTGCGAAAATGACCATTTGTCTCGGTCACAAGTGGGATAATTTTCGGTATCCACTCAAAAAACACTAGATTTTCTTTTTATTATACGCTTTTATAAGAATCTGATAATTCCACTCATTTCAACCTTGCATTTTTATACATGCAAATAAACAGCGCCTTGAATCATTGATACGCGGAAGTTATTTGATCGATAATGGGAACAGGCCGCGATTTGCAATCTGAGACAGCGGAACGGGTTTCTGCTCCAAACATGGCCTGAAAGTTCGTAATATACGTTTTTGGTTTGGTACGTCCTTTAAAAGGACGTACCAAACCAAAAACTTATATTACAGACTGTCAGGCCATGTTTGGACAAGAGGGTTTCATACATCGATTCAAGGTGAATACGAGTTGAATTATTGCTGGAAACGATCGGTATCCACTCAAAAACACAAGATTTACTTTTCAGTATACGTTTTTAGAACAAATTGATCATTTCCAGTGATAATTTGAATCGTATTCACTTTGAAGTGATGCTTTGAAAGCCGCCATTTTGATTTATACCGTGAAAGTGAAAATTTCTGTATCTTCACAATGGGGGATACGATTTCTATCTTTCCGCAATTTCTTCGATAATCTATCGTTTAGCGTGTAATAAACCGCAGTATCGGTTCGGTATTCGGTATCTGACTTGACTGAGATTTGTTGATAGTGCCAAAGGGGAATTCACATCAGAAAAATACAGAATAAGTTGTTCTTGTACCATTCTACCACAGCGCCATAAATGCCACTGCCATTGACCTCAACACTGGCTTTCGTATGCAACACAAATCATATCTACAGTAATTTTGTGACATGTTCCAAACACACCTTAATCTTTAAAGGCCTATTTCCGGCTTTTGCGATCTTGGAGCATGTGGCCTTAACTTGCCATCATTAGGAGGTTCTGCTGGCGATTGACAAATCACATGGGCAGTGATTTCTAGTTAAGTCTTGACTGCCTTAACAGGCAGCCAAGACTTGACTAGAAATCACGTCTTGGCAACTAGACATGTACAAGTTGTAGTCTAGTGGGAATTTGGGACGATTGCCCACTGCCCAGGCCTTTATTGGTTAACAAAACTTAAAAGAAAATGAGTCAATTCTTTCATAAAAATGAACACTTCAGCTGCTATCAAGCTCCAACAAGGTCTTACATATAGTTAATGCAGGAAAATTTGAAAATATTGATGGTTTCGGTATTTAATGATTGGTTCAGTTCGGTTTTTCAGTATCCCCGTGATTTCGGTATCGGTTCGGTTTTCGGTATATTGCCCATCTCGAGAAATTTAACGGTGGCTCCCAGGCAAGCTAAAAAGAAAAATCGTTGATTTTATCTATATCGCCTGCAAACAGGGCTCAAAATAAGCGGTTTCGCATCGCTATTTGCTATGCAAAACATGCTAAAAGCTATACAAGTTTCAATCTGACATGTATAGCATTTTGCAATACAGTATATTCAACTGCAGCCTAATAGGCTGCAGTTGAATTTCTTGTATTGCAAAATGTAAAAACGAAAATTTGCAACAAAACTTTGTAAGCTAGTTCACTGATGCTTCACTCCTGATATTAGATGAACTCTCCATCTCGCATTAGCAACTTCATTTGCAACGTAAATTTTATTGGTTTAAATTCATCCTGCATTGTTTCTGCATTTTGCATAAAATACCCAGTCAAAATAATTTTAAAACCATCAAAATAAGAGATGTTACGCATTTGGAAATATCTAAGTTCATGCAGTTGTTAAAGGCAGTTCAGTTGAAAAACACAGCCAGTGCTTCATGTGTTGCCGCTCATTTGAAAAGCACAGAAATGGATGGACATTATTCTATCTGCTCAGAAGAGTTCAATACAAAACAGTACGACATACCTCCGGTATACAAGAACTGCTATGCAATTTAAAAAAAATGCTACTCATTTTTCGGAAATGTGTAGCATTTTGCTACGCATAGAAAAAATGTATTTTGAGCCCTGCCTGCAAACACCCTCTGGATTCTTTCGCCATCGATTATATGTTTCGTGAAATGTATGGGAAATTCTGGTTCACATCTCCGTGTTCTTTCGCGTCAGATTAATAAAGTATACTACTTTGATTGGGGAAATTTGGTGGATGAAACAAATGTTTTGTGTAATATTATAATTTGTTCATGTTACTTCTATACTCTCGCATACTGAAAAAAATATAGGATGTTTTATGCTAATAAATAAAAGTTAAATGTTAAATGGCAACTTCCACTATACGTCTGGCAGCTGCTACCAGCGTCATAACTTTCAAGTTATTGATCGATTTTATCGGAATAATAGAATTCAGGTTCAAGTGTACGCAAATACCAAATGCGTTTTCAGAAATTACAATACATCTGGAAACCTGATGTTCCTTTGTTGTCCATTTTTTTGTGGGGATTTTTCAAGATAAATATCACTTAAATGTTACACATCAGTTACTGAGAATGCAATTTATAAGTGCGTGAATCGTAATCGCATTTGTACATATATTCTGTTTTTTATTATGCACATTATCGATAACTACAAGATTCAAAATATAGCATTCGTATCTCTTCAGTTTGGAGGGCTATCACTAAAAAGTGTATACCGAGGCCGAGTCCGGAATTGGTGTATGCAGAAATCAATTATTCAAATATCCCCTTAATGCCAAGGTGCTGACGAGATGTTTTTATTTGTATGTCGTATAAACCCATCTTCTGTCGAATTAGTGAAAGAAAATCCTATTTTTTTTAGCTCAACTTTGGCGAAGCCAAATTTGAGCTTTTGTCATGGCCCGTCTGTCCGTCTGTCTGTACGTCAACAATTGGATACGACTCGGGCTAGAGGCCGTATTTATGAACCGATCTTTACGAAACTTCGTGGGTACCTTTGTTATGACTGTGGGACGAGAACGAGTGTTTTTGGGTGCGGCCCGAAATTCAAGATGGCTGCCAGCCGCCATTTTGTACCGACGATACAGAAATCTGTTTTTGTACAGAACTTCCATCAGAAAGCTCTGATTTGAATAATTTTTTGTATGAATGTTTAGTACCATGAGGTACATTACATGGCATACGGGTTTTTTCTCGTGTTTAAATTATGCAAATTAGACTAACCTTGATTTATTATACCCCCGCTTCGAAGAAGTGGGGGCTATATAGGAATCGCCCTGTACGTCCGTCCGTCCGTCCGTCCGTACGTCCGTCCGTACGTCTTTCCGGACATGAAATTCTTGTGTGCGCAACTCCTCCTTCATTTATCAATCAATTTGGACAAAACTTTTCAGACATCATCACTACTAAGTGAACATGCGCATATTCCAAGATTTTTGATCTGCGACAATTTTAACCAGGTTTTCTCCCTTTGACTTAGATTTATTGTGTCTTTCCATCCGAACAAATTCTTGTGTGCGCAACTCCTCCTACATTAATGAACCGATTTTGATGAAACCTTTCAAACATCATCTCTACTAAGTGAACATGTGCATATTCCAAACTTTTTAATCTGCGACAATTTTAACCAAACCTTTCAAACATCATCTCTACTAAGTGAACATGTGCATATTCCAAACTTTTTAATCTGCGACAATTTTAACCAGGTTATCACTCTTGAACTTTGATTTAATATGGGTTTCGGCATGAAATTCTTGTGTGCGCAACTCCTCCTACATTTATCAATCAATTTCGACGAAAGTTTACAGACATCATCACTACTAAGTGAACATGCGCATATTCCAAAATTTTTGAGCTGTGGCAATTTTAACTAGGTTATCTCCCTTTAACTTAGATTTATTATGGGTTTCTACATGAAATTCTTGTGCGTGCAACTCCTCCTACATTTATCAATCAATTTGGACAAAACTTTTCAGACATCATCACTACTAAGTGAGCATGCGCATATTCCAAGATTTTTGATCTGCGACAATTTTAACCAGGTTATCTCCCTTTGACTTCGATTTATTATGTCTTTCCGTTCGAACAAATTCTTGTGTGCGCAACTCCTCCTACATTAATGAACCAATTTTGATGAAACCTTTCAAACATCATCTCTACTAAGTGAACATGTGCATATTCCAAACTTTTTGATCTGCGACAATTTTAACCAGGTTATCTCTCTTGAACTTTGATTTAATATGGGTTTCTGCATGAAATTCTTGTGTGCGCAACTCCTCCTACATTTATCAATCAATTTGGACAAAAGTTTACAGACATCATCACTACTAAGTAAACATGCGCATATTCCAAAATTTTTGAGCTGTGGCAATTTTAACTAGGTTATCTCCCTTTAACTTAGATTTATTATGGGTTTCTACATGAAATTCTTGTGCGTGCAACTCCTCCTACATTTATCAATCAATTTTGACGAAATCTTTCAAACATTATCACAACTAAGTGAACATACGCATATTCCCAAATTTTTGATCTGCGACAATTTTAACCAGGTTATCTCCCTTTAAATTGGATTTATTATGGGTTTTCAAATGGGATTCTTGTGTGTGCAACTCCTCCTACATTAATGAACCGATTTTGAATACATGTTGCACATTGTAAATGTGTTTTTCCAAATGTAAACCATATATGTGTGGGCTCTTTAAGTATTCAGTGCTGTTCTGTGGAAAGCCACATGCAAATACAAATTTCAACAACAAAAAATGATCTTTATGTATACATTTCCTTATGGCCTTCGCCTACATGATCAGAAGTGCTTTCCTCTAAAAATCCAAAGCGGGTGTATTAATCACCTTCAGTGATAGTTCTAGTTTAGTGTTATTTTCAGCACTGTCAGTGCAAATGCCAATACGGCTCGGGCTAGAGGCCGTATTTATGAACCGATCTTTACGAAACTTCTTGGGTACCTTTGTTATGACCGTGGGACGAGAACGAGTGTTTTGGGGTCCGATCCGAAATTCAAGTTGGCCGCTGGCGGCCATTTTGTACAGACTTAGGTGCAATCAGATTTTTGCGCAGAACTTCCATATGAAAGTGCTGATTTGAATATTTTTTTATATGAATGTTTAGTACCATGGGATACATCACATATAATACGGGTTTTTATTCTCGTACGTAAATTATGAAAATTAGACTAACTTTGATGAACGAAACTTCTTGGCTACCTCTGTTATAACCTCGGGACGAGAACGAGTATTTCTGAGTGCGGTCCAAAATTCAAGATGCTGCCAGTGGCAATTTTGTACCGAAATTAGGTCTAATCAGTTTTTTGTACACAACTTCTATACGGCTCAGGCTAGAGGCCATATTTATGAACCAATCTTTACGAAACATTTTGTGTACCTTTGTTATCACCGTGGGATGAGAACGAGTGTTTTGGGTGTGGTCCAAAATTCAAGATGGCCACCAGCAGCCATTTTGTACCAAAATTAGTGCAATCAGTCTTTTGTACAGAACTTCTGTATGAAAGTTCCGATTTGAATAAATTTTTGTATGAATGTTTAGTAAAATGTAATACATCACATATAGTACGGGTTTTTTTTCTCGTGCAGAAATTATGCAAATTAGATGAATTTTGATTTATTGAGTGCTGCTTATACACTGTAAGTGCACATGTCAATACGTCTCGGGCTGGAGGCTGTATTTATCAACCGAACTTCACAAAACGTCTTGGGTACCTTTGTTATCATCTTGGGACGAGAACGAGTGTTTCTGAGTGCGGTCCAAAATTCAAGATGGCTGCCAGTGGCCATTTTGTACCGAAATTAGGACCAATCAGTTTTTTGTCACAACTTCAATACAGCTCGTATTTATGAACTGATCTTCACGGAACTTCTTGGGTACCTTTGTTTTCACCTTGGGACAGGAATGAGTGTGTTTTGGGGTGCCTTTGTTATCACTGTGCTATGAGAACAAATATTTTGGGGTTCAGTCAGACCCACTCTGGGACTCAAAGATTTTTTTTCTAGTTTAGCATCTGACTGTCACCCACCTTTACAATACTTTACCTATACATTTGTTACAGGCTACGGTCAGTATTTATGAACAGACCGTTACAATACGTTATATGTACCCTTGTTATCAGGTCATTACCTAGATGTTTGTCATTGCTGTGTCACATACTATACATGTACATGTCTTGACAAGTTGAGCTACAGTGTCATTGACACTTTCATTCATTTTTAGCTTAACTTGACAAAGTCAAGATAAGCTATTGCCATCACGCGTGCGGAAGTCTGATTGTCCGTGAGTCTGTGTCTGTGAGTCTGTTCACATTTTCCTTTAGCACAGGCTACACCCCGTAGTTCTTGTCCGATCGTCACGAAATTTCATATGCAGATTTGGGGTCATGTCTAGATGCGAACGTCCCCTTTTGGTCACGATCGGTCAACCGTGATGGCTGCCCGAGCCCAAAACCCGAAAAACATTAGCACAGTCTACAGGTCGTATTTATGAAGGGATTTCATTGTAACTTTGTAGGATGCCTCTGTATAATATTTAGTTTATTAACAGAAGACAAGACAGAAGTTGATTTAAATTTCTTTTATTAAATATACACAACTTTGGCCTTTGTAGGCAGACTCACCTACGCAGTTATCATTCAAGAGGTTTCACCAGTGACCCAATGTACAATTGTCTTAGAAAATAGAACTTGTAGAGAACACGTGGTATACCCAGGTGACAGGTGCAACCTCTTGAATTCATTGCTTATGTTTGAGATGGCACACACAATGTGTAGCCCTGTTACCTGTTGAATCATAATGAAGTTTTGCGAAGCAGATACAGTGTATAACCCAGACTCGTATAAAATGTACACTTATTGTAACAAGTCCTGAAAGCTGTACATGCAGGTCGACAACCCGGACTTGTTCAATATTATTCCCGCAAGGCTTGATGAAGCCCGTCTGTGTTAAGATAGGTCCTCGTAAGCTATATGTATAGCCTGGACCTATTCCGATGTACTTGCAGCAATTTGGAAGGCTTTTAAAATGATAATAATAGCCTTTGTAATTTGTACCTGAATACAAATGACAAAGACCATGTTGAAGTGGCCGAAAGTGAAGATGAGCCAGACAAATTGATCCTCCAGTAAGCATGACCGTCTCTATGAAAAATAACTTAATTAAATACCAATAACTTGAGACTGTTCAAGACAGTCTATGTAGAGTAACCTAAATAAAGTAATGTCTATGAATTGACAACAATATTGTTTGTCTGCATATAAGCATAAACACAAGAGTCTGTTTAAACTGATTATGTGCAACTACATGTTCACAGCATCTTCCCCAGATAGGTATTCGATTGCTACTCTGGTATCTTGAGTATAATTCAGAACAAATATATAGAGGACCATAATGCAGGAAGTAATCTACAAATATCTGGAGTAGTAGAAAATGTACACTGACTCAATTCATCTCTATTGCACTCTGCAAGTTAAAAATCATTCAAACAGAGATGCTAATCTGTTGGGTTGGTCAGTTTATTTACTGTCCATTTATTTATACAGATCAGCACTTATATTTGCCCGTGGAATGCAGGGAGATTCCCAGCAGTCAAATTGCTCATTGGTCATCATTATATTACAATTTACTGGAGTGGGATTTTCACTCACCAACAAACTGCTATAAAACAATTCCCCACGAGAATTGGTATTCATAGCCTTTCACAAATATTAGCATGTTGTTGTGATATTAACTCTTCCCTTTAAGGTCCTTGTGATGACTGCATTCAGATATTTGGGCATTCTAGACTGTGTCTAAGATTGGGGTTTTGCAATGCCTTTTCTGTTACTTCCATGGGGGTCCTAATATATCTAGTGTAACAGTCTGTAGACCACCTTCCCAAAGTCTTGAGCAGGTGATCCTCAATGCGCACCCTAGCTGTTGAGGTGGTAGCCCCAATTCTGAAGGAGTGTCCTGAATATAGAGTTTGGTTAAATCCCAACCGACCTAGTATGATGCGCAGATGCTTCATAAAGAAATCTCTTGTCATGGGATCACCCCTCTCTGCCACAAAGAAGGCTTCTCCAGTGGTCCTGGATAGTCGGTGAATTAAATACTCCCTTGTTAATGTAAATGGGCATACTCTGTGGTTAGTCTTGCAGAGGTTAATTGAAACACCTTGTCGAAATGGGTCAGATTTAGATTTTCGCAATGTGATTGTACAAACTTCTTCCCCAAAATTAAGTCGAGCATCACCTAGGCCTAATTCCCCTGTCTGAAATTCCTTGACTCTTGAAGTGAATTTTCCACACCTCAGAAAGCCAAAAAATGCCAGGCAACAGGATGTTTGTAGCAGAGGGTCAATAAAAGGCCCAAAAATTCCATCTTGTAAAAGATCGAAGATGTTGCACAGGATGGGGAATGTGACAAACTCTGCATCACTAAGGGTAGATAAAAGGTTTTCACACTCAAATGAGTTTGCTGGAACTGAACTGATCCCAGTGTGAAAGCCCTCTTTGAAACCGTGAGTAAGGCAGTTGACAAACTCTCGATTGGGTGAGTTTCCAGTTCTTTCCCCAAGCAGCTGATGTTTATTGGAGTTGATGCCTTCATTGGTGCCTCTGGTTCCACAAAGCAGCAATTCTGTTGCAAATAATCTGCAGGCTGTCATGCCGTTTTCTTATTTGAAACAGTTAACCCCTTGATGGACTCTGGGCCACCTTGTGACATATTTGTACATTTGAAACTAGGGTGGTCTTGAATACAGTGCAGACATTTATGCAGGTAGAAGCAGCTTGGGTGTTGGCAGCCCTTTTCTTCATTGAAATTGTTGCAGATTTCTCTGCCCTAGTAGATCGATCTCACTGACGGAACGGGGACCATTTCTATTCAAGCTAGGTCTTGCCAACTGAGAGGGGATATGATAAAGGGATGGTGCATTTGTATGAAGCACTGTGAGATGAACTTTTACACATATCACAGCTCAAATGTGGGACACCTGAGAAAATTTTTTGAAAAAGCTTTGTATCCTCAAATGACTAGTCAATTGGAATGTGATTCTGTTGTAATTGGGCAGCCACCTGGGCAGAAAAAGCCTTGTTGTATTCATAGAAACTGAATCACCCCCACCCTGAGTGCATAACTATCCAGCTCTTTATGCCGGTGAGGATAAGCATCACACATTATGTTTTTATATTTGCCAAATGCGCAAACCAACTCTCCAATAGTTAAGTTTCTCTGAAGCTGGCTGTCCCTGTCTTTCATTGTGAGTGAGACCAATCCAAACTCAACAGTACTGTGATCCTCAAAGTCGAAACCTGGTATCAGAAGACTGGCGACATTGACATCATTCCCGTCAGTCACTGCCTGCTTCAGAGAGGGTGAAACTGTTTCTGTAGAATGAATACTGTCAGCTGCAATACCTCTCTTTCCTGTGAAGTCCATGTCACATTGTCCTCCTGTGTTTGGGGAATGTTGGTGAAATTGAACATCTGGACCGTATTCACCCAAGCCTGTAGTGTAAGTAATGTCTGGGTGGTCAATATTTCCCTCGCACAACTCATCATGAAAATGTGTTACAGTGTCTTGTTTTTGGTTGACCCAAAGCAGACGCTAGTGTTAAAAGTCCATGACCGTCTGTGTCTATCCTATGGGGTCATAAGTTTGTGGCACAAGTCTCTGTGGGTAGAGCAGCCCGGCTGTGTGTCATTTCATCAACTTGGGAAGGTGAAAATTGGAGTTGAGTCAGCATGTGCCACAAACGAGTCTGTAAAGATTCATCTGTGTTGAAATGGGTTTTCACTATTCCAGGTGAACGGCCGAGTGTTGTGTCCATGTTTCCTGTGGAATGTTCATCCATATGGATGTTACTATGGCTTGGTTGAAGTGTCCAATATGAATAAAAGTCTCTTCCCTGCTCCTGGACTCCTCCGCATCTCCTAAATTATTGATATCACTTTCCATATCTTCAGGTGATCCGGAACCAATAGAGTTTTTATTTTCGGTATAGATTTGGATCAGTACAGGTTTCTTTATCCCCTTTGGAAGCTTAATAGACATTTTTGCCAGTTCCCCTCAAAGTTTCACCACTGTCCATTTTGAGAGACTAGAAGATCTTTGCACTTCCCCTTTGAAAGAAACCTTTTTGTTTTGGGAACAATCGGCACTCCTGTGTCTGTGCATTGGTTGGCTGGAAAGCTGATCCACACCTGGAGTTGATTTATTCCTTTTGCGGCATGAGGGCTGGGTAATGGTTGTGGAGTGCCTGTTGCCTGCTGTGGAGTATCCACCTCCCAGTTTGAAAAATTGTCCTGAAAGTTGTCTCGTGGTCTGTGAGTCCTTGTTTGTACCATAGTGGGATGAGTCTCTTGAGTCGGATACACCGAGGTATGAATCGTTTGCAGGAGGTGTTCCCTTGCAAGCAAACTGTTTAGTATGGCCAGTACTGGTCTCACCACAATCTGAATCGGAGCCAAGATTACTCTCTTGATCCTTCTGTCTCAAGTACATTGCCCCTTGTGTTTCCATTGAAAAATGTTAGACAATAACACTGTTGAAATTTCACCAAAGAGTGCAACTTTGAACAAAATGAATGAAAACAGTAAAGTTTTGAGAAAATTGGAGATTTGTAAGTACAGCCTATTCTGTTAGAACTGAAAGTTACACTGAATAGTACAGTAAAGAAACTGGTGACCATGCAGCCCTCTAATTACAACCACATGTTGCAGTCATTAATTAAATAGTTGGAGAATGGTGCTGGGCTGGTCCACTACATTGAAAACTGAAACCTGTATATGTATGAGAGATTCTTATCTCTGTTCATAAACTTCACTCAATTTGAACTTTCATTCACCTCGAGTTTCTAATGAGAACGTCCCCTTTTGGTCATGATCTGTAAACCGTGATGGCTGCCCAAGCCCGAAACCCAAAATTGTTTTGCACAGTCTACAGGTCATATTTAATATGGAGGGATTTCATTGTAACTTGGTAGGATGACTCCGTATGATGTCTAGATAAGATGAGAACTTTCCCATTTGGTTGCGATATATCAACCGTGACGACTGCCCGAGCCCAAAACCCGAAAACATTTACCACAGTCTACAGGTCGTATTTATGGAGGGATTTCATTGTAACTTGGTAGGTTGACTTCATATAATGTCTAGACGAGAACGTCACCTTTTGGTTGCGATTGGTCAACTGTGACGGCTACAGGGGCCTGAAGCCCGAAAACCTTTAGCACAGTCTACAGGTCATATTTATTAAGGGATTTCATTGTAACTTGGTAGGATGACTCCAAATAATGTCTAGATGAGAACTTCCCCTTTTAGTCGCGATCATTCAGCATGATGGCTGCCCATGCCCAAAACCCGAAAACCTTTAGCATACTCTATAGGTCGTATTTATGGAGGGATTTCATTGTAACTTGGTAGGTTGACTCCATATAATGTCTAGATGATAACGGCCCCTTTTGGTCGTGATTGGTCAACTGTGACGGCTAGAGGGACCCGAAGCTCGAAAACCTTTAGCACAGTCTACAGGTCATTTTTATGAGGAGATTTCGTTGTAACTTGGTGGGATTACTCCAGATAATGCCTAAATGAGAACGTCCCCTTTTAGTTGTGATCATTCAACCATGATGGCTGCCCGAGCCCAAAACCCTAAAAACTTCAGCACAGACTACAGGTCGTATTTATGAAGGGATTTCATTGTAATTTGGTAGAATGACTAAATATAATGTCGAGATGAGGACGTCCCCATTTGGTTGCGATCGGTCAACCGTGATGACTACCCAGGCCCGAAGCCCGAAAACCTTTAGCCCAGTCTACAGGTCGTATTTATGAAAGGATTTCATTGTAACTTGATGGATGACTCGCTTTGGAATAATTTCACTGTAATTTGGTAACTTCCGTTGACATACATTAAATGTGAGGGCCACATACATTAACCCACCCCTCACTTCTTTTGTACAGTCTACACCTCATATTATTTTTATTGAAAACTTAGCATACAGTGAACAGAAATTAACATATTCCCCATTATCACAATTCTTGTCTTATTTCATAATCCTTTCATAAACATTGAATATTATCCTTTTCATCAAACACAACACACAGACAAGTTAAGCTACAGTGTCATTGACACTTTCATTCTGACTTATATCGTGAAAAATGTCTTTCAAACACACTAAAAAGTGTTTACAGAAAGACTATTTGGACACGTGATTTGTCTCTTATTTTGATTGGTGGTGTTATGAATCTTATATTTTCGGCAAGTTCTGGGAAGAAATTGGTACGAGTAACACCCGTAAACTTCGGTAGTAATTTTGTTTCATATATTTCTAACGACGGTGTGTCCAAATTTTAATGTTGTGCACAAATTATTTATCGAGTTATTATCGATTGAAGCGCCTGAGGCGAAAATCATCAACAACCGAGTCCGGGTTGGTGTACGCAGAAATTACCACACAAAAAAGTGAATACAGCTGCCTGAGTCCGAATCTCCGGAATCCAAGTCAGGTTGTACACAGTACATGGAGGGTGGATTATTGGTATTTACTTACTCGCGATTGATTGATTGACTGATTGATTGATTGATTGATTGATTGATTGATTGATTGATTGATTCAGCAATATACATAATTACATACATATGTTGACAATAAACAAAGTAACACAAGATTGTCAAACAAGTCACAAAGATCATTACACAATATATAAGAGTATATTGCTAGGGAAAGTCATAGCCATCTTGGCTGTCTTCCTCATTTCCCCTTGAAGAAGAGTAAATGAAAATCAAAGAACGGAAGAAAAAGAAAAGGAGTAGTAAAATGACACAAAAAAAAAAGAAAAGGAGAAAAAGAGTTGATAATAATAATAATAATAATAATAATAATAATAATAATAATAATAATAATCTGGTGGTGAATATGGGTGGTCATGACGCTGTGGACAACCCTATAAGGAAGGAAGGAACCAGGGCAGACTATTGAAATACAGTAACACATCACAACAGAAGGCTAAGATCTGAGATCAGGACCAGAGGCATGGGAGGTTTTATTGGCAATAAATGGCGGTTTGACAAGAGCTTGAGGATTAGGATTATTGTTTCCTACCTGGACCTGTTAGATAAAAGTTGCAAAGGTATACCTTGTCACTATAGTACAGTTGTGACAACAGGCGTTATTGGTTTATTTAATTAATGGTGATTAACGACACTTTAACAGCCTGGGTCGTATCGTGTCGGTGATAGGTATATGGGTGGAGGAAGCCAGAGTGCCTGGAGAGAACCAACGAGCAACGACGAGCACCTGTCACTCTCAAACGTCATAACCCCAGACTGTACTGCGCACTGCATAGCAGTACTACGTTCAGCACAGCACAGACATCGTGGGCCAATGAACCGGTGTCAGCTCCAGATGAGAAAAGTGTGCAGACACGTTCACAATGTGACGAGAAAAGTACCAGGCGCAAGGGAATCCAAATTGCATTAAACTGTAGTGCTTGCTACGATTCATATCGGGGCCATTTACTAGATGGAACAGTCGGGACAATTGATTGTTTGGCTTTCGATTCATTCCATAGAAATTTTGTGTACAATATTAAAATTTGGACACACCTTAGAAATATACGAAACAAAATTACTACCGAAGTTTACGGGTGTAACTCGTACCAGTTTCCTTCCAGAACTTGCCGAAAATTTAAGATTCATATCACCACCAGTCAAAATAAGAGACAAATCACTGACGTGACGAAATAGTCTTTCTGTATATACTTTTTAGTGTGTTTGAAAGACATTTTTCACGATATGTCAGAAAAATGACAAAAATAGGATTTTCTTTTACTGATTCGACAGAAGATGGGTTTATACAACATTTAGATAAAAATATCTCGTCAACACCTTAGCATTAAGGGGATATTTGAATAAATTGATTTCTGTACACACCAATTCCGGGCTCGGCCTCGGTATACACTTTCTAGTGGGGGGGGGGGGGGGGGGGGTGGGGGGGATTTCCGAGGGGTGACATGGTCATTGATTTTTGTAATCCGTGCGCTTGGATTACTAATGCGTTCCCACGGATTACTATTCCTAATCCGGAGAACGGGACAACTCGCCGTCGGGACAACTCGCCGTACCTGAGGTGGGTCGAGTCGCCGTCGGGACAAGTCGCCGTGGAGTAGTAATTGGTAAGTAACACGTGGCATAGGATTAAATTATCTTTATTAATACTCACGACTTTTATAACAAGACAGATTTAATATGACATATAATATGTTATATTGAACCTGTCTTGTTATAAAAAAATATTCGTATATTTTAATCGGACGTCAGTTTCCCAATCTGATGCTTGCACCCTCAATTCCACATTCTCAGCATTTGTCTTCACAGTCAACCCATTGGCGTTGGGCGTAATCGACAAAGACCCCGAGTTTTGTCTTGGGCTGAGTTTTATTGTATAATGCCTCAAAAGTCTCCCGTATGTGAGCAGCTGGTAGGAATGCCAAGGCTAATATTTGACGGACAATGTCGTGCACTAGTCCTCCATCTCTTCTGGCTGTCTGAAGACCTATTCCCGTGACATATCCGTCGGGACGGATTACAAAAAAGTGACCATGTCACCTCTCGGGCTCCATACTTCAGTGAACTTAAATATTCTGCAAAAAACCAAAACAAGAAAAAGAAACAACAACGAAAGCAAAAAAGCCAACCAAAAAAATAGAAACTAAACAAAACAACCCTTCTCACGCAAAATACTTTCCCTTTAAGACAATGACCCTCGTGGCAGTGTCTCCCAGTTACCGTAACTCTGGTGACGTTGATACGAGAGGTCGCTTGGAAATCCCCCCCCCTATTTTCCCACTAAGAATTTAGTCTGATGTTTAGGAGTTTACTGGATTTTTAGCTCACCTGACTGGAAGTCAGGGTGAGCTTTTCTTATCACTCTTCGTCCGTCGTTCGTCGTCCTGCGTGAAGGTGGTGTTTGAGCCTCTTTCTCCTAAACCACTGGCCACATTTTAATTAAATTTCATGTAAGTAGTGGTTATATACGGGCATTTTGATTTTTATCCAAAATAGGTTTCGGCTCATATTGAGCAGAGGTGTGGGGAAAAAATGGCCAAATTTTTTGAAAAGCTTCTAATGAACCACCAGTAGCAGAGACTTGATATGTGGTATACAGAGTCCTTTTGAGGTTTAGAATCAAGTTTGTTCAAGAGAAGTTTGTCGGGCATTATTTGCCTTCGTTATGGGAGGGGCAAAAATTTTGGCCACGCCTAAAATTTCTATTTTCAGAACCGTGAGGTCGATTTGAACCAAATTCGATATGAGATGATAATGGGTCATAAGTAGTTGATTGATGACAAAAATTTTTTTCTCATTGCCCCGTGGGAACCTCAGGAGCTAAAAATAGGAAAAACCTTAAAACTGCCATATCTCCAAAACTACATGGCACAGAGAATTCTTATTTTGTATAAAGCTTACTTTTATCCAGTAGAATAGAATGGTTAAAAAAATCCCTATCTGTTTGATCACAAGGTACTTTTTCAGGACTTTGAAAAAGTGCTGAGTCAGCACTTTTTAACACTGTAGGCAATGGGAAAAAGATTAAAAAATCTTCTCCAGATCCAGCAGGCAGAATCTTTTGATATTTGGTATGCAACACTGTAGGGTGGATCTGATTCAAGTTTGTTCAAATCGGCCCCCTGGGTTCATATTTGGGCTCACTATAGAAGCCTGATTTCGAACTTGGTGCATTTCAGGCAAATTTCTTAAAAAATCTTCTTCTCCAGATCCAGCAGGCAGAATCTTTTGATATTTGGTATGCAACATTGTAGGGTGGATCTGATTCAAGTTTGTTCAAATCGGCCCCCTGGGTTCATATTTGGGCTCAGTATAGGAGCCCGATTTCAAACTTAGTGCATTTCAGGCAAATTTCTTAAAAAATCTTCTTCTCCAGATCCAGCAGGCAGAATCTTTTGATATTTGGTATGCAACATTGTGGGGTGGATCTGATTCAAGTTGTTCAAATCGGCCCCCTGGGTTTATATTTGGGCTCAGTATAGAAGCTCGAATTCGAACTTAGTGCATTTCAGGCAGAATTTTTTGATATTTGGTATGCAACATTGAGGGGTGGATCTGATTCAAGTTTGTTCAAATCGGCCCCCAGGATTCATATTTGGGCTCACTATAGAAGCTCAAATTCGAACTTAGTGCATCAGGCAAATTTCTTTGAAAATCTTCTTCTCAAGATCCAGCAGGCAGAATCTTTTGATATTGGGTATGCACCATGCGTAGGGGGGTGAGATTCAAGTTTGTTCAAGCCAAATCCCTGGGTTCATATTTGGGCTCACTGTGGTAGCCCAAATTACAACTTAGTTCAAAATGAGAAATTTTCTTTAAAAATCTTCTTCAGATCCAGCAGTTGGAATGTTTTGATATTTGATATGCAGCATCCTTAGGGGGGTGAGATTCAAGTTTGTTCAAGCCAAGTCCCTAGGTCCATATTTGGACTCATTGTGGGAGCTTGAATTGTAACTTAGTTCAAAATGAGGAATTTTCTTTAAAAATCTTCTTCTTCAGATCCACTCCAGCAGTCGGAATGTTTTGATATTTGGTGTGCAGCATCCTGGGGGTGGGGGGGGGGGGGGGATTTGAGTTTGTTAAAGCCAAGTCCCTGGGTTCATATATGGGCTCCCTATGGGAGCCCGAATTATAACTTAGTTATGGGTTCATATATGGGCTCCCTGTGGGAGCCCGAATTATAACTTAGTTCAATATGAGGAATATTCTTTAAAAATCTTTTTTTTTTTGATCCACTGGTCAGAATCTTTGGATATTTGGAAAAGCTTTTCTTAGGAGGAGCAGATGCAACTTGTTGAAATGAATTCTCTGGGTTGATATTTAGGCTACCATGTCAGGTGAGCGCCCTCAGGCCCCTTGGGGCCTCTTGTTTCACTTGCAAAGCATGGAAACGAATCCAAAAAATTGCATCAAAATCAAGACAATTACACATTTTGAACATCCATTAAAAAACTCTGTGCTGACGATGTGGGCCCCTTCCTTTTTTACAGTACGACCGCCATGGGCTGGTCACTTTTCACGGGTGGACTATATTTCCATGAACACAATAATATTGGATTCTAAACTCTAATTATAGGAATAATCATCAATTATTTTTATTAATGAAGCACCAGGTATCACCCGGTGCTTCATTAATTAAAATTTTGCTGCTGCTGATTTTTATTACCTGCCCACGCGTGGATTATGACCAGTCCACAGCGACTGCACCGGACTCTGCTTTGCATCACTTGTTTCTGCTGTGAACTTTATAACCTCACCTTTTCGCAAAAATAGATGCCCAGACCTGTGTGTTATACCCAACTCTTTGTGTAGAATTATTAAAAGTAGTATATCATGTGGTTTTTTACCCTGGTAATGATAAATTTGTTGGATGACCTAGAAAGTGACGTCATGCAACGTATGATGGGCGTCACATGATTCACATAGTGTTGATTGTCTCTGGAATACCTGGTAGCATTCAACATGGAACAGCATCTGTTTTTTAGTCCCCTACCGGCATCACTGGAGGGGACTATAGGTTTGCACTCTGTCCATCCGTCAGTCTGTCAGTCCATCAGTCGGTCAGTCACACTTTAGTTTTCCAGACTTTTTTTGGAAATGCTTCAACCAAATGATTTCATTTTGGTAAACTACTATAGAACGATGACTTACAGATCAAGTTTGAGTTTCACTCTGATTGCCTTATTCTTGTGTGAGTTATGGCCCTTGGAAATATAGAAAAGCGCCAAAATATCAGTTTTCCGTACTTTTTTTTGGAAACGCTTCAACAAAATGATTTCATTTTTTGTAACCTACTATAGAACGATGACTTATAGATCAAGTTTGAGTTTCATGCTGATTGCATTATTCTTGTGTGAGTTATGGCCCTTGGAAATATGGAAAAGCGCCAAAATATCAGTTTTCTGGACTTTTTTGGAAACGCTTCAACAGAATGATTTCATTTTTAGTAACCTACTATAGAACGATGACTTTCAGATCAGGCTTCATTTGCACTCTATCCATCCGTCAGTCTGTCAGTCAGTCTGTCAGTCACACTTTAGTTTTCCGGACTTTTTTGGAAATTCTTCAACCAAATGATTTCATTCTTGGTAACCTACTATAGAACGATGACTTGCAGGTCAAGTTTGAGTTTCATGCTGATTGCATTATTCTTTTGTGGGTTATGGCCCTTGAAAATATGGAAAAGTGCCAAAATATCAGTTTTTTGGAAACGCTTCATCGGAATTTATGCTGATCACATCAAGGTTATAACATTTGTATAATTATTAATGCTCATTAGTCTTGTAGGGGATATTGTATTGCTTCAGCGATATGTGAGCTCTTGTTAATTTTTACTTGTTCACATGTTCTGTTTACTTTTGTGCATGCTTCTGCTAGTATTCCATTCAGTGGCTCTGCAGTACCATGTTAAAGTAGAAGGACTTTAAACTAGGAACAGTTGTACTTTTAAGCCTTGCCTAGCTCTGCTGTCTGCTATCACTGACACTATTACAAGTCCACAATACTACTATAACCACAGCCTTCTATCATTTTGACGACTACCAAACCAGACTTCTATCCCTCCCACACCAAACGTTTACTCATACTACCACTTCTGTCATTTTCTTTCATTATGTCACTACTGGCTTCCACTACTATCGCCATCTTAAGCCTGGATTAAAGTTTTTATTACATTGTAAAAATGTTTTTGTTCATCTACCTGACTGTAGATGAAATTGGTTTCTGCTCTCTAATTAAAGTTCTGCATAGCTGATCAAAACCAAACTTGATATATGGGTTTGGAATGATGAGAGGAAGAACTCTATTTGGTGTCATTGTGCTAAAAGTTAAGGTAACAATAATCTTTAACCCCCTCCACTCTGATGTCAAAATACCAAAATTTCAGGAAGCTGTTTTTTCCCATAATGCATCTAGAAATTTAACCAATTCAGTCTCGTTTGACAGAGCTCAATGAGCTCTGTCAACGAGATTGAATATTTATTTATTTATTGGTGTTTAAGGTCACATATTTCTGCACAATGGCTAACCATGACCGTGACAGTTTTACGGGTGGAGGAAGCCAGAGTACCCGGAGAGAACCACCGAGCAACAGCGAGCAACTGTCAGCTCCCCAACATACCAACTCACACAAGCAGGGTTAGCATTGGTTGAAGACAGGTGCACCATCGACGTGCAGTACGCCTTAGTACACAGCGTCACCGTGCCCCCACGTGGGCAATGGGGGTGAAGTGTCTTGCCCAAGGACATAACGCGGTTGCCGCAGGTGGGATTCGAACCGAGGACCTCTCGGCTTGCAGCCCGCACCTCTACCAACTGAGCCACTGCGCCCCCACGAGATTGAATTGGTTAAATTTCAAGATGCATTATGGGAAATTTTTTTCTGCCTGAAATTTTGATATTTTGACATCAGTGTGCAGGGGCTTAAGTGATTTTTTTCCGGTTTCCGCTCCCCAATTAAAGTTCCTTTGAGCTGATAGAAACTAAATTCGACATGCAGATTTGGTATGCTAAGGGGAAGAACCCTATTTATTATGGGATCCTTGAGCCAAAGGTGAAGGTTGTAGTGATCTTTAACTTTAAAATTTTCCCAGTTTCTGCTCTCTAATTAAAGTTCTGCTTGGCCAATCAAAACCTAATTGATCTGTGGGTTAGTATGATAAGAGGAAGAACCCTATTTATTTTGGGGGTCACTGTGTCAAAAGTCAAGGTCACAGTGACCTTGAACATTACCTTTTGTGGGAGTTGGTTCCCATTCGGTAATTAGCTCAACTTGACAATGTGAAGTATGAGCTATTTGGATGGGTTGTGATTCTCTGTCTATTTGTCTGCCCATTTACATGTGCATATGTATGTTCGTATGTATGTACGTACATCCATAGATACATACATCTGTACATTTGTCTGCACGTACATTCATCAGTACATCTGAACGTCCATACCTCTGTCCATCCACCATTCCTTTAGCACACCCTACAGGCCTTACTTCTCACCTGGTCAGTTTCAAATTTATGTAGTTTTAGGGCAGTGTCTGGATGGGAGCTATCCAATTTTTCCAAATTTTATCTAAAACATTGTGGCCATCTTGGATTTGGCATATAAATTGTCAACAATTCCATTAGCATTCCACACAGGCCACATCTCTCACCCGATCTTTTTCAAATTTCACATGTAGCTTTGGTGTGGTGTGTAAATGGGAGCTATCGAATTCTTCTTAATTTCGTTGAAAAATATGGTGTGCAGTGGCCATATTGGATTTGGTTTTTAAGTTGTCAACAATCTGATTATCACACCCTACTGGTTGCCCCTCTCACCAGATCTTTTTCAAATTTTATATGTAGCATTTGGTGTACATGTAATATCTAAATGGGAACTATCATATATTTCTTCTGAATTTCATTGACAAACATGGCAGGCAATTGCCATCTTGGATTTGCCATATAAATTATCAACAATTCTATTAGCACACCCTACAGACTGCATCCCTCACCTGATCTTTTTCAGATTTCATGTGTAGCTTTAGTTTTATGTTTTTTCTGTAGAAACTTGTGTGAATGACTAGCCAGAATGAAATGTTCTATTTAGTTCTGTCTCTTCTTGGTTAAGTCGAGTTGCATTGCCATGGACAATTCTCTTAAAATTCTGATTGGATGATGAAAACCAAAATTGATATGTGAGTCATGCATGATGAGAGGAAGAATCCTATTTATTTTGTGGTCATTGTGCCAAAGGTCAGACTCCCACTGATCTTCAACTCAAACATTTTCCATAATTGGTTCTGCTCTCTAATTAAAATTGTGTTGGGCTGATTGAAACTAAACTAGACATGTGGGGTGAAAGGAAGAACCCTACTTATTTTCATTATACAAAAGGTCAGGGTCACAGTGACCTTAACTTGAAGTTGTTTTCTGCTCCATAACTGTAGATATTGGTGAGGTCAGATTGCTCTATCAAAGTGTCTTTTCTGGGGATTATCCACCCCTGGTAGCCACCTATTGTTTACTAATCTACTGCTACTTACTACTACTACAACTACTACTACTACTACTACTATTTCTGGCTTCTGCCATGGTACCACCACTGTTGTTAGTACTACAGTGGAGCCCACTTGATTGGATATCTCTTAACTGAATAGCCTTGTTAATGGAATATATTTTCCCAACACAAAACCATTTACCATACCTCCAGTACAAATATGACCTGTTAATTGAATATAGGTTATAGAGTAAACTCCTGTTAATTGAATAAAAAAATTTGCAACCTGTCAAGAAATTACCCTGACTCTCCCCAGTTTTCCTTTGTTTATAGACCTAATGGCCTCAGTACATCCAATACAGGCATTTAATCTATTGTATCTTGTTTGATAGAGCTCATGGAGCTCTGTCAAGCAAGATATAATAGAATAAATGCTAAGTCTGTCTCTAGAATACAGGAAACTGATACAATCCTTGTTAATTGAATACTTCTGTTAATTGAATAATTTTCATTGGCAAAGTGGCTTTTCAATTAACAGGGTTCCACTGCACAAGGAGACAGTAACAGGAATATCTAGTAACAGTATTCCTGTCACTGTCTCTTTACAGTACTGCCACTACCATTGGATTTTAGCAATAATGTTTCTAGTTTCTACCACTGGCTTCTGCTTTACCCCTGCTATCCCCATCATCACTGTCTGCAAGTAGTGCTACTATCACCATTGGCTTGAGAGGCCGTGGAACTGGGGGAGGGGGGGAGGGGGGGGTAGAGGGTACAGGGAACAGGTCTTGCTCCACTTATTTCACAGACATGTTGCACTGTTACACAATGAGTTAAAATGGGTGCATCCAAACATGTGAATATGCAGCCAGAGAAAATAAAGCCTTTAACATGTGGTACCTGCTCGTCAGAGGAAAGCTCAAATTTCAGCTTCCAGCACTCAACCAGTTAATGTCAAAACGTACCCATTTTTGACAACATATTAAACAAATTACCCCCTTTGAAACAATGTTTAAATTTGTTGAATATGGAGCCCAAAATATGCATTTTTGGCCCCTGAGAACCTCTCGGGAGCATTATGTTTTCACCATGTGCGTCCGTCGCCTGGAATCTGACATCCATCGTCTGTCGTCTGTCCAATAACTAAAGAACCATTCATTTGATCACATCATAATTTTAGGGGTTACGTGTGAATGACTACATAATACTTCATTTCGATTTTGGTCCAGAAGGCCAATTCAATATGGCCGCCATGATGGCCATATTGAATTTAGTTTCCGTCCAATAACTATATAATGCTGACTCAAATCATTTTTATTTTTTAATATGCACTGTTGGTGTCCAGAGGAAGCTTCCGTTCAATGTTGAACCAGTCACCTGAACCAAGATAGCTGCCAGTGGCCAATTCATTATTGCTTCCATGGCAGCCATCTTGAATTTAGTTTCTGTCCAATAACTAATGATTGCTGACTCAAATCAATTTTATTTTTTTGTGATGCATTGTTGGTGTTAAGGGGAAGCTTCCTTTTGATTTTACTGCCGAGAGACTTACCAGCCCTTTTATGACACTGTTGGGCGCTTATGCGTCGCTTCGCGTTTCTCTTGTTATCAATGTGGAGGTGTGTTAGTGCCGAACACACCTTTGTGTATTGTATTCCACGCCACTAAGGCACATGGGCCCAACTGGTATATATCAGTGTGTGGGTGTATGACCATGCCCCCTTCCCCCCACCCCCTCTCAGTTAGAAATGCTCTCAGTGCCACTGAGTGCAAATCTAATGTTAACTCTTTGGTAAAAAGTTAAGGTTAGAGGGAACCATGGTGGATGGGGGTTATTGTGCCAGGGGTGCTTACTGCTCCCTCCCCATTTGGGGACCCCCCTCCCCCCCACCCCCCCCCCCCCCTCCCACACACACACACACACTCCCCAGGCAATCAGCCAAATTCATTGAGGAGATGAAATGCAAACACCATAATGGTACAGAGAATACTCCCAAAGACCTACACCCTATGGGTATATAACCACTGTGGCATATGCAGAGTTAAAAAAATTACATTGTGAGAGTTCTATTTTAGTCTGATACAAGTACCACAAACTTTCTATACAATCACTAGTTGACACACATTGCCATGACAGATGTGTTTGATACCCAATTTTTTTTTCATTTTGTTATGACTCTCCCAAAGCCTCTAGAGTAACGGATATTGCAACATTTTTCCAATAAAAACAAATATTTCTCCCATCGGGTCGAACCATGGTCGGTCCCATGGGTCTGGGGACTCTCTAGCCCCCTGTCAGGGAGGGGAGGAGATTGGTCAATATGTTCCACAGTGGCAAAAATATTTTGAGTGTCATTCTTGCATTAGGGTATTGCAAAAATTTATTGAATATGTATCAAGATTCCATAGAACATATAATCTTTTTAATGTGGTACATATCGTCTTTTTAGTTAATATTTATCCACTTTTCAGGTGGTACATATCAACTTTTCAAGTGGTACATATTGACTGCCTACGTGGTATATATATCGACTGGTACATATAGACAGTGGTAAATATCGACTTAGGTTTATCAGGGATCATAACCCTGACATCAGGGAAATCCTGTTGCCGCCAGGGAAGCGAAGTGGAAATAAATATATGATAGGAACATTCACATTTAAGGCTCACAAGAGTTAAAAATCTGTCGCTCAGGCCCTCTTGCATGGTCTGTTTGGCTGCAGCATGGGCTCTTTTTATAACCAATGCAAACTTAAAAAATTAAAATTAAATAGTTTATGTTTGATATTTTACCCAAGTTAGTTAATAAAATTGACAAATTTGTCCCATGAGTGCAACAAGGCTTTACAGTGCTTCAGCATCGCAAAGCCTTCTTGCACTCAAGGATGAATTACACCACCACCATGCTATTCTGTAGATGATGAGGCCTAAAACATAACACAAACCAAGAATATGAATTTTTGATGGCAAAGAAATAATTATAAAATTAAAAAATAAAATAAAACGCCCTCTCACATGCATTTTCACAAAAAATGGTCTGATAAACAGAAGATCCACTTCGTGGGGCCTAATGCATCATTTTCGAAATACGAAATAAGTATATAATAACACCTTTTTTTATTTCTAGTTCCTTGGCTGTGGTCATGTCGCCTTATTCTTACTGTTCTGGGATTTCTTGGATTTTTCAATGTTTACACATTGAGGGTGAACATGAGTGTTGCCATTGTGTGTATGGTGAACCATACAGCACTTGCCGAGATAGAAGCTTCAGATAATTCAACTAATGACACAGCTAAGGTGGAATCATTCAATCCTCAGTGTATATTGGAAAATGACACCTCATCTTCTACTGGAGTGGTAAGTATACTTAGCCAGTGGTGATGGCTTGTAGTACTTTTCAATAGAGCTATGAGAGTGGCTTCTTGCATGCATTGAGTTAATTTACAATTTGAGAGTACTATTGTACCCACCACTGTCTAATAAAAAAAAATTTCTTGATTTTCATCCAACATTTTTTTCAAACTGGGGTGGGTGGGTGAATTTTATTTTTTATTTTTATGTGTACCCATACTATGTATGGTACACATAATGCCAGCATCCGGGGTGGCCATCCGTCGTTCGTCCATCCTTTGTCCATCCATCTGTCTGTCCGTCCGTCTGTCAGTCCGGTGTCCGTATCCATTTCTTTGTCATTCGATAACTTGAAAAATATTGCTTGGATTGTCAAGTTACTTTATATTTGTGTTCAGGGTACTGATGTGCCGAGCTGTATAGTTTTTGGTGTAAATCTGATAATTTAATCCTGAGATATTAACCCTTTATCCTTCAAATTGAAAATTCCTCCAATCCCTTTGGCATTGGATAACTTGAAAAATATTGCTTGGATTGTCTAGTTACTTTATATTTGTGTTCAGGTTACTGATTTGCCGAGCTGTACAGTTTTTGGTGTAAATCTGATGATTTGATCCCGAGATATTAACCCTTTATCCTTCAAATTGAAAATTCCTCCAATCCATTTGGCATTCGATAACTTGAAAAATATTGCTTGGATTGTCAAGTTACTTTATATTTGAGTTCAGGTTACTGATGTGCCTGGCTGTATAGTTTTTGGTGTAAATCTGTTATTTTGATCCTCTGATATTAACCCTTTATCCTTCAAATTGAAAATTCCTCCAATCCCTTTGGCATTCGATAACTTGGAAAATATTGCTTGGATTGTCAAGTTACTTTATATTTGTGTTCAGGTTACTGATGTGCCGAGCTGTATAGTTTTTGGTGTAAATCTGATGATTTGATCCTGAGATATTAACCCTTTATCCTTCAAATTGAAAATTCCTTCAATCCCTTTGGCATTCAATAACTTGAAAAATATTGCTTTGATTGTCAAGTTACTTTATATTTGTGTTCAGGTTACTGATGTGCCTAGCTGTATAGTTTTTGGTGTAAATCTGATAATTTGATCCTAAGATATTAACCCTTTATCCTTCAAATTGAAAATTCCTCCAATCCCTTTGGCATGAGATAACTCAAAAAATATCAGTCCGATTGTCATGTTACTTTATATATTTATTCAGGTTACTAATGTGCTGTGTTGTATAGTTTTTTTTTTATGTAAATCTGATAATTTGATCTGGAGATATTAACCCTTTATCCATCAAATTAGACACTCCTCCAATCCATTTCTATATGTACCCATTATAACCATGTATGGTGTACATAATGTCGGCATCTGTGGTGGCCCTCCATCATACAGCTTTCTACTAGTTGCGCGTATGGGTACACATCTGACGGTTTCATCGGCCTATTTTTTATTTCATCTGGTAAAATAATGATCATCTAGAACAGTCCTAGGAACTGGTGGGTTGGGGGTATGGGGATGGGGGTGGGGGATATGGGTCTAAAACCTATAACAAGAGATTACTCAGCTAAATGGGGATACAATTGGAGTAATAAGACTTCATGAATGGCTCCAAAAGGTACTTGGGTCATATATGCAGTACCAGCAGAAATATGTGGTAGGATAACCACAAGAAAATTATTTTGATCACATTTCATTCAGTTGATAATTCCAACACTTGACATCATTTCTTGGGAAGCTCTCCCTGAGAGTTTCCCAAGAAATGATGTCAAGGTTGGAATTATCAATAAAGGAAAAATTGTTATAAGAGTAATTTTCTGGTGGTTATCCTCAAAGGAGACGATATGACAAAAAATTTTGGACGAGTTAAAAAAATATGGACAGATGAGGTATGAAAATCTAGATTCTAGAAATTTTTTTATTGCGGCCTAAGCAAGCCTTAAAATTCGTTCTCATGAACCTCTGATGGAAGAATCACTTTTCAGTTCTTAACTGGTTCAGTGCAAAAGTTTTTTCAAAGGTGATTTGAAACATGCATATTTTTTTCAAAGATGCCATGCAACCAGCAAGGGAAGCCTTAGTTTAGAAAGATTTTGTTCATGAACAATTGCTTCATTATAATTTATTTCAGAGTGCATGTTAGCACTCTCCAATAAATTGTGACAAAACAATTTTATATAAACATTTATTTTCAGCTGCAAAGAAAACACAAGCCTATGCAAACTAGTGGCTTCTAGAACACAACCAGTTAATTTAAAATTTGAGAGTACTGTTATACCCTTTTCAGGGGGCGCAGTGGCATTGCAGTAACCGGTTCTCATCAGATCACCGAAGTTAAGCAACGCCGAGCCCGGTTAATCCTTGGATGGGTGAACGTCTGAGCAATCAATTCAGACTCCCGCATTATGTCCTTGGGTTTGACACTTAACCCCAATTGTCCACATGAGGACACGATGATGCCATGTACTAAGACGTACTGCATGTCGATGGTGCATGTCTTCAACCAATCTAACCCTGCCTGTGCTGCAGTGCAGAGTTACAATGATGGGAAGCTGTCAGCTGCTTGTCGGTTCTCTCTGGGTACTCCGGCTTCCTCCACCTCTAAAACTGTCACCAACGCGATATGACCTTGGCTGTTAAAGTATCGTTAAACCTTAATAAATAAATAAATATACCCTTTTCAGGGTTGTGTGTGCAACCAGTTTATAATCCCAAATAAAAAACAAACCTCATTTATATATTTAGTAGAGTTTTACCCTTTAAAGGCCCAGCTTCAATGTTTGTGAGTTTTTTGTTTTACAATACATATAAAACTCATGTTATATATTTATTGGAGTTTAACAACACTTTCAACAGCCAGGGTCACCTTGTGTCGGTCAGTATTATGGGTGGAGGAAGCTGGAGTACCCGAACAGAACCACCAAGTAATGGCAAACAGCTGTCAGACTCCCCGGTGTACTAACTCCAAGCAAACAGGGTTAGCATTGGTTGAAGACAGATGCACCATCGACATGCATTACACCTTAATACACAGCGCCGCCGAGCTCCCACATGAGAAATCGGGATTAAGTTCCTTGCCCAAGGACACAATGCAGTTACCCTTTGGTGGGGATCGAACCAGGACTTTTCGGTTTGAAGTTCAATGACGTAACCACTGAGCTACCGTCAGGACTCACGTTCCATCATACAAGGTTTTGGTGGTCTTGGTGATGGAAGTTATAGTATCCTGGCAGCAAGCCGGAAATAAACAATTTGTCATTTGCAGAACGGGGTCCCCACTGGGTGAATTTGCTGAAGCTATTCCCATAAAGTGGGCTGGAATCCCCCCCAATTTATCCTCTGGGTACCTCTTTCTGTTTAGGCCTGAGACCTTGATTCAGATTGAGGTTCACAGAGGGTAAATTTATTAAAGCTACCATGCAAAAGGGCAGCATCACCAGATTCACCCTCTGGGAACCTCATTCTGCAGATGGCTGCTTACTTCCAGGCTTGCCTGGCAGTGGTATCTATTGAAGTCTTGGCTGCCTGTATAGGCAGCCAAGACTTAATAGATGCCACTGCTAATTATCCTATTCCAAGCGAGCAAAAAATAAGTAGAATTCTCCTGATCTTCAAGGACACTTTTCAAATCTAGGACGAGAGTCAAATAGAAATTTGCGAGAATCAAAGTTGATTCTCATTGTTTTCTTTGCGAGAATCATTTGTGAGAATTGATTCTTGCATGGATTTTAAGCCCTGCATTAGGCCATTTACCCTCTACCCAAAGTAAGCTTCATCTCCCACTTGCCTCCATCCCTATGGGGCACCTGACCCATTCTTGCGCCTGTAAATACAACCAGGGGTATAACTGTAGCTTGTGATTAGTGTGATGTTACTCATTTTTTGCTCACTAAGATTAGACACATGAATGTTACATGGAATTTGTATACATGCATTTGTTTTGATATGATTTATTAGAACATGCACACATTGAAAATACTAAGGCCAAAAAGAATCTCCAGGGAGTGCGGTGGCTCAGTGGTTATACCATTAAACTTCAAACCTAAATGCATGGGTGTATCAGGGCTTGCCTTGAGTCCGGGCTGATCAGCCCAAGCCCCGAGATCAGCCCCGGGGAGCACTTGCTGGGGGCTTTTTTTCAAGCCCCGACATTTTCCACAAAAAAGCACTAACTATAATGGACAAAATGGAAAATCAGCCCTGAAAAGGCCCCAACCTCAATATGTGGGGCACTTTTTTAGGCCCCGACTATTTTACTCAAGGCGAGCCCTGGTGTATGAGCAGGGGTGGGGGGGGGGGTGAGGGGTGGGGGGGTCTCCCCCCACTCCCCCTCGATTCGGGGAAACCAGCTTTAAAAATCTGGGCAAGGAACAACAAAGAGAGAGAGGGGATTGGGGTGCAGCAGCAGTTCGGGCAAATCAAAAGGTTCCCCCCCCTCCCCCCCCCCCACCCCCCCCCCCCACCCCCCCCCCTGCTCATACACCAGGGCTCGCCTTGAGTAAAATAGTCCATTATCACAAATGTCCTGTACGCCCATGCCTAAAGGTCCACGGTTCGATCCCCATCAGGGTTAACTATATTGTGTCAAGAATAAAGTTACACGTGTAACTCAACTTTAGGCTCCACAAAGCAGATCTTCTGTTTCTCAGGTCATTTTTTTGTAAAATTGCATGTGAGTGGGTATTTTTTTATTTTTGTTTTTGTTTTGTAATTATTTCTTTGCCATCAAAGGTTCATATTCTTGGTTTGTTTTGTGTTTTAGGCCTCATAATCTGCAGAATATCATTGGTGGTAGTGTATTTCATCCCTTGAGTGCAAGAAGGCTTCGCAATGCTATAGCATTGTTGCACTCAAGGGACAAATTTATCAATTTATTAACTTAAAGAGCATAAAGCAGTCAAAATGACCATGCGGGAGGGCCTTAGAAACAGATGTTTAACTTTTTAGACCTTATATAAGTGAAGTGAGCAACTGGCAGTTACCTATTACTGATGCAGAGGAATCCTGTTAATTGCATAACCACTTTGCCAGTGAAAATTATTCAATTAACAAGAGTAATCAATTAACAGGAATTTTGTAATTTTCCTGTATTCTTGTGATAAAGAGAGCATTCATTCTGTTATATTTTGTCTGATAGAGCTAAGAGAGTTATACCAGTGCGCTTCTGTAATACGATGTTACAGGTTAACTGGTCTGCCATTTATCAGTCAGTCCAAACTTGTCAGTTAGTGTTCATGTAGAGTTTAGCAGGGGGAGGGGAAGAGATAATGATTAGATACAATTGCCAAGAACAGCAAACCTAGAATTGGGTGAGGCACTTTATAGGTATAAAAGAATAAAATATTTGAATGATAGTTACCCACCTGGAAAAGTTTTAGTCAGAAATGATTCAATCTTTGCAACTCAACAGCCTTGAAAAAAACAGATTGTTTTCAAAAACTTTTGCATCATTGCTGAATATTCCAAAGAAAAATGAGTAATTTAAAAAAATTTTGGACCTAAAAAAATGACATTTGGGGTGTTTTTGTTGGGATAATTCCCTGAAGATAATATGCATGTGACCAGTACTTTCCTTCCTGCCAACTGTTCTCTCTTATTTGTTGCATGACCCCAGTTTTTAGGACAGAAAATGTTGTCTGAAGGGCTATTCTTGACAGAGATATTAGAATGTCCACATTAACATGATGTGATCACACAAACATTATAATGGCCACCTATGGTTCTCATCAGATCACCGAAGTTAAGCAACGTTGAGCCTGGTTAATCCTGGTTAATCCTTGGATGGGTGACCATCTGTGTTCTTGGGCAAGGCACTTAACCCCGATTGAACACATGGGGGCACGATGACGCCGTGTACTAAGGCATACTGCACGTCGATGGTGCGCATGTCTTCAACCAATCTAACCCTGCCTGTGCTGCAGTGCGGAGTTACGATGTTGGGGAGCTGGCATCCCCTCTTCTTTGCTCAGTGGTTCTCTCTGGGCACTCCGGCTTCCTCCACCCGTAAAACTGTCACTGGCATGACCTTGGCTGTTGAAGTGTCGTTAAACCCTAATAAATAAATAAAATGGCCACCTATGGGAAGATATTTAACACAATTTTACTTATACCTATATATCAGTTAGAAATGCATGAAGCAGCTGGGACTAGATTTGATGTAAAAGTGATGAAAACTGAACTGAAAAACAAAACACAGATTACAAGGTGAACAGTTTACTGGGGAGAGTTTGGTTACATAAAGCCTCGGATTAGTTCTTATGATAATCACTAACATATGAAACATGTACACAGCTGCAGATGACTTAACAGTGTTTCTACATAATTGTTGGCTGCCTATACAGGCAGCCAACAATGATGTAAAAAACTGCCAATATAATTTCAGGCTACAGGATGAGTTCTCAAGGATAAATACACTTGGGGCAACTTTTTCATAGCAATATAAACAGATTCCATTTGCCATGTGGGGGCACGATGATGCCGTGTACTAAGGCGTACTGCCTGTCGATGGTACGCATGTCTTCAACCAATCTAACCCTGCCTGTGCTGCAGTGTGGAGTTACGATGTTGGGGAGCTGGCAGCTGCTCGGTGGTTCTCTCCAGGTACTCCGGCTTCCTCCACCCGTAAAACTGTCACAGTCATGATTAGCCATTGTGCATAAATATGTGACCTTAAACATAAATAAATAAATAAATAAATAAATAAATAAATAAATAAATAAATACATAAATAAATAAATAAATAAATAAATAAATAAATAAATAAATAAATAAATAAATAAATAATATAAACAGTTTGTGATTGTATTGGGCCTGATGGTTAAACTATCTCATATTATATTTATTATCCCCTGCCCAAACAAAGTTTAGGAGGGGATACAGAAATGGGTCCTGTCTGTCCATCCGTGCAGACATCAGTCTGGCCATGCAATCGTCTGTCTTTCCATCCGCACATTTGTGAATCCAATAACTTGAACAAATGTAATTGAAATTTCTCAAAACTTGCTTTGGGTATACATCATGAATAGATCTCTGTCAAGTTTGATATTCACCAAATTTCATTGGCATTTGTTGGAGTTATGCTCCTTTTTGTTGGAATTTGGTGTTTGTCTTATAATGACTTGTGAACACAATAACTTGGTCAAGTTCGATATCCACCAAATGTCTTTGGATTTTGTAGAAGTTATGTTGGAAATTTGGTGTTTGTCTGATAATGCCTTTGTGAATGCAATAACTTGAACAAATCTAATCACGTTTTCATGAAACTTGCTATGAGCCTACATATTCACCAAATTTCCTCGGCTTTGGTAGGAGTTTTGCTCTTTTTTTTTGTTGTAAATTCAATTTTTTGTTTGATAATGACTTTATGGATGTAACAACTTGATCAAATGTAACACTTCATGAAGCTTGCTACAGGCATATATTTTGTGAATGCCAAGTTTGGTATTCACCAAATTTTCATTGTATTTGTTGGAGTTATACCCCTTTTTGATAGAAATATGTTTTTTGTGTGACAATGACTTTGTGAACTTGATAACTTGAACAAATGTAATGAGGTTTTCTTGAAATTTGTTATAGTTATACAATACGTTGTGATAAGATCTTGGTCCAGTTTGATATCTATTTACCAGATTTCCTTCACTAATACAGTAGAACCTGTCTTGAGAAACCGCCCTTTGGGCCACACAAAAGTGATCTCTCAAGACAGGTGTGGTCTCTCATAACAGGTTTCAGGTTTTCTCAAGTCAGTGAATAACCAACCACAAAATTCAGAAATGGAGAAGAAACAACAAAGGAATGATTTTGCGCGCCAAAGGCGCACAGGGACAGTATGAGAAACAAGCCCCTTTCAACCCTCGGTGACTGTAAATGATTGGTTTTCGTATGTATAGGCGTGTCAAAGGAGGAAAGGGTAGGAAGGAGGTAGCTTATCCCCTTCTGTGTTTCTTTCGGCTCTTTTTCTTGGGAGGTGGTTGAGATGGTGATATGGATGGTGATGTTGAGACTAGATGTTGAGTTTGCTCAATTGTTCGGTTTCCTTCCTCTATTGCTTTCCTGGCCTTCTCTGTTTCTATGGCAAGTGAGGACTGAGGTGGCTGTTCTACTGAGGCTCCCGCTCCCGGGCTTTCCAGTAGTGAAGGAAGAGGGGAGTGAGGGATGGGAGGCGGTGAAAAAGCAACTTCCAGTTCCTCTTCAGTCTCCACTGGACGTTCCTCATCCAACTGTACCGGCTCGGGAGCCGGCAGTTGATTGGGTGTACCAGTGGGACTAGGAGGGGAACTGGCAGCTGCCTCCAGAACCTCCACCCCCTCACTCAACTCTTTCTTCCTATTCCGGAAGGCCTCCAAGCACCGGGCGTCCCTGCGCTTGGTTGATGGACTTTTCTTTCTTCTCTTCGGCACTCTCTCTTCAGGACCTCCGTGCCCCTTTGGGTGAGGACCAGTGGGAGAGGGGATCCTCTCTCCAAAGGTGCTACCTCTCCCCGAAGAGGATGGTGTTTCGGCTTTCTCAACTTTCTTTTCTTTCCTGTAAATGGGAGCGCAGTGGCTCAGTTGGCAGAGGTGCAGTCTGCAAGGCATGAGGTCCTCACTCTGTCCTTGGGCAAGACACTTCACCCCATACCCCACCTGGGTGCATGGTGGCACTGTGTACTAAAGCGTACTGCACATCGATGGTGCACCCGTCTTCAATCAATGCTAACCCTGCTTGTGTGGAGTTAGTATGTGGGGGATTTGACAGCTGCTCGTTGTTGCCCGGTGGTTCTTCCCGGGTACTCCGATTTCCTCCACCTGAAAAACTTTTGTGGTCATGATTAGCCACTGTGCAGAAATATGTGAAATTAAACACCAATGAATAAATAATCCTCTAAAAAATGAGCTCAGTCCAATAAAGGGTCATAAGTCATAAATGAAAAGGTAATTAAAACTGAATAGACGTTTCTGTGAATAATGTTGACCGGTTTTCACCGTTATGTTGGCTAAAGGGTCTCAAGATCGACGGGTTTCAAGAAGCAATGGTGAGTGGCTTTCTGGAAACACCAACCACAATTATAAATTATTAAAACAGAATATTTAAATGGTCTTTTTCAACCCTCTTAATACTTTAATTGATTCCAAATGCCTTTGTTTAACTCACGGCAGTAGAACGTTTTGTAAGTTTTCTCTCATATTGCCCCTCTGTTCACAACAGCCATTTTGGAGATCCAACCAACTTCTTATTTCCCGTACGCCTTGCTTAGGATCCTAGATGCATTTTACAGCCTTTTAAATGGATCAGACAGGCGAACGGTGGCGATGAGGTTACAGTATTTTACTTCAAACTGAATAATTCAGAGTTCCAACATCACCAGGTGTATCTGCATTGTGTCTGTGGCAAGGCCCATAATCCTGATTGCCAGGGAAGAGGCACAGTGACGCAGTGCACTTTTTAAATGGCTTGCTTTTAACACTCTCAATAAAGCATTCTTAAGGTTTTACCCAACGTAACGGCGAAAAAATGGGTCAGCGATGTTCACAGAAATTCCTATTCAGTTTATATTTTTTCATTTTTGCTTGAAAAACATAGGTTATAGACCTCATTGGAATGAGGTCATTTTTGAAGTGCTAAACTGGAGTATTTAAAGGGAGTATTTTAACCCTCTCAAGATCTTAATATGGGTACAACAAATGTTATGTCATGCAAACCGAGAGTAATGTTAACCCTTTCCATTCTCACAATGTTGCTCTAAACACAGATGGGCATCGAGGAGACCTCGATATTTTGCCAATACCAATAAGCCTTCAGATAGGCTCTTGGGAGCCTTTAGGGCCTTTTAACATTTATATTCCAACATTTCTGAATTCTTTCACTTGCAATATATTTTCCAGAGGTACTATGTACCTTACCATTTTCTAGCTAATATGAAGATTTGCTATCATCTACATATATGGCAAATGGTGAGTTGGCAGAGTCAATTATTTTATTCTGCCTGAAATAAAATCTGTGCAATCCACATTGAAGTCTTGGGAGGGTTAAAAGCATTGAACTGAATAAGATAGGTTTCAACAAATTTTACAGTTATTCAGTGTAGTTTTATGGAAAGGGTTAACTTTATTCTGCCGGAAATAAAATATATGCAATCCACATTGAAGTCTTTTTGACAGGTGACTCCACTGGTGACAGCTGACTCAACCCATTCGATGTAAGTCTGATCTCAACTGGCTTGGTATGACCTATGAGATCAGACTTACATCGAATGTGTTGAACTTGCCAGAGGTTCAAAATAAGATCCACCTTATTGTGGTCAACAGAGGTCATAAAGTGCGTATTTTTCTGAACTGTCAGAAATTGCATTTTATAACAACTGATGCATTCTTCAATGTACATGTAGACATGGGACTACTCCGTCTGAGTTAAAAATTGCAGGAGGTTCAATATATGGAAATGTATTTTATAACACCTTAATGCATTTCTAAAGTTTCTAAATGTATTTCATCTCTCAAATTAGTGGGCGGAGCCAAACTTGTCCATTTCTGATTTGTGTATCAAACCCTTTGAATGCTGGTCACATATATACCTTTTCTGGTTTCTTATAAAAATTGTTCTGATTCCTGTATGAATATCTGTAAATACTGTTAACGAAAACCCATTTCTGATTTGTTAAAAAATATTTTAGTCCAGAAAATAAGTCTCCATAAATTATTTTTATATAGTTTATTCCTGATACTTTAATCCTTTTCACACAAACTTGAATTTACTGGTGGTAGTAAATTCTGTTTCTCAAGTTCCGTTGTTTCTCAAGTTTCTGATTTGTTAAAAAATATTTTAGTCCAGAAAATAAGCCTCCATAAATTATTTTTTATTTAGTTTATTCCTGATACTTTAATCCTTTTCACACAAACTTGAATTTACTGGTGGCAGTAAATTCTGTTTCTCAAGTTCCGTTGTTGTTTTGTCTCTACGATCTGATGCTCGAAACTATATTGTATAGTTAAAGAGGGTCAAAAGAGGCTTGTCTCGCATCATCCATGTGTGCCTTCGGCACCTGAAACCATTTCATCTGTACTTTTATTCGTCTCATAATGGATTTCCAATCACTGTCCTCTCGCACGCTGAAATTTCTCATTCATTGATTCATTCAATTTTATGATGTTTATTGTGGTTTCTCGAAGTTCAATGTTTTTTCGAGTGCGTCACCATGGAAACCAATAAATATTGCGGAGTCCATAAGCATACAAACATAAGTTAAAAGGTGAAAATATAGGTTAATAACAGTTTTAAAAGGAAAGGATATGTGTATTGGTATATTTTACTCATGTGTAAAATTGTATCCACCTCTGATGAGCATTTCGATAATTGAGAGAATTTAAAGTATGATGTAACCCGTTCTTTTGATAATTAAGAGGATTTCAAGTGTACAGCGAAACCGATGCTTGTCAATTCATCGATTTAATAACAAAATAATGAACAGAAGGGATAGCAGCGGGTAATTAATTAGCTGTCAAATTAAGTTGTACTATTGCTTGCACAAATGGGTGGGGTAAAATTGTCTTTTAAATTTTTTCATTATTTATTTTCATGAACCACATATTCCGCAGGCATCCCTATTTATCAGGTATAATTGCCCATTTAATGCACTGAAAGCTTGTTTAATCACATGTATAAAGAACAAATTTGAAACGTCATGAGCGAAGTAAAATTTTAATCACTTCATTACGTAACACTTTGGGCAGTCGCTTATTGGACGCAGTTATCAGGTGAAAAGACCTTAATTAACCCTGTGCTACCAAATGCCTCCTTATTCGCATACCTCGCCTCTCCTCCCAATACCCGGAAACAAACTGTTTGAAGACATCCCATACCTAATTCTTCCCAGTCTATCCGATAACCATAGTAACCCCCTTCAGTTGCCACCCAATTCCAACATATCCTTCATTCTCCCGTCATACTTCCCATTTATATTTCCAGTGAATCTTATTTTGCCTCAGTTTCGGTTGAGACAAAAGGGTTGAGTCATTGTTTCTTTTAGTTTTTATTTTTGCTTATTTAACCCAACGAGTCAATCAACAAAATACCGAAACTCTACAAAAGCCACTTTTTGAAACAAAAAGGCTTTCGGGTGAGTCCATGATATGGACCTGTGCCGTGATGTTATATGTACATGGTGCTATACTGGACAAGCAGCATTCCTTAATTCTGTGGATCCCCCACCCCCACCACCTCCCGCTTATTTTTTGTGTTCGACAATGTTTGTGAGTTTCGTTTTTTTCTCGACAACTGACACCACGTAGATTTTTCGGTTTACCGGAGAGCTCTAGACTTCCACCACCCCCTCAAAGGTGCCTTCAAGGTACTCTTCAAAATTGAATTCTGCAAAATGCTGAAAGTGGCTTTGGATGGCAATGACTGAGTGAATTTCCATGTGATTGCTCGAATAGTGAACATTGGACTTTAATAAAATTTGACAAAACAGCCTTATTAGTCGGTGTGAAACACACAGACTATTGTTTTTGTACGGTTTCCTTTTCTTTTCTTTTTTAGTCTGTGTGAAACACACAGACTATTGTTTTTGTACGGTTTCATTTTCTTTCTTTCTTCTTCTTCTTCTTCTTCTTTTTCTTCTTCTTCTTCTTCTTCTTCTTCTTCTTCTTCTTCTTCTATGTTCTTCCTTGTCCGCACGATAACTCAAAAAGGAATCATTCTATCTCACTGATTTTTTGGCATACTGATAGACAGTCACAAGTTCTCGACCACCTATGTTTTTCAGGTCGCTAGAGCCACTGAGTATGGCCCAGTCGGCCACAGGGTTTTCACAGCTTCCAATTTCCTGATACAGTAAATTCGACCCAAGCAATAGGATGCTATGTTATTCACACTGGATATAATGTCAACATCAGTGGAGTAGCTGTCAAAAAATGAAATGTAATCTTGTTATGATAATGGGATGTAAGTTCCTGGAACTAAGTTGAGAGAAACCCTTTGCCTTGCAAGGAAACAAATTATAAATTATTCAGTTCAATGCTTTAACCCTCTCAAGACTTCAATGTGGATTGCACATATTTTATTTCAGGCAGAATAAAGTTAGCCCTTTCCATAAAACTGCACTGAATAATTGTTGAAACCTATCACAAAACTGCCAGGATGCCGGTAACAATGTAATACTGACATGGTCGACTGTACTGTTAACTGTGTTAGTGCTATGACTGTTTAAAACTCATCTGTTAGAGGAGTTCTATAGTCTTTCACTGTGCTCGGCTTGGTCTCACTGAGAGTGCAGAAACCTTTGGTGCCAAAGAGAATGTCTCTGATTTGTGCTGTTCCATCCCTCCGGAGTGCAAAAGCAGGTACTGTCAGCTGAGAAACTTAATGTTTTTCGCTTTATTTTCTGTAACATTCAATTCTATGTGGAATGGGACACCTTTTCGGTGTGCCTTCCAAAGTAAGAGATTCTTAACCCTTCTGCCAACATAACGGCGAAAACCGGTCAACATTATTCACAGAAATGTGCACTCAGTTTTAATTACCTTTTCATTTTTGCTTGAAAAACATAGCTTATGACCCTTTATTGGATTGAGCTCATTTTTTAAATGATTATTAGCTCACCTGACTGAAAGTCAGAATGAGTTTTTCTGATCACTTTTCGTCCGTCGTCCGGCGTCCGGCGTGAAGGTGGTGTTTGGGCCTTTTTCTCCCAAACCACTGGCCGCATATTAATGAAATTTCATATGAATAGGGGTTATATAAGGGCATTTTGATTTTTTGTCAAATTAGGTTTCGGCTCATATTGAGCAGAGGGATGGGACAAAAATGCTCCAATTCTTAAAAAATCTTCTTCTCAAGAACCAGCAATAGCAGAGACTTGATATTTAGTATGCAGCTTCCTTTAGAGGTGTAGACTCTAGTTTGTTCAAGAGAAGTTTGTCGGGCATTATTTGCCTTCATTATGGGAGGGGCAAAAATTTTGGCCACGCCTAAAATTTCTATTTTCAGAACCGTCAGGTTGATTTGAACCAAATTTAATATGAGATGATAATTGGTCATAAGTAGTTGATTGATACAAAAAAATTTTTTCTCATTGCCCCGTGGGAACCTCGGGAGCTAAAAATAGGAAAAACCTTAAAACTGCCATATCTCCAAAACTACACGGCACAGAGAATTCTTATTTTGTATAAAGCTTACTTTTATCCAGTAGAATAGAATGGTTAAAAAAAAATCCCTATCGGTTTGATCACAAGGTACTTTTTTCAGGACTTTGAAAAAGTGCTGAGTCAGCACTTTTTAACACTGCAGGCAGTGGGAAAAAGATCAAAAAATCTTCTTCTCCAGATCCAGCAGGCAGAATCTTTTGATATTTGGTATGCAACATTATAGGGTGGATCTGATTCAAGTTTGTTCAAATCGGCCCCCTGGGTTCATATTTGGGCTCAGTATAGGAGCCGATTTCAAACTTAGTGCATTTCAGGCAAATTTCTTAAAAAATCTTCTTCTCCAGATCCAGCAGGTAGAATCTTTTGATATTTGGTATGCAGCATTGTGGGGTAGATCTGATTGAAGTTTGTTCAAATCGGCTCCCTGGATTCATATTTGGGCTCACTATAGAAGCCCGAATTCGAACTTAGTGCATTTCAGGCAAATTTCTTAAAAAATCTTCTTCTCCAGATCCAGCAGGCAGAATCTTGTGATATTTGGCATGCAACATTGTAGGGTGGATCTAATTCAAGTTTGTTCAAATCGGCCCCTGGGTTTATATTTGGGCTCAGTATAGAAGCTCGAATTCGAACTTAGTGCATTTTACTGAAATTTCTTAAAAAATCTTCTTCTCCAGATCCAGCAGGCAGAATCTTTTGATATTTGGTATGCAACATTGTGGGGTGGATCTGATTCAAGTTTGTCCAATTCGGCCCCCTGGATTCATATTTGGGCTCACTATAGAAGCCCAAATTCGAACTTGGTGCATTTCAGGCAAATTTCTTAAAAAATCTTCTTCTCCAGATCCAGCAGGCAGAATCTTGTGATATTTGGCATGCAACATTGTGGGGTGGATCTGATTCAAGTTTGTACAAATCGGCCCCCTGGGTTTATATTTGGGCTCAGTATAGAATCTCGAATTCGAACTTAGTGCATTTCAGGGAAATTTCTTAAAAAATCTTCTTCTCCAGATCCAGCAGGCAGAATCTTTTGATATTTGGTAGGCAACATTGTGGGGTGGATCTGATTCAAGTTTGTCCAATTCGGCCCCCTGGATTCATATTTGGGCTCACTATAGAAGCCCGAATTCGAACTTGGTGCATTTCAGGCAAATTTCTTAAAAAATCTTCTTCTCCAGATCCAGCAGGCAGTATCTTTTGATATTTGGTATGCAACATTGTGGGGTGGATCTGATTCAAGTTTGTTCAAATCGGCCCCCTGGATTCATATTTGGGCTCACTATAGAAGCCCGAATTCGAACTTAGTGCATTTCAGGCAAATTTCTTAAAAAATCTTCTCCAGATCCAGCAGGCAGAATCTTTTGATATTTGGTATGCAACATTGGATCTGATTCAAGTTTGTTCAGATCGGCCCCCTGGGTTTATATTTGGGCTCAGCATAGAAGTTTGAATTCAAACTTAGTGCATTTCAGGCAAATTTCTTAAAAAATCTTCTTCTCCAGATCCAACAGGCAGAATCTTTTGATATTTGGTATGCAACATTGAGGGGTGGATCTGATTCAAGTTTGTTCAAATCGGCCCCCTGGATTCATATTTGGGCTCACTATAGAAGCTCGAATTCGAACTTAGTGCATTTCAGTCAAATTTCTTAAAAAATCTTCTTCTCCAGATTCATCAGGCAGAATCTTTTGATATTTGGTATGCAGCATTGTGGGGTGGATCTGATTCAAGTTTGTTCAAATCGGCTCCCTAGATTCATATTTGGGCTCATTATAGAAGCTCAAATTCAAACTTAGTGCATTTCAGGCAAATTTCTTTGAAAATCTTCTTATCAAGATCCAGCAGGCAGAATCTTTTGATATTGGGTATGCACCATGCTTACAGGGGTGAGATTCAAGTTTGTTCAAGCCAAGTCCCTAGGTCCATATTCGGACTCACTGTGGGAGCTTGAATTCTAACTTAGTTCAAAATGAGGAATTTTCTTTAAAAATCTTCTTCAGATCCAGCAGTCGGAATGTTTTGATATTTGGTGTGCAGCATCCTTAGGGGGGTTGAGATTCAAGTTTGTTAAAGCCAAGTCCCTGTGGGAGCCCGAATTATAACTTAGTTCAATATGAGGAATATTCTTTAAAAATCTTCTTTTTTTTCAGATCCACTGGTCAGAATCTTTGGATATTTGGTATAAGCTTTTCTTAGGAGGAGCAGATGCAACTTGTTGAAATCAATTCTCTGGGTTGATATTTAGGCTACCTTGGGGCCTCTTGTTTATTATTGGTGTTTAATGTCACATATTTCTGCACAGTGGCTAATCATGGCCACGACAGTTTTTCGGGTGGAGGAAGTCGGAGTACCTGGGAAGAACAACGAGCAACTGTCAGGTCACCCACATACTAACTCTATACAAGCAGAGTTAGCATTGGTTGAAGACCGGTGCACCATCGATGTGCAGCAGGCTTTAGTACACAGCGCCACCATGCACTCACGTGGCAATGGTGTGAAGTGTCTTGCCCAAGGACAGAGTGAGGATCTCTCACCTTGCAGCCTGCACCTCTGCCAACTAAGTCACTGCGCCCCCATTTAAAGAATTAAAATGGAGTGTTTAAAGGTAATATTTTAACCCTCTGAAGATCTTAATATGGGGGCATTATTCAGAAAGACTGGGAAATGCATTTTATTACACCTTAATGCATTTCTAAAGTTTATGAATGTATTTCATCACTCAAAATTACTGGGCAGAGCCAAAAATGTCCATTTCTGATTCGAATATCAAACCCTTTGAATGCTGGTCACATATATGCCATCTCTGGTTTCTTATAAAAATGTTCTGATTCCTGTATGAATATCTGTAAATACTGCTAACGAAAACCCATTTCTGATTTGTTAAAAAATATTTTATTCACGAAAATAAACGTCCATGAATTCTCTTTCTTTATTGTTTATTCCAGATCAGACATATTAACTCTCCCGGAATGCCCAGGAAAATCCCAGAATTTCAGTGTAGTTCCTGGCCTCCCGGACGAGAATCAGTTTTGGACCAAAAATCCCGGAAAACAATTTAAATATTTTGTTCCCGTTGTAACTTTTGAAAAACGTTAGGAGTCAAATCACATGCATTTCAAACTCTGGTAAAAATTCACGACGCAGTTAAATATGGATTTAAGTTAAATTTATTTAAGAAAAGGGTATTTTATGATATATATTTCAACTGTGTTCATGTTTATTTCTGGGTTTTTTCTGTGGAGATTAGTGATCAATGTGCGAGTGTCGAAGTGAAAATAGGTGACTTACTTTCAAAAAATTGAAAACTCCACCTTCATTTAAATGCAGTTTTTGGAAATTAAAATATATGAAAAGGAATTAAATAATATATATTTATTTATTCCTTCATAGAATAGCTTTAATTCTCATCCCTTTTCCAAAATCAAAACCTAAACCACAACTATTTAGCAGTTTAAAAGTAAGTTAAAGTCGCTTAGGATGCCAAAAAATTATGACTGCATATTTAAACACAATGGACTTATTTTCTAACACAACATTTATTCTGTTCTGCTGACTACAGAACTGTTAACTGTTGGCCATCTGTCCCCAGAAAATTTCGAATGGAATTAAAAAAAATGCTTCAATGATGAAAAGAAAAGTTTTGTGTAGGGCACAAACTTCCCACATGCATGAAGTTTGATAAAGATACTTTCTAAGTACTAATCTTCTTGAAGTAACTGAACATTAGAACATCTTTTCCTGTTAACATTTCCAGACTTGGAAAATTATTAGCTAAGTAGACTTTGAAAAGAGCAAACCACAGGTGGAGGTGCTCTGTGGGACAGTGTGGGTGGGTGGTGGTGGGTAGAGTGGGGGGGGGGGGGGGCTCATGAAGAAGAGAATCCTGCAAGGGGGTGGGGGTCAAAGCGACAGTTATTTTATGATTTTTTAACATAGCATAAATGCATCAGCATAATTGACAACTAGTTCTGGATATAACCTGGTGTTAATAGTGGTCCATGACCTGAAAATTCACAAGTTTTTTCTTTTATTTTGTCCCCGCACGAACTTTTCCCTGAAATCTATCCCATTTCCCTGAAAATCACCCTCAGGTTCCCTGAAAAATTATTCTGGAGGTTAACATGTCCGTTCCTGATACTTTAACCCTTTTCACACAGAGTTGAATTTACTGGTGGCAGTAAATTCTGTTTCTCTAGTTCTTCACAATTTTGAACACAAAAAAAATGAAAAATTATAATTTTTTTTTAGATTTTTGATGACATCAAAAATAACATGTCACCTATTTTCAAGCTAAATTTTCCATTACTTGTACAGCTGAAGCACCTTAAACTCAGTTGCCCAAATGGGAACATAGTGGCACAGTATGTTAAAGCTAAAGCAAATTGTACATCGATAGTACTCATAACAAGCTTTTAATTGAAAATAAATGTTTTCCAGGCCTGTAATTTTCAGGTTAGTGGCTTTTTTTGCTCGAAAAAACTATAAGGAGATACAAAAATTGCCCTCCTGCTCCTGCCTACTATTGGGGTATATTTCTAAAACCTCCATTGTTACATTTAAAAATACAGTACATCTCTGTAAAACGGCTATATACTGCCACCCCACAATGCCGGGGCAAGTCCCGGAGTTGGAAAGTGACAATATACAGCCGTCTAACCCTTTACCCAACGAATCATCTGCATCTGCCCATGTAATATTTAAATTCAGCAGCTGAAAAAATATTATTTTTCATAAAATTTCAACAAAACCATTTCATGTGACCCCTCTTTGGAACCAGCTTGTCAAGCTCGTTCCAATGAGGGATCACATGATACGTTTTTTTTTTTAATTTTTGGAAAAAATTTAAAAAATAATATTTAAAATAATAAATTTTGATTTTGTCTGCATTGGGTAAAGGGCTAATAGAGACTACTCTTTGCATTGAGACTCTCTAGCAAAATACATTGTCCAGGATTCAGTGTTGCTGAATCTACCAGTAAGTCTTTCTATTTACAAATTCTCAAAAACTGTAAGCTCGAGGAGAGCTTTTTGCTCTCTTAGTCCATATTAGAAGAGCGCTTTTTAGTCCTCCTGCCTTTTTTCGAATGCCAGGCCTGGTGTTCACTTTTGGAATTAGCTACAAAAAATCTGTTCACAATCAGTGTGGGGGCATAAGCTGAGTTTGAATGCTTTTTGATAATAGTACTGGCTGGCTTTAGCCATTATGTTGGGTAAAGAGTTGAAAGAGATGAAATTTACACTAAGGCTGTACAGTGCACAGTACTCAATTAATAATGAGAATAGTTTTATAACCAGAAAGTGTGACTAAGCCTGTGCATTCACACTTTATAAAAAAATGGTAACTGCCATATCACACACGGCTTATTCCTGTTTACCTGACAGGGATGTTTTTATTATCGGGGTGGCCAGTGTTATAGTCTGTATCAAATTAATTAGATGTTAGAGTGATGTTTGAGTGCGGCGTGTTTGGCGTATTGATAAAAACCAAACATTTTCTGATTAATTATCAGTGGTCCCCACATGAGATATTTTCAGGTGAATAATGGTCAAGTTGTGTAAGTTTAGTAAGTATAATGGTATATATAGAGGACACTGCACTAGAAATGGCATATCATCATGGCTAACGTTCAAGTAAATGCCCGATTCCTTCCAAATGGTAGAGGAGGTAGACATCTTATTTTTGGAGGCTACAAATACAGCGTAAAGTCCTGGAGGAATGACCACACCCACTGGCATTGTTGTGAGAACTGCGGTGCCACAACCAACACCATGAACGACATGATGACCACTTTGGGAAGCACACTCAATCACCCATCTGACATCCCCCAGGAAGCAGCAGAGTGTTCCTAAGTGAACTAAAGGCAATGGTTAAGATTGATTCCAAACCTGTCACATCAATATACCAAGAGGAGCTTGCAAGTAGGTTTTCATTCCGCCTTTTATATATATTTCGACTCAATTCAGTTCAAACTTTTTTTCTGCAAAAAAAATATTATTTATGATTTTAAAGATATTTTAATGATTTTTTGTTTTTTTATTTTCAGAACTCCGAACTGACAAAACTCATTCTGCAGTCCTGGAGAAAATTCCAACTTTCAACAGCATCAAGACAGCTCTCAACAGTTCCCGTGCCAAAACTTTGCCAATGTTACCAAAACAACGATCCACTCTGAGTCTCCCAGAATCATACACAAAGACATCGACATTAGAAAACTTCATACTTGCCGATGATGGCAGCACCATCTGCATTATCATCTTCTCAACTGACTCCAATCTTTAGCATATGGCGTCAGTTGACACCATCTTCTGCTACGGCACATTTGAAAAATGTCCTGCCATATTCTACCAACTGTACACTATTTATGCTTTTGTCGCTGGAGATATGCACCCACTGATCTACGCATTCTTGCCCAACAAGACACAATACACGTACAAATGATTTTTTAACCTTCTCCAGCAGAAATCACCAGAACGGGGAATAACCATCAATCCACCAAGTGTATTCACAGATTACGAAATAGCTGCACAAAATGCAATCGAGGCAACTTTTCCATCTGCCAGACTGAAGGGATGTTTCTTCCATTATGGCTAAGCGGTGTGGAAGAAAGCTCAGAGCTGCCATCTCCAAAATGCTGACGATGATACAAAGAAACTGATCAAACAGGCCATTGCCCTGCCACTGGTTCCAGTGTCTGAAATTAGCAACATATGGTTTGCAGCATTAGAAGAAGCTCCTGTCAATGCCAATGTCACCAAATTTTGTGATTACATAACAGAGTACTGGGTCTAGGGTGCTCATGGCAGAGAAATGCGGAACCATTTCAACACAGTGGACCAAAGAACCACCAACCATGAAGAGGGCTGGCACCGCAAACTACAGCAATTTATAGCAACATCTCATCCAAACATGTTCCACGTGAGAGCATTCTTGCAAAGAGAACAGGCTTACCATGAAGTTAGCATCATACTACTTAGAAACAGAGGTGTCTTGAGGCCTAGACAGAAGAAATACAGAAAAGTTGACAACAGTCTGTGACACTTCCAACGGGTATACAGACTGGGAGATATTTCTTCAATGGAGTACTTAGATGCCGTTTGCCACATCATCAGTTACTAGTCATATTTTGTTTTTCATGTTCTATAATCTTCTATTTGTATAATCTTGTTTTTCATGTGCCAGTTTTTCATATTTGTAGTATTTATAAGTTGTGACATATAGTATTTCTATAATCTTGCACTATTTAAATATTTGAAGAGAAAAAAAATAAATGATTAAAATTCGACATTGTTGCGTTATCTGTTATAGACTCCAGTATTTTTAAATTGACTTTTTCTTATCAACCTACCTCAATTGTTTACTACAGGCTTGCACTACAGTGGAAGAACCTAACTCGGATAAAATACTCTCTATTTTAATCTTTCCCAAGATTTGGGAAAGAAAAGTGGTGTACAAACACCACGAAAAAATAAGTCGAAGCTGGGTCGAGTGCCATGTGCACACCCAGTATGGGACGCTCTTCCATAGTACAAATTCACCACTACCGTAAAACAGTGCACAATGCGTCAATTCGTCATTCTTTTGATTATCCGCACACGTGGTGGATGTGTGCCATCTTTGCTCAGTAACAGTGATATTTTAACTCGTTGATAATGGTTTTCCTGTGACTGGAATTATGGATCTGAAGATCGTATAATAACAGGACTGTGTTTTATATATTCCCGTTTATATTTTCAACCACATTCTCATTGTATATTATTTACTATTCCGTTTTCGCGAATGTTTTGTTTTCGACATCACGCGATTCGACAATGATTTTTTCGGTTGATGAATCAATTTTTTGGGGAGTTAGGTGTCAATCTGGGACTGTCTGGACAGGATTTCTTCACTCTGTTGAGGGCTGAATTTCTGTTTTTTCGGTCCCTGTTGACCGTCTGGTTCTGTCATGTATCCACCGTTTTTTTTTCTGCCACCTTCTCTCGGAGTTGAAGGTGTTCTTCTACTTTCTGTTTCTGTTGAGTTCACCTTTTTCTTCTACTGCTCTCACCTCTGTTATTTTCAGTTCGGTTCCTTTAGGGCAATTCCTTTTGCCCTCGCCTTGGTGCGTTCTCGTGTCCGTTTCTTCTGCACCTGCAGGTGGTGTGGAACGCTGTCATTTCGGGAGCCTTCCGACTCGACCACGTCTGGTGTGAGTTTACCCCCTCCATGGGGGATGTGCAGCTCCTCCCACCCCAGCGGGGGGGGGGGGGGGGGGGGCACTGTCGTTTCGGGGCCCCCCCAACTCGACCACGTCTGGTGAGAATTGCTCCCCCTCCATGGGGGATGTGCAGTTCCTCCTGCACCTGCACGGGGTGGGGAACGCTGTCATTTCGGGGCTTCCCAACTTGACCATGTCTGGTGAGAGTTATTCCTCTTCCATGGGGAATGTGCAGTTTTTTACCATGGTGGATACTGCGGGAGCTGTTGGATTTCTGGTGAAGAGATGCCTGGTTCCGGGACTATGCACCCTCTCCAGTCGACATTTGACATGTTCCAAGCCTAATAAGTACCCTCTGCTTCCTCTGCGAGGCAAAGGGGCTGATCCTTCTGCCACTGCTTCTACTTCTTACTCAAGGGGTAAGGGTAAGTGTCAACAGTCTTGAGGGAAGTCCCAGGATTCTTCATTCAGTAGAGGAGGTGTTTTCGCCTCTCGCGAGCCTCGTCGGGGTTCGAAATGAAGGTCCTCACCTCGACTCGTCCCAGGTTGGAGGAAGGATAGCAGAGTTCACAAACCGTTGGGCCACCATCACATCCAACACTTGGGTGTTAGATGTTGTTCGGTCCGGGCTGAGAATATCCTTCCGAAGGCACCGCACTCTGTCCAGGGTGCCTCTTCCAACCACAGTTCCTTCAGACATTTTATGTCAGGAACTTTTGTCCACGGAGATAGACAATCTCCTGACAAAGGGGGCGATTGAGGTCATCAAGAACATTAGGTCAGTGGGTTTCTATTCCCGCCTGTTCTTGGTGCCGAAGAAGGACGGCCGACTCTGACCGGTTATCGATCTGAGTTTCCTGAACCAGTCTATCATTGCTCCCAAGATCAGCATGGAGACTTTCAGGTCAGTCCTCCATTCAATTTAGCAGGGAGATTTCGCTTCCATCTTTGACCTGAGAGACGCTTACTTTCATGTTCCGATTCATTGGGCGTTACGGAAGTATCTCAGGTTCGTTTTTCTGGGGCGAGTTTACCAGTTCAAGGCCATGCCTTTCAGCCTCAACCTGGCTCCTTGGGCCTTCACCAGACTGATGTCGCATGTGATAGCTTTCCATCGCACACAGTCCAGGGTGACTACTTTGGCATATCTGGACGATATCCTCCAGGTGCATTCCAATGCTGCCTTACTGGAGTCGGATATCGCCACTCTGTTGAGCTTGTTCACGTCGCTAGGTTTCAGAGTCAACGAGGAGAAGTCGGACCTGGTCCCTTCTCAGTCGTTTCATCATCTGGGGATGGCTTTCCGCACACAATTCAATTTGGTGGCGGTTCCCCCAGGCCAAGGCTGTGATTCTCTCAGCTTTTACTCTGTCCCAGTCCAAATCTGCTACGGCTCGGAGTATTCTTTGGCTAATCGGTCTCTGCTGTTCGGTGACGGATCTCATTCCTCTAGGTCGGCTGCATGTTAGACCTCTCCAACACTTCCTGCTCAGTTGTTGGAGGCCGAATGTAGATTTTCTGGATCTGGTGCTTCAGTTTCCAGAATATCTTTATCCTCACCTTCTCCTCTGGACGGATGTCCAGTGGCTTTCGCAGGGTGTTCCGTTGGACTTACCCACATCCGATCGCGTTCTGACGGCAGATGCCAGCAATCTCGGATGGGGTGCGACGTTGGATCCTCTAGGTCTTTCCATTCACGGGATGTGGGACCAGGATCATGCAGCTCTACACATCAACCAGAAGGAGCTTCTTGCTCTTCTTCTGAGTTTCAGGCAGTGGATCCCTCACCTGTCGAATCGCCAGGTCCTTCTGTGGTCCGACCATTTGACAGTGGTTGCTTACATTCGGAACCAGGGTGGCACGCACTCTGTTCCAACGTACGAATTGGCTCGGGATCTTCTACTGCTCGCTCAGGATGTCCACGCCGGGGTGGCTGTTCGTCACATTCCCGGTTGTCTGAACGTCCTAGCCGACTCCCTGTCCCATCGGGCAGGGTCATTTCCACCAGGTGGATGCTCCACATGGCGGGTTCCATCGATCTCTTGCGACTCGTTGGAACCATCCGGTGGACACTTTCGTGTCCCCGTGTCCAGATGCTCTGGCTTTCGCCATGGACACTCTGGCTCTCCTTTGGGATGGTCTTGTCGGCTACGCCTTCCTACTGGTTCCGTTCCGCCTCAGGTTCTCGCTCAGATATGAACCTGCAGTCGTCGAATCCTTTCGATCACACCCATCGCCTTGGTGGGTGTGGATCAATCTGCTCCGCTCTCTGTTAGCGGCGGTTTCGGCATGTCTCCCTCTACCTCGTGACTTTCTTTGCCAAAGTCGCCTGAGGAGGTTTCACGTTGAACCAACTTCATTGTGCCTTCGCACATGTCTTTTATTGGGTCCTGTCACCTCCGTAGTGGTTTTTCGAGACACGCAGTGGAGTTGCTTTTCTTCTTCAAGGAGGCACTCACTCCACTGGTTTAGCCTCTGTGGCTAAGTGGAAGGTTCTTCTGTTGATGGTGTGTGATCACTCTGTTGCTTCTGTCACTCCTTCGATCACACCGCTTGCGGAGTTTCTGGTATATGTTTGTTTCTGGGGGTCTCCAGCAATGGGTATATGTCCATGCTTCGGAGACATTTTTTCATATGTGATACCGCATTGTTTCGACACTCATCCTTGCCTCTCCAAGCTTGTTCACTTTGCAGTTTACTCCAAGATGGTCACTCTCTTGGGCGCTGCTCTGCTTGGGGGTGGGGGGCATTCGTGCCTTTATCCTGGATGAATATGCATTTTCTCACATGCCAGATCTCTCCTGCATCCATTTCTTGATGGATTTGTCTTGCTATTCGTGCAGCTTCCACTCGTCTAGCTACTGGTGATTGTATTACCAATTGTTTTTTCTGCCACGAGGTGCGTGCATTGTCTTCCTCTTTTAATAACTCTGTCATGTTGTCGGATGATGGATGTTATACTGGCAGCCTTCTGGAGAAATGCTACATTCTCCTTTTATCTGTGACAGTTGCAGGAGCCGACAGAGAACCTTGGGGCCCTCATTCTTGGGCTCAGGCTGTTGTCTATCCCAGCTTTACAGCTTTTTTCAGGGTCAGTTCCAGCTTTGTGCTGTTACTGCCCTTTCTGTCTGTGCGTCGCACTTCACCATACGCCTCATCTTTCATTGTCTTTTCTAATGTTTGTGATGCTATGGTTTGATAGGCCTAGGGATCTCTTCCTCTGTCCACGGTCCCAGTGCTATTGAGTTATGTGTGGGTTGGTTATGTGATTCCCTCCATCCTTTTGTCTATTCAGCCTGTAGTAAACAATTGAGGTAGATTGATAAGAAGTAGAAATTTTATAGTAAATTTCCTTTCTTATAATACCTACCAAAATTGTTCACATGGAGGCCCTCGCGTCTTCTTATTCCGGTAAGAATCCTTCCTCCCTGCTGATCACATAACTCCTGTGCTGTTCGGAATCAAAAGAATGACGAATTGACGCATTGCGCACTGTTTTACGGTAGTGGTGGATTTGTACTATGGAAGAGCGTCCCATACTGGATGTGCGCCGATGGCGCTCGACCCAGTTTTGGCTTATTTTTTCGTGGTGTTTTCACACCACTTTTCTTTCCCAAATCTTGGGAAAGATTAAAATAGAGAGTATTTTATCTGAGTTAGGTTCTTCCACTGTAGTGCAAGCCTGTAGTAAACAATTTCGGTAGGTATAATAAGAAAGGAAATTTACTATAAAATTTATACTTATTTGCTCATATCTTATAATATGTTGTTTAAATTACTCGTTTTACCTTATTAACCCTCTGGACACTGATGTTGAAATGCCAGAGTTTTCAGCAGTAAATTTCTCCCACAATGCAACTGAAAATTTAATAAATTACATCTTGTTTGACAGTGCTCATTGAGCTCTGTCAAACAAGATACAATTTGTTAAATTTTTCATTCTGCGTGGGCAATATAGGGTGAATGTCGAAAATTCTGAAATACTGCCAGAGTGCTAGAAGTTAAATATAATGAAAAACAAATAATTTAAAAAAATATTTAGCCCCCCCAACCATATCTTTTTCATTGGATGGGGCTGCTCTGTCTGATAAACGACCAAGCCTAAATGTTTCGACGACATTCTTGTATCCAGTTTCTGCGAGAAATGTCAGGACTTTGTTGGTTTCTCGTCAAAATATCTGATTATCAGTGTTGTTACTACACATCATTAGTCATTCTTTGTTCGTCCCTTGAATGAATGGGTTATCAAGTAAAAGTCGCCAGTCGCGTTTGATAAGATTATGTCCCTCTACACAGGCCACCTGTGTATGTGTGGGGGGGGGGGGGGGGGGGGGGGGGTGAGGGGCATAATCTTATCAAACGCGAACTACGTATATTTTTCACATCATGTCAAAAATTGAGTTTATTAACACTCAGTATACAAACCACAAATACTATTCTCGATTGAGACTCAATCAAGAATAGTGTTCGTGGTTTGTATACTGAGTGTTAATAAACTAGGGTCGGCCTGTCATGCCCTTACCCCCCAGCCCCCCAATCCAAAATTCGATCCGGCGTCCCTGATTATAACATCTTGACACGAAACAATAGGTGTCGGGTAAACAGGAACAGCCCTCACACACTACACGAAAATGTACACTCACTAAGGCTTTGCAATTCACAGGGTTAGTTGCATAATGGAGATGATCTTATATATTTATAGATGACTGTCATATTTTGGTCACGATCGGTCAGCCATTACCACCACCTGGTCACTTGACCTAGATTCCTTTAGCACTGTTTACAGGTTGTTTTTATGAAGGGATTTCATTGTAACTTGGTAGGATAACTTTTTATGATATCTAGATGAGACTCACCTATTTTGGTCATGATCGGTCAACTGTGACTGCCAAACCATCACATGACCTAGATTCCTTTAGCAAAGTCTACAAGTTATATTTATGAAGGAATTGGGGGTGTGGTGGTTTAGTAGGTAGAGGTGCAGGCTGCACGCCGAGAGGTCCTCAGTTCGAATCCCATCTGCTGCAACCGTGTTGTGTCCTTGGGCAAGACACTTCACTCCCATTGCCTGTGTGGGGGCATGGTGACGTTGTGTACTAAGGCGTACTGCATGTCGATGGTGCACCTGTGTTCAACCAATGTTAACCCTGCTTGTGTGGAGTTAGTATGTTGGGGAGCTGACAGTTGCTCGCCGTTGCTCGATGGTTCTCTCTGGGTACTCCGGCTTCCTTCACCCATAAAACTGTCATGGTCATGATTAGGCATTGTGCAGAAATATGTGACTTTAAACACCAATAAATAAATAAATAAGAAGGGATTTCATTGTAACTTGGTAGGATGACTAGTTTTGAAATGATTTTACTGTAACTTGGTAACTTTGGTTGACACACATTAATTGTTAGGGCCACATCAACCAAGGTCTTAATTCTTTAGTACAGGCTACACTAAATTTTTTCTCATTGAAAACATAGCATACATGAAACAGAAATTTACATATTCTCAATTATCAAAATTCTTGACTTATTATACGCCCATTTGAAAAACGGGACGTATTATGTAAATGGTCTCGCTGTCCATCTGTCTGTCCGTCCGTCCGTGGACACATTTCATTTCCGGATGATAACTTTAGTTGTAATGGTTGGAGCAGAGTTAAATTTGGCTTATGAATTTAGTACAACAAAATACAGGTTGGGTTCGATTTCCGTTTTTAGCTGCCCATTTTTAGTAGAGTTATGGCCCTTTATTTATAAGAATTTCGCCCAAGTTCTTGTTTCCGGACGATAACTTTAGTTGTAATCATTTGAGATGAATTAAATTTGGCGTGTGTATTTAGTACAACAAAATACAGGTTGGGTTCAATTTCCGTCTTTAGCGGCCCATTTTTAGTAGAGTTATGGCCCCTTATTTATGAGAATTTTGCCCAAGTTTTGAAAGCCCATTAGCAGTAGAGTTATGGCACTTTGGTGATGAGAATATAGCCCAATTTTTCATTTTCCAATGACGTTACATTTATCGTTTCTGGGAAATAACTTCGGTAATAATGGTTCACATGGAAATAAATTTGTTATGTCGGCTTTTTACAACAAAATAAGGGTGAATTTCATTTCAGGTTTTGAAAGCCCATTAGCAGTAGAGTTACGGTGAGCCCAATTTGGTGAGCCCAATTTCTCATTTTCCAATGACGTCTTGTTTTTTATTTGTAAAGACCTCAGATCGCTAAATATGAAAATGTGAAAACAGGTGAATTGTCCTTTACCCCAGACAGGGCAGGGGAATGGGCAATGATTGGAGGGGGGGGGGGGGGGGGGGGTGGTGGGACAGATACAGTCGAGTCAACAAAAATTTCAAACTTTACCCCAGAGAAATTTGTGCATGTTCCAATTATGACGGGCATATGTTGCCCCGCTAGGCGTTGCTCTTGTTTGATAAACCTTTCATAAACATTGAACATTATCCTTTTCATTAAACACTACACACAGTCAAGTTAAGCTACACTGTCATTGACATTTTCATTTTTCATTACAGGAAGGATCTTACGTTTGGGATCGAACAATCCAAGGCCATATTCTTGGTGCCTTCTACTGGGGATATTTGGTGACTCAAGTTCCAGGTGGATGGTTGGCAACAAAGTTTGGTGGCAAGCGTGTATATGGATGGGCCATGTTCCTGAGTGGAGTGGCTACATTATTAACACCATTAGCTGCTGATGTTAGCTATATATTTCTCATTGTTATCAGGGTATTCTTAGGATTTACGTCTGTAAGTCTATAATAACATTAGCCCTTCACCCAACACAGATATAAAAATTTATTATTTTAAATATCATTTTTTTTATTTTTTCAAAAGATTTCAACAAAACCATATCATGTGACCCCTCATTGGAACGAGCTCGATGAGCTCATTCCCAAGAGGAGTCACATGATATGTTTTTTTTTAAATTTTTTGAAAAATAGTATTTTTTCAGCTGCTGAATTTGCACATTACGCGGACGGATGTGGCCGATTCTTTGGGTAAAGGGTTAAATATATTTAACACATCACATAACATAGTTAGAAGACAACCTTTTTCTTGAATAATTAAATTTTTTTATTTTTTGTCTAAAAAATGAGTTTATTCCAAGCTTTGTTTTGGAGGCAAATATTAAAAAATATAATAGACTTTGAATGGCATTTTTTTGTGAATAGTACTGGCAGATATTGCCATTATGTTAGGCAAAATGTTATCAAAATTTTTGATTTTAATTATTGTTTTTTCAAAATTGTCCAAAAATGTCATCAATACCATGGCATGTGACCCCTCATTGGAACAAGCTCATTCAAATGAGGGATCACATGATATAGTTTTCTTACGAAGACCTTCTTCAGAGTACAGACACAACAAGAAAAAATACACACGGATGATGAAAGAAATGAAATGTGGCGATAAAAGCTCTCGTAAGCCAAGTTCTGACTAAACGGGTGTGTAATACAGTTCTGACTAAACGGGTATGTATCAAACACCCGTTTAGTCAGAACTTGGCTTACGAGAGCCTTTATCGCCACATTTCATTTCTTTCTTTGTCTGTGTGTATTTTTTCTTGTTGTGTCTGTACCCTGAAGAACTTCGTCAGACTGAAAGCTAAGTGAAAATTGTTTTTTCCTGTGCTGTTTGAGCTTTGTATAGACAAATTTCTTTTGTTTTAGGCTCTTGCATCTGTCAGATCCAGCACACTTGAAATAGATTTGTTTTATCAGAATATAGACCATTTTTTTATTTTAATTTTTTTTATTTATATATAGATATGTCGTCCCCTGAGTTCCAATGTGTTCTATGTGCCAGTAGGCACATAGAACACATTGGAACTCAGGGGACGATGTGTGTATACATATATGGTGAGTATATCATATATAGTTACGAAAATATTTTTGATACATCAAAGCTATTGTACTGTAATTACCGAAGTGAGTTTTAAAATTTTTGTTGTCTTCACTTTCATTAGCAGCTTTGACATTCATTATTGAAAAGCTCTCTCAGATGTTATCATGAAAGAAAAATGAAATAGAAGATTTACTGCCTTCAGCTTCCATAATAGAGTATCATTTGTGTTACTATATATATATACTATAAAATATACTTTCAAAATGGATAGATAGAGATGCTCCAACAAATTCTCAGTCAACGGGTTTGAAATAAGATGCCAACGAATATCGAGGCACTCTATTTTTTTAGTCCTGAGGATACGATGAACAATAACTTCAAAGTGAGCTTATTTGGCTGATTTCTATGGTAAAGAAGTGACAAGGGAAATTACAATGTATGTATGACAAATGATTTTTGTTCTTGAAAATGTATGCAATAGACCGAGAAATTCTGCAACCAATATCCAGTCATGCCTGCACAAATTAGAAATTAATTCAGTCTAGAAAAAGGTTACCTTAAATTTTTCAGACAACCCTTTTCAGGTAATCCTATTTTGGAACTTTAACACACTAATGTCAAAATTACAAAATTTGAGGGGCGCAGTGGCTCAGTGGTTACAGCATTGAACTTCAAACCGAGAGGTCCACGGTTGGATCACTACCAGGCATAACTGCATTGTGTCTTTGGGTAAGGCACTTAATCCCGATTGCTCACATGGGGGCACAGTGGAGCTATGTACTAAGGGATACAGCATGTCGATGGTTCACCTGTCTTCAACCAATGCTAATCCTGCTTGTGTGGATTTAGTACGTTGGGGAGTCTGACAGTTACTTACCATTACTCTGTGGTTCTCTGCTGGTACTCCTCCACCCGAGAAACTGTCAAGACTCTAGGTAACCCTGGCTGTTGAAAGTGTTGTTAAACTCCAATAAATAAACACCAAAATTTCAATTTTTTTCCCAAAATGCTACTGGATATTTATCCAATTCAGTCTTGTTTGACAGAGCTCAATGAGTTCTGTCAAACAAGATTGAATTTGTTAAATTCCTACATGCATTATGGCCTAAAAAAATTAAAAATCTGTTTCTCAGGCTCTCCCGCATGGTCCTTTTGGCTGCCGCATGCTATCTTTTTTTATAACCAGTGCAAACTTAAAACAAGAATAATTAAATGATTTATGTCTGATATTTCTCCCAAGTTAATAAAATTGATAAATTTGTCCCTGGAGTATTGCAAAGCCTTCTTGCACTCATGGAATGAAATATACCACCACCCACGCTATTCTGTGGATTATGAGGCCTAATACATAAAACAAACCAAGAATATAAACTTTTGATGGCAAAGAAATAATTACAAAAATAAAAAATAAAACAAAAAAACCCCAAAAACCCCAAAAACTCCCACCCACATGCAATTTTACAAAAATCTACTTACTTTGTGGGGCCTATCAGAAACACTTTCTTCTTGAAATTTGCTGTTTTGAGATCAGAGAGGGTTAAATCGTTTTAAAGGCCAGTGAGGAAAAAAAATTCTTCAGGTTTCTAACAAATTGCATGTTGATTGTTAATACAGATATTTTTGATGGAGGGTTTTTTAACATGTTCAATGTAAATGGAATTAATGTGACCCACATGTCATAAATTATGACATTAATTTTTTTTTATTCCCAAGCCCAACAATGGATGACTTTGTTGAAAGATTTCTTTCAATACAAATTCAAGATTGGAGTGAAGGTATGTATGATGAATTAGTTTGTCATATCAATACACTTTTTGTAATTATTCAGGATGGAGGGGAGCATTGCTTGTTGTGTCACCAGCAATTTGTCACATTTATTCAATTATGACAGTGAGAGCAGTGGCTTAATGGTTATGGCCTTGGACTTCAAACTGCAAGGTCAACGGTTCAGTCCCCACCAGGCTTAAATTCATTGTGTCCGTGGGTAAGGCATTTAACCCTTTACCCGAGGAGTGCGGTGGCTCAGTGGTGCTAGACTGTTGGACATCTATGCTAGAGGTCCCGAGTTCGATTCCCATCTGGGTCGACCTGTGTTGTGTCCCTTGGGCAAGGCACTTTATCACAGTTGCCTACATGGGGACATGATGACACTGTGTACTAAGGCATACTGCACGTCGATGGTGCACATGTCTTCAACCGCTGTTACCCTGCCGGAGTGGAGCTTGAACAGAGAATGTTGAGGAGCTGACAGTTGCTTGCCGATGCTCGGTGGTTCTCTCCGGGTACTCCGGCTTCCTCCACCCGTAAAACTGTCATGGTCACGACTGGCCATTGTGCATAAGTATGTGACCTTAACCCTTTACCCAACACAGACGATATCAAAATTTATTATTTTAAATATCATTTTTTTTAATTTTTCCAAAAATTTCAACAAAACCATATCATGTGACCTCTCATTGGAATGAGCTCAATGAGCTCGTTCCAGTGAGGGGTCACATGATATGTTTTGTTGAAATATTTTGAAAAAATTAATTTTTTCAACTGCTCAATTTGCATATTACGTAAGCGGATGCGGGTGATTCATTAGGTAAAAGGTTAAACAGCAATAAATAATAAATAAACCCTCTACCCAATGCAGACGATATCAAAATTTATTATTTTAAATATTTTTTCCACATTTTTTATAAAATTTCCAAAAAGCCACATCATGTGATCCCTTAATGGAATGAGCTTGATGACCTCATTCCAATAAGGGGATCACATCATATATGGTTTTTTTTAAAATGTTTTGAAAAATAATTGTTTTCCTGCTGCTCATTTTGTAAGTTATGTGGACTGATGCAGCTGAATCATTAGGTAAAGGGTTAATCCCAGTTGCCTATTTGGTGGCATGGTGGTGCTGAGTATAAAGGTGTACTACAGGTTGATGGTGCACTTGTCTTCAACCAATGCAAACCCTGCTTCTGCGGAATTAGTGGGTTGAGGAGTCTGACAGTTGCTCATCCGGTACATCAGCTTCCTCACATGTAAAACTGTCTGACGCAAGGTGACCCAGGCTGTTGAAAGTGTCATTAACCCCCCTCCCCTAAAAAAATAAAATACAACTGTGACAAAAAAAAAATTCATAATCTTTTCAGCTGAGGTTAAAAATTCTTAAAGGAACAATAAGCTACTAATCTGAAGAAATACTGACTCTCAGATTTTGCTTGTATGTAAAAGAGCATGTTGAAAACCACTGTTAGCAATGTATAGACCATTTTTACATAGCGCAATCATCCAGGACTTGATATGCCTGCCCAAACCGGCTTTATTTATCAATATTGCACACATGTGCATTGGACTGGACTGCTGATTGGCATTGAAAGTTTTGTTTTTCTTCTCAGTTTTATCAATTAAAATTTGACAATTTACCTAATCTGCAGTCGTTCTCACCCCCAAAGAGAACAAAGGTTGGGTGTTAGAAATCTGTGCATTTTTCAGTGTTATATTCCATACTTATCATTTTCGTGTTACAATCCTTCATGTTCATTCTTCTTCTTTAAATCTAAAATATTTCGTTCAAGGAACGGCAGGCAGGGCACAATCGAATTTTGTTTCAAAAGAACCACAGCATTGACAAACAATAGTTATAAAGTGGAAAACAAACAATATGAATTCAGCGTTCAGTACTGAACTTTAGACGTGAATGCAATTTTTTAGTAACAAATCTGAACGACTGGTTTTGATGGGCATATCGAGTCCCGGATGTAAGATGTCAGTATGCTAAAATGGTCTATTGTGCATCAGAAGAAACCAAAAATTACTTAAATCTGTCATTAACCCTTAAAGGCCTAGAGATTTTTACATATTTTTGCTAAACTTTGACAGCCTACATCCTGTGGCTTTGCTGCTGTTTTTGGCAACATAAATATAGACAGCCAAGACCTGCCTAAAAACAACTTACTACTAAGGTGCTTAGAATGTAACTTGTGAGTTAACCCAAAGACTGCATAAGTGCATGTACGAGCATATGTTATGTTGCAAAAAATGTGATCAAAGTTGGAATTTGGCCCTTGAGGACTAAAACATTTCATGGAGACAAATTTGTAAAAGATAATGACATTGTGAGGTATAAACAAATTTGCCGAAAGTAATTTGATGTAAACAGAAAACTGCTTGTTATAATTTCTGATACATATGGGAATAAATCAGCATCATTCTGAATATTTTGTGGCCATGAACAACAGCTGTGTCTTATTTTAACACTAACTGGGCATTATTCGATAAAAAATTTTGTATTGTTTCAAATGAAGTGCTTTCAATAAACCCCACAGAACTTGTCTTGACAATGGCAAACTAATATAGTTTTTATGGATGCATACATTATAAATAGAAACAAGTGTATGCAAACTTCACAGTTGTCTTTCTGTGAGACCTAATTTTGACAAATACGGAAAGTTGTGCTGTGCCAGAAATTCTTGTCAGTGATTGGGTAACAAGATCAGGATGAAAAACTATGGCATAGTTTTTCGATAAGGCCTAAAAAGTTAAAAATCTGTTTCTCAAGGTCCTCCCACATGGTCCTTTTGACTGCCGCGTGGTCTCTTTTTATAACCAATACAAACTTAAAAAATGAAAATGAAATGGTTTATGTCTGATATTTTACCCAAGTTAATAAAATTGATAAATTTGTCCCTTGAGTGCTACAAGGCTTTTGCAATGCTTTAACAATGAGGGGTCATAAACTATGTTTTTTTAGACAAAAAATGAAAATAATAGTTATTCAAGAATTTTTTTTGCAAGTGTCATCTGCTTTTCATGTTAGGTAAAGAGTTAAAAAAACAAAAAACAATGAAGTCCCCCATTACACCCATGACAAAGCGTCTTTGTTTGCTCGCACGGATACATGACCCAATTGTTGATTGCATAATTCACTTGTGAAGTTATCGTTTATAATCAAACCTGGAAATCCCAGTAAATCACACTTTGGAAAGTAATAAACGCAGAATGTTTTGATGTGTGAATGCAATACAGCAATTATGGCATCACAGAAAGATAGTACTCGAGGCTGTGGCTCTTATTCTGTCCTTCTGCACTGTTGGGAACCTGACTTTTAGCTTAGTGTAATATGAGGACTATTTTTTAAAAAACTTTTTCTTCAGATCCATCAGTCAGAATCTTTTAATATTTGGTATGTAGCATCCTTGGTGGGGTGAGGTTCAAGTTTGTTCAAATCAAGTCCTTGGGTTTATATATGGGCTTCCTATAGGAACTTGAAATTTTAACTCAGTCCAATATGAGGAAAATTTTTAAAAATTTTCTTCAGATCCATCAGTCAGAATATTTTGATGATTGGTATAGAGCATCCTTGGGGAGGGGGAGTGGGGACGGCAGATTCAAATTTGTTCAAATCCCTGGGGTCATATTTGGGTTACCCGTTGAAACTTGAACTTGAACTTTGTGCAATATGAGGAATATTCTTTAAAAATCTTCTCCTTCACATCTACCAGTCAGAATGTTGTGATATTTGATATGCAGCATCTTTAGTAGGGCTGTCGCGACTATCAATTTTCATAGTCAATTAATCGCCAGCATTAGTCAGTGGTTAGTCGATTAATAGTCATTTCCCGTGAATTCAGCAATCTCTGATATACTTACAAAATAAATATAAAACTGATGATGTTTGAATGTATACCTTTCTGCATCGAGAATGACGAGATAAAATAGAAACACTGGAATATCTCCGGCAGACTCCGATTGATTTGAAGCATTTAAACAGAAGAACATTTGTACAAATGTTTCTTTTCTGTAACTAATATTCTGAAATTTCAAATATAAAACCCCTCCACTCCAACGCAAGTTACAACTTAGTACTACAAGCAAGCCTGAAAATAAGCAGTCTGTCAATTGCAGAATGAGGTCCCCAGAGGGTGAATGTGCCGATGCTTTTCCATCCAGTGGGCCAGTTTATCCTCTGGGTACCTCTTTCTGTTTATGTTTGAGACCTTGATCCAGGTTGAGGTTCACAGAGGGTAAATTTAATGATGCTACCCTGCTGTGCAGGGTAGCATCACCAAATTCACCCTCTGGAGACCTCATTTTTCAGATGACAGTCTGCTTATTTTCTGGCTTGACTACAAGTGAAGTTACCACTTTGGGTCTTGTGACAATTCTCTCACTTTCGCAGTTCCAATTATTCCAAAGAGTGTTGTTCGAGTGTACAAGACCGATGATTCTATTTACTCTGCAGTTACTTCCCAAACTGCAGTTATTAAAAGATACACCGTTTGAACGATACTCTTTAGTACTGATCAAGGGGTGCTGAGAGAACAGGGATTGATCAAATGGCAAGGCTCTGTGTTTTCAAAATTGTGTTGTTATACAATAATGGGGAAAACAAAGGCCATGGGACATTACAAGTAACTATGGCGAGATATTTTAAAGGTTAATAATCTGTTAATTTATCTCATTATACAGCACAATTTTAATCCGTCTTGTACCACTTTAAAAATGAACGACGATCGACTAAAAATAAAAACCGTTGACTACGGCAACAGGCGACGGTCAGTTGATTAATCGAATAATCGCGACATCCCAAATCCTTAGGAGGGTCAGATTCAAGTCTCAAGGGTCATATTTGGGCTCCCTATGGTCCTTTGGGCAGAATTATTTTTTTGCTTGAAGAGAAGATTTGGAAGATCTTGAGTGATTTTATGCAAAAACAAGAACTTTCACCCTATTGAGGGGTGGGGAGTTGGAGGGGGACTCGGTGATTTTTTTTCTCTTTGCTTCAAAATATGTTTTGGGAAAAAATGTGATTAAGGCCCCTTGGGACCCTCTTGTTTTTAATAGTCTTGGGAACGGATCCCCTATAACCTTTAAGATTGATCAAAGGCAATAGAGATACTTATATGTACAGACAGGGCTTTTTTGTTGTGAATGATTTCATACAAACTATTGGCTATCTTTTCCAAGTTGAGGAGCCTAAAATGTTATTTACAATATGTTCTTAACACATGGAAAAACTGAACAAAAACCAAGTTTTTTTTCCTGAAACCAAACCAAAACCAAATCTGGAAAAATCAAAACTGTCCATCTCTACCGAAGAATCATGGCACCAGCTCTTTTAAATAAAGCCTAAATATGAACTTCTAGCACTGAACTTGGTAATAGTCGGGGGAATAAAAATGGAACAGGTCAAAAGCTATGTCCGAGAAAGATATGAAGATATTTTGTTGTTCAGGAATTTTTAGGTGCAATTGTAGTTGCTTGATTGTGCTGTATAGAAGGTTTAGTTAACCCTTTACCCAACATAATGACCAAAACCAATACTATACACAAAAAATAACCATTCAGTTTTCATTAAGTTTTAATTTTTTTTTTCTCAAAAACATAGCTTATGACTCCTCATTGGAACAAGCGCATTGAGCTTGTTCCAATAAGGGGTCATAAGTTGTATTTGACGCAAAAATAAAAAAAATTAGTTATTCAAGAATTTTGTTTGCCTTTCAGTCTTTTGTGTTAGGTAAAGGGTTAATCTCTAAAAAAAGATTAGTCAGAAAATTAGACGAGATAATAATTAGCTCTTAGTTCCTGCTCTAATTCCATACTGTTGATATGAAAACCACAGGATATGTTAGTCCATCAAGATAACACAGCCTGTACAGCTCATCAAATAGAAGCTAGTTGTAAATGCATGTTTGAAATACCTTGAGGTGGGAAGTACAAAATGTAATTGATAGGTAATCTGAATGAAGAAATGAATTCATGAATGAATGATCAAATGGTACAAAATGTAAATGATAGGTAATCTGAATGAAGAAATGAATTCATGAATGAATGATCAAATGGACAGATGGATGGAGAAATGAATGAATGCACTAATGATAAAAAAAATGAATGGATGGGTGGATAAATGAAGAAATAAACCAGCAAATGGTCAGATATATGAATGGAGAAACAGACAGATGGACGATCAAACAAACAAATGAATGACTGGATGGATGGATGCATGATCAAATAAATGAATGGGTTGATGGATGAACAAACAAACAAATGAATGGGTGGAAAGATGAATGAACAAAAAATGAATGGATGTAGAGATGAATGAACAAAAAAAAATTATGGGTTGATGGATGGATGGATAGATGAACAAAAATGGATGCACAGATGGATGAACAAACAAACAAATGAATAGACAGATGGATGGATGAACAAATGAATGAATAAACCAATAAATGAGCAAGCAAATGAAGAAACAAATTAACCTTTTACCCAATGCACATAACATCAAAATTTATTATTTTAAATATTATTTTTTCTAATTTAAAAAAAAAAAAATTCTGCAGAACTATATCATGTGGTCACCTCATGAGAATGAGCTTGTCAAACTCATTCCAATGAGGGGTAACATGATATGGTTTTGTTGAAACCTTTTGAAAAATATTTTAGCTCACCTGACTGAATGTCATTGGGAGCTATTGCCATCATTTGCCATCCAGTGTCTGAAGTCCATCCGTCATCGTTAACTTTTGAAACTTATCTTCTTCAAAACCACTAGACCAAATTCAAACATATATGACACAGACAATCTTTGGAGTATACCCTTTCTACTTTGTTCAAATGAAGCTGCTGCCATCTTAGGGCTGGGGTTAATGCCCCAAAAACCTGAAAATCTTTAAAAATCTTCTCATGACCCACCAGAGAGAATTCTTTGATATCTGGTATTAAACTTCCTTTAGGTGATGAAAATTAAAGTTTGTTCAAGGGAATTTTGTAGGTCAATATTTGGGATTGTGTGAGTATGCCCATTTTGGGCTCCACCCAAAATGCCATTTTGAAGAACTGATGGGCTGATATCAACCAAATTTGGCATGTAGTATAATTGGGTCATAAGTACTTGATTGATGCCAGGAAAAAAAAATTCTTTTCACTGCCCCTTGGGAACACCAAGAGCTAAAAATAGGAAAAAATTCAAATGCCCATATTTCTTAAACTGCAAGATCCAGAATATTGTTTTTTGGTATACAGCTTCCTTAGGACCAATGGAATGAGATCCCCCCCCCCCCCCCAAAAAAAAAAAAAAAAAAAAAAAAAGGAAAATTCTGTTGGTTCTGTTATGGGATCCCATTTTTAACACCATTGGCAATGGGAAAATGCCGAGTCATCATCTTTCTTGTGCTCCATCAACTAATTTGAAACTTGTCTTCTTCTTTAAAACCACTGGGCAAAATTAAAAACCATTTTTGGTGTACCCGTTCTATTTTGTTCAAATGAAGCTCCTGCCATCTTCTGGCTTAGGTTAATGCCCTAAATCCTTAAATTTTTAGCTCAACTTTGGTGAAGCCAAATTTGAGCTTATGCCATGGCCAGTCATCCATCTGTCCATCTGTCTGTCAACAATTCAATATGGCTCGGGCTAGAGGCCATATTTATGAACTGATCTTTACGAAACTTCTTGGGTACCTTTGGTATCACCGTGGGACGAGAACGAGTGTTTTTGGATCCGGTCTGAAATTCAAGATGGCCGATGGCAGCCATTTTGTACAAAATTAGGTGCACTCAGATTTTTGCACAGAACTTCCATATGAAAGTGCTGATTTTTTTTTGTGTGAATGTTTAGTACCATGGGATACATCACATATAATACAGATTTTTTTTCTCAGGCAGAAATTATGCTAATTAGATGAACTTTGATTTTTTCAGTGCTACTTACACACAATAAGTACACATGTCAATACGGTTCGGGCTAGAGTCTGTATGAACCGATCTTCACGAAACGTCTTGGGTACCTTTGTTATCACCTTGGGATGAGAACGAGTATTTCTGGGTGCGGTCCAAAATTCAAGATGGCTGCCAGTGGCCATTTTGTACCGAAATTAGGTCTAATCAGTTTTTTGTACACAACTTCTATATGGCTCAGGCTAGAGGCCGTATTTATAAACCGATCTTTACGAAACTTCTTGGGTACCTTTGTTATCACCGTGGGATGAGAACAAGTGTTTTTGGGTGTAGTCCAAATTCAAGATGGCCACCAGCAGCCATTTTGTACCAAAATTAGTGCAATCAGTCTTTTGTACAGAACTTCTGTATGAAAGTCCTGATTTGAATAAATTTTTGTATGAATGTTTAGTAACATGGTATACATCACATATAGTACGGGTTTTTTTCTCGTGCAGAAATTATGCAAATTAGATGAACTTTGGTTTATTCAGTGCTACTTATACACTGTAAGTGCACATGTCAATACGGCTCGGGCTAGAGCCTGTATTTATCAACCGATCTTCACGAAACTTCTTGGGTACCTTTGTTATCACCTTGGGACGAGAACGAGTGTTTCTGGGTGCAGTCCAAATTTCAAGATGGCTGCCAGTGGTCATTTTGTACCGAAATTAGGTCCAATCAGTTTTTTGTCACAACTTCAATACAGCTCGTATTTATGAACTGATCTTCACGAAACTTCTTGGATACCTTTGTTTTCACCTTGGGACAGGAACGAGTGTGTTTTGGGGTGCCTTTGTTATCACTGTGCTATGAGAACAAATATTTTGGGGTTTAGTCAGACCCATTCTGGGACTCAAAGATTTCTTTTCTAGTTTAGCATCTGAATGTCACCCACCTTTACAGTACTTTACCTATACATTTGTAACAGGCTACAGTCAGTATTTATGTACAGACCGTTACAATACTTTATATGTACCTTTGTTATCAGGTCATTACCTAGATGTTTGTCATTGCTGTGTCACATACTATATATGTACATGTCTTAACAAGTTGAGCGACAGTGTCATTGACACTTTCATTTTAAAATCTTCTTCATTTTGTTCAAGGCAAGTTTGCAGGTCAATATTTGGGCTCTCTGTGGGAGCATGCCCATTTTGGGCTCCAAGCAGAATATTTCTATTTCAAGAACCGATGGGCTGATTTGAACCAAATTTTTCGTGTAGTTTAATTGGATCACAAGTACTTGATTGATGCCTGGAAAATGTTTTTTTCAGCCCAGTGGGAACCCCAGGAGCTAAAAATAGAAAACTATTTGAATGCCCATATTTCCAAAACTGCATGAACCAGGATGTTGTTTTATGGTATGCAACCAAACCAGAAAATAAGCAGGTTGTCATCTGCAAAATGAGGTCCCCAGAGGGTGAATTTGGTGATTCTACCCTGCACAGCAGGGTAGCATCACCATATTCACCCTCTGTGAACCTCAGGCTGAATCAGGGTCTCAAACTAAAACAGAAAGAGGTACCCAGAGGGTAAATTGGCCCACTGTATGGGAAGCATCAGCAAATTCACCCTCTGGGGACCTCATTCTGCAAATGTCAGATTGCTTATTTTCAGGCTTGTGTGCAACTTCCTTAGGAAAGTGGAATCAGATGGACCAAAAATTGCTATCAGTTTTGTCATGGGGTGCCGTATGGGGATGCCCATTTTAACACTTTTGGCAATGAGAAAATGATGAGTCATCATCTTTCTTGTGCTCTATCAACTAAGTCTTCTTCAGAACCTTTGGGCCAAATCTGAACTAATTTGGTACAAAGCATTTTGGTGGAGTAGACACTTCTCAGTTTTTCCCCAAAAAGTTGCTACTCCACTTGGGGCTGGAGTTAATCCAAAAGCCTAAAATGCTTTAACAAATCATCTTCTCATAAATCACTTGCAATAATGACCAGATTTCTGGTATGGAACTTACTTTTGTGATGCAGATTCTAAAGGAACTCAGTAGGTCAATATTTTTGGTCTCTCTGGGGAGGATGCCCATTTTGGGCTCCACCCCAAATTTTATTTCCAGAACCAATGTGCTGATTTGAACCAAATTTGTCATGTGGTATAATTTGTACATAAGAACTAATATATGCCAAACAATATTTGGGGGGGGGGGGGGGGGGGGGGAGGGGGGTAGAGAGAACCACAGAAGTTAAAAACAAAAAAGAATTTGGCTGTGTTCTGGCAAATCAAAACATTGCTCCAACTCTCCATCACTTACTGACACACTCATCTCTTTGACAACTTGAGCCAAGTGCTCATTTTGTAAATTATGCAGATGGAGGGGGCTGATTTGTTTGGTAAAGAGTTATTAAGCAAACAGATATACAAACAAACAAACAAACAAACAAACAAACAAACAAACAAACAAACAAACAAACAAACAAACAAACAAACAAACAAACAAACAAACAAACCATCAAACAAACATACAAACACACAAACAAACAAATGATTGAATACGCAAATAAACAAATATACAAACATCTTTATATTGAAATGTGTCCTCGTTCAGTTCATTCATCCATCACACATGTTTGTCTGCGTAACTCCTACATTTCTTGTCAGATGTTGATGAAATTTAGTGTGAAGTATCAGTATGAAGCATAGATGTGCATGAAGAAAGGAATTTTCAGTTCTGTTATCTTTTGTGATGTTTTAGGCAGAAAAGTCTGTGGGGAATATGGAACAGTGTTCATGCTGGCCCAAAACTGACGGGTGCCAAATTTGATCCATTCCAGATATTTTAGTGTTTTGGTACCAAAAAGCTAATGGGAGGGGAGGAGTGTTTTTTCACTGTCTTATCCAAATAAAGTAGTTAAGTTTTGAAAAATGAACTGGCCATTATTTCAAAACTGACTGAGCAATTATTGGTAGTGTAAAAAATCAGACAGTAGTTATGAAAACTTCAATTGGCAAAAAGGGTGGTCACCCAATTAAATTAGATAATACAGTGGAACCCTAATTAACTGAATAGCCACTTTGCCAATGAAAATTTTTCAATTAACAGGAGTATTCAATTAACAGAGATTGTGTCACCTGTATTCTAAAGATAAACTTCGCATTTATTGTATTATATCTTGTTTCACGGAGCTTCTTGAGCTCTGTCAAATAAGATATAAAAGAATAAATGCCTGTATTGGATGTATTGAGGCCAAATAGGTCTATAAACAAAGGAAAACTTTGGAGAGTCAGGGTACTTTCTCGACAGGTTACAAGCATTTTTATTCAATTAACAGGAGTTTACTCTATAACCTATTTTAAGTTAACGGGTCAAATTTGTACTGGAGGTATGGTAAATGGGTTTCTGTTGGGAAATTATATTCAATTAACAGGGTTATTCAGTTTAGAGATATCCAATTAAGTGGGCTCCACTATAACAGATTAATTGACAAATTACTGTTTATCCATTGGGTGCAGTGGGTCACAAGTTTTTACAAAAGGCATAATTCAGTTAGATAATTACTTCATACTATCACAAGTCACTCGCGACGGTATGAAGTATTTTTCAAATTAAATGCTGCCTTTTATTACTGTGATAACCTACAAAGTTCTTTTGAAGGGAAAACAATGCCTCTTTACCATGCACTGACAGTGAACATTGAAAGTTTGTCCAAACACTGTTTCTAACACCTTACTGACAAAATCACTGGATTTGAGTGTGTTTCTGCCTTTATTGCCAGATGACAATTTCCTTTTGCTGGACATAATAAAATTTTTGTTTTTGTATGTTTTGTCATCGATCACTCTCTTCACTACTACAATGGCTTTCCCTCACAAGTGAAAGGAACTTTTCTGGTGCCAAAATTTTAATCAACGAAGATTTTTTGGCCCCAAATCAAAATTTTTCATGAAATTAGTTAAATTGGCACCCGACAGCGTGAACACTGATATAGAATTGTTATACTATTTCGTTTTCACAGAAATGAAGCACTGGTACAAGGAGGTTAGCTTTTAATTTTATTTTTTAAAAATTTGTTTATCTGCAACTAAAATTTAAGCTGATGTGATTAATGTTCTTTTTACAGGGGGTATTCTTTCCAGCTATGCATGCTTTGTTGGGTAACTGGGCACCGCCTCTAGAGAGAAGTAAACTGTCTGCCTTTATATATGCAGGTAAGTTACATATATGTAAGGCCAAAAAAAAATACATTTGGTTCTCAAGCAATTAATTTTGCAAACAATGAGGGAGGGAGGCTTTTATTTTTATTTATTTTGTTTGGTAATTGGATGAGTGCTAAATTATTTCTAGTTGAAAAAATGTGTTTCCATGCTCCTGACTTGTTAAAAATTATGGGAGAGTGCCTGCAGGCACTCCCCCATAATTTGTAATACGGCAAATCCATACAGGCTAAATAATTTTACTTCACAGATAACATGAAGCACGTCCACAGAATTCGATATCTTCAAGTTGCAGTACCTGCTCTCAAGAAAAAATGTCCAAGTTTGGACTTTAGCACTCAACAAGTTAAAAAAGAAATATGAAATATATTTGTATTCAGTTATATAAATATATTTGTATTCAGTTATATTTGTGCACCTTTTTGAAAAATAAATGTCAGTCACATAATGTTTGAGGCATTTTCTGCAGAACAGAAGCAAACAAATATAAAAAGACACTGTAGTTTAACCCCTGCCACTCTGGTAGTGCAACAGAGTTTTACCCAATCACTCTGTTTTTCTCTCGTTTAAGTATGAATTTAACCAATTACATGTTGTTTGACAGAGCTCACTGAGCTCTGTCAAACAAGGTATATGTGGTTAAATATCAAACTGCATTATGGGAAATATTTGGTGCTGAAAACTTTGCCGTTTTTGACATCAGAGTGCAGGGTGTCAAACATTTTTACTTGAAAACACATGCAGATAAATAGACAATAATTCACTGCTCGGATTTTTCAGTACGATTTTTATCCTTGAGTGGGGTGGGGTGGGGTGGGGTGGGGTGCGTGTAGGATTATTTCATGGGGCATTTGCCAATTGAAATAATCTTCGAAGCCCCTGAGAGGATAAAATTCTACTCAATTCTGAGCAGTGAACTTTTGTATCTATTTTATTTTCTCCTTATTTGTTTTCCCAAAACAATCTGTTATAATTGATTCAACTCAAATGATTTGTAAACAATAAAAAAAATAGTTTGTCATCGCTGAGAGTGGGATATGATGCAGGGGGTTGAATACCATTTTCGGCGAGTGGGAGTGGAAATATGATGTGTTTTGAGGGAAGAAAAATGAATGAAAATAAAATACACTTCAATCAAAAAAGGTAAAATGTTAAGGCTTAAAAAAATAAAAAATCTGTTTCTCAGGCCCTCCCGCATGGTCCTTTTGGCTGCCGCATGCTCTCTTTTTATAACCAATTTAAACTTAAAAAAAAATAAAAATTAAATGGTTTATGTCTGATATTTTACCCAAGTTAAAAAAATGATGAATTTATCCCTTGAGTGCAAGAAGGCTTTGCAATGCTTTAGCATTGCAAAGCCTTCTTGCACTCAAGGGATGAAATACACCACCACCCATGCTATTCTGTAGATTATGAGGCCTAAAACTTGAACCAAGAACATGAACTTTTGATGGCAAAGAAGAAATTATTGAAATAAAAAATAAAATAAAAAACCGCTCGCCCGCATGCAATTTCACAAATAATGGCCTGAGAAACAGAAGATCTACTTTGTGTGGCCTAAAATCTAACTATTTCAAACTAATTTTGGAAGACACAGTAAGCCAATAAAAATGTTCAGTGAGTGGGGTTTAATTTCAATAAGGGATTGCTGAAGAATCCAAACAATGTTTTTTTTAGCCTAACTCTTCTTCAATCTATATGACACACAGGATATGTTGACTATTTGGCTGTGAAGTGATTTTTTTTGCATGACCATGAGCAATCCTGGAAATAACAGAGAACAAAATCCCGAACATTTTAAAACAGTGCTATCAAATAAGGTGATAAGGCAGAACTTTTTTGTAATTCCAGATGAACAACTTTTCGGTTATTTGTTTTTTCATTTTGATAACCACCAGAGGAATGATAAAATCGCTTCTCTCAAATTTTTATGGCCTGAAGTAAGCCCGCTGTCATCTGCAGAATGACGCCCCAGTGGGTGAACTTGATGATGCTACCCTGCTGTGCATCACTTCATCACAATAACTTATAATGTTCCAATAAGATAATAATCCTCGCCCACTGATTGGATGAGACCGTCTGTAGTTTCTTCTATGTTTATAGCTCCAGTAGCATATGTTACCGTCTGACATCATTACGCAAAATATTTTTTAATTATTTCATGAATGGAATGATTTGCAAACCACTTCATTTTTCTAAATATTGCATATGCTCAGCAGACGATGTTCCGAATGAAGTGTTGTTTAATTTACAAATCAGTTAATGATTTGAAGTAAGATGGAGTGATCTCAACCTTTTTTATTTATTGCTTATTTGTCCAGTGACATCGTGGGGTACACAAGAGGTTTATTGAACTGGTTATCATTAAAAGTTTCCTTGTTTATTTCATGATATGGGTTTTGGGCTATGGGTAAGGTCTTATTGAATCATATACATTATTATGATGAATTGATGGTAACATGGACTGAATTTGCAGCTCAGAGCATTTGTTCAATTTTGGCATTCTGCGCCTTCGTTGAACATAAATTCTAGGGGGCGTGGTAGCATTGCAGTAACCGGTTCTTGTCAGATCACCGAAGTTAAGCAACATTGAGCCCAGTTAGTCCTCGGGGGGTGACTGTCTGAGCGATCGATTTGGACTCCCACATTGTGTCCTTGGGCAAGGCACTTAACCCTGATTGTCCACATGAGGGCACAATGTCGCTGTGTACTAAGGCATACTGCACTTCGATGGTGCGCATGTCTTCAACCAATCTAACCCTGTCTGTGCTGCAGTGCGGAGTTACGATGTTGGGGAGCTGGCAGCTGTTCGTTGTTGCTCAGTGGTTCTCTTCAGGTACTCCGGCTTCCTCCACCCACAAAACTGTCATGGTCATGATTAACCATTGTGCATAAGTATGTGACGTTAAACACAACTAAATAAATAAATAACATAAACTCTAAAGTCGCAAACCTCAGACCATGTTACAGTCAATTTACCACAATAACTGATAATGTCATGATTCCTGTCAGCAAGTCATTCCTTGGTTTGGTTAAAAAATTTAGAAAGAGCAATGTTGAGGAAGTCATTGATAATTATATATTACCACTATTAGGTCTAAGAAAGTTCAAAACCTGTTTCTCAGGCCCTCCTGCATGGTCATTTTGGCTGCTACTTGCTCTCTCTTTATAAACAATTCAAACTTAAAAAAATAAAAATTAAATGGTTTATATCTGATTTTTTACCCAAGTTAATAAAATTGATAAATTTGTCCCTTGAGTGCAACAAGTCTTTGCAATAATACACCACCACCCATGCTATTCTGTAAATTATGAGGCCTAAAACAAGCCAAGAACATGAACTTTTGATGGCAAAGAAATAATTACAAAAATAAAAAATAAAAATAAAAAATAAAAATAAAAAAACGCCCACCCACATGCAATTTTACCAAAAATAACCCAAGAAACAGAAGATCTACTTTGTGGGGCTTTACATCATGTTTATATATTTCTCATTCTGGAAACTTTATTTCACAGGTTCAATGGTTGGCACAGTTGTCACATTCCCTATGTCTGGTCTTCTGTGTGAACATGGATTTGATGGTGGATGGCCATCCATTTTCTATATTTTAGGTAAGTTATGACACCTTTGTTATGCACTTAAAAGAGGACGTACACCACAAGTCGGACGTAGTTGTAGTAACAACTGTGATAAATTCAGAAATTGAAACATGGTTGCAAACATTCAGAAAACATATTTTTAATTTTTTGTGTGTGTTTTTTTGTGGTTTGACATGCCTGAATATAAGCAGAATGCAATCTGCAGAATGAGGTCTCTAGAGGATGAATTAGGTGATGCTACCCTGCACAGCATTCCTAAATTTATCTTCTGTGAACTTAAGTCTGAATCAAGGTCTTGGGCCTAAAACAGAAACAGGTACCCAGAGGATAATTTGGGAATTCTAGCCCACTGTATGGGATAGCATCAGCAAATTCACCCTCTGGGGACCTCATTCTGCAAATGACAGATTGCTTATTTCCAGACTTGATAATTGATGAGTTCGTTTCTAGTCTCATTTGTAAATGATGATAAATATGGTTGGATATGATGATAAACATTCATACAAATTTAAAATGAGAGTACAGAGAAACCCTGTTAACCCTTTACCTAACATGAAAAGCAGACGACACTTGCAAACAAAATTCTTGAATAACTAATTTTTTTCATTTTTTGTCTCAAAAACATAGGTTATGACCCCTCATTGGAACGAGCTCTGTGAGCTCATTCCAAAGAGGGGTCATAACCTATGTTTTTTGAGACAAAAAATGAAAAAATAATAAAAATTAATTTTTGTCTTGAAAACATAGGTTATGACCCTTCATTGGAACGAGCTCTATGAGCTCGTTCTAAAGAGGGGTCATAACCTATGTTTTGGAGACAAAAAATGAAAAAAAAATAAAAATTAATTGGCGATTTTTGTGAATAGCATTACATTGGGTAAAGGGTTAACTGAATAGACACTTTGCCCCTCCCCCCCAAATTATTCAATTAACAGGAGTTAATGATTTGGTCACTTTCCTGTATTCTCGAGAAAAAATAAGCATTTATTCTATTATTTCTTGTTTGACAGAGAGTAATCGCTTGACTGGACTAGTTATGTGAAATAATTCATGAGAGGTAATAGATTAAATGCCTGTATTGGATGTATAAAGTCCAAATAAGTTGATAAACAAGGGGAATTTGATGACTTTCATAGTTATTTCTCAACATAAATAAAAATTTTTTATTCAAATGACGGGAGTTTACTCTCAAACCTATATGCATATAACAGGTTAAATTTGTACTGAAGGTATAAATGGTTTTGTGCTTGGAAATTATATTCAGTTAATGGGGTTATTCAATTAAGAGATATTCAATTAAGTGAACACAAGGGTTATTCAATTAAGAGATATTCAATTAAGTGCGCTCCACTGTACCCGGTTCTTCATTTATACAACAACAAGCTAATTAATAGAATTGAATCTAAAATAATGGATTGGGCCTGTTGGTACACATTAGTGACATTAAATAGACAGACAGGGAAAGCTCCATTAATAAATTAGTTGGATATATTTCTGTTATTTGCTAGCTGTTGGCAACATCCCTCTGGAAAAGGTAAAAAGATAAGATGAAAAAGCATCTGTAAGCCTTTACATGTTGATGAAAATATAGTGATTGGTTTGTATTCTGTTTCGAGTCCAAGGTTTGATTACACATAGTTGTTGATTGTCTAAGACCAAATTGAGGTTTGACGTAAACGAATAATATTAAACAAGTCAAGCACTTGGATATTGATTTCTACTTGCTTAAGAACTTGCCATGATAGTTGAACACATATATATATATTGTGGTAGGCATGTTGAGTGAATATTTCACCAGCAAGTTTCATGTTACAATGAATATAATTTTTAAATACAGTGCCGCCCACTTAATTGGATATCTTGTAACTGAATAACCATGTTAAAAGAAGTAACCTCCAACCACAAAACCATTTACCATAACTTCAATACAAATTTTACCTATTAATTGCATATAGTGTACAGAGTTAACTCCTGTTAATTGAATAAAAAGTCTTGTGATCTGTCAAAAAATTACTTGAACTTCCACCTTGTGGAGTTGAGTTACAGTGTCATTGACACTTTCATTTAAAAAAAAATTCAACAAAACCATATCATGTGACCTCTCATTGGAACGAGCTCAATGAGCTCATTCCAATGAGGGGTCACATGATATGGTTTTGTTAACATATTTTGAAAAATTAATTTTTTTCAACTGCTCAATCTGCAAATTACAGGGGCGGATGCAGGCGATTCGTTAGGTAAAGGATTAATTTGTTAATTTGTTACTTTAAAGACCTATTTGAACTCAATACAACCACTAAACACATTTAATCTATTACATTTTGTTTGACTGAACTCCTTGAGCTCTGTCAAACAAGATATAATAGAATAAATGCAAAGTTCATAACTGGAATACAGGAAAATGCCCAAATTTCTGTTAATTGAATACTCCTATTAATTGGGTATATTTTACTGGCAAAGTGACTATTGGTATTCAGTTAACAGGAAGTGCAGTGTCTCAGAGGTTTGAGTGTTGGATTTCAAATCGACATGTCCATGGTTCGATCCTGACCAGGGATAACTGCATTGTGTCCTTGGGCAAGGCACTTAATCCCAACTGCTTACATATGGTGATGCTGTGTACTAAGACATACTGCAGGTTGATGGCGCACTTGCCTTCAACCACTACTAACCTTGCATGTGTGGAGTTAGTATGTTGGGGAGTCTAACATTTGCCTGCCACCACTTGGTGGTTCTCTCCAGGTACTCTGGCTTCTGTCACTCGTAAAACTATCTCACACGAGGTGATCATAACTGTTGAAAGTGTCACTAAACCTCAATAAAAGAAATAAAAATTCAGTTAATATGGTTCCACTGTATATAGAGAATATCTAATGTATTTCTGCAGATTCTGATGCTTATCTCATCAATGAGGTACAAGAAATGTGTATTTTCCCAAGTGGCTTTGTCGCGTGTGGAAATACATCATTTCTTATATCCATGAATGAGATCATCGCCAGTACCTATATTAAAACGAATAATTGACTAATCAGTGTTGATTAGATTTTTATTATTAGTTAATAGCAAAATCATCGATTGACTAATTGCCACATTTTACAAACCACAACGTATCATCACCCACATGTAAAAGTCATGTAGTTAACGGCATGCAAGCGTTATTCAATCATCATTTACTTTGTAAAAATGATGTTCACACCATAACACATGTATAGGATAATTGAAATTCGTGGGGATATTCTGTCCGTAACACCAAAGAATCATGCTTTTTTCAACAGCCTCAACTTATTTTCAAACTGAGTATACTATCCCATGAATAGGCTATGATTACCTACCATGTTTATGAGGCATCTTTTCAAATCTTTTGATTAGTTCAGGTTGATGCACCGGTCACCGGATAGTCGGCTGACTCAGTCAGAACTGTTCTCGTTCAAAATTATATGACACAGACACCAGTTCAATTGGAAAACAGGAAAGAGTCTTGAATTATTCCAGTTTATTACTTCCTAAGTGTGTTTTACTGGGATTTCCGGGTTTGATTTAAACGATAACTTCACAAGTGAATTATACAATCAACAATTGTGTCATGTTTCCGTGCGCGTAAACGAAGACGCTTTGCTGTGGGTGTAATAGGGACTTCATTGGTTTTTTTTTGCTTTTTTTTTTTTTTTAACCCTTTACCTAACATGAAAAGCAGACGACACTTGCAAAAAAAATTCTTCAATAAGTACTGACTCAGTCAGAACTGTTCTCGTTCAAAATTATATGACACAGACACCAGTTCAATTGGAAAACAGGAAAGAGTCTTGAATTATTCCAGTTTATTACTTCCTAAGTGTGATTTACTGGGATTTCCGGGTTTGATTTAAACGATAACTTCACAAGTGAATTATGCAATCAACAATTGTGTCATGTTTCCGTGCGCGTAAACGAAGACGCTTTGCTGTGAGTGTAATAGGGACTTCATTGGTTTTTTTTGCTTTTTTTTTTTTTTTTAACCCTTTACCTAACATGAAAAGCAGACGACACTTGCAAAAATAATTCTTCAATAAGTATTATTTAAATTTTTTGTCTCAAAAACATAGGTTATGAGCCCTTATTGGAACGATAAGCTTGTTCCAATGAGGGGGTCATAACCCATGTTTTAGAGACAAAAAATGAAAAAAATAATGAAAATTAATTGGCGAGTTTTGAGAATAGTGCTGGCCGTTTTTGGCCGTTACGTTAGGTAAAGGGTTAATAATATAATTATCGTTAATATTGAAAAGACATAAACAGAGTAATTGCTTGACTGAAATGGTACGTGGAATAATTCATTCAAAGCGAGGGACTAAATTGTAAAACACTCGTGCGCATTCGTGGACTCATGTTTGTACAATGTCCCTCACCTCTCATGAATTATTTCACATAACTAGTCCAGTCAAGCGATTACTCTCTATATATTATGTCAGCTTGATGGCTGTTTGATTATCGATGTACATTTTAAAATATACGAGAAGACATTTAGCAGGTGATTCCTGCATATTGCACAGATTATTTCCACCTGAAAAAAGAATCATAAACCATAAAATTAGAAGTGAAAAATCACCAGTATTTTATCACCATGTTGGGTTGAAATGATATCTGCCCCTACAGGTATACAGTAAAACCTGTTTTGAGAGACCACTGTCTTGAGAGACCACCTGTCTTGAGAGACCACATCTGCCAGGCACCGATTGGTTTTACTCTATAATGGACCTGCTATGGGAGACGACCTGTCTTGAGAGACCACTGTGACCTGGTACCAACTTGTATTTTTATGCCATAATGGACCTGTCTTGAGAGACCGCCCCTTTGAAGACTGAAACCATGACAAAAACTTTTTACCTGTTCTGGAATTGGAAAATCCATTGTGGTTATACTAACATAATTTTAAAAGTATTAAAAGCTCTTAATTGGGTTTCAATTGCTAACTCATTAAAGATTGAGATGTTTTTATAAGACCCCTGTGAAAAGATTAAGATTATTGCTGAATAAACAATTATTTCATACATACCTGAAATGTGACAGGAATAAAAATAAATTTGTGTTGAAAATTTTTTTGTAACAAATTGAAATGGACTGTTATAAAAATTATAAAAATAAATTAGTGTTGAAAATCTTCAATGAAGATTTTCAACACTAATTTATTTTTATAATTTTTATAACAGTCCATTTCAATTTGATACAAAAACTTCATAAAAAAGAACAACTACAAAGTAATTACAAAAATCTATTCTTCTCCATTTCTGAATTTTGTGGTTGGTTATTCACTGACTTGAGAAAACCTGAAACCTATTATGAGAGACCACCTGTCTTGAGAGACCACTTTTGTGTGGCCCAAAGGGCGGTCTCTCAAGACAGGTTCTACTGTACTATAATATTGTGGTGATGGGTGTCAACTAGTTGATTAGTCATTGATGAATGGCCGCCGACTAGTTCGACTACGAAATTGTTTCAGCACCAATCTAGGTAAAACACCAGTTTCTCTTTTTTATGCACACTTCAGACAAAAGTATAGGCCTGTTCAATAGCACAATCGATAAATCATTCAAAACTCAAATCATCTGATCATCATGTCGTAACCATTTCCATGCTGTGCAGGTTATTTTTAAACCATCATAACAAGTTTTAGTTCACTAGTATTTTCTATACACCTATCACAAATGGGTCATAATTGTTTTAAAATGAGAATATAATTGGAATTTAACTCTAAACTGGCTGAGTATTTTTGAAAATATTTTTCATCAATTCTAGAAGCAGCAGCCGTGACTAGATTTGATGAAAAGTTCATGAAAATTTAACTCAAGAAATCATTGTTCAAGAAGTGGGTCCTCCTGTCCCACCAGCGGCGTGCAAGGAGTTAATAAGACAGGAAGCAACATAGAACAAATATTTTGATGAATGTTCAACATTTTTATTGAATTTTCATGGTCAACAATATGGATAAATTGATGTGAAATTCTGGCATTAAATGTGGCACTGCCATGAAACCGATTTTCCATATATCCCACCTAGGAGATTTTTAGTTTTAGAGCTTCAACATTTTCTCAATAATTTACAGTTGAGTGAATAATAAATAAATTTATTAATTTTTATCAAAAAAAGCAAATGAAAGATAATAAAATTTTATCAATTACTATTGGAGATTAGCTTATGTGAAGCCACTTTTAAAATCTGGTGTTGGCTTGTCATGATAACAGGCAGATAACTGTATTCATATGCTGGATTGGTGCCCAAGCTTGAATATAAGCAACCTGTCATTTGCAAAATGGGGACCCCAGAGGGTGAATTTGCTGACGCTATCCTATACAGTGGGCCAATTTATTCTCTAGGTACATCTTTCTGTTTTGGCTTGGGACCTTGATTCAGACTGAGGTTCACAGAGGGTAAATTTTGTGATGCTACCCTACTGTGTAGTGTAGCATCTCCAAATTCACCCTCTGGGGACCTCATTTTGCAGATGACAGTTTGCTTATTTTCAGGCTTGCTGGTGCGATGTTTGCCTGCTCATGACATGAATTTGCTGTTGATTCTTATGGATGCATATCTATGCTTCTTGCAAGGTATTCAGACAAGGACTGTACAATCACCAAAATTGATCATGGCAATCACAATGGCATGGTAAAATCGACCCACAGCTTTTACTTTGACATGGCTGAATTCTGTGGTTAATTTTTATGGCTGGTCTACTCACATATCCTTGAATTGCATCTGTGACAGTTATATGGCTCTATGGAGATCTCTGAAAATATCAAACTGCCCTCTACCCACTGGATTCTATACAAAACTTTAGTTTAATTATTTTTTTCACAAAATTTTAGCAAAACCTTATCATGTGACCCAGCCTGAAAAAAGTAATTTATCACTTGGAGAATGAGGTTCCCAGAGGATGATTTTGCAGATGCTATAACATATAGTGGGCTAGAATCCCCCAATTTATCCTCTGGGTTCATCTTTCTGTTTAGGCCTGAGACCTTGATTTAGATTGAGGTTCACATAGGGTAAATTTAGTAATGCTTTCCTGCTGTGCACCCTCTGGGGACCTCATTCAGCAGATGACTTGGGTTGCAGGCATGTGATACCTTATTGGAATGAGCTTGAAAAGGGTTCAACACCAATAACACCAATAATAATGAAAAAATATATAGGCTTTACCCTTTAACCCAACATAACAGAAACATTTGTCTAAACTATTCACAAAAATAAGCATTCAACTTTCATTAGTTTTTCAAGTTTTGCCTCCAAAACATTCCTTATGACCCCCTCATTGGAACAAGCTCATCCTACTAAGGAGTCATAAGCTATGTTTGGGGGGCAAAAATGATGATTTTTATGCCTAAGAAAGTCAAAAATCTGTTTCTCAAACCCTCTCACATGGTCATTTTGGCTGCCACATGCTCTCATTTTATAACCAAACTTAAAAAAATAAAAATTAAATGGTTTATGTCTGATATTTTACCCAAGTTAATAAAATTGATAAATTTGTCCCTCAAGTGCAACAAGGCTTTGCAATGCTTTAGCAAGGCAAAGGTTTCTTGCACTGAAGAGATGAAATACACCACTGCCCATGTTATTCTACAGATTATGAGGCCTAGAAAATAAAACATACCAGGAACATGAACTTTTGATGGCAAAGAAATAATTGAAAAAATAAATGTCCGTTGACATGCAATTTTACAAAAAAGGCCTGGGAAATAGAAAATCTACTTTGTGGGGGCCTCAGTTATTCAAGTATCTTTTAAGTGTTCCCGAATAACAATACTAGGCAGAGGGTTAAATGAAGTTCACTGAACTGCTCCCATCAACTCAGGACACCATTTTAAATGGCAACAAATCTATTTTCAATGATGAGTCAATAAGGTATGACTGTACTAAATATTTGAATTAGAGTTATCCACCTTGAAAAGTTGCACTCGGAAATGATGCAATCTCTGAAACTAAGTAGCCTTGGGAAAAACATATTGTTTCAATAAACATTTGAATCTTTCTGCTGACATCTTGCATTATTGTTGAATATTCCAGATAAATAAAGAGGGTGATTTGATGATTTTTGGACCTTAAAAATACAATTGACTGTTGGTGTGTTTTTGTTGGGAATTCCCTGAAAAATATGTGCATGTGATCGGTAATTCCCTTCCTGCCAGTATTTCTCTCTTATTTGATGCATGGCACTCTGTTTTCAGGTCAGAAAAACCCTGAAGGACTCTACTTGATAAATATACTACTCAACGTTTGCTAAGCACCAAATATTTGACACATTATTGTGAAATTTGATTGTGACATATTTGCAATATTTTTGGTGGATGTGATTGAGGAATGTATTGAGATGGTCCCCCAGTGTTTACATTAGCTCTCGAGATAGGCAGACTTTTTGTGACAGTCATGGAAAGCATGTACCCCTTGATTTTCATGGTGTTTTCGTGTACTGTCTACATGTACATGACATGTGTAGGGTATTCAATCTTCATTTGAACACAAACCCTTGTGATTTAATGATTGAATATGGCAAATGCAAATGTAAGAAGACATTTGTCTGAAGCAGAAATGTGGCGGGCTGTAGGGATGGTAGAGCAAGTGGCTACCCATCATCAGGTTGGTGAAGCCCTTGGGGTGCACCATACAGTGATCACCAGAGCCTGGGCAAGATTTCAGCAGTATGGCACACCAGTAAGACGGCATGGTGGTGGCAGAGACAGGGCAACATCTGCAGCTGAAGACCGGTTTTTGATCATTCAGGCCTGTAGGAACTGCTTTGCCACAGCAACCCATCTTCGCAGTGACCTTCAGAATGCATCTGGGGTAAATGTTTCGATGCAGACTATCCAGGCAAGATTGCATGAAGGTGGTCTTCGATCGAGAAGACCATGTATTCGCATTCTGCTGTCCCAGAACCACCGCCAGGCATGATATGAATGGGCCATGGACCACGTTGGATGGACCAGAGGAGATTGGCGACCTGTCCTTTTTACAGATGAGTCAAGGTACTGCCTAGACCACACAGATAGGCATTCTAGAGTACGGTGAAAACCAGGAGAGTGATTCCATGCAGCCAACATTGCTGAGCATGACCGCTATGGTGGAGGGTCTATCGTGGTCTGGGGCGACATCAGCAGGGATGGACATACAGAGCTCTGTGTCCTTGAACGTGGTACATTGACTGCACAGCGGTATATTGATGAGATCCTGGATGTCCACGTCAGATTGTATGCAGGTGCAGTAGGTGATAGATTCATTCTGATGTCCGATAATGCCCATCCTCATGTTGCCCATACTGTCAGGGAGTACTGACAGAGGGAGGGGATTAAGCGTATGGACTGGCCACCAAGATCCCCTGACCTCAATCAAATCGAACATGTCTGGAATGAGTTGCATCTTGCAATTTCAGCCGATCCAGTCCAGCCAAGAAGTGTCCAGGAGCTTGGTGCCATGATGGTCCAAGAATGGAACAACTTTCCACAAAGGACCACCAGGAACCTGATTGGGAGCACGAGAAGGCGTTGTCAAGCTGTAATTAACAGTAATGGGTCTCATACTCGATATTGAACCCATACCAGTTTGCTCCGTCAACTTTTTGGCAAATTGAAAAGTTTCTTCTTTTACCAATAATATTAATTTTCCATGGTTGTCGTATTCAAATGCTAAAAAATAATGTCAAACACAAATAAAATTTTAATTGCTGTACTTTAATCATTAAAGATATAATTAAATAAAAAATATATACACTTTTCATTACAATATTTCAACTAAAAGGAAAAACAGGTAGTTGGATATACTTGGTGCTTAGCAAACTTTGATTAGTATATATTTGAATGCCAAAATTTAAGAGATGTGGTCATATAGTGTTTTGCCTGAATGTTATAATGGTCGCCTATGGAGTGAACCACCCAGCAGTGGTGAGCAACTGACTGACTTACCAAAATACTAACTCCACATAAGTAGGGTTAGCATTTGTTGAAGACAAGTACACCATTGACGTGCAGTATGCCTTAGTATGCAGCACCTCCGTACCATGTGTGAACACTTGGGATTAACCCTTTACCCGATGCTATGGTCAAATGTGGCCAGCGCTATTTTAAAAATTTGCCAATTAATTTTCATTTTTTGTCTCAAAAACATAGGTTATGAGCCCTCTTTGGAACGAGGTCATTGAGCTCGTTCCAATGAGGGGTCATAACCTATGTTTTTGAGACAAAAAATGAAAAAAATTAGTTATTCAAGAATTTTTTTGCAAGTGTCGTCTGCTTTTCATATTATTTATTATCTATTTATTTATTGGTGTTTAAGTCATATACTTATGCACAATCGCTAATCGAGACTGTGACAGTTTTATGGGTGGAGGAAGCCAGAGTACCCGGAGAGAACCACTGAGCCTTGCTGAGCAAGTGTCAGCTCCTCAACATTCTAACTCTGTTCAAGCTCCGCTCAAGCAGGGTTACAGCGGTTGAAGACATGTGCACCATCGATGTGCAGTATGCCTTAGTACACAGCGTCATCGTTCCCCCATGTAGGCAACCAGGATAAAGTACCTTGCCCAAGGACACAATGCGAGTCGTCCCGGACAGGGATCGAACTCGGGACCTTGCTTTTCATATTAGGTAAAGAGTTAAGTGCCTTGCTCAAAGACATAATGCAGTTACCTCTGGTCAGGATTGAACCATGGACCTCTCGGTTTGAAATCCGACACTCAAACCACTGAGACACCACACTACCTGTTAACTGAACATAGGTAGTTACTTTGGTGATAAAATATACCTAATTAATAGGAGTATTCAATTAACAGGAATTTGTGAGCAAACCAGATTAAGTGTCTTTCCCAAGGACACAATGCAGTTGCCCCTGGTGGGGATCAAACCCTGGACCTTTTGGTTTGGAGTCCATTGCCATAACCACTGGGCCACCAAGCTCCTGACACATTTTGATATCATGTACATTGGGTAAAGTGTTAAACACCAACAAATAAATAAATAAATAAATAAATATAACACTTTACCAAACACAACCTGATGAGGATTCTTGCAATATTCTTTCTTGAATGATAAGAAATTTTTTGTGTTTTTCACTTGTAAAACATAGATTATCACCCTTGATGTTTTCAAGTCAAAATTTGATAAAAATTGGACAAAGTTTCAATGTTAATTATCAGTGAGTGGTAATGAGGCATTGCTTTTTCTTCAGTAAAACATTGTAGGTTATCAACTTTACAAACAGCTGCACTTAATTAGATAAATACAAAATACGGTCACAAGTTGCAAGTTTTTATCTAATTAAATACTGCCTTTTGTAAAGATATGTAACCTGTTAAGTCCAATGGATTATCAGTGCATAGTTGATTAATCTGTTATTATCTACGTGCATCAACTGGTATATATGCCGACATCATTCAGCCCAGCCATTAATTGAATTAGTGTCACATAGATATAACTTTGCCCTTTGCGCTTACTAGTGATGAACTGATAATCGGAACCGGACGGTTATGGGGCATCGGCCGATTATGACGACCGGCAGTTTCCGGTTATTCTATATTTACATGTAACACTGACTATCAAAATCTCTTTGATATCTGGCCATTTCCATAAAGTTTCCCCCATTAAAAACGTGTGTAGTGCATATCAGATAATTTAGGGATTTGCAGAGCCGAGATATTACGGAATTTATCATCTGCAATCGGTACGAGATCGCTTCTATTCCCAGCTGAACAAAGTCACCAGTCTCCACTCATGGTGCTGTACAACGTTGCATTGGAGGATACATGTATAAATAAAATGTGCTCAGCCGCTTGTCTAGTACTTCATGTTGCAAGCATCACAATACAATAAGAAATTAAAATTGGAGAAAAACTAAAGAATACTCTTTTTTCGATGGTAGATTATTGTTACGTAACATGTAAGTCGCATGATTGTCACAAACACGTTTTCAGTTTGTAAAGCTCATTTTTTAAGCCAGTTACATCCCTTGATGTTTCTCTCCAACGGAACATTAAATAATATATTCTGACGTCGTGTGGGTGTCTGTAAACAATGCGCCATACAACTTCTCAGCACACATTAAAATCAACGTTATTATTCAATTAAGACACAAAGTATGTGTGCTCAGCATCTTCCTGGTTAATACAGCCAAGTGTATTATTACACAAAACCGTATTAACACTATTTATCAGAATAACACAAAATCACCACAAGAGAACAATATCGTGTGATTGTATCATTTATAACAATCTAACCCCCACCCCAACTCCCAAAAATGCAAATATTTTGGCTAATATTGCCCAGCACTAAACATGCCTACTTTGAGAACTTCTGTGGTATTAAGCTTTCGTAGTTGGTGATTTATCAATGAAATTCTGCAGTATAACAGGCACTAACAGATTTTCTTCTGGGTCCTATTTCAACCATCGGAATTGGCATCGAAATTGGCATAATCGACAGAGAAATAATTGATAATCGGTTCATAGTAAGTTTTGATAATTGGTTCATCACTAGTGCTTACCCAGTATTTCGTTAGTGTGTTCTGTCAGATTTTTTCCAAGCCAATGGTACGTTCACTCTTGAAATAATTTCCAGTTCATTTTAACTCACCTGGCCTAAAAGGCCATGTGAGCTTTTCTCATCACTTGGCATCCGTCATCGTCCGTTGTCCGATGTCTGTCTTCTGGCGTCCGTAAACGTTTCACATTTTCATCTTCTTCTCTGTAATCGCTGAGCCAGTGTGAACCAAACTTGGCAGGAATGGTCTATGGGAGGTCCTCTACAAACAATCCTCATTTTGTTCCCATCAGATGAAAAACATGGCTTCCAGAGGCATTCTTTGATTCTGGTTGGTGGATTTTCAAAAATCTTCTCCTCTGAAACCTAATGTTTTTCAAAACTTCACATAAATGATGACTGGGACCCCCTCTAACAATGATCCTCATGTAATGTTGATTGAGTCACAAACATGGCCTGCAATTGCAGCTTATAGCTACTGTAGAAACCCTATGAAAAATCACATTTTCATCATCTTCTCTGGAATTACTGAGCTGACATGAACCAAACCTGGCAGGGATAGTCTATGGGAGGTCCTCTACAAACGATCCTCATTTTGATCCCATGGGTTTGAAAACGTGGCCACCAGAGGCATTCTAATTGGTGGATTTTGAAAAATCTTCTCCTCTAAAACCACAGGGCCAAATGTTTTGAAACTTTACATGGTTGATGACTGGGACCCCCTCTACCAATGATCCTCATTTAATATTGATCGGGTTGCAAACATGGCTTCAATTGCGGCGTATAGTTACTATAGAAATCCTATGGGAAATCACATTTTCAAATTCTTCTCTGGAACTACTGAGCTGACATGAACCAAACCTGGCAGGAATGGGCTATGGGAGGTCCTCTACAAACGATCCTCATTTTGTTCCCTTGGGTTGAAAAATGTGGCCACCAGAGGCATTCTATCAGTGAGAGCTTTCCAGAAAATGATGTCAGCTTCTGGTCTTATCAGTGTAGGAAGAGAAAAGATACATAGTTTATAGGATTATCCTACAACTTATTTTGACTACTACTGAAATACTGATAGCTGACAGGTGTTTGGAAAAGCATGGAAGTTTTGTTTATTTACTTTTCCCAGTAGCTGTCCAGTAAAAATAAATCATTTAAGATAGGACAAAATTGGAGTAAAATGTGTTTCCTGTAACCCTTTACTGATCCAGAGCTATTTGAAAGAGAATACTGTCTGAAAAAAAATTCAAAATATTTAACCTTCTTTTACTGATTTTTTTGTTGAAACAGAATTCATAAATGTGTGCATTTTCAAGAAATCTGCTTTGAAACTACAAGGCCAAATGTCTTAAAACTTAATGTGACTGATGACTGTAACCCCCTCTACCAATGATCCTCATTTTAATCTTCATCGGGTTGCAATTATGGCTGCAATTGTGGCTTAAGTTACTATAGAAACCCTATAGGAAATCACATTTTCATCATCTTCTCTGAAAGTACTGAGCCAATGTGAACCAGACTTGGCAGGCATGTTACTCATTTTATTCCTGTTGGATGAAAAACGTGGCTGCCAGAAGCATTCTTTGATTCTAATTGGTCAATTTTGAAAACTCTTCTCCTCTGAAACCACATGGCCAAATGTTTTGAAACTTTGCATGGTTGATGACTGGGACACCCTCTACCAACGGTCCTCATTTAATGTTGATCGTGTTGCAAACATGGCCACAATTGCAGTTTATAGTTACAATAGAAAAACCCTATGGGAATCCCATTTTCATCTTCTCTCTGGAACTACTGAGCTGATGTGAACCAAAACTTGGCAGGAATTGTCTATAGGAGGCTCTCCACAAACGATCCTCTTTTTGTTCCAGTTGGTTGGAAAATATGGCCACCAGAGACATTCTATGATTCTTTTTGATGGATTCAAATGTTTTGAAACTTCACGTGATTAAGGACTGGGACACCTTCTACCAATGATCCTCATGTGATGTTGATGTAATGTTGCAAACATGGCCACAATTGGCGCTCATAGTTACCATGGAAAGCCTATGGGAAATCATATTTTTATATGTAGTTCCAAGTGAGCGATTACAGGCTCTTTAGAGCCTCTAGTTCAAAATCTCAATCAATTTATTTGGATCAGACGGTGAAGTATACCTCTCCCTGCCTGTCCATTAGTGTTTTGGCACCAAAACATTGTTTGGCATAAAATATCCAGAATGGCTAAAAATGTTGTACACTTCGGTCCAGCACGAACACTGCCTACAGGGTATAGGTTTCTGACATGAAACTCTCTATAAACACAAAATTGTCGTTGACAGCACTAAACATGATCCTGTTCTGGAACACAGGGTTGAAAGAGTTAAAAATACAGTACAAGTCAAAATAAGTTGTAGGATAACCACTATAAACTATGTATCTTTCTCTTCCAACGCTGATAAGACCAGAAGCTGACATCATTTTCTGGAAAGCTCTCACTGTGAGCTATTTATTTATTTACTTATTAGGGTTTAACGACACTTTAACAGCCAAGGTCATACCTTGCAGGTGAAAGTTTTACAGGTGGAGGTACCTGGAGTACCTGGAGAGAACCACCAAGCAACAACAAGCAGCTGACAGCTCCACAACATCGTAACTCTGAAGCACCGGCAGGGTTAGATTGGTTGAAGACATGCGCACCATCGATGTGCAGGATGCCTTAGTACATGGCATCATTGTGCCTCCATGTGGACAATCAGGGTTAAGTGCCTTGCCCAAGGACATAACACGGGAGTCCGAATCATTCGTTCAGATGGTCATCTTCCAAGGATGAACCGCGCTCGATGTTGCTTAACTTTGGTGATCTGACGAGAACCGGTTACCGCAATGCCACTGTGCCCACTCACTGAGAGTTTTCCAGAAAATGATGTCAGATTCTGATTTTATCAGTGCAGGAGCAGCAGTATACTTAGTTTATTGTGGTTATGCCACAACTTATTTTTACTTGTACTGTAGGTTACTCATTAAGGCCTAAAAAAATAAAAAATCTGTTACTCAGGCCCTCCTGCAAGGTTCTTTTGGCTGCCGCATGCTCTCTTTTTTTATGACCAATGCAAACTTAAAAAAATAAAAATTAAATGGTTTATGTCTGATATTTTACCCATGTTAATAAAACTGATAAGTTTGTCCCTTCAGTGCAACAAGGCTTTGCAATGCTTTAGCACTGCAAAGCCTTCTTGAACTCAAGGGACAAAATACACCACCAACCATGCTATTCTGTAGATAATGAGGCCTAAAACATGAAACAAACTAAGAACATGAACTTTTGATGGCAAAGAAATAATTACAAAAAATAAAGAATAAAATTAAAAAAAACACCCGTCCACATGCCATTTTACAAAGAATGACCTGAGAAACAGATCTACTTTGTGGGGCCTAATCATTGTATTTTTATATCCCAGTTTGTATAGTGTGTTTTTCCTCTATCTGTTGAAGTGTTTGATGCTTTAAAATGACATTTCATCATACTTTCAGTTGACATTGCATTTGAAAGGTTCAAGTGTGCATCCAGGCACATACCGGATGCATGCAACTTTTCCTTTTATGGATAATAAATCACACATCATACACATGTTGGCAACAGATATAGCCACTGGTGTGACTTTGTGCAAGTCATTGCTGTTTTATCATTGATTGCCTGTATGGGGGAGGGGGAGTGTGGGTCCCAGGAGTGACCCAGGGAACTTAAACAACCAATTAACAACAGAAAAATATTTTGTCCACTCCACCTCATTTCAATAGCAGCTGAAAAATATTTTTTCCCTCCACTTGATTTCACCTCATGTTGGGTTAAGAGTGGGCAGAAGTGGACTGGCCATATTGTCCACTGGAAAAATTCCTGGTGGGCCCCCTATTGGGTTCCCCCTGGGGCCCTCAAAAATTGCTGCAGCCCAACACCTTTTGGTACGGGAAATTTCATGAAAATAATCAAAAGGCGTAATGGATCTGATTGCATAGACTGCCAGTATATCAGAATGTTCAAACTTTTCTCTGATTGGGCCTAACTATGGTCTTCCCGATATGCCCATCCCACCCACCCCCAGTTGAACCATTTTTGTTGAATGATTAATGAAGATGATACAAAAATCCGATCAAGATGTCCTCCATAATAAAATATCCACAATTGACCGCTCAGATGCAAGAAAGCCATGTTCGTTCAGTTCGCAAAATCAAAATTTCTCTGGGTCTGGGGCCCCATTGGTGCATTTCCCGGTAACTTTTCTTGGCCCAGTCCACCTCTGAGAGTGGGTCTCCCTTGGGTAACAAAAAATTCAGGCCAACTGGAGCATCTAAGTGCTCTTTTTAAGGTTTAAGTTCCCAGATCAAAGTGAAGGAATAACATTAGCACAGGGATTTTTTGGGGGTGTCTGCAGGGGCCGAATATGGGACCCATTCCAAATGGTATTTTGACATGATTTTTCCCATTTCAAACCCCAAATTTCCCAATCTTTCATCAAATAAAAATTTAATCCTTCTGTAACTCTTGAAGGCCTAATTTTGTCTTTCATCACTTTTTACTGCAATAAAACAAGGTGTCTCAACATTACTTTTCAATGGTCACTAGTAGCACAAGTATTTTTTTCAAAAGATTTCAACCTACCAGCAAAAGGAGCTTTAGTTTAGCATGATACTGCTCATAAATAATTGTTTTGTTGCAATTTATTGGACAGGGCCAGTTGGCACTCTCCAATAAATTGTAAGAAAATAATTTTCTATAAATATTTTTCTTCTACTGCTGAGCCAGCAACAATTTAGTGCAAACAATGTAAAGTCACTATAGTGGCTTTCAGGTTTCAGCACTTTTAAGTAGAACCCTGATAGTGGCTTATAGCACTCACCCAGTTAATGTTCTCAGTTCAATATGAAGGTAACATTTCTTTTGTGTTTCTTCTCCCAAATAAATTCCCAATTGGAGCCTTTATGATGCAGATTTTCTTGGACCGTTTCCCAAAGGGGGCAAAAGAATCAATGTAACAAAATGATCTAAGAAATATCAGGTTAGGAGTACATAAACCAATTTGGGGAAATTTAAGATATGAAAGTATATAAGCTGTATATTTTCCAGAAAAAGTTGTGGGAGAACTAGCCTACCCCCAGCCCCCCTCCCAACTCAGCTACACTACTGAGGTGGAGGGGGGGGGGGGGGGGTCCAACTAAATTGCATATTGCACAAAAGAATAATGCCAACTTATCATACCCACATTTTTAAAGAGATTAAGGTGTATACAAGTACTTGGAGTGGATTTCATGCATCTGTCCATGAATCTGTCTATCTGCCTGCCTGCCTGCCTGCCTGCCTGCCCAAAATCATAAACATGCAATATAACTTTATTCAAAAGTTGGATTGTGATGAAATTTAGTTTATAGCCTTCCATCATATTCCAAATACTAAAAAAATTTCATCAGCAAATGATAGATTCTCAGAAAATTTATTATGTATCTTCCTTATCCTACTGCTAAATATCTTTGTAAAATTATGATGCATTGTCATCCAAGAGTTCTGCTCCTTTATTTACTGGAAAATGTATATTTTGGACTTTATTTTTTGCACACCGAGCATGGGCTGATTAGAGAGGGGGAGGACAGCACACCTTCCCTCCCCTCCCTCCATATTTTTTATTACTCCCTTTTTTACACATACACAATCACCAAAACAAGTGGATATGGTATCATGTTGACACATAGACAAACACTAGCAAAGGTATTGGATGTTTATTTATCAGGTACAGTATGGCCACCATGAACTGGTCACTTTCCACAGGTGGGCAATATTTCCATGGACTCAATAATATTAGATTCTGAACACTAATTATAGGAATAATCATCAAAAATTTAATTAATGAAGCACTGGGTACAACCCAGTGCTTCATTAATTAAAATTTTGCTACTGCTGATTTTTATGCCCCTCGAAAAAAAAATTTTCTGGGGCATATAGTGTTGGTCATTTCCATCTGTCTGTCTGTCAGGAAGATTTTCGTGTCCGCTCCATAATCTGAGATGCTTCGTTGGATTTTGTTGAAACTTGGCATAAAGTTGCTTATGGTGAGATGCTGTGTTGCGCACAAAATTTGTTTTTGTTTGATGGAGTTCAGGATCACAGATCAAGGTCATAGTTCGGGGGCATCCATGGCCAGGCGGTCACTGTTATTACCTGGTAAACGCATGCGTCGATATCACTGCCCACTCATGAATTATGACCAGTCCACAGTGGCTATACTGTATAATACCAAACCTCATGCATACAGGTATGATCCTGCAAAGAAGCTGCCGGAGGGCCACAATGACTTTCTGTTTTCCAAAATTTTCCCCGGAAAACCCCTCACACCCCACTTGCTGCTATATCGTTTTACATCATGACTCATGATTTATTTGTGACATCATCCCACAACTCAGAAGCCTGGAATCACCACTGCAGAGAGGGGTATAATAGCATGAATTGTATATTCTTGTTATATATACATTTCCAACACCAAACTGTTCATCATATCTTTAACCTGTTAATCACATATAAGTCATTGAATAAATCTTGGTAAATTTAATAATTTAATAAAAAAAAATCTTTGTGATCTTTTGAAAAGTTATACTGACAAGCAGCTCTGGTAATTCACCCTCAGCAATCACCCTCAGCGATCAGCAGTGACGAGGAAAAGTCTGAGGAAACGAAAAATATCCACAGCAAAAATACTGCCGAGGATGGCTTCTTCAGAAAACCTTGTGGTGGCAGAAATTGCACAACTTTCAGGTTACACAAGGAAGCAAACCATGTGTGTTGCACTACACTGTTTTGCTAATCTTACAGTTTACAGTACAAGTTGCAGTATAACCACTAGAAACTATGTGTTCTGCTTCTTCTATGTTGATAACACCAGAATCTGACATAAGTTTCTGGAATGCTCTTACAGAGCTTTCCAGAAACTGATGTCAGATTCTGGTGCTATCAACATAGAAGCAGTGAGATACTTAGTTTGTGGTTATGCTGCATCATATTTTCACTCATACTATACATATTGAGCAAGTCACCGGCTTACTTCCAAGGTTTTTTCTCAGCATTCACATGGTTCATGATATTAGCATGATCTGATTGAGTGAAAGTTTCTACACATTGATTGTGATTATATACACATGTATCTCAAACTACTTTCACATGTTAAAGTTATTTGAAAGTTTTCACTTCACCGCATACTACATATACATGGCAATTGAGACTATGACCTTCCCCCTGATGATTTTTGCACATTCGAGCAGGTTTCACAGCAATTGCTGGAGAAGCACCAGTTTTCCACAGCAATTTTTTTGCTGAGGAAACAAGGATGAATTACCAGGACTGCTGACAAGCCACTCTTACCCTGCAATACCATTTGGCTGCCACACCTCCAAACAAATATTTAGTCCATTTTATCTTAATTGTTTGGCAGAGTCCCTGAACTTCCGTGAACTCATTCACATAAGGCATGATCAAATAAGTATTCAATTTATCATTTGGATGCAGGAAAATGACCCAAATTGGCAAAAAAACAAACTGCTACTGATAACATGAAGATGCCGAGAAACTGAATGTCAGGAACACCTGAGGCCCCGTAAGGCCTGGGCTGACGTGGGGTTATTTAGTCCCGCTGATGAAGTTGCGGGAAAATTAGACCAACGTGGAGGGTCGGAATCCAAGTGTCGTGAACTCGGCGCAGGGAGCTGAGTTAGACCGACGCCGTGATTCCTTCTCTGCCAAATTGGCCTGAAATAGGTTTGATTTCCGTTAGGTGTGATTCCTAATCACTTCAGGCTGTATAATGGAAAGAATGATTTAAAGTAACAACAATTCTTTTATTTACACATAAAAATAAATCCGTTTCAATATTTCAGCAATCAACAATTCGATTCTTTTCACAGAAAATGGGTTGCTAGGGTTAAACAATTCTCAACAATCATATAGTCGTTCTATAGCCCTGTACTGGCACTATAGTCTACACACTGGAAATGTTACTACCATGAGCTCGCCATAAGAGCTTCACAAATCTGAAATGTTATTACTGTGAGCTCGCCATAAGAGCTTCACCTGCTTAGGCTCAAATGTCAATGTCTGCATGTAACTGTACCTCTGGCTGTCGGAGGGTTCCGACCAGCAATGTTCGTCATCTATAAAGCCACCGTACTTCTGATTTGGGTCAGATATTGTCTACTCATACCTTATGTGCCTTTTGAAAGTCCTCCGTGAAAGTCCTATTGAAATATTCACCGTTCCTGGTTGAATTCACGATTCACAAATGCCCCTTTTTTGTGCTAGGAAATTGTCACTCACACCGATCTCCAGTCGGTATTACGATGCTTCGACAGCAAAACAAACTACTCACGACGCAATCAGTCTGACGCTTCAAAGGGTTAATACGCACAATACAATTAACCTACACTTCTGACTATTGCAGGCTGATACCTGCTACTCGACAATCTAAACTTTAACGTTCCACCTTGGGTGTTCTTTCTCAACGAATTTGGCACTTGTAGCCGCCTATCGACCTTAAGCTAAATCAATCCTGGAATGCCCTCTCTGGCGATTCCAGCCGTTTCAGGGTCCTGTGATCGAAGGTACCCCTTGCCAGGAAACAGAGTCCGCCTGTCCTGGACTTCACCAACGTGTGTGTGACCCCAAGTGTGTGTCTAATGCTCTGCTCTTCAAGGCATATATACTTTTTATCCTAAACTGTCAGGTGGACCGACGCTCATCTGTCCACCTGTCAAAACGGTGGGAGATGACATATATCGAGACAAAATCAATACAAGTCATCTCGCGCCTGACTTAACAGTGATTTCACTTGTCGAGAAAACCGATTCGTTCTTGCCATTATTGCTACCTAATGATCAGGTGACGATACGATAGACATTTCTATCGTTTTAGAATCTCGTTTCTCAATTGGCTGTGACGATATCTTGCCACCAACCGATTACGTCTCGTAAGACTTGCGACTACTGTATAAATTAAATGAGATTAGACCTTATCTAACATACCGTTTCTCCCCTGGGTCCCTGCGCTAAAGCTGGATATACACCACGTGTTTTTTCCAGCTTTACAGAGAAGTGAAATTCATGTGGGTTTTTCGCCTTGATGCGGAATATATTTTGAACTTACAATATCTTTAAATATGAGGCCCCTTGCCCCTATATTTAGGCTGGCTTTGCCCTGACACTGAACTGAACCAATCGTTGAATACCAAAACCATTTCCTTCAAATTTTCTTTCATGTATTTGCTTCAAATAATTGTTGAGGCTTCATAGAAGTTTACATTTTCATGAAAGAAGTGACTGATTTTCTTTTCAGCATTGTTAACCTCAACCATTTACCCAAAGCAGACAATATCAAAATTTATTATTTTTTCAAATATTTAAAAAAAATTCAACAAAAAAAAATTCAAAGTCAGATACTGAATACAGTGGAGCCCACTTAATTGGATATCTCTTAACTGAATAACCCTGTTGAATGAGTATAATTTCCCAACAGAAAACCATTTACCATACCTCCAGTACAAATTTGACCTGTTAATTGAAGATAGGTTATAGAGTAAACTCCTGTTAATTGAATAAAAAGTTGTGTAACCCGTCGAGAAAGTACCCTGACTCTCCACAGTTTTTCTTTGTTCCTATACCTTTTTGGCCTCAGTACATTCAATACAGGTATTTAATCTAGTTTATGTTGTGTTTGACAGAGCTCATGGAGTTCTGTCAAACAAGATATAATAGAATAAATGCTGAGTTTATCTCTAGAATAAAGGAAATAGTGACACAATCCCTGTTAATTGAATACTCCTATTAATTGAATAATTTTTATTTGCAAAGTGGCTATTCAGTTAACAGGGTTCCACTGTACCAGTATCGAACTGATACTGCGGTGTACCCTCCCAAAAATACTGAAACCGATACTGAACTAGACATTCCAATATTTCCCATCTCCTGTGGCGGATCCAGGATTGAAAAAAGGGGGGGGTGGAAAATTGAGTGGCAGAGCCACGAACCGAGGACCACAGGCGCGAGTTGGGGATGACAAGACAGCTGAGCATTTATCAGACCTCGCCGTTACCGCAATGTGCGGGTTTGAGTTACGTGTTTCAAAACAGGAAATTTGTGAATGTTATATTTCCAAGCACCCTCAGCGTATATGACCAGCCAGTCATTATTCATCGCATGAACTCTTATGGTGAGTTCTTATGGTGATAATATTTCATCCAAATAACATGTATCATACTACTTTCGTTGATGAATCGACATTTATGTTGACTATGATTGGTACAATGTATGGTCTGTAGTCTGTACCTCATTGAGGTACAGACTACAGACCATACATTGTACCAATCGTTTATACGATGGTGTCTTGTCGCGAGAACTCCTCGTGTAAAGATAATTTCAATACAGGTTGAATTTGACTTTGAAAAATTGCTTGTTGACACCCCTTTCAAATATCAAAGGGGGGGGGGGGTGGAAATCCACCCTATCCACCCCCTCTGTATCTGCCCATGCTCTCTAATATATTACAATGGTGGATGCAGCCAGTTTGTTAGGTAATGGATTAACCCAGTACAAGGTGAAATGAAGTGGGTGAAGAAATATTTTTGTGGGCAGCAGAAAATATTTTGTTCCTCCCCCACCTCATTTAGCCGGTGCCTGATACCTATGGGCCTGTCCATAATTCTAAAAGATTTGACCAAGATGATGTAATACTATTTCATATTAGGCTTAATAAAATTAAAAATCTGTTTCTCAGGCCCTCCCGCATGGTCCTTTTGACATGCTTTTTTTTTCTAACCAATGCAAACTTGAAAAAATAAAAATTAAATGGTTTATGTCCGATATCTTAAACAAGTTAATAAAATTGATAAATTTGTCCCTTGAGTGCAACAAGGCTTTGCAATGCTTTAGCATTGCAAAGCCTTGTTGCACCCAATGGACGAAATACACCACCACCCTTGCTATTCTGTAGATTATGAGGTCTGAAACATAAAATAAACCAAGAATATGAACTTCTGATGGCAAAGAAATAATTACAAAAATGAAATATAAAATAAAAAACCGCCCGCCCGCATGCAATTTTACAAAACTTGGCCTGAGAAACAGAACATCTACTTTGTGTGGCCTTATAAAAGTTTCTTTTCACAATGTATTCTTTATATTTTTGTACAGGTGCATTTTCCTTGCTTTATTTCATTTTGTGGATGTTTCTGATTAGTGATACTCCAGCCAAACACAGAAGAATAACGAAAGCAGAACTACATTATATTGAGGAGAGTTTAAAAGAAACTCTTCATTCAAAAGATGATGAGGTAGGCTAGCAGGCTAATAACGAATAGTATATTATAGGGAAATGTTGATAAGGTGGATGAAACAAAGTATCAAATTGATAGGGTCGTTATGAGGGGACTTCATTGACCGGTTAAATTCTAAAATCACTTACGGCTTCACACTGTATGCATAGGCTTGTTTTCTCATTCCAAAACGAGTCATCCTATCAAGTTACAATGAAATCCCTTCATAAATACAGCCTGTAGACTGTGCTAGAGGTTTTTGGGCTTCGGGCCCCTGTAGCCTTCACGGTTGACCGCTTGCAACCAAACGGGGACGTCCTCATCTAGACATTATACTGAGTCATCCTACCAAGTTACAATGAAATCCCTTCATAAATATGACCTGTAGTCTGTGCTAAGGTTTTTTGGGTTTTGGGCTCGGGCAGCCATCATGGTTGAATGATCACGACCAAAAGGGGACGTTCTCATCTAGGCATTATCTGGAGTCATCCTACCAAGTTACAATGAAATCCCTTCATAAATATGACCTGTAGACTGTGCTAAAGGTTTTTGGGCTTCGGGCTCCTGTAGCCATCACAATCGCGACCAAAAGGGGAGGTTCTCATCTAGACATGACCTCAAACCTGCATATGTAATTCCGTGACGATCAGATAAGAACTACGGAGTGTAGCCTGTGCTAACGGAAAATGTGAACAGACTCACAGACTTCCGCACTCGTGATGGCAATAGCTTATCTTGACTTTGTAAAGTTAAGCTAAAAATGTATATATAAAATTATTTTGTTACAATGTATTGGAGAGTGTAGGCACTCTCCAATAAATTGAAACAAGATAATTGTTCTGAAACAAAATATTGGTAATCTGAAGCTCCCTTTGCTGGTTGTATGGCATCTTTGAAAAAAAATACTCATTTTGAACCTTTGAAAAATAATTTACAACTCCATCAGTTAAAGTTATATATATGGTGTCTACAGAATTATTCTTCATCAAAGACAAGCTGAGGATAATGGCTTCAAATTCTTTTTTAAATGAGTTAAAAAAGTCATATTTCTCTTCTGAATCATAACAATTGACTCCTCATAGGAAAGTGCTTTACAACTTATTTCAAATAAAGGTGATTGGTATAAACAGGGTCATAACTAATGGGGTGGGATTGTAGGGGGTAACACCTCCTTAATTTTTTTCATTTGGGACAATTTAGTCTGGATTGGAAACTTAAATATCAACTCGTACTCGCTTGTAATCATGCACTTTCTTTTGAGACTTGATTTTATTTTTTGACTTGACTTTTTGTGTTACACGCACACAGTTGGTCATACAATTGACGTTTGCGATACCTGATTCAGTCTGTTGGGAGCCCAGCAAAAACCAATTTGGAATAAGGTGCTTGCTCATTAAACAAGAAGCTGGGAATTATTTATTTATTTATTAGCTCAACTTTGGCGAAGCCAAATTTGAGCTTATGGCATGGCCAGTCGTCCGTCATCTGTCTGGCCGTCTGTCTGTCAACAATTCAATACGGCTCGTGCTAGAGGCTGTATTTATGAACCGATCTTTACGAAACTTCTTGGGTACCTTTGTTATGACCGTGGGACGAGAACGAGTGTTTTGGGGTCCGATCCGAAATTCAAGTTGGCCGCTGGCAGCCATTTTGTACAGACTTAGGTGAAATCAGATTTTTGCGCAGAACTTCCATACGAAAGCGCTGATTTGAATAATTTTTTGTATGAATGTTTAGTACCATGGGATACATCACATATAATACGGTTTTTTTTCTCGTACGTAAATTATGCAAATTAGACTAAATTTGATGTATTTAGTGTTACTTTCAGCACTGTAAGTGCAAACGCCAATACGGCTCGGGCTAGAGGCCGTATTTATAAACCGATCTTTACGAAACTTCTTGGGTACCTTTTGTATCACCGTGGGACGAGAACGAGTGTTTTTGGGTGCGGTCTGAAATTCAAGATGGCCGATGGCAGCCATTTTGTACAAAATTAGGTGCAAGCAGATTTTTGCACAGAACTTCCATATGAAAGCGCTGATTTGAAAAATTTTTTGTGTGAATGTTTAGTACCATGGGATACATCACATATAATACGGGTTTTTTTCTCATGCAGAAATTATGCAAATTAGATGAACTTTGATTTTTTCAGTGCTACTTACACACAGTAAGTACACATGTCAATACGGCTCGGGCTAGAGGCTGTATTTATCAACCGATCTTCACGAAACTTCTTGGGTACCTCTGTTATCACCTTGGGACGAGAACGAGTGTTTCTGAGTGCAGTCCAAAATTCAAGATTGCTGCCAGTGGCCATTTTGTACCGAAATTAGGTCTAATCAGTTTTTTGTACACAACTTCTATACGGCTCAGGCTAGAGGCCTTATTTATGAACTGATCTTTACAAAACTTCTTGGGTACCTTTGTTATCACCGTGGGATGAGAACGGGTGTTTTTGGGTGTGGTCCAAAATTCAAGATGGCCACTAGCAGCCATTTTGTACCAAAATTAGTGCAATCAGTCTTTTGTACAGAACTTCTGTATGAAAGTTCTGATTTGAATAAATTTTTGTATGAATGTTTAGTAAAATGGAATACATCACATACAGTACAGGTTTTTTTCCTGTGCAGAAAAAATGCAAATTAGATGAATTTTGATTTATTTAGTGCTACTTATACACTGTAAGTGCACATGTCAATACGGCTCGGGCTAGAGACTGTATTTATCAACCGATCTTCACGAAACTTCTTGGGTACCTTTGTTATCACCTTGGGATGAGAACGAGTGTTTCTGAGTGCGGTCCAAACTTCAAGATGGCTGCCAGTGGCCATTTTGTACCGAAATTAGGTCCAATCAATTTTTTGTCACAACTTCTATACAGCTCGTATTTATGAACTGATCTTCACAAAACTTCTTGGGTACCTTTGTTTTCACCTTTGGACAGGAATGAGTGTGTTTTGGGGTGCCTTTGTTATCACTGTGGTATGAGAACAAATATTTTGGGGTTCAGTAAGACCCACTCTGGGACTCAAAGATTTCTTTTCTAGTTTAGCATCTGACTGTCACCCACTTTTACAATAGTTTACCTATACATTTGTTACAGGCTACGGTCAGTATTTATGCACAGACCGTTACAATACTTTATATGTACCTTTGTTATCAGGTCATTACCTAGATGTTTGTCATTGCTGTGTCACATACTATACATGTACATGTCTTGACAAGTTGAGCTACAGTGTCATTGACACTTTCATTTATTTATTAGGGTTTAACAGCACTTCAACAGCCAAGGTCATATTGTGTCAGTGACAATATTACGGGTGGAGGAAGCCCGAGTACACGGAGAGAATCACCGAGGAGCTTCTCAACATTGTAACTCCACACTGCAGCACAGGCAGGGTTAGATTGGTTGAAGACCAGGCCTGAAAATAAGCAGCCTGACATTTGCAGAATGAGGTCCCCAGCAGGTGAATTTGAAGATGCTATCCCATGCAGTGGGCCAATTTATCCTCTGGGTACCTCTTTCTGTTTAGTTTTGAGACCCTCACTCAGATTGAGGTTCACAGAGGGTAAATTTAGTGATGCTACCCTGCTATGCAGGATAGCATCACTAAAGTCACTGTCTGGGGACCTCATTTTGCAGATGACAGTCTGCCTGTTCTCTGGCTTGTTGAAGACATGCGCACCATCGGCATCCAGTATGTCTTAGTACAAGGCGTCATCGTGCCCCCATGTGGACAATCGGGGTTAAGTGCCTTGCCCTTTGATACAATGCAGGAGTTTGAATCAATCGCTCAGATGGTCACCCATACAGGGACTAACCGGGCTCGACGTTGCTTAACTTCAGTGATCTGACGAGAACCAGTTACTGCAATGCCACCACACCCCCAAAGAAGCTGGGAAACCCATGCATCATGACTACTACATGTATTTATCCACGAGTATAGGGGCAGGGAACAACCTAGAATCCTGGCTATTTTCTGCTTCTAACTTTGTGGTTTATAACTCATTTTTGGTGGAAATAATCTGCAATATACCAAAATCTGTTGCTAAATGTCTTCTCCAGGCCTGAAAATAAGCCGTTTGACATTTGCAGAATGAGGCCCCCAGAGGGTAAATTTGATGATGCTATCCCATACAGTTGGAAAATATATCCTCTGGGTACCTCTTTCTGTTCTGTTTTGAGATCCTGATTCAGATTGAGGTTCACAGAGGGTGAATGTAGTGATGCTACCCTGCTGTGCAGGGTAGCATCATTAAATTCACCCTCCGGGATCTCATTTTGCAGATGACAGTCTCCTTGTTTTCTGACTTAGTCTTCTTGCATATTTTAAATGTACATTGATGATCAAACATCCATTAACTTACTTTTTTATCATAGCCATGAGTCCAGTGACAAGATAACACTTATGTCATACAATTGGTTTGAACATAAAAGGTGCCTGTAAAAGTTTGCAGATTGCAGTCCTGTGAAAACAACATGATTGAGTCGCTGTTCACAAGGCCATTACAACCATTGCGTGTCAGTGTGTGGATGGAACATCAAATAGCAGAGAGCTATTAACCATCTCTGTCCACAGGTGTTTTACAAAGTAAATTATGATTGAATAGCACTTGCGTGCCAGTAACTGACATGACTTTTGCATATGGGCAATGATATGTTGTGGTTGGTAGAAGGGGGCAACAATCAACTGGTGATTTTGCTATTGATTAATAATGAAAATCTTGTTGACACCAGTTAGTTGATTAATTGTTTCAACACTACTTGAGTTTTTGAACTGTAATTGGGTCTAACTAATGTAAAAAACCCATCAAGGCATGCTTTCAGTGAAGGCCGTGATAATAAAGGTGGAATATTTTATCATTAAGGACTTGAGCCATCCCAGTCGGGACAACTCCCTCCTCAATCAATCATCTTTGCAGCATCCCTGGTTATAAAATTTTATTACTTTCCAAAGTGTGATTTACTGGGATTTCCGTGTTTGATTATAAACAATAACTTCACAAGTGAATTATGCAATCAACAATTGGTCATGTATCTATGCACGCAAACCCTTTACCTAACATGAAAAGCAGACGACACTTGCATAAAAAAATTCTTGAATAACTATTATTTTCATTTTTTGTCTCAAAAACATAGGTTATGACCCCTCATTGGAATGAGCTCAACGAGCTCGTTCCAGTGAGGTGTCATGACCTATGATTTAGAGACAGAAAATGAAAAAAAATAATGAAAATTAATTGGCGATTTTTTAGAATAGCGCGGACCGGTTTTGGCCATTACGTTAGGTAAAGGGTTAAATAATATAATTATCATTAATAATGAAACATAATAAACAGAGTAATCACTTGACTGGACTGGTTATGTGAAATAATTCATTCAAGGCGATGGACTATATTGTAAAACACTCATGCACATTCGCACACTCGTGTCTGTACAGTGTCCCTCACCTCTCATGAATTATTTCATATAACCAGTCCAGTCAAGCGATTACTCTCTATATCATTTACATGAGCATCCACTAAGTCTCTTCTCTAATTTGTTGTTCATTATGTCATTGGCTTGTCATCCACCAAAGTTTTGTTTGTGTGGAAATTTAAGTTGAAAAGGTTGTGGAATAGATATTGTTCTTATCATCCAGAAATTGTGTTAGTTAAAGGGTTAAAAAAAAGCAGTCAGATTACTCTTGTCACTAAAAATGTCCCATTTCACCTAAACTGTTATCTTCTGGAGTATTAAATTTACCAACAAGAAAAAATTTGACATACATTCCATCTACCCTTGAGCTGAATGTTATCTTGTCAATGGTAAGAGAAGTCAAATAAAAGGTGTCTTTATAAATTTTGTTGACCCTTCTACCACTGTGACTTATTCTAAAAGTTTGAAAGAAGCTTGGTATATCTACGCCATTGATGATTAGAAGCTGTTTTAACAAGCTGTTAACTGAAAAAGGATATGTTTTCATTTTTGGAATTCAATTTGAAAAAATTTCTACAATCCATTATTACTATTTCTATTAGTTCCTTGAATCCTTCTCCCTATGTAACATGTAACCAACTAACCCTGAGCATTTTTAGCTCAACTTTGGCGAAGCCAAATTTGAGCTTTTGTCATGGCCCGTCGTCTGTCTGTCCATCTGTCCGTACGTCAACAATTGGATATGGCTCGGGCTAGAGGCCGTTTTTATGAACTGATCTTTACGAAACTTCTTGGGTACCTTTGTTATGACCGTGGGACGAGAACGAGTGTTTTTGGGTGCGGTCCGAAATTCAAGATGGCTGCCAGCCGCCATTTTGTACTAACGATGCAGAAATCTGTTTTTTGTACAGAACTTCCATATGAAAGCTCTGATTTGAATAATTTTTTGTATGAATGTTTAGTACCATGGGATACATCACATATAATGCGGGTTTTTTCTTGTGCGTAAATTGTGCAAATTAGACTAATTTTGATGTTTTTTGGTGTTGCTTTCAGCACTGAAAGTGCAAATGCCAATACGGCTCGGGCTAGAGGCCGAATTTATGAACTGATCTTTACGAAACTTCTTGGGTACCTTTGGTATCACCGTGGGACGAGAACGAGTGTTTTTGGGTGTGGTCTGAAATTCAAGATGGCCACCAGCAGCCATTTTGTACCAAAATTAGTGCAATCAGTCTTTTGTACAGAACTTCTGTATGAAAGTTCTGATTTGAATAATTTTTTGTGTGAATGTTTAGTACCATGGGATACATCACATATAATACGGGTTTTTTTCTTGTGCAGAAATTATTCAAATTAGATTAACTTTGATTTTTTCAGTGCGACTTACACACAGTAAGTACACATGTCAATACGGCTCAGACTAGAGTCTGTATTTATGAACTGATCTTCACGAAATGTCTTGGGTACCTTTGTTATCACCTTGGGATGAGAACAAGTGTTTCTGGGTGCGGTCTAAAATTCAAGATGGCTGCCAATGGCCATTTTGTACCAAAATTAGGTCTAATCAGTTTTTTGTACACAACTTCTATACAGCTCAGACTAGAGACCATATTTATGAACCAATCTTTACGAAACTTCTTGGGTACCTTTGTTATCACCGTGGGATGAGAGCGAGTGTTTTTGGGTGTGGTCTGAAATTCAAGATGGCCACCAGCAGCCATTTTGTACCAAAATTAGTGCAATCAGTCTTTTGTACAGAACTTCTGTATGAAAGTTCTGATTTGAATAAATTTTTGTATGAATGTTTAGTAACGTGGAATACATCACATATTGTGCAGAAATTATGCAGATTAGATGAACTTTGATTTATTCAGTGCTACTTACACAATGTAAGCACACATGTCAATACGGCTCAGGGCAGAGGCTGTATTTATGAACCGATCTTCACAAAACTTCTTGGGTACCTTTGTTATCACCTTGGGACGAGAATGAGTGTTTCTGGGTACGGTCCAAAATTCAAGATGGCTGCCAGTGGCCATTTTGTACCAAAATTAGGTCCAATCAGTTTTTTGTCACAAGTTCTATACAGCTTGTATTTATGAACTGATCTTCACAAAACTTCTTGGGTACCTTTGTTTTCACCTTGGGACAGGAACGAGTGTGTTTTGGGGTGCCTTTGTTATCACTGTGCTGTGAGAACAGATATTTTGGGGTTCAGTCAGACCCACTCTGGGACTAAGATTTCTTTTCTAGTTTAGCATCTGACTGTCACCCACATTTACAACACTCTACCTATACATTTGTTACAGGCAACGGTCAGTATTTATGTACAGACCGTTACAATACTTTATATGTACCTCTGTTATCAGGTCATTACTTAGATGTTTGTCATTGCTGTGTCTCATACTATACATGTCTTTGTCTTGACAAGTTGAGCTACAGTGTCATTGACACTTTCATTACAGCCTTGGTGAGGATATATTTTCATGTAGTATGTGATATGGCAGCCTATCTGCTAATCATGTGCAATGCCAAATTGCCAATTGTTAGGCAGTTTATTCTAGCTTACCAATTAACTGTGTAATGCACAGGGTTAGTCCAAGCCAGGAAATAAGCAGACTGTCATCAGCAGAATGAGGTCCACAGAGGGTAAATTTGGTGATGCTGCTCAACACAGCAGTGGGTATCACTACATTTACCCACTGTGAACCTCAATCAGAACCAGGGTGTCAGGCCTAAAGAGAAAGAGGTACCCAGAAAATCAATTTGCCCACAGTATGGGATAGCATTAGCAAATTCCCCCTCTGATGACCTCATTCTGCCCATGACAGATTGCTTATTTCCAGGCTTGGGTTAGTCATGACAACTCTTTTCTTTCTGGTTATAAGATCATCACTATTATATGACTTAACCTTGTGCATTGCACAGCCTCAGTAAATGTACATTTTCATGCAGAGCGTGATATGGCAGTTACCAATTTTTTGTTGCACAGGGTTAGTCACATTTTCTGGTTATACAAAAATTGTCATTATTAACCCTTTACCTAACGAATTGGCTGCATCCGCCCACATAATTTACAAATTAAGTACCCGGTCAGACCCGGTAGTTAAAAATATATATTTCAAAAAATTTCAACGAAACCATATCATGTGACCCCTCATTGGATCGATCTCGACGAGCTCATTCCATTGAGGAGTCACATGATATGGTTTCGTTGAAATTGTTTGAAAAATGTGAAAAAACAAATATTACAATAATAAATTTTGATATCGTCTGCATTCGGTAAAGGATTAATGGAGTAACTAACCATGTGCACTTTACAGCCTTAGTGTAAATCTCAGCTATAGCAACTCTGTATGCACTGTATTAGTGAGGGCCAAAGCCAGCCTGTACTATTCTCAAAAAACATTTAAACTCAGCTTATGACCCCTAATTAGAATGGACTGTGGAAAGGTTTTTTTACTGAGTTCCAAAAATGAAAACTTATTCTATTTTCAATTAATAGCGTCTTTTATGTGACATGTTGGGAAGAGCTCCAAAAAGTGGTCAGTGTTGATGGTGGTACAGATGTCCAAGTTGAATCAAAACATTGGGATATAGTGTTAAAAATGGATCCTCAGAAATGCCATTTTCATAATTCTAAGGTCTTGGTCAGACATGCTAACTCTCCTGTATTGTCCAGGAAATTCTGTAAATTTAGTGTAAATCCTGACTTCCCAGAATTAGTACAGTCCCGGAATATAGTGCAGTCAAAAATGTTTTCTGTTTCGAGACATTCAGTGTCAAATCAGGCCTCTGAAGCTCCAATCATAATGAAATGAAACAAAAAATATGCATACAAGTTTGTTATTTAAAATAGAGGGTTTTATTATGAATAATCCAATTATATCCACGTTCTTTAGCTTTAGTATTAGTTATTGGGATGGGTTGTGATTCATCATCCATCAATACATCCATATGTCTGTCCATCCACAATTCCTTTAGTACACCTTACAGGCCACAGCTCTCACCCGATCAGTTCCAAATTTCATACGTGGCTTTGGGGCAATGCCTAGATGGGAGCTATTAAATTTTTTTGAATATCATTGAAAAACATGGCCACCAGTGGCCATCTTGCATTTGGAATATAAATTGTCAACAATTCCATTAGCACTCCCTACAGGCCACATCTCTCACTCCATCTATTTCAAATTTCATATGTAGCTTTGGTGTGATGTCCAGAAGGGAGCTATCAAATTTTTCTGAATTTTGTTGAAAAACATGGCTGCCAGCAGCCGTCTTGGATTTGGATATAAATTGTCCAACAATTCCTTTAGCATACTCTACAGGCCAAAGCTATCAGCTGATCAGTCCCATATTTCATATGTGGCTTTGGGCCAATGTCTAAATGGGAGCTATAAATTGTTTTTGAATTTCGTTGAAAAACTTGGTTGCCGCTCGATCTTAGATTTGGCATATAAATTGTCAACAATTCCATTAACACACCCTACAGACTGCATTTCTCACCCGATCTTTTTCAAATTTCATATGTAGCTTTGGTGTGATGCCTAGATGGGAGATGTCAAATATTTCTGAATTTTGTTGAAAAACATGGCCGCCCACAGCCATCTTGGATATGGACATAAATTGATAATAATTCCATTAGCATCTTTCACTTGATCTTTTTTGAATTTCATAAATAGCTTTGGTGTGATGTCTAGATGGGTGCTATCAAATTTTTCTGAATTTTGTTAAAAAATATGGCTGCCAGCAGCCATGTTGGATTTGGCATATGAATTGTCAACAATTCCATTAGTACACCTTGCAGGCCGCATCTCTCACACAATCTTTTTTCAAATTTCATATGTGGTTTTGGTGTGATGTCTAGATGGGAGCTATCAAATTTTTCTGAATTTTATTGAAAAACATGTCTGCCGGCAGCCATCTTGGATTTGGCATATAAATTGTCAACAATCCCATTAGCACACCCAACAGACCACATCCGTCACCCCATCTTTTTCAAAATTTCATGTGTGCCTTTGATGTGATATCCAGAAAGGTGCTATCAAATTTTTCTGAATTTCATTGAAAAACATGGCCGTCAATGACCATCTTTGATTTGCCATATAAATTGTCAGCAATTCCATTATCAGACCCTACAGGTTGCACCTCTCACCCAATCTTTTTCAAATTTCATATGTAGCTTTGGTGTGATGTTTTTTCTGCAGAAACTTGAGTGAATGACTTGGCATTACTGAATCTTTCTATTTTGTTCAGTCCCTTCTTGGACAAGTTGAGCTGCAGAGTCATTGACACTTTCATTTTCTATTTTATTCATTTGAATTTACCTGTGTGGTCAATATACAAGTGCCGAAGCAAAAATTGGCGACTTAAGCACATCACCTATTGACATCCACCTTCACTTAAATAATGATTCCTGATAAATAAAATGTATGAAAAAGAATTAAAGAATATATATTCTTTTATTTAGTTCAAACATCGCCGCCATTTCTTCGTGCATTCCACTCCCAGTTATGTTTTGACCCAAACAGTAGCCTCTCTTCTTAAAGATTTGGTTTGGGCCATTTTTCATATACATGTACCTTTTAATGCATTCACCTGTACATGTATATAAAGAATCGTAGTGGATTTTGTACCACTGCCTAATTTCTAACAAAACATCTGGTGAGTGTGCTCCCCCACTCCCACCCCTTTGTATATCTATGCATCTGGATAAATAAATTATGCATTACAAAATTGTCCATTAAATTTTTGGTGGGTGAGGGAATGGGTTTCTCCTTTCTGTATTGTTGTCACCAGATTAATATATTATGCATTACATATGTATTTTGACAAGTAGTTTATTCTTTATTTCTTTCAATAAAAAATCATATATAAACTATCATATAAAAATATAAATTTCTTCATTTCACCATTAACTCCTTGCATGCTACTGGCAGATATTCCTGCCCATGACAGAATTTCTCTTGCACTAAAATAAGTATAATTTGGGCATATTCAGTCCATTTTTAGCTGCGATGAGCAGCTCTATATGTGGCAATGTCGGTCTGTCTGTCGGTCGGTCTGTCACCAACGAGTTTAAAAAACACCATAACTCCTAAAATACTTGATGGAATGACACCATTCTTGGTATGCCAGTGTATCTTCATGATGTCTACACCCTGTCAATAGTGCATGTCATTCGGATAATTTCTGTCACATTTATGGACTTGTAACCAACGAGTTTTTTTGTCACCAACAAGTTTTTTTGTCACCAAAGAGTTTTAAAACATCATTGGCATTTCACGAATCATCGCAGCTTCGGCACTGTGACAGTGCGCTCTAGTTGACCATGTGAATTGATTGGATTTTTCACTAATGATTTCTTGAATTAATTTAGATGAATTTTTCATCAAGTCTAGTCATGGCTGCTTCACAGCAGCCATGACTAGATTTGGTGAAAAATAACTTGAAAATACTCAGTGGGTTAAGAGTTAATGTTATCTCTTATTCCTGCTTTTCACAGGTTTTTTCAAGTATTCTTTAAAAAGCATTTGGAAATTTCAAGGCATCGACAATTGAAAACTTTCAAGAAAACTTTTGTTGTTGAACATTGTCTATTTATAGCAACCCTTCCCACACCCATCTCCAACCCACTCTAGGGTGGTGTCAAGTCAGGAGGTCGAGACACTTTTCTGTATGTAACAAATGATGATGGAGTGTTCCAGGAATCCAGTTGTTTATTGATCAATAATCAATGCGGGATAAATTAAATTTAATAGATAGTGCTGGTAGATGATCCCATTTATTTTTTACAGAAACCAGATGTGCCGTGGAAAAGCATTTTGATGTCACCACCATTTTATGCTATCCTAGCAGCAAATATAGCTTGTGATTGGGGAGGATATACATTGATCTCAAATATACCAACGTATATGTTAGATGTTCTTAAGTTCAATATTACAGCGGTAAGTTTTTCTAATAGCTTTACCTATATTAGTATATGACCCCTTTACCTAGATGGTTACTGATTAACCTTCAAATCCTCAAATTATTTTTACATTAGGCCTAAAAACATTAAAAATCTGTTTCTCAGCCCCCCCGCCCACCAGCATGGTCCTTTTGGCTGCCGCATGCTCTCTTTTTATAACCAATGCAAACTTAAAAACATAAAAATGAAATAGTTTATATCTGATATTTTACCAAAGTCAATAAACTTGTCCCTTGAGTGCAACAAGGCTTTGCAATGCTTTAGCCTTGTTGCACTCAAGGGACGTAATACACCTCCACTCATGCTACTCTGAAGATTATGAGGCCAAAATCATTAAACAAACCAGGAACATGAACTTTTTAATGGAAAAGAAATAATTACAAAAATAAAAAATAAAATAAAAAATCGCCGCCCACATGCAATTTTACAAAAAATGGCCTGAGAAACAGAAGATCTACTTTGTGAGGCCTTAATAACTACTATTTATTTATTAAGGTTTAACAACACTTTAACAGCCAAGGTCATATCGTGTCGGTGACAGTTTTATGGGTGGAGGAAGCCAGAGAGAACCACTGGACAACGACGAGCAGCTGCCAGCTCCCCAACATCGTAACTCTGCAGAACATGGCAGGGTTAGATTGGTTGGAGACATGTGCACAATCAACGTGCAATACAGCTTAGTAGACAGCGCCATCGTGCCCCCATTTGGACAATCGGGGTAAAGTGCCTTGACCAATGGAAACAATGTGGGAGTCCTAATCGGTTGCTCAGACGATCACCCTTCCAAGGACTAACTGGGCTCGACATTGCTTAACTTCGGTGATCTGATGAGAACTGGTTACTGCAACGTGACTGCACCCCCATTAATAACTATCATATATACATATACACAGCTGCAGATGACTTACCAGTGTTTCTACAGTATTGTTGGCTACCTGTATAAGCAGCCAACAATGATGTGAAAACAACTGTCAAGACAAAAACATCCTCCAAGTAGAGTTCTCAAGGAATTATGCACTTGGTACAACTTTTTTAGAGCAATATAAAAGGGGCAGTTTGTGGCTCTTTGGGGACAAAGGGTTAACGGCATGCATATTTTATGAAGGTCCATGTGTATATTTCATGTATGTACATTTGTCACATGACACATCCCTGAATGGTGTGCAAAGGCAGGTACAGAGGACCACACTTAATTGGATATATCTTAATTAAAATTAACCTTTTACCTTAGCCAAAGGCAGACAACACTTGCAAACAAAATTCTTGAATAACTAATTTTTTTCATTTTTTGCATAAAAAACATAGCTTATGACCTTCACTGGAATGAGCTGAGGGGTCATAAGCTATGTTTTTGAGGCACAAATTAAAAAATAGTAAAAACTGATTGTTGATTTTTGTGAATAATGCTTGCCAGTTTTGGCCATTACTTTGGGAAAAGGGCTAAATAACCCTGTTAAATGCATATAATTTCCAAACACCAAATCATTTATCTTAGCAGCTTTTATTGGTCAAATGAAGTGATGAAAGGTTATACATAGTTATTGGCAGCTCATTTCAGAGTTATTTTAGTTCAAATATTTTTCTCACCCTCAAAAAATTGTTACAAAGACATAATTACAAACCTCAGGCTCAGAATGAGTGAAATGATAGCACCCTGCGAATCTCAAATTTCGAGTGGAATGGATTCCTGAATGATGGCACCTTCTTGCAACTTCAAATATTGTCACTCTCCACTCATTAGTTACTTGTCTGTTTGGATAAATGAATAAAAAATGCGAAATATTCTGTAACAGATCAAGAGAGAAGTGTGGGAGCCAAAGCTTAAACCTACTACCCCTGCACAGAAAATGACCATTTTGCCACGAGACTAAGGGATCCAGACCAACCAGGCTGGTTGGTAAAGGCCTTTATACCTTGACTGCTACACTACTCTCCCATTCTTTTTGCGATTCACCACCCTTTAATTGCACCCTAAGTTCCCTAAGTTAGTAAGTTCCCCCTCAGAGTGATCAAAACAATGCCAGCATTGTCACCAACTGCTGAGCGCTGGTCATGGCACCAATGTAACAGATCGAGAGAGAACTGCGGTACCCGAGGCTTGAACCTATGACCCTTAGCACAGAATGCAACCAATTTACTACAAGACTAAGAGATCCGTCCAACCAGACTGGTTCGTAGATGGCCTTTATGTCTTGACCGCTACAATTCTAAAATGGAATAAAAGCAGTTTCGGAAGCAGAACCTCTTGATTAGTCTTGAACTGTTCTTCTACCATCAGGTCTCCTGTACAGGAGACCTGATGATCGGAAAATTGTTCAAGATTGGACACGTGGTAGGATTTTGAGAATATCTTGAATATTTGAAACTTTCCGAATCAGCATGACTTGAATCAAATTGAATTAAATTATCAGGATTATTTCAAATCAAATCAAATTTTGAATCTTTGCAGGGCCCCAGATAAAGGTCTTGGAAGTTTGCGGGTCTCCAGATAAAAGTCCTGGATGTTCACAAGAAATATTCTTAACTCCTTGCATGCTGCTGGCAGATATACCTGCCACGATAGGATTTCCCATGCCAGTGAAATTGCTTGTATTTTGGCACATTTAATCATATTTTACTCCTGTAAATTCCATGAATGTTTTCAAAAATTATTTCTAAGTTAACTCAAAAAGAATTTTTCATCAAATCTACTCATGGCTGCTTCAAAGCAGCCTTGACTAGATTTGATAAAAAATATCTAAAAAATACTCTGCAGGTTAAGAGTTAAATGTCCTGAATTTTCTTCTGTTTAGGGTTTAATAACGGGAATGGGAATCCCCAGGTTCCCAGTTCCTAAAGCCGATCACGATATCCGGGAAATCTATAGCACGGAACCAGGAATCTCACAAGACACTGTTTGCATGTTGAACTGAAGTTTTCTAAATTGAAAAAAAAACTGCCCAAAAGTAACTTTTTCAGATTTTGTCAACCCTTTCACGCCTGAAATCCTGCTTCCTGAAGAACATTTTTCACCAGTTCATTGTAGCTCTCAGTCAGTTCCGGGGGACTCCTCACTTTAACAGCAAGATTTTCACTCACTTCAAAGTTCAAACTTCATTATCAGAATCAATGGAATCACTCACTATTCACTACCCACTTCAACATCAACTCCTTCTTTACTGCCATCACAAGTCTCCTCTTGCTGTAAGCAGAAGAGGCTGGTTACCGCAAGGAAGAGGAAGTTGAAGCCAGGAGGTAGTGGTGATAAAACTAGCGATTCTGAAAACGAAGACGACTTGGAAGCGGATTTAGGTTTTCACACTCCTCTCTCAGGAAAAAACTTTTCCGTATGGAGATGGCAGATTGCCAATAAAATATGTTCTTTTTCACGATAATAAATGTGTCATGTTACTCTCGTAAATATACTTGATTTTATCTGAGACATTCCTCGGTTCCCGGTTCTGAGTGTAATTTCATTCCCTTCCTGTTACTATAGAAAACCAGGAATATATTAAACCCTACTTCTGTTAGAAGTGTACTACCCCTGCACATATTTTCTTCAGCCTAAAAATTACTGATTGGTCAAATATTCCCAGAGGATTTTTTAATGGCTAGAGCTGTTCGGTTTAGAAATCTTGCCTCGGTTTCAGTTTCAGTGTTGGTTGTGATAAAAGAGTCGAGTCTCGGTTTTGGTTTTTATTTCAAATTATTTCAAGTAATGGGAAACCTCAATGAACTACTCCCAACTGGGACCAAAGCCAATTTTTTCATGTTCATGATATGGACCTGAAATGTGATGTATATTATATAGCAGTATACAGGACAAGCAACATTCCGTGATAGTGTGGATCCATCCCCCTCACAGTCCATGCTTTTTTGTGTTGGACTTGATTTGATATGCATGTACTGCAAATGGCAACAATAACTGTCAATCTTGCAGTGTTTCCACCCCATACATGTGATGTCACACTCGTATTTGATTCCGAACATCCTTGGTTGTAATTTTCAACCAGATACTGATGATTTCACATCTTCTGGACATCTGAATGGGAATTACAACCGAGTCAGATTCAACAGCAAATTTATCCACTCATTGACTTTTAACGAGGTAAGCCGACAGAGCAAAGGGTCAACAATGTAACATTGAGCAGTTTAGCACAAATTACGCACAGAATAGAATTGAGCAATGACCTCAGCCAAGTGTATACTGAAACTACCAGACTGGTACCAGTATACTTTATTACAGGGAGGTGGTATTTGGCAAAATCCTGCATTCACCTTCAGTCTGCTTATTGAAGCCGTCTTTGTTTCCCAACATTTCTGGTCTGCATAATCAAGTTTGTCCCTCAATTCAACATTGTGTTTCATCTGAATATTGTTTCCGTATTCTGCCTTAATCTTCTTACAGAGTTTACATGTGGTGCATTTGTCTTTTTAACCCAGTTTTTTCCAAAGTGTATCCACACAGGACATTTATCATCCTTTCCAGGATGGTGTGTTTCATCACTAGTAAACATAACTTTCTCTGGTTTGACTGAGAATTAGATGTGAATACATAAAACCAAAAGTACAGTTTCTTGAGACGTGCATGGCTGTGACTTTCTTTTTTTTCTGACAACCGACACCTAGGGCTGTCGCGACTATCATTTTTTGTAATCGACTAATCGTGACCAGTAATCGATGGTTAGTCGATTAATAGTCGCTTCCCATGATTTTTTAGCAAATCATTCTTCTGTTCGTAAAACTCTGAAAATGACAATGGCACCAGTGTTTTCAGACGAAGTGGGGTTGTGGGAACAACAAATCGGTCCCGACTGAAGCTACATGTAGTCCAATCTTGGACCCACAGTCCGTAATATAATTTTTGGGGTTGGTACGTCCTGTAGGACGTACCAACCCCAAAAATAATATTACTGACTGCGGGTCCAAGTTTGAACTAGATTGAAGCCGATGAATTAAAATGAATTTACCAAAGAACGTTCCTGCATATGTTTCCTTTCTGCAATAAGTTTCTCGAAATTTTGAACATTGAGATCTATGCATTCCCTCGTCAGTTGTTAAAATTGGATCTTAGTCTGAAGTTCCGAACTTTGAGAAGTGATCTGACGTTCTGGCTTTCATCATAATTTTGTCACTTCCGCGCTTTGGGTTTTCCAATGGGTGCATTCGTGTGTACAAGACTGGAGAAATTCAGAAGAATCTATTCTTTTCGAGTAACTGTGAGTGTTCTTTCTTACACAGTCAGTGACAGTCGTACAGTCTTCCGGATATGAATGTTAACTATGGTTAGATATTTAAAGTTATTCACCTTCATTGATCAGTCACCTCACAAAACAATGCAATTTAGCCCCGACGTGTAGTAGACGTGTACCACCTTGAAAATGAACGACGATCGACTAAAAATAAAAAATGTCGACTACTTCAATAGTCGACGGTTAGTCGACTAATCGAATAATCGCGACAGCCCTACCGACACCAAGTAGATTTTTCGGTTAACCGGACAGCTCTATTAATGACTTTCTGGTTTGATTTCATCTTTAAAATTTTCTTTCAATTTCAGAATGGTTTTTTTTCTGCTCTTCCCTATATTGCTCTTTGGGTGACCATAAATTTCTCAGGATGGCTTGCAGATTTTCTCCGCGCAAAAAATATACTCAGTACAGGAGTGACAAGGAAAGTGTTTGAAGGCTGTGGTAAGTAAACAGATGATAAATACATCCAAACAAAATCCAAATTTCCCTTGTCAGGAACAAAAATGTTCTAGTGTGCCCTATATTTTTGTTTTATTTGGGCTTAGTGACACTTTCAACTGCCAGAGTCACATCGTGTTGGAAGGTAGATTATTCACTGATGAGCTTTGCAATTTAAAGTATGCCGAAACTGCTAAAAAGCCTTTCATTTTGCCAGCTCCACATATAAAGTGGATTAAGTAAGCCATTATGGAAATATGATTTTCAACCAAGCCTAGAAATAAGCAGACTGTCATCTGCAGAATGAGGTCCCCAGAGGGTGAATTTGGTGATGCTACCCTGCACAGCAGGGTAACATCACTAAATACACTCTCTCTGAACCACAATCTGAATCAAGGTCTCAACCATAAACAGAAAGGGGTTCCCAGAGGATACATTGGCCCACTATATGGGAAAGCATCAGCAAATTCACCCTCTGGGGGCCTCATTCTGCAAATGACAGATTCCTTATTTCCAGGTTAGTTTGCAACATGTTTATTTATTTATTTATTTATTTATTTATTTATTTGGGGTTTTAACGACATTTTCGACAGCCAGGGTCACCTCATGTCAGACAGTTTTACAGTTGGGGGAAGCCGAAGTACCAAGAGTCAATCACCGAGTAGAGGCAAGCAACTGTCAGGCTCCCCAACATACTAACTCAGTACAAGCAGGGTTAGCATTGGTTGAATACAAGTGCACTATCAATATGCAGTACGTCTTAGTACCTATGTCACTTATAGTGCGAAATACAATTCATTCATTCACATTGCCACCATGTCCCCATGTGGGCAACCAAGATTAAGTGCCTTGCCTAAACACAGTTATCCCTGGTGGGGATTGGACCATGGATCTTTTGGGTTGAAGTCCAATGCTGCAACCACTGAGCCACCGCTCTTCCAGTGTCACCCTTAACCCTTTAACTAGTGAATTGGATGCATCTGCCCAGGTAACATACAAATTCAGCAGTTAAAAAAAAATCTTTCAACAAAACAATATCATGTGACCTCTTATTGGAACGAACTTGTTACAATGATGGGCCACTATATGGTTTTGTTGAAATGTTTTAAAAAATTTGAAAAACGGTAATTAAAAAACAAATTGTGATATTGTTGCATTGGGTATAAAGGGTCAGGTAAAAAAGTTTGTTCTAGTTTGAACATTTTATTTTCCCGAGAAAAAATGGAAACATCAGAGGAATTTATAGTGTGATTTTTCACTCCCTTGGCATAATAGACCAAATGTGTTTTTTCACTCATTCTGCACCACTGTCTGTCCATCATGATGAGTGGACAAATGGAATTTTCCAGACTTGCACTGTGTCAAAATTGTAAAATTAGAACTTATAATTTCACCTCAAATAATCTCAACTGGTTGAGTGCAGGAAGCCATATTTGGGCTTTTTTCTGAAGTGCAGGTACTACAACTTAATGGTTTCATATTCAGTGGCTCTGTATCATGTTATCTTTGAAGTGATATTATTTATTCAGAAAGGATCTGCCGTGTTACAGTTTATGGGAGAGTGCCCAAAGGCACTCTCCCATAAAATGTAACAAGGCAGAGGCATGTGAACAAATTTTGATGAATAAAAATAATTTAGCACTTTTCCAGTTAACATGCTTCATCTACCCATCTGATCACCTATCTGGGCTCACTGGGAGGGCTTCTTAGTTTATAAATAGAACAATCAGTGACAGATCCAGGATTTGGGTTGGAATGGGGACGATGGTTAAAGTATTTTCAGTCATGTGCCATGATACGAAGCATCATCTGTTCCAAGGAATGTCAAGTTGGGATGAGCATGAGAAGGGGTATCCCCTCTCATAACCTGGGGCCTCTCTGGAGAAAATTTTAGAAAATAGGTGGTCATTGGCTTTTTTGCACATCACCACGAAAATATTTCTGCAGTTGTATATAAACTCATTCAAATTTTGCAAAATGAAGTCACTTTATGATGGCCCATACAACTGGAGACCCAAGGAAAGAGCTATGGCTGTATGCATGGGGTATGTTATTGTATGTGATAATACAGATATCACAGACCACACCATGCTCACCGGTCTCAGTGCTTGTAACAGAAATTGAGTTACAAAATTGGGGAGGAGGGGCACATGCTGGATTCCTCCACCCTACCCTTGGATCCATTGTTTGGGTACATCCATTATCTGACACAAGTTACTTTCTGAGTAATATATTTTGAATTACTATACAAAATGAGATCATATTGAATTCCAAGTATATCTAATAAAAATATAGGTCACAATTGATTTTGGCTGGATGATGATAATTCCTGTCAGACTTGTGGCCCTTGATATACCTCCCCTTTATAAATTCTTGAGATGACATTTGGAAACCATTTTGTTTCAAGTTGTGTTTGAAAACCAAATGATTTGCAGCTTGGTTCTGTTTAGAGAAACAACTTGAACAGAACTCTCTGAATAGGCTCAATTTATTACTGCCAGTCACAATTTTAATGTGAAGGATAAAAATGTTGAAAACTTGAATAACTGCATTGCAATTTTATTGATTTACATTTAACATGAATTTGGTCGATTTATTATTTGAGTGTTTTAGTGATGTGATCTATTCTAGATGTATCCTTAGACTGAATTTGAATCCTGCACCCTATGCAGCATGTAACCAACTAACCCTGGGTATTTTTACAACCTTCGTTTGTGTATATTTTTTTTCAGCTTATCAACTAATCCTGTGCAATGTGTATGGTTAGTCTGTCTTTGTTAGGTTACCAACTAATGCTATGCTATGCACATGGTTAGTCACTCGTTTCTTTCTAGTTATAAATAAAATCGTCTCCATTATCGCTAGCCCCGTGCATTGTACAGCCTTAGTAAGTGTACATTTTCATGTTGTGTGTGATATAGCCGTTACCAATCTTTTATAACTAGAATTGCACAGGGTTCGTCACTCTTTCTGGTTATAAATAAATTTCCTTATTAACTGAGTAACTAAACCCTGTGAACTATACTGTCTTAGTGTAAATCTTATCTAAATCTCACCTTTTACCCAACGTGACTGCCAAAGCCCACCAATACTACTAACCCATTACCTAACATGAAAAGCAGACGACACTTGCAAAAAACATTCTTGAATAACTAATTTTTTTTTCATTTTTTGTCTCAAAAACATAGGTTATGACCCCTCATTGGAATGAGCTCGATGAGCTCGTTCCAACGAGGGGTCATAACATATACTTTTGAGACAAAAAATGAAAAAAATAATGAAAATTAATTGGCAATTTTTGAGAATTGCGCTGACCAGTTTTGATCGTTACGATCTGGGTAAAGGGTTAACAAAAGGCATTCAAACTCAGCTTATTGTAATGGATTGTGGAAAGTTTTTTTTTTAGTGAATTCCCAAAATGAAAACATATTCTAATTTCAGTTAATAGCTTGTTTTATACAATATGGCCAAGTAACGCATAGAAGGACTGCACGGTATGTCAATAAACTGAGATTTACCCTTATTTAAAACTATACCAGCTATTTTTAATATAATATGGGAGCCGGAATTGGCCATTTTGCTGAAGAATTAAAAATTTGGTATTCAGTACCCTCTAGAGGTACTAAGATTAATCCACATAGGTTGTATCAAGGGCCTTCATAGGGGAGCTCTACATTTTACTTATGATCAACTGAAGAAAAGGCATGATGCCCAGATTATTTTTGTCACTCCTGAGGGACTCAAGGATTGACAGTGTAGCCTTTGGAGATGGCTTGCTTAATGTAGACTCATTCTTGGACTCTGTTTAAATTTTGTTCTGTACAAGATGAGCGCTTCAGGCCCCATGGGGCCTCTTGTTTAATTTAGGAATCGATTAATCATCGCATATAATCGATAATAATCAATTAATCATACCAGGATGACCCCGCCCCCCTCCCTCTCTTTGAAGTCGTTAAAAATTAAGTTCAAGTCAGTTGACCTACCTCAAGTAAACAACGAAGACGATCCTCTTTGAACTTTTGGACTGTCAGTGTAATAATCAAGACCGGTCGTCAGTTGCAAAACACGGATGGTTCAAAAGTTCAGAACATCAAAGCTTTGAATGTACCTAAAAGACAAATGCTTCTAACGGCTTCTTGAAGTTTAACGTCGATGTTCTTCACCTTTTACCTTCAGCATCTATAGTTTTTCATCCAATTTTTTTTTAATTATGAAATGTCTAAAACGTGGTAAAATTGATTGATTCTTCAACAATGGAAAATACTATTTGATTTCGGCTTGACCGATCGATGACAGCCCTAGTAAGTAACATTATTGTATCAAAATATCAACATTAAAGTCGGTATTGGGCAAATGTTGAATTCACAAAGTCATCCTATTCTATCATTTCTGTCATTCCCCAAATATTCTGATTTTTAGCTTAACTTGACAAAGTCAAGATAAGCTATTGCCATCACGTGTGCGGAAGTCTGTTAATCTGTGAGTCTGTTCACATTTTCCTTTAGCATAGGCTACACCCCGGAGGTCTTGTCTGAACATCACAAAATTTCATATGCAGGTTTGGGGTCATGTCTAGATGAGAACGTCCCCTTTTGGTCACGATCTGTCAACCGGTATGGCTGCCCGAGCCCAAAACCCCAAAACCATTAGCACAGTCTACAGGTCGTATTTATGAAGGGATTTCATTGTAACTTGGTAGGATGCCTCTGTATAATGCCTAGATGGGAACATGCCCTTTTGGTCATGATCTGTCAACCGTGATGGCTGCCCATGCCCAAAACCCAAAAACTTTTAGCACAGTCTGCAGGTCATATTTAATATGGAGGGATTTCATTGTAACTTGGTAGGATGACTCCGTATGATGTCTGATGTGTAGATGAGAACTTCCCCAGTTAGTCGCGATCTGTCAACCGTGACGTTTGCCCGAGGCCAAAATCCGAAAACCTTTAGTACAGTCTACAGGTCATATTTATGGAAGGATTTCATTGTAACTTGGTAGGTTGACTTCATATAATGTCTAGATGAGAACGTCCCCTTTTGGACATGATTGGGCAACTGTGACGGCTACAGGAGCCCGAAGCCCAAAAACCTTTAGCACAGTCTACAGGTCATATTTATGAAGGGATTTCATTGTAACTTGGTAGGATGACTCCAGATAATGTCTAGATGAGAGTCCCCTTTTGGTCGAGATCATTCAGCCTTGATGGCTGCCCGAAGCCCGAAAACCTTTAGCACAGTCTACAGTCTACAGGTCATATTTATGAAGGGATTTCATTGTAGGTTGGTAGACTGACTTCATCTAATGTCTAGATGAGAACGTCCCCTTTTTGGTGCGATTGGGCAACTGTGATGGCTACAGTGGCCCAAAAACCTTTAGCATAGGTTGTATTTATGGAAGGATTTCATTGTAACTTGTTAGGTTGACTCCATACAATGTCTAGACGATGACATCCCCTTTTGGTCGTGATTCGTCAACTGTGACGGCTACAGGGGCCTGTAGCCTGTAAAGTCTACAGGTCATATTTATGAAGGGATTTCATTGTAACTTCGTAGGATCACTCCAGATGATGCCTAGATCAGAATTCCCCTTTTGGTTGCGGTCATTCAACCATAATGGCTGCCCGAGCCCAAAGCCCAAAAACCTTTAGCACAGTCTACAGGTCATATTTATGAAGGGATTTCATTGTAACTTGGTAGGTTGACTTCATATAATGTCTAGATGAAAACATCCCCTTTTGGATGCGATTGGGCTACTGTGGTGGCTACAGAGGCCCAAAGCCCAAAAACCTTTAGCACAGCCTACAGGTCATATTTATGAAGGGATTTCATTGTAACTTGGTAGGATGACTCCACATAATGTCCAGATGAGAACGTCCCCTTTTGGACACGATTGGGCAACTGTGGCAGCTACAGGGGCCCGAAGCCCAAAAACCATTAGCACAGTCTACAGGTCATATTTATACCCCACGCAACGAAGCTGCTGGAGTATAATGTTTTTGACTGGTCCGTTCGTCAGTCCGTCAGTCAGTCCTACTTGTTTTCCGGACTTTTTTTCTACATGCTTCCAGATATTGAGCTGATTTTTGGTATGTGAGTCTAACATGGTGGCCTACAGATCAAGTTTGCATTTTTTTCCGCTCCACTGATTTTTACCGAAATTACAGCCCTTGGACTCTGAAAAATTCATCAAAATTACAGTTTTCCGGACTTTTTTTCTACACGCTTCCAGATATTGAACTGATTTTTGGTATGTTAGCCTAACATGGTGGCCTACAGATCAAGTTTCCATTTTGTTTCGCTCCACTGATTTTTACCGAAATTACGGCCCTTGAACTTTGAAAAGTTCATCAAAATTACAGTTTTCCATACTTTTTTCATACACGCTTCCAGATATTAAGCTGATTTTTGATATGTTAGTCTAACATGGTGGCCTACAGAACAAGTTTGGGTTTTGTTCTGCTCCACTGATTTTTACCAAAATTACGGCCCCCATAGACTGAAAAGTTCATCAAAATTACAGTTTTCCGGGCTTTTTCTCTGCTTGAATTCTTTCAATACCGTTGAAACTACAGAACACTGTTTTCTGCAGTATTACTAGAATCTATGTTTATTTTTAAAAAATGATTAGAACTTGAAATATCGGGGCGCATGGGGTATGTGAGCGTGCTCACTAAGGGTCTATATTTATGAAGAGATTTCATAGTAACTTGGTTAGATGCTTCTGTATAATGCCTAGATGAGAACATCGCCTTTTGGTCATGATCTGTCAACCATGATGGCTGCCCAAGCCCGAAACCCAAAAACTTTTAGCACAGTCTGCAGGTCATATTTAATATGGAGGGATTTCATTGTAACTTGGTAGGATGACCCCGTATGATGTCTAGATGAGAACTTCCCCATTTGGTTGCGATCTGTCAACCGTGACGACTGCCCGAGCCCAAAAACCGAAAATCATCAGCACAGTCTACAGGTCATATATATGGAGGGATGTCATTTTAACTTGGTAGGTTGACTTCATATAATGTCTAGATGAGAATGTCCCCTTTTGGACGTGATTGGGCAACTGTTGACGGCTACAGGGGCCCAAAGCCCGAAAACCTTTAGCACAGTCTACAGGTCATATTTATGAAGAGATTTCATTGTAACTTGGTAGGATGACTCCAAATAATGTCTAGATGAGAACATCCTCTTTTCATCACGATCATTCAGCCTTGATGGCTGCCCGAGCCCAAAAACTTTAGCATAGTCTATAGGTTGTATTTATGGAAGGATTTCATTGTAACTTGTTAGGTTGACTCCATATAATGCCTAAATGATGACATCCCCTTTTGATCATGATTGGTCAACTGTGATGGCTACAGGGGCCCGAAGCCCGAAAACCTTGAGCACAGTTTACAGGTCATATTTATGAAGGGATTTCATTGTAACTTCATAGGATCACTCCAGATGATGCCCAGATGAGAATGTCCCCTTTTGGTTGCAATCATTCAACCATGATGGCTGCCTGAGCCCGAAAACCTTTAGCACAGTCTACAGGTCATATTTATGAAGGGATTTCATTGTAGCTTGGTAGGTTGACTTCATATAATGTCTAGATGAGAACTTCCCCTTTTGGTTGTGATATTTCAACCATGATGGCTGCCCGAGCCCAAAAACCTTTAGCACAGTCTACAGGTCATACTTATGAAGGGATTTCATTGTAGGTTGGTAGGTTGACTTCATCTAATGTCTAGATGAGAACTTCCCCTTTTTGGTGCGATTGGGCAACTGTGATGGCTACAGGGGCCCGAAGCCCGAAAACGTTTAGCACAGTCTACAGGTCATATTTATGAAGGGATTTCATTGTAACTTGGTAGGATGACTCCAAATGATGTCTAGATGAGAACGTCCCCTTTTGGTCGCGAGCATTCAGCCTTAATGGCTGCCTGAGCCCAAAACCCCAAAACCTTTAGCATAGTCTATAGGTCGTATTTATGGAAGGATCATTCAACCATGATGGCTCTCCGAGCCCAAAACCCGAAAAACTTTAGTACAGACTACAGGTCGTATTTGTGAAGGGATTTCATTGTAACTTGGTAGAATGACTCAGTATAATGTTGAGATGAGGACGTCCCTTTTAGTAGCAATCGGTCAATCATCATGGCTTCGCAGGCCTGAAGCCCGAAAACCTTTAGCACAGTCTACAGGCCATATTTATGAAGGGATTTCAATGTAACTTGATAGGATGACTTGTTTTGGAATAGTTTCATTGTACCTTTGTAACTTTCGTTGACATACATTAACTGTGAGGGCCACATACATTAACTGTGAGGTCCACATTAACCCACCCCTCAGCTCTTTAGTACAGTGTACACCTCATATTATTTTTATTAAAAACAGAGCATACAGGGAACAGAAATTAACATATTCCCAATTATCACAATTCTTGTCTTATTTCATAATTCTTTCATAAACCTTGAACATTATCCTTTTCATGAAACACAACACACAGACAAGTTAAAGTGTCATTGACACTTTCATTCTATTTTCAGATTATGTTCAAATAACACTTGGTATACTCACTGAGCTGAGAACCTGTTCTAAGTTTCTAAATTAATTTATTTATTCATTGCAACAACAGTTGTCGAGATAAAGAATGTTTTTGTTTTTAGTTACATGACATTGACAATCACTGATATGATACGATTCATTCAATGTCGTGAGGTTATTGTGCATGTCATTCATAGAAAACAAGCGAACCTTAGTCCAGACTCCTCCCATACTGACAACTACTGCAATAAAGTGCATGTCAATCAAGCCTGGATATGAGCAGACTGTCATCTGCAGAATGAGGTCCCCAGAGGGTAATTTTGGTGATGCTACCCAGCACACCAAATTTATCTTCTGTGAACCTCACATGGAATCAAGGTCTCAAGCCAAAACTGATAGAGGTACTCAGAATATAAATTGGCCCACTATATGGGATAGCATATTAAATTAACCCTAAAACTAAAACTAAGGCTCCTGTTCTTATTAGCTTGGTATCTTTAAAAAAAAATACTAATATTACTAATTACCCTCTACCAGATACAAGGCTCCACTGCACCAGTGTTTATCAACAGAGCCCCGGTAAGGGCTTCTTGGTCTGAGACTGTTAATTTGTATTTAACCCCCACACCAAATTTGCCAAACACCTTGTTTGTTCCATGTTGTTGGTCACAGTAATGACATGTTTTAATATCTCCCTCCCCCACCACCACCAAATAAAAGTATTCTCTTTCTACACCACAGTGGTTACAGCATTGGACTTCAAACTGAAAGGTTGGATTCCTGCCAGGGGTAACTGTGTTGTGCCGTTGAGTTGAGCAAAGCACTTAATCCCCATTGTCCATGCAAGGGCACAGTGATGCTGTGTACTCAGGTGTACTGCTTAGTGCACTTGTCTTCAGCTAATGCTAATCCTGCTTGTGCAGTGTTAGTACATTGGGGAGTTTGACAGTTGCTTGCCATTGCTCAGTGGTTCTCTCCTGGTCCTCCGATACCAAAATCAAAGTGTAACAGGAGGAGAGATAAGTGCGGGAGCCGGGGTTCAAACCGTCGACCTCTACCACGAGACTAAGAGATCCGGACCAACCAGGCTGGTTGGTAAATGGCCTTTATACCTCGACCGCTACATTACTCTCCCCTTCTTTTAAGATTCACCACATGTGAATCTCACCCAGTTTCCTCCCCCAGAGCGGTCAAAACACCAGCAGTGCCACCTACTGCTGAGGATCGGACGAGCCCCCCAATGTAACAGAAGGAGAGATAAGTGCGTGAGCCGGGGTTCGAACCGTCGACCTCTAGCACACAAAGCGACCGATTTACCACGAGACTAAGAGATCTGGACCAACCAGGCTGGTTGGTAAATGGCCTTTATACCTCGGCTGCTACAAAAGAATAGAGCTGGGCAGTTTTTTGCTTTTTGGTTCGGTGCTGTTTTTTTTTCACCAAACCGGAAAACCAAACCGCAAGATCCAACAAAAACCAGCAGAATGGATTTACTGTGTTTGTGCATAAACTCATCAAACTATCGTACTGGGAGGAAACCGGACTAGTGACTACTTTGGACTCTTGTCACATAGGCTATTTGGCAAATGGGTGAATATGTTGTATTCTCATTGTCACATTTTCTCCCTTATTGACTCGTCCACCGGACGAGAATACAACATTGATTTCATAACCTTTAATCATTTGTTACCGTAATTTATAGGGTTTTTTCTAGATGAAAAGACTTAGTAACTAATCCCCTAGAGCGGCAAAGGGTTGTTTGGATGGACTAAGTAGAGATGCTTACAGACAGGGTTTTTTGTAGTGAGCGGTGTCACTATCGGAGCTAAGTAGCCGGAAGTGATGTTTACTGTATGTTCTTATCACCCTGAAAATACCAAACTGAAACCAAGTTTTTTTCCTAAAACCGAACCAAAACTGAGACCACTTTGAAAAATCGAAACTTTCCAGCTATAATGGAGAAAGTTAATTCAATTGTAGTTCCGAAACCAGCTCTTTCACAATGTCATGATGCCATGTCGCTGTGATGTCATGCTGACTTCTGATGTTACGTGTTGATTAAACATGTTGAAAACAAAGCTGGAAATAAGGAACCTATCATTTGCAGAATGAGTGGGTGAATTTGCTGATGGTTTCCATACAGTGATACAATGTATCCTCTGGGTATTTCTTTCTGTTCAGGGTTGAGACAATTCAGATGGTAGTTGACAGAGGGTAAATTTGGTGCTGTGCAGGGTAGCATCACCAAATTCACCCTCAGGGTCCTCATTCTTCTGATAAGAGTCCGCTTATTTCCAGGCTTGGTTGAAAATCATATTTCCATAATGGCTTATTTGATCGTAATTATATGATAAAATTCATTCTGTACTCAATTAGTTAACTCTTTATGGCATGCTATTCATGAAAATCACCATTCAATTTTTGATTAAAAAATACCTTATGACCCCTCATTCAAATGAGATCGTCATAAATTTTGTTTTTGAGGAAAAAAAAAGAACTTTTTTAGTTGTTCAAGAAATTCTGCTAAAGGTGGTGTCTGCTATTCCTGTTAGGTAAACAGTTAACATAAATAATGAGTTCCTTGTAATATTTATTAATCCAACATGCACTGCATGCAATTCTGATGAAACAGCAAGATTTTATTTGACAAAAAACTCCATTTTTGCAGTGACTAAATGTGTTTTAACAACTTATCATTGTGATCTCATCAAGGAATTTCATTTTATCGAGGTTACTGGAGCAGAAAAATGTTTATTATTTTCCCACCCAGATATGCATAAAATATTTTTGTACAAGGTTTTTGATTATCCTGTGAAAATATATACAACAAACATTTGGATTTAACCCTTCATCTGATATAGGTTCCAAATGACACAATTAATATTTATCCCTTTTTCTAACGATTCAGTCGCATATGTAATTTACAAATTGTGCAGTTGTAAAAGAAACAATATTTTAAAAAATTACCAATAAAACCATTTCATGTGACACCTCAGTGGAATGAGCTCATCAAGCTCATTCCAATGAGGAGTCACATTATATGGTTTTGTTGGAATGTTTTGAAAATTTGTTAAAAACAATAATTTATTTATTGGAGTTCGACAACACTTTCGACAGCCAGGATCATCTCGTGTCGGACAGTTTTACAGTTGGAGGAAACTGGAGTACCTGAAGAGAACCACCATACAATGGCAAGCAACTGTCACATCCTCCAATGTACTAATGGCACACAAGAAAGGTTAGCATTGGTTGAAGACTAGTGCTCCATCGACATGCATTGTGCCTTAGTACACAGCACCATCGTACCCCAACAAGGGCAATCAGGATTAAGTACCTTTCCCAATTGGACACAATGCAGTTACCCCTTCCAGGGACTGAACTGTGGACTTCTCAGTTTGAAGTTCAGTGCCTTGGCATGGAGCCACTGTGTTCCCTAAAAACAATAATAAACATTTTTTGATATTTTGTGTCATATTTTGGGTAAAGGGTTATTCCAAATTATTTTAAAACTTCTTTCATTCTTCAAAAACAAATCTTTTTCAGTGGAAGATTCAGATGGAAATTTCCCCCCACTCCCTATCAGTTATCTTATTACCTCGACATTGTGAACAAAAGATTTCATTTTCATGAAGACTGGGCCTTCATCTAAACCAGGGTTTGCAAAGTACTGTCGGTTCTGCTGTTGTTGGTACCAGTACTGTACTGTACTGGGGTTCAGAACTGATAACCGGGTTGGTAGCGGTGCTGAGAACAGCATGCACATCTAATATTCCGATAGTGCAAGTGGAAAGTGACATGAATCACATGATGTCACATACATTTCAATTGTTTTGCGAATTTCAGAGGATTCTGCAGACCTGTCAGTTATTGCAAATTGCACTGAGTTCTCAGTTCAAGTTTGAACTTCTAAGAGGCACGAGGCAGCATGTCATTAGACAGTTCATACACCCATGTGTTTCCAGACAAACTGTATCAAAGACAGTCTAGTATTTGAAGTGCCAACGTTATGGAAACATTCAATCAACTATTTACTGCCCGCTTAGATTCCGTCGTGTTACTCATTTATCACATTCACATATAATAACTATGAGTACCAGAACCGTCGGTTCTGAAGGATGGGAATCAGTACCGATTAGAAGGCCGAGTACTGTCGGTATTGGTATCGGTTCCAGTATCGATTGCAAACCCTGATCTAAACTATCACTAGCAGAATATATCTAATAAAAATTTCAACGTCACACCCCAAGCATACCTGGGGTTGAAGCTTAGATATGAAAAGAGTATGGCATAGAAATTATTAGAGACATCCAAACCACAATCTGTCATTTGTAGAATGAGGTCCACAGAGGGTGAATTTGCTGATGAGATCCCATACAGTGGGCAATTGTAGCTCATCTAACAGTGCATCATAATTATTTGTGGTGCAGTATTTTCTACTCCTCTTGTTTTGGCAGAAATGAAGTGCTGCAACACCAAAAACAGTGTATGATAATTATTTTTGCAGGTAAGATTGGACCCGCTATCTTACTAATAGCTCTTGGATATATGAACTGCACACAGTCTAACCTAGCCATCCTAGTACTTGTATTTGCTGTTGGATTATCGGGATTCCAGTATAGTGGCTTCCTAGTGAACTGTGTCGATATAGCACCACCATTTGCTGGTATTTTGCTCGGTATAACAAACTCTATATCGGCTTCTACTGGATTTCTAGCTCCATATGTAGTTGGAGTTATCACAGATGAGGTAAGAAACAATTTAGTATGTTCATTTCACTCTAAGAGTAGTTATAACAGTTATAAAATTTTAGGCTTAAACAAGTTAAAAATCTGTGTCTCAGGCCCTCCCGCATGTTGCCTGCTCTCTTTTTATAACCAATGCAAACTTGAGAAAATAAAAATTGGATGATTTATGTCTGATATTTTACCCAAGTTCATAAAATTGATAAATTTGTCCCTTGAGTGCAAGAAGTACACCACCACTGATTCTATTCTGTAGATTATGAGGCCTAAAACATAAAACAAACCAAGAACATGAACTTTTGATGGCAAAGAAATAATTACAAAAATAAAGTAAAAAATTGGCCGCCCACATGCAATTTAAAACAAAACGGTCTGAGAAACAGAAGTTCAACTTTATCAGGCCTTAATATCAATTTTCTAGGAATCGTCACTTTTATTTAAATATTTTATGCAAAAGTAAATTTTTACCATATTCTCCTTAACCCTTTACCTAACGAATTGCTCACATCTGCCAACACAATTTACAAATTGGGCAGTTCAAAAAATATTATTTTTCCAAAGCTTTCAACGAAACTATATCATGTGACCCCCTTGTTGGAACAAGCACAATGAGCTTGTTCCAATGAGGGGATCACGATACAGTTTTGTTTAAATTTTTTTTAAAATTTGAAGAAAAAAAATTAAAATGACAGATTCTGATACATGTATTGTTTGTTGGGTAAACGGTTAACTGCCTTACTTGCACAATTTTACATGTTTTAGAAAAGGTTGTTTCTGTTTACAAATTTTTGTATGTTAATTTACTATTTTAGCTGTAATTTTGCAATATCAAATGAGCATTATGCTATGACTCTGTGACAGATCGAGAGAGAAGTGCAGAAGCCGAGGCTCAAACTGTCAACCTATAGCACACAAGGCAAGCGATTTACCATGAGACTAAGAGATCCAGACCAACCAGGCTGGTTGGTAAATGACCTTTATACCTCAACTGTTACTCTACTCTCACGTTCTTTTGCAATTCAACCCCGGTGAATCGCACCCCAGATTCCACCTCAGAGCAGTCTCAACATCCACCGGGTTTCACCGCAACACTCAAAATGCCACCAACTGTTGAGGGCTGGCCACGGCACCAATATAACAGATTGAGAGAGAAGTGTGGGAGTCTAGGCTGGTTGGTAAATGGCCTTTATACCTCGACCACTACAACTCAAAACAAATTTTTTCTAAGCATATCTAATAAAAAATAAACATCCCCTCCCCCCCACACACACCTGGTACTTTTCATTTGTTGTCCACTCCAAATTGTTTACTAATTTTAACCCTTTACCTCACTTTTTAATCCTTTACCTTTCACTATTATAAGGTATTGTGTAGAATTAACGGTAACATGGTCTCAGGTTTGCAGCTCAGAGTTTATGTTCAACCGAGACTTGGAGAAACCAAGTTGAACATACGCTCTGAGCTGCAAACCTCAGACCATGTAACTATCAATTCATTACCATAATGTATATGGTCCAAAAAGACACACACCCTACCCATAGTCAGTGGCATAAAGGGGGGGGGGGGGATAGGGGGGGGGCAGACGCTCCCCCACCAGAAGTTTTGTCGGAAATTTTTTGGGACCATTTTTAGGTGAATTTATGCCTAATAACATTAAAATGCTGGCTTTGGGGATAAAAACATGCCATTTTGGGTAAATTTTGGGTAAAAAAGACCAATTTTCAGTACATTTGCAGTAAACAACAGATTCTTTCTGTTTGTTTGGGTTTTTGTTGTTGTTACACTGTTGGAAAATTTTCGGTCTGTCGGAAAATTTTGGGCTTGCCCCTCCGCCAGCGAAAAGCTATCTATGCCACTGCCCATAGTCCAAAACCCACACCGTGAAATGAACAAAACAAGGCAACTTTTAATGTTAACAAGTTTAGTAAATAAACCTCTTGTGCACCCCATGACTTCACGTGACAAATAATCAATAAATCGGACATTGAAAACCGAGAATAATACATTGACTGACACACCAGTGATATCAAATGGTAACATATACTACTAGAGCCATAAACATAGAAAAAAATATGTGAGCTCCCATTCAATCAGAGGGTGAGAATTTTAGTCTTATTGGAACATGAAAATTCTCATTTTTTGCCTCCAAAACATAGCTTATGTTACCTCCTTGAATATAGATTGTTCCAATAAGGGATCATACACTATATCTTGGTGGCAAAAATTGAAAAAAATAGTAAAATTTGACTGGAGATTTTTTTGTGAATAACTCTGTCTTCATATGGCCATTAACTCCTTACATGCTGCTGGCGGATATTCATGCCCAGGAAGAATTTCTCTTGCTATTAACCCTGTACCCAACGTAATGGCCAAAACCGGCCAGCGCTATTCTAAAAAATTGCCAATTAATTTTCATTATTTTTTTCATTGTTTGTCTCAAAAATATAGGTTATGAACCCTCATTGGAACGAGCTCGTCGAGCTCGTTCCAATGAGGGGTCATAACCTAAGTTTTTGAGACAAACAATGAAAAAAATTAGTTATTCAAGAATTTTTTTTTCAAGTGTCGTCGGCTTTTCATGTCAGGTAAAGGGTTAAAATAAGTATAATTTTGGCACATTGAATCAAATTTTGTCCTTGTAAATCGAATGTGTTTTTTCACCAATGATTTCTGGAGTTAAACGTACAAGATTTTTTTTATGACCCCCCCCCCCCCCCCCCCTGCCCCCCGACTTAAGCCAGGTGGCATATAGTGATTGAAGTGTGCATGTGTCTGTCCGTGTGTGTGTGTGTCCGAGCCAATGACTCAAAAACTGTTAGGGTCACAGTCATCAAACTTCACACAATTATAAAAGACAATGGGAGGATGTGTCGCACACCATAGCCGGGTCCTTACCTTCAAGCTCAAGGTCACATTTCAAGGTCACACTAAAAATCGGTCAATATTTGTGTCTCAGCCATAACTCAGAAACAAATCATAGTACAATTGTTAAACTTTTTACAAATGTTAAGGACAGTCAGAAGGTGTGTCCCATATAATAGTTTCCATCACATCTGTAAGGTAAAGGTTACAATTGACCGTCATACGTTCAGGGTCACAAATCGTGTCTCAAGCATAACTCCAAAACTGTTAGGGCTGCAATCATCTAACTTCGCTCAGTTATAAAGGACAGTGGGTGGATGTGTCACACATCACAGCCAGGTCCATAAGGTCAAGGTCACATTTCAAGATCGGTCATTGCCACGTAGGGGGGCATAGTCACTTCCATATTTGTAATAAGCCCTAAAGCAGACTTGACATTGCTTACCTCTTTTGTAGCAAAAATAGGAAATATTTATTTCATTATAATCTGTGACATCAGTATCAGGAAGTTGACTTCAAATTATCAAAGCTTTGAGCAATTTTGCATGACGTCTTGTTATGCGGGTGGTGAAAAGCATGTCATACATATCAGGCGAGCTAATCGTAACTATACAGGTCAGTGGCAGAGCTAGGGGGCCTAAGGGACTTGATCCCACCCTCTTAAAGTAAATTTTCCATGCCCTCCACAGAATTCTGAAATCATGTTCCATAAAATCCCTATCAAGCACGCCATAATATTCCATGTTCACTCTCAGAGTACAGATTTTTCAATTTTTTAAACCTTCCCCACCCCACATAAAATAGGGAGGACACCCTTCCTTCATCTTTGAGTTTTTGGATATGGAAATAGAGGTCCTCTCTGTGAGACTTCCTCACCCTGATCTGGGTCAAGGCGTAGGAGTCTAACATAGACTGGTCTATAGCATATCACGTTGGCCCCTTTAGACCTCCCCCCCCCCCACCCCGCCACCCCAACGTGAAGATACAGGTTAATGAATCCGATTTCTCATATGATATAAAATAATTGAACGAAATTGATTTCTTCCCTGTTGTCAGTAACAAATGCTATAGATGAGGTGTGTTAACCCTTCTAGGGTCTAATTCCAACTTTGATCACATTTTGTGTGACCGAACAGGTGTCCCAGCATGCAGTCTTTGGGTCAACTCTCAAGTTATATTCTAAGCACCTTGGTAGTTGTTTTTAGGTAAGTCTTGGCTGCTTGTATAGGCAGCCAAGACTTGCCAAAAAACAGCAGCAAAGTCATAGGATGTGGACTGTCAAAGTGTTGCAAAAATATGAAAAAATCTGCAGTCTCTTAAGGGTTAACCTTTAACTTTTAACCCTTTACCCATTGCACATAATAACAAAATTTGAAAGATGTTAATTTGTTCAAGCCCTTCTGCTTGGTTGATTTTTGAGGTGAGGATGTGGGTGTAGGTTTAACACCCCCCCCCCCTCCCCCACCCCCTCCCAAGGATATTTTTTTTGATTTTGTGTTCCCAACAATCACTAATGGCATTTCCCAAGTCAAAAATTCATTTCTTGATAGTTTGTGAATCAAGAAGATCATTTCCTGAAAACAGGATATGACTGTATCAACAGTGGGAGCAGAGGGAGGGGTCAAAGGATGCAGAATGTGCTTAAAAATTTTAATGATAAAAAATCTTAATAATCACTGAATCCTTTGATAATTGGTAATATGACCACTCTGTCAGTATCAGGTGAGCGCCCTCAGGGCCCCTGGGGCTTCTTGTCTACCAAGTCAGCTCTCACTGGGAACCCCAGGAGGTGGATCAGTATTTCTTTACTGCAGTAAACAAGTTATACTTTACCGGATAATATAGGAGTTGGAGTGATCCTGGCTAACCAGACAGGTTGGTAAGTGGCTTTATACCTCAGCCGCTACACTACTCTTGCATTATTTATCTCAGACAGATTTCACTTCATAGCTTCACCACAGCATGTATAAAGCCATTAACTGCTACTGATGGGCAGTGTACCAAAAAAACAAACCGATATCGAACTCATGGGGATACCGAACTGAACCAGTCATTAAATACTGAAACCATCATTATTTTCAAATTTTCCTGCATTTGCTATTTATATGACACCGTTGAGGCTTGGTATCAGCTGAAGTGATCATTAGCTCAACTTTGACGTAGTCAAATTTGAGGTTATGCCATGGCCCGTCGTCCATCTCTGTCTGTCTGTCCGTCCGTCCATCAACAATTCAATACGGCTCGGGCTAGAGACTGTATTTATGAACAGATGTTTATGAAACTTCTTGGGTACCTTTGTTATCACTGTGGGACAAGAACGAGTGTTTCTGGGTGTGGTACAAGATTCAAGATGGCTGCCAGTGGCCATTTTGTACCGAAATTAGGTACAATCAGTTTTTGTATACAACTTCTATATGGCTCAGGCTAGAGGCCGTATTTATGAACCGATCTTTACAAAACTTTCTTGGGTACCTTTGTTATCACCTTGGGACAAGAACGATTGCTTTAGGGTGCGGTCCGCAATTCAAGATGGCTGCCAGTGGCCATTTTGTACTGAAATTAGGTACAATCAGTTTTTTGTACAGAACTTCTTTTCGAAAGTTCTGATTTGAATAAATTTTTGAATGAATGTTTAGTAACATGGAATACATCACATATAATACAGGTTTTTTTCTCGTGCAGAAATTATGCAAATTCGATGAACTTTGATTTATTCAGTGCTACTTATGCACAGTAAGTAAACATGTCAATACGGCTCGGGCTAGAGGCTGTATTTATGAACCGTTCTTCACAAAACTTCTTGGGTACCTTTGTTATCACTTTGGGACGGGAACAAGTGTTTTTGGGTGCGGACTGAAATTCAAGATGGCTGCCAATGGCCATTTTATACTGAAATTAGGTGCAATCAGTTTTTTGTACAGAACTTCTAGGACTACGTTTGTTATCATCATGGGATGGTAATGAGTGCTTTGGGGCTCAGCCAAAAATTCAAAATGCCTGTTGGCAGTCATATTTACGGGAATTCTATGTATTACATTTTTTGTGCAGAACCTGTAAAGAAGATTTTTTATGTCAGTAATGTTTGCTATAAATTTATTGGGTGCCTTTGTTATCACTGTGCTATAAGAACAAATATTTTTGGGTTCAGTCAGACCCACTCTGGGACTCAAAAAGGGAGATAATTAAAAACCTTTTCCAAAAACACCAGACAAAATAATGTTTCTTGAATTCAGCATCCCTTGGATATGTATATTCAAATGTGTTGAAGCCAAGTTCCTGTGTTAATATTTGGTGTTGTTTGGTGGGGTGGGAGGGGGATAAACATTAGCACAACCCGATTTTCTATTTACAATGAGAAAAATAAAACCTCCTCACCCATGGGAACCCTATGAGCTAAAGGTAAAGAATTCAAATACCTGTATTTTAAGGACTGGACAAATATTGATTAATTAGTATGAATCAACCTTAACCTTAGAAGGGTTTGGATCAAACAGGCCAAAACAATTGCTAACATTTGGCTTATGGTGCGCCATACCAGGATCCCCATTGTAACATTAACTCCATGAAGATTTCTTTTCAAGTTTAGCATCTAACTGTCACCCACCTTTACAATACTTTACCTATACATTTGTTACAGGCTACAGGCAGTATTTATCTGCAGACTGTTACAATACTTTACATGTACCTTTGTTATCAGGTCATTACCTAGATATGTGTCATTGCTGTGTCACATACTATACATGTATATGTCTTACACAAGTTGAGCTACAGTGTCAATGACACTTTCATTGTTATGAAAGAACTGACTGATTTTCTTTTCAGTTTTGTTAATCAACAAAGGCGTGGGCAATCGTCCTGAATTCTCACTGGACTGCAACCTGTACATGTATAGTTGCTAAGCCGTGATTTCTAGTCAAGTCTTGGCTGCCTGTTGAGGCAGCCAAGACTTGACTAGAAATCACTACAGCAGGTGATTTATATATTGTCAGCAGAACCTCCTAATTAATGATGGCAAGTTAAGGGCACATGCTGCAAGATCGCAAAATGCCCGAAATAGGCCTTTAAAGAATAAGGTGTGTTTGGAACATGTCACAAAATTACTGTAGATATGATTTGTGTTGGCAAAAGAAAGCCAGTGTTGAGGTCATTGGCAGTGGCATTGTGGTAGAATGGTACAAGACCAACTTATTCTGTATTTTTCTGATGTGAATTTCCCTTTGGTGCTATCAACACATCTCCATCAAGTCAGATACCGAATATCGAACCGACACCGCAGTATATCCCCCTACAAATACCGAATTTGATACCGAACTCAAAATTCTAATACTGCTCATCTCTACTAACTGCTGAAGGTTGGACAAGCCATGTTCTTCTCATAAAATGGAGGGAGGGTGAATCATACTAAAATGAAATGATAATTATTTATTTATTTATTGGTGTTTAAGGTCACATACTTATACACAAGTGGCTAATCATGACCGTGACAGTTTTATGGGTGGAGGAAGCCGCAGTACCCAGAGAGAACCACACGAGCAGCTGCCAGCTCCCCAGTATCATAACTCCGCACTGCAGCACAGGCAGGGTTAGATTGGTTGAAGACATGCGCACCATCGATGAGCATTACGCCTCAGTACACGGCATCACCGTGCCCCCATGTGGACAATGGGGGTTAAGTGCCTTGCCCAAGGACACAGCATGGGAGTCCGAATCGATTGCTCGGACAGTCACCCATCCGAGGATTAACCGGGCTCAACATTGCTTAACTTCGTGACCAACGAGAACCGATTACCACAATGCCACCGCGTCCCCAATGGAATGATAATGAAATTCACTGTGCAAAATCAAGGAGAATGCGATTCTTCAGTAATAAATTTCTAAATTTTCCCGGGAAGATCCCCAGCAAATAGATGATGATTGCTGAAATAATGAGCCACCATTCTCCTACTTCTTAATTTTGGAAAGAATCACCGGGGTGGATGCAGATGATTCATTAGGTAAAGGGTTAGCACCAATATAAAATAATACTGGCACATTTAGAACATGTATTCAAGATTAATTTACCTCTCTGACAGTTACTTATGAATGCAATATATCAGTGATGCTTTCTGGAGGAATGCTTGGGTATGCCGTTCTCATACTTTTTTTCTGAGGGTGAATGCTGTTCCCCCACAATTGCAAGATATGGAATTGCTTGATCTGGACAAATATCCAACATACTGTAAAACTAAAACTGGCAAGACGAAGGAGTGCTCGCTGTGTTGAACACAGCGAGCTCTCTGTCACCTTACAAGCTGCATTAAACCCATTTTAGTTATTGGTAAGTTCCTCACTTTCCAAGCTATAATATATATACGGTAGGTGTGATATAAATACACAAATTGTCAACCTGGGTAAGATTGCATGCACGTTTGTTTTGGTTTGTAACTTAATCTTGTCTCACCAAAATGACATTTCCATGTTCTTATAAAATAATGGAGGGAGGGTGAATCATACTGAAATTTATTTATTTATTGGGGCTTAATGACACTTTGACAGCAAGGGTCACCTTGTGTCGGACAGTTTTATGGGTGGAGGAAGCTGGTGTACCTGGAGAGAACCACCAAGCAATGGCAAGCAACTGTCAGACTCCCCAACATAATCATTCCACACAAGCAGGGTTAGCTTTGGTTGAAGCCAAGTACACTGTTGATGTGTAGTACGCCTTACAACACAATGCCACTGTGCCCCCATAAGGACAAAACATGGTTGCTGCAGGTGGGATTCGAACCGAGGACCTCTCGGCTTGCAGCCTGCATCTCTTCCTACTGAGCCACCCTGATCCCGAATTGTACTGAAATTAAATGATGAAATTCACTGAGCAAAATCAAGGAGAATGCAACTCTTCAGTAATAAATTTAAAAATTCTCCCGGAAGATCCCTGGCAAATAGTCAATGATTACTGAAATGATGAGCCACCATTCCCCTTCTTCTTTTGGAAAGAATCACTGGGGTGGATGCCTCCAATCATTAGATAAAGGGTTAAATTCAATATAAAATGTTACATGCACATTTAGAAGTGCCTTCAAGATTAATTTTACTTCTCTAACAATTACTTAAGAATGCATACATATAAATTTACTTCAGCGAATGTTTACTGAAATAACATTAAAGGACCTCAGGAATGAAGAGTTATTAATTTACTTTTATAATTAGCTCAAATAATCCAAACTGATGAACATTCCTTTTGGTTACATACAATACACAATAAAAATTGAATTTTTCCAGTACTGTTGCAGTATATCAAAGAGGCACCTGTAAATTGTTACTATTAATGAAGATTTATTTGTAAACAAATACATGCTGGTCTCAAATAATTGTCTTTTTAACAAAGATTTTTTCAAGTACTGAAGGAATATTTAGTAAATAAATCTCCTTGTGGAGGGTCTGCATTCCACAACTGAATCACCCTTGATGGAAGTAAAGGATTAGGTAATTGGCAACAGGATATCCTTGATTAATTTGGTAAGGTTTTTAACCCTTTACCTTGGGATTGTGATGGACTTCAAACCAAAAGGTCCATGGTCCTAACCCCACTGTGGCAACTGCGTTGTGTCCATGGGCAAGGCACTTGATCCCGATTGCCCATGTTGGGGGACAGTGGCACTGTGTACTAAGGTTTTCTGCATGTTGATGGTGCACTTGTCTTCAACCAATGATAACCCTACTTGTGTGAAGTTAGTCTGACAGTTGCTTGCCATTGTTCAATGGTTTTCTCTGGATTCTCAGGCTTCCTCCACGCGTAAAAACTGTCCAACATGAGGTGACCCTGGTTGTCAAAAGTGTCATTAAACCCCAATAAATAAATAAATAAATAAATAAATAAATGAATAACCCTTTACCCAACACACAGGATTTATTAGTTTCATTATTTTAAATTTTTTTTTTTAAATTTTCAAAAGATTTCAACAAAACCACATCAGACTCCCTCTTTTTGACCCCTCCCTCTCACCCTCTTTCTCTCTCTCTATCTGTCTCTCGCTCTTATGAGTTCATTGGTCATATTTCTTTTTTTGTTGTTGGAGAGAGAGAGAGAGAAGGAGATGGAAGAGAGAGGGGCTTTGGGAGGGACAGAGATAGGGATGTAGAATTAATGAGATAGACATATACTCTCCCAAAAAGGAAAGTGTGCATGCTAAAAAATAACACTAAAAAAAAGATATATATCATTTTCATTCATGGAAATTTTATTCAATCACAGATGAATCAATTTGTGATTTAACACGAGAAATTTCTTTATGCTACGACGAATACTCTTGGTGCCATGGAGAGTCAAAGACACTAAGGGTCAAACACAAAAGTCACACACTCAATATCTGGTATGACCTCCGTCTGCATCGACTGCTGTTGTGCATCTACGCCTTATGGAAGCGAACAAGTTAGCATGGAAGTGTTGTGGGATGTTGTTCCATATTCTGATAAGCTGTCTTTGGAGTTCCACAAGCGTTGACGGTGCATGGGGAAGCCGGTGTAGCTGACGTTTCATTTCATCCCATACGTGCTTAATGGGTGAGATATCGGGAAAATTTGCGGGCCAGGGAAGAACATCCACTTGTTGCTGCAGATACTGTTGAACAACACGAGCTGCGTGGGGACGGGCGTTGTCCTGCTGTAGAATGACGCCAGGGCCGTGACGTTGCAGAAATGGGACAACAACAGGTGTAAGCACTTCATCACGATATCTGGCTGCATTGAGATTGCCATCAATAATTACCAGCTCAGTTCTGTTACGGGCAGTGATGCCACCCCACACCATGAGAGACCCTCCCCCATAACGGTTTCGCTCCACGACACATGGATCTGCGTAGCGTTCGTTTCGACGTCTGTACACTCTCTGGCGGCCATCTGATGATGAAAGATGGAAACGACATTCATCTGTGAATAAAACACGTCGCCACCAGTGTAAGGGATGCCTGAGATGTTGTCTACACCACTGCAGTCGAGCACGACGATGACGTAACGTCAAAATCGGACGAATTGCAGGTCTTCGAGGACGTAAGCCGTATTCTCTCAGCCGGTTGATTACTGTTTGAGGATGTATCCGTCTCAGGTTAGGGATGTTCCTGGCTGTCGTCGTTGCTGTTTGTTGCCGGTTCCGGAGATGGACGACACGGATATACCGATCTTGTGCAGGGGTGGTAACTCGGGGTTTCCCGGAGTGGGGTCGGTCTCGAACGTCATCATGTTGTGCATGTCGATGGACTAGCCTGTCTACAGTGTTACGGTGGCAGTTCAAATGCTGTGCAACCTCTCTGTGTGTTCTGCCAGCTCTAATCATACCCAGGGCAAGGAGACGTTGATTCATTGTCAATCTTGGCATGCTAATGTGGAGTCGTTTTTAACAGCAGCGCAAGTTTGAATGTGAACGATAGGAAGGCCTTACTTTAGTGTTTAAATACCCAAGGATTCACACTGCTGCATGAATTTTCAGACTCTCCACGTGCAAAACATGCCTTTTCACAAACGTGCAGCACGTCATTTAACATTAATGCAATTTTAACAGGGAAAGCTGCTTTGTGTTCAGTATAACTTATTCATGAACAGATTAACACTCTTTACACCTACGAAATTATTTTTTTGGAGTTTGATCAATTTCTGGAATGCACACTTTCTTTTTTGGGCAAGTATAGAAACAGACAGAAAGGGCTCAATTTGGCTGTGGTGACAGAGAAGGGTTAAAAACATAGCTTGTGACTGCTAACTGGAATTTGTGCTTAATGAGCTATAAGCTATACTTTTGAGGCAAAAGTATAAGAAAATAATAAATTTTGAATAAGGATTTTTGTGAATAGCACTGAAGGGGTTTGGCCAATTCATTAATAGAAGGGTAAAATCAGGAATATCAGTTATCACATGCTCCATGCCAAGTATGTCAGAAAGATATACTTTACTTTCACTTTGAAATCATTGAAATTTGTGAAGTTAACAACTTCCACAGCAATCAACCACTTCTGCATCATTTTTCTGACTCTCAGCATTGAAGAAATAACAGTGGTTCCCACTTAATTGCATATTGTGTTATAGAATAATAACAATTTACCCAACGCAGACGATATCAAACTTTATTATTTTAATATTTGTTTTTCTCAAATTTTCAAATAACTTTAACGAAACCATATTTTGTGACCCCTCATTGGAACGATCTCAACAAGCTCGTTCCAATGAGGGGTCACATATGGTTTTGTTGAAATTTTTTGAAATATATAATTTTTTTAACTACTTAATTTGTAAATTATGTGGGCAGATACGGCCAATTTGTTAGGTAAAGGGTTAATGGATTATAACTTTCAAACAGCTGTTTTTTCTTATTGAGGTTTAATGACACATTCAGTAGCCAGGGTCACCTCGTGTCAGACAGTTTTATGGGTGGAGGAAGTCAGAGTACCTGGAGAGAACCACCGAGCAACAGTGAGCAATTGTCAGACTTCCCAACATACTAACTTCACACAAGCAGGGTTAGCATTGGTTGAAGACAAGTGCACCATTAATGTGCAGTATGCATTAGTACACTGCACCACCATGCAACCAAACATATGTTATGGCAGAATGCATGCGCAGGTATCAGTTATACAGATGACTCAACAATGCATAAACTTGAAAGAGTGGGAATATGAGAGATGTGTCAACTGTGATCTACACCAGACTTTATGAAAGATGCTGGACAGTTTGAGATTTATTTTTAGTCGTGTTTTCCAAAAAAAACTCGACTGTTGGTATGGCGAGCATCGGTCGCCAGGTGGGTGGGCGGTCGGGAGCATGGGCGGGCAGGCAGGCGTCCCTTTTTGCTTATAACTTAGTTGTTTCTGGACGGATTTTGATAATATGTGGTATGTGACTTGATATGCATATTCAACACCTGATGATGGGAAATAGGGCACGACCATTCTTTTTCACAAGAGTTATGGCCCTTTGTTAAAATCGACTAATTTTGAGCTTGATAGCATGATAACATCAACAAATGTCAACTGATTTGATTGATATTTGGCACATGGGTTTTAAGGAACAGTGTCCTGATCAAGTTAAAAAAAATGGGCTTGGTCCGATATACGGTTTTCACAAGAATTATGGCCCTTTGTTAAAATCGGCTGATTTTGAGCTTGATAGTGTGATAACTTCAACAAACGTCAACCGATTTGACTGATACATTGGTTTCAAGGAGCCATGTGTTGATCGAGTTCAAAAACGGGGTCAGTCTGGTAAATGACTGCATAATTATTCGGCTGACTTGTTATGACCGTGGGACGAGAACGAGTGTTTTGGGGTCCGATCCGAAATTCAAGGTGGCCGATGGCAGCCATTTTGTACAAAATTAGGTGCAATCAGATTTTTGCACAGAACTTCCATGTGAAAGCACTGATTTGAATAATTTTTGTGTGAATGTTTAGTACCATGGGATACATCACATATAATACAGGTTTTTTTTCTCGTGCAGAAATTATGCAAATTAGATGAACTTTGATTTTTTCAGTGCTACTTACACACAGTAAGTACACATGTCAATACGGCTCGGGCTTGAGGCTGTATTTATCAACCGATCTTCACGAAACTTCTTGGGTACCTTTGTTATCACCTTGGGACAAGAACAAGTGTTTCTGAGTGCGGTCCAAAATTCAAGATGGCTGCCAGTGGCCATTTTGTACCGAAATTAGGTCTAATCAGTTTTTTGTACACAACTTCTATATGGCTCAGGCTAGAGGCCGTATTTATGAACCGATCTTTACGAAACTTCTTGGGTACCTTTGTTATCACCGTGGGATGAGAACGGGTGTTTTGGGGTGTGGTCTGAAATTCAAGATGGCCACCAACAGCCATTTTGTACCAAAATTAGTGCAATCAGTCTTTTGTACAGAACTTCTGTATGAAAGTTCTGATTTGAATAAATTTTTTATGAATGTTTAGTAACATGGAATACATCACATATAGTACAGGTTTTTTTCTCGTGCAGAAATTATGCAAATTAGATGAATTTTGATTTATTTAGTGCTACTTATACACTGTAAGTGCACATGTCAATACGGCTTGGGCTAGAGGCTGTATTTATGAACCGATCTTCACGCAACTTCTTGGGTACCTTTGTTATCACCTTGGGACAAGAACAAGTGTTTCTGAGTGCGGTCCAAAATTCAAGATGGCTGCCAGTGGCCATTTTGTACCGAAATTAGGTCCAATCAGTTTTTTGTCACAACTTCTATACAGCCCGTATTTATGAACTGATCTTCACGAAACTTCTTTAGTACCTTCATTTTCACCTTGGTACAGGAATGAGTGTGTTTTTGGGTACCTTTGTTATCACTGTGCTATGAGAACAAATATTTTGGGGTTCAGTCAGATTTTTTTTCTAGTTTAGCATCTGACTGTCACCCACCTTTACAATACTTTACCTATACATTTGTTACAGGCTATGGCCAGTATTTATGTACAGACCGTTACAATTCTACTTTGTATGTACCTTTGTTATCAGGTCATTACCTAGATGTTTGTCATTGCTGTGTCACATACTATACATGTACATGTCTTGACAAGTTGAGCTACAGTGTCATTGACACTTTCATTTGCAAATTTTGTGCTTGATAGCACGATAACTTGAACAAATGTCAACTGATCCAATTCATTTTCATTATGTGGGTTTCCAGGAACATTTTCTTGTTCGAGTTCGAAAATGGGCTCCTTCCATTTTTTTTTAGTTCATAGCCACCATTGCGTTAGCCATGAAAACTCGACCCTGCGATGCAGACCCTTGTTTAAACTTTTTTAAATGAATGATTTTGCATTCATCTGACTGTTCTGACATGAACAGGATGTGGCAGTTTGTGAATCGGGAAGATCATTTCCTGAAAAATGGATATCAACAGTGGGGACAGGACCGGAGGAGGGGTCAAATGGTTCGAAATGAGTTTAAAAATTTTAATGTTAAAAAATCTTCTTAATTATCATCAGACAGAATCCTTATTTGTTACTTTGTGAAATTACATCAACATTCATTAAGATGTTTCTCAAACAAACTTCTGTTTGCATAAACATGGACAGTATTGACCACAATTTTGTTCTGGTGATGTATTCTATATTATTACACGCCTATTCCATGAAATCCCCATCTACAGCGATGCTAAACCATGCGGAAAATGAAAATCCATTCCGCACAGATGTGCCGTACAGAAATCGTTGACAGACTATTTTTAAATAGAAGTGAAATTTCACTGCAATTTTCTACAAATCGTGCACCGCAATTACAATTTGAATTGGTAGCGATAGCTAAAAATAGTAACATGGGTTCCCCTCACAAATTTGGTTGGTGATAAAATGTGTTCTATTTGTTGATAGTTTGTCCCCCGAGTTTCAATGTGTTCTATGTGCCTACTGGCACATAGAACACATTGGAACTCAGGGGACGAGTTGTCAAATGAATTGCCGAGAGTCCTAATAATTTCTTTTTTAGGCGTGAAGGCATTCAATAAACGCAGAAGGACACACGCCTGTGAATGGGTTAATCAAAATGGCACTTGTGCCATCGCGAAAGGATAACACTCGAGGCCTGTGGTCTCTCGTTTTATCATTCCATGCTGGCACTCGTGCCATATCGATTAACCCATTTATACGTGTGTGTTGTTCTATGTATTTATTATACAATTACCAATCACTTTCTCTTCCGTCTTGATCTGTAGGAACTTACCTTGTTATAGATGTAATAAAAATCTGACTATCTACCCATATGTACGATTATTTCAAATCATTAAAGCTTCATACGAAAATCTCCGTCCACATATACCGACTGAATGTCCGATTCATTTGAAATTCAGTTTGAAATTGAACCTTCAAAATGTACCGGTAATTAGATTCGTTAATGTGCTTCATATTATCTTGAACTGAAATTAGTCTGTATGGATTTGCCTTGCTGCAATATATGGGAGATGTCCTCCGACACTCTCACATAAATTGTAACAAGGCAAAGAGGTGTGAACAAATTTTGAGGACCAGAAATAATTTAGCACTCCACCATTTAACAGTATGCTTTTATTACTAGTATATATACCCCAGTTTTCCTTCTATTTCATCTGTCTCTTGATTTCCAGGGAAGAGGAGCAGAACAGTGGTTAAAGGTGTTCTTCATAGCCGCTGCAGTGTATGTAGCAGGATCACTTCTTTATATCATATTTGCATCTGGTGAACTACAGCCTTGGGCCAAAGAGACAAAACCTGAGGCTGAAAAACTAACACAGGCAAATGGGACAGAGTTGAAATCATTTAAATATCTGGATCCGGAAGACCTGGATGGTGTTGAGAAGGCATAAGATAAGGATTACGTCATGACACATCACAGACATCCATTGTCCTTTATTGTATGATTGTTTTATCTTGTTGCTTGACTCATAAAAATTGAATAAAATCTATCAGAATGTATTAGAAAAGAAAAAAAAATGTTTTTTGGGTGATAGACATAAGTATAAATGAATTATTAGTTTTGATGATGCTTCATCTCCAAAGCTTTCAACTTTACCTATCAATTCAGCCCTAATCACACAGCAACATATAGGTCCATAACTATCATCAGATGTTGATTAGAGAGGGAGGGGTGGGGGAGGCACTGATCTCTTTACAACTTTCTGGTTTTTTGGAATTGGTGTTTAATGACTCTTTCGACAGCCAAAGTCACCTCGTGTCAGACAGTTTTATGGGTGGAGGAAGCTGTAGTACCCAGAGAGAACCACTGAGCACCATTGAGCAACTGTCAGATTCCTCATCGTACTAACTACACGTAAGCAGGTTTACCGCTGGATGAAGACAAGTGCACCATCTACAGGCGGGACACCTTAGTATGCGGTGCCACTGTGCCCACACACTCTTTACAGTTGGATTAATGGAACAGTCATTGGTCACATATAGAAAAGTGTCCATCTTGGGTGGGATGGGTGGAATGTTGCTATGAATACTTAACCCTTTGCCTAACACAGTTTGTTTTAAAAATAAATTAAATTTCACATTTTTCGAAACAAATTGCACAATTTTTCAATATAACCATACAAATGATGAGCTGGTTCTAATGATATCCATGTTTTATGGTTTTATTGAGAAACTTCCGAGATATTTTAGGCTTTGGCAGGCTTATTCTGCTTAATTTTCTGTCTCTTTTTGGCCGCTGTATTAGGTAAAGGGTTAATGCTCAAGAAACCTTTCTCAAGGGATTTCAGCTTTTTAGCACCTCGCAATTGTTGATTGCTTTTTAAAGAATATAGTTTGTAATCTGTGAAAAATGATTATATTGATGAAGTGCTCATTTTTCTCTCCAGTGGACGAGTCAATAAGGGAGAAAATGTGAAAATGAGATCATGACGTATTCACCCCTTGGCCAGATGTATTAATAAACGAGAGCCCACAGGGGCCACTTGTCCAGTTTCCTCCCAAAAAAATGGTCTTATCAGTTTTTGCACTCACACACAGTAAAACCATTTGGCCTGTTTTTGCTGGGTCTTGTGGTTTGATTTGCTACAAAAACTGGAACCGAACCAGAAAACAAAACAAAAAAACCCAGCTGATGCATTTATGCTGTTAAAAAATCATAAAATAATTGTTGATTTGACCCCCCCCCCCCCCACATTTTTTTTTCTTTTTTTAAATTTTGAACCCCCCCCCCCCCCCCCCCCCCCCCCCCCCCACCACCACCACCTTTTATTTTATTTTTTTTAAATTCTATTCAAAATTTTCTGGGTACAGACGCGGCCAACAGTTAAAAGTTCTGTAGTCAGCACAACAGAATAAATGTAGTGTTAGAAAATATGTCCATTGTGTATAAATATGCAGTCATAATTTTTGGGCTTCCTAAGCGAATTTAACCTATTTTTAAACTGTGTTAAATAGTTGAGGCCAAGGTGTTGTTTACGTTTTGATTTGGAAAAGGGATGAGGATTAAAGCTATTCTATGAATAAATAAATAGAGGATATTCACGAAAATTTGATGAATACCGAAAATATCTCGTCAGTGGCTACAAAGAAATATGAGGATCTTCACGAGCGACGCAGTCGCGAGTGAAGATCCTCATATTTCTTGTAGCCACGAACGAGATATTTTCGGTATTCATCAAATTTTCATGAATTTTCTTTTTATTTAATGCTCTACGACTACAAACTCTCCAATTTGTGGCCTTTATTTGCCATTAAGGCGCAAAATTTATGTGCCGAACCGGCGTCCATACAAAAATTACAACAACCAAACTCCAACCATTGGAATGTGTGAATATCCGCACAAAAAGTAGTCCCGTCTTATTTCTCCCCTAACTTTACGATTTACCAAGGCTGGCGAATTGAAATAATCGCAATGTGTTTCGAAGAAATAGAACAATAACAAAAAACACCACTTTCTTATTTTCAATAACAAGACACGTCATTTTATTTTTTTTTAACTCAATGCACTGAAGACGTGTGAAGTTGAACTGAAGAAATTTGAAAGTGATTTCGGCTTTTCGCTGGAAGGTGAATGAGAAAGTCAAACTTTGAAACCGCTGATTTAATGAATTGATTTAGTCACTGTCACTATCAATTATTCGAATTCGTTTGTATTTGGGACTCTGGAATTCATTACTGATGTGCTGACTCGTTTAAAGTACATGTGATTCGTCATCCGAACCTACGATGAAATATCGATTTCTAAATATCATTTTGATATTTCGTTTTGCCGACCGACAGGGGAATATGACTTAATTTTTCAGCGTGAATTGATGCCTGAGCATTAAATAAATATATATTATTTAATTCCTTTTCATATATTTTATTTACCAAAAAACTGCATTGAAGGTGGAGTTTTCAATTTTTTGAAAGTAAGTCACCTATTTTCACTTCGACACTCGCACATTGAATCGATTGATCACGAATCTCAGATTATGAAGAAAGAAACAGAAATAAACATGAACACAGTTGAAATATATATCATAAAATACCCTTTTCTTAAATAAATTTAATTTAAATCTATATTTTACTGCTTCGTGAGTTCTTACCAGAGTTTGAAATGCATGTGATTTGACTCTGAACGTTTTACATAAGTTACAACGGGAATGAAATATTCAACTGTTGTTTTCTGGGATTTTTGATCCAAAACTGATTCCCGTCTGGGAGGATGGGAACTACAATGAAATTTCGGGATTTTCCCGGGCATTTTTCTGGGAGAGTTAACATGTCTGATTGTGAGCAGTATACAAATTTCTGAAATAGACAATTATCAGTTGTTAACATTACATAGCATGCCCTGGTATCTGGACAATACGTAAAAAATTAAGATTTGTATCACAGGCCTCTTATTCATGTGCTTGTCTAATTAGAAGTCTCTTGGGAACACAGTGGCTCAATGGTTATGGATTTGGACTTCAAACTGAAAGGTCCATGGTTCGATCCCCCAGGGGTAACTGCGTTGTGTCCTTGGGCAAGGCACTTAATCCTGATTGCACACATGGGGCACATTGGCGCAGTGTACTAAAGTGTACTGCAAGTCGATGGTGCACTTGACTTCAACCAATGCTAAACTTGCTTGTGTGGAGTTGGTACATTGGAGAGCCTGGCAGTTGCTTGCCATTGCTCGGTGGTTCTCTCTGGTATTCCAGTAAAAACTATCCGACACAAGGTGACCCTGGCTGGTGAAAGTGTTGTTAAACCCCAATAAATAAATAAATTAATAGAAGTCTCTCTTGTAGGTAGGAATCAAACTCCCACTCATTCTCTATTGCTGGAATTGATTAGTGCTGATGCACTGACAACAAATGATGCTATCACAGGGATGCTACAGTGGAACCCTGTTAATTGAAAAGCCACTTTGTCAGAGAAAAATATTCAATGAACTCTTTACCTTATGAATCGGCCGCATCCGTCCTTGAAATATGGAATTGAAAAAATATTATTTAAAAAAAAAAATAATAAATCATAGCATGTGACCCCTCATTGGAACAAGCTCATCAAGCTCGTTCCAATAAGGGGTCACATGATATGGTTTTGTTGAAATTTTTTGAAAAATTTGGAAAAATATTATTTAAATTAATAAAGTTTGGTATCCTCTGCATTGGGTAAAGGGAATAACAGGAGTATTCAATTAACAGGAATTGGATCATTTTCCTATTTTCTAGTTATAAGCTAGGCATTTATTTCTATTTTATTATATGCTAAATGATAGTTTATCGAAAAAATTGTGGAAAGATAGAAATCGTATCCCCCACTGTGAAGATATAGAAATTTTCACATTCATAGTATCAATCAAAATGGTGGCTTTCAAAGCATCACTTCAAGGTGAATACGAGTCAAATTATCACTGGAAATTATCAATTTGTTCTAAAAACGTATAATGAAAAGAAAATCTAGTGCTTTTGAGTGGATACCCATCATTTCCAGCAATAATTCAACACATATTCACCTTGAATTGATGCTTGAAACCTGCCAGCTGAATCAGATTGCCAGATGCTACGTGTTCCAAGTATCGATCAAATCACTTGCACGTATCAATGCACATCAGCTGTTTACTTTTATGCATCAATTCAAGGTTTGAATGTGTGGAATTATCAATAGGAATGATCAGTCTCTTATAAAAATCATAGAAGAAAAAGAAAATCTAGTGTTTTTGAGTGGATACCAAAAATTATCTCACTTGTGACCGAGAAAATGCTCATAAACGTTTGTCTTGGTCACTCATGAGATAATTTTTGGTATCCACTCAAAAGCACTGGATATCCTCTATGTATCTTGCATGACAGAGCTCATATTTACTCTATGTATTGGGATACTCTATGATTTGGGACACACATTTTTTCCAGAAAAATATATTTTTTTTATGCTCCAAGGTTTGGGACACTCAGGAGATTTGTTTCCAGTTGGCCCAGTCCCCTGAAAACTGCAAAATGCTCAATATAAAAGCTAAGTTTGTGTTTAATTTTCCTTTTTAAACTATAAAAGATTGATAGTACATACTGATTTGTATTGTTTTTATATAAATCTATTCCTAAGTTTTAATATTTACAGTCCCGACTGGCATGAGGAAGACTATTTAATATTACATTGTGACAGTCTTCAACCCTTTACCTAACACTAGTAGCAGACGATACTCAAAAAAAAATTCTTGTGTAACTAAAAATTTTCATTTTTTTACTTCCAAAACATAGCTTGTGACCCCTCACTGGAATGACCGCAATGCGCCCGTTCCAATGAGGGGTCATAAGCTATGTTTTGGAAGCAAACAATGAAAATATAAAAAAAATTGGATGGGGATTTTCGTAATAGTGGTGGAAAATGAATCACACACAACTTTATTCAGCACCAAAACAAGACCAGGGTGTGTTTTTTTCATTTTCTAAGAATTGGGACATCTGTGAAAATAATTATTTTTATCTGTCCCAATACATAGAGTAAATACGGTAGATAGATAGATATTTTTTTATTTAGTTGTAATAGATGTAATGCCTATATTGTATGTATTGAGGTAAAAATGTCTGTAAATGTGGGAAATTCTGTGGATGTTGGAGTAATTCTTTGACAGTTTACAAGATTTTTTATTCATTTAACAGGAGCTGACTCTATAACCTAAATGTAATTAACAGTTCAGATTTCAGAAATTTGTACTGAAGATATGGTAAATAATTTGGTGTTTATAATTGATATAAAATTAACTGAATTATTCAGTTAAAGGATGTACATGTACAATTAAGTGGGCTTCACTGTATTTGGTCTTTTGCCTCCAAAACCTAGCTTATGACCTCTCATTTGGAATGTTCTTGACAAGTTTGGCCTAATGAGGGGTGAAAAGCTATGTTTTTGAGGCAAAAAACTGAAGAAAAAAAAAATAATTGAATGACACTTTTTGTGAATCAAACTTTTTTGTTATAAGGTTATTAATTTTACAAGGATTAATGATCAAGTAAAAAGTATGTGGGATGATCTCCACTGCTGGCAAGAGAAAATTGACATCTTAGACTCCAGTCCTGATGAAACTTATTGCCCCCCCCCCCCCCCCCCCCCCCCCCCCACCTTAGTGACATCCCTGCATCCTAGTCACCACTGAAGGCTAACAGGTCATAATTTTCTACATTTCCAGAAGTTTACTAATATTGTGTTAGGGATCATTTTTTGTTTTGTGTTTGTTTCTTTTATTTGTATGTGTGATCACTAAATATTATTGACACAGAAATCAATGCAAATGTAAATTAACTTTTTAACAAATTTATCTTCATGTTGAATCATCTTTCATGGGCAGTTGCTCAGCCAGGATATCAAAGTTAGGAGGGCAAGAATAATATCTAGTGAGGCTAGTTCAGTGATCTGAACATAGCGGCTACCCCCTGCAAAGGGGGGTAGCCACTATGTTTAGATCGCGGAACAACTAGGGGGCATAGAGAATAGGATACGCAGCATCATCCAAGCCATGTAGTGGCGAGCACAAGAGGACACCCCCGAAAAAAATTTGAAAATCGAGTCAACACAATTTCCTTGACTCTAAGTCAATTTCTGTCCATAATTTATAAGTTGTGAAAGACTTTAATAATTAGGCCACATCACCTGGGGTGGGGGGGGGGGGGATTACTAAAAAAAAAAATTGGGGGGGGGGGTGCATGTTTTTCTTTTATCATATGGCTGAATGTTGGTTGGTAAAATATTTCAGATTCATGTTAAAATTCTCATAAATGAACTTCCACAAAAAAACTTTCTTCCTCGTTTTCCCCATGGGAACTCGGGGAAGTGAAGCTGTGGTTGTTTACTCTGGTAGACAAGCTCTGTTTTACTGGTAAAATAGATAAAGGGTTAATTGATCCAATGCATATAATTTAAAAAATTATTGTTTTAATTATTTCTTTCCAAATTTTTCAGAATATTTCAACAGCACGATATCATGTGACTACTCATTAGAATGGCTCGACAAGCTCGTTCCAATGAGGGGGTCACATGATATTGTTTTTTTATGTTCCCGACCCTCTCGGGGGCATTATGTCTTCACCATGTCCATCCATCCATCCATCCATCTGTCCATCATCCGTCCATCCGTTAACTTTTGGTTTCCGTCTAATAACTAAAGAACCGCTTATTTGATCAAAACATAATTTTAGGGGTTACTTCTAGATGACTAGACAGTGGTTCCTTTCGATTTTGATCCAGCTAGTCAATTAAATATGGCATTATGACACCGTTGGGGGCGTATGCAACGCTTCTTGTTGCTCTTTTTTTTAAATGTTTAGAAAAATAATTCTTTTTCTATTGCTCTGTATTAGGGCTTCACGATATTCTAAACTGAATACCAGTATCAGTATTAAAAAAAATACTGTGGTATACCGGTATGTCGAAAGATTGTTCAGATATCTGAACATACGTACCACAATCGGGACATGAGCCATCACAATCAGACCGAATTAACATGCCTTGGTGATGTAGTTCGAATAACCCCTTACCCAACACAGATGATATCAAAATTTATTATTTTAAACATTAGTTTATCGATGTTTTCAAAACGTTTCAACAAAAACATATCATGTGACCCCACATTGGAATAAGCTTGAGGAGCTTGTTCCAATGAGGGGCCACATGATATGGTTTTGTTGAAAAATATTTTTTTAAATTACTAAATTTGTATATTACGTGGACCGATTCATTGGGTAAAGGGATAATATTATTTATTCGGGACTACAGGTAAAACTCAAGACACCTTGAAAATTATATTGTGGGTAAATAAATAATGACAAAAATCCAATATTTTTATATTTACTTCGATATTCAAATGATATTGAGTTGAATACCGGTATGTATCAGTTTATCGATAAACCGTACAGCCCTACTCTGTATGTAAATTTTGGCGATGGATGCAGCTGATTCATTAAGTAAACCGTTAAAACTTGTATAATTTCAGGGTATAATTCACATGCCAGTATCAATAGTTGCCATGCTTTTAAAATTTTCTTTTCTTCACATAAAAATATTTTTTATTTTAATCTATTGGAGAATTTCTGGTGGGTTCAATTTCAAAAACCACCACCATGGCTTCTATATTTTTCACAAGAAGCTTAATGGTGGTTTCCAGAGCTGTAATAGTAACAACACTTTGTAGCCCTGGGTCATACTATTGGTAACTTAAAACGAAAATAACTAGTTTAGCAACATGAACCAATAAAAATTTGCATTATGAGTACTCTTAATATATTTTGTTATCACAATTTTATGTTACATGTATTTCAACTTACTCTTAAAATTATGTATATATTTTTCAATGTTAACAGATTTTATTCTATTTTATTATTGATGTTAGACATTTGTTTTTTTTAATCCTATTTTATTACACATCAAATAAACTGTGTTAATGTTAGGGCCCTGCAAAGTTTTTAAATTTGATTCGATTTGAAATAGTCACCGTGATTTGATTTGATTTCAATCACACCGATTTAGAGTTATTCAAATCATTGAGTTGTTCTCAAAATCATACAAGGAGTCTCGTCTTGAACTCTTATATTGTCATCAGGAGCCAACACTATAAAACCTTTACCATTGTATTTTCTAGAATTGTATTTTCTACCTATTAATATTACTGAATAAAATGAAACATTAGCATTTTAACAGATATGGCAATTTGCCAACTGGCAAATTGCCAATTCTTTGAAAATGCTAATGGTTCATTCTAACCCATTTAAAGTCATAACTAGAAAATAAAATTCTCGAAAATACAATTGTAAAAGTTTTATAGTATTAACCCCGGAATCCTGTACAGGAGAAGTGATGACAGAAGAAAAGTTCAAAAAGGTATTAAAAAACTGACTTAAAAGTCCTTCCTGTTCCAGCCAAGTGGTTGTAGCATTTTCAGTTCCAAGATCCATTTGGTCTCATTGCAACGACGCTAATCAGTTGTATATGTTGTGTCCGAATTCGGTTGCAATACCTGTATAATGCGGTAACTCAGGTTCGAAATGGGTCAGGTTGTTTGAGTTAAAATGAGTCGCTACTGGTGTGTCACGTTTGTGAATGATGCCCGCAGTGTGTTGTAAGATGCGGATTTTGAAGTATCTTTTAGTTTCACCAGTATATTGTTTGTGACAATGTTTGCTGGTTAAAAAATGGACGCGATTGCCAGTCATATACAACTGGTTTTGCATGGGCCGCGAAAATGTTTATGACTAACACTGCTTGATAAGTAGTGGTTTTTAGGGAAATTGGCGCACAATTTCCACTTCCAAAATAACATTGATTCTGTTCTGGAATATTCCACTCTTTTGCTTGATTTACATGAGTCTCCGTTGCTCACAGGACTTCAGTGGAGACTGACAGCATTTACGGTTATAAGGAGGTTTAAGTAATATCCACAACTTGAAAAGTGGTGAGATTTGATTTGAATCAAAATCTGGTGCTTCATTTGATTTGAGATTCGATTCAACCCGTAATTTGAGGTTTGCAAGGCCCTAGTTAATGTGAGGAACATGTTAATTGGATGAATTCTGTTTGGATATGATTTTTGTGCTCTAATTTGTGTTGGTGTGGAAACCTCTTTGAAGGGGTGGACTGGGGTTGGGGTTGTTGGACCTAACCTCCTCAAGCCCCTCCCCCACTCCCCTCCCACTCAATTTGGGCATTCCATATATTTCCTCTTGACAATCATTTCTCCTGTGTTTTGACAAGAAACTTGATGCGGTTACTGATATTATGGAATGGTGTTTATTTTTGGTTCCACTTGGTCAGTGGTGAAAAATTAATATCAGCTAACTTGTTATTTCACTACCATGTTATTATTAGAATTATTCATATACCGTTTACAAAAAATGTGCTAAAGTGTTTATTGTGTAAAATCATCGATATTTTGTTAATAAATTAGTGGGTTGGATAAAAGTCTGCGTTTGTTGATGTTACCCATCAGTTAGAGCCATTTATCTCTTTGCCTAACGAGTAACGAAAGGGCGATATATGACCAACAGGCTATTTATAAAAATCGCGACATCGATGCCGTAGCTGCGACGGGTGGTGCAATCTCACAAAATTCAAAGTTCATCAAGGGCCATAACTCCAAGAAAAATATTTGGAACACCACATGCATTGAACAGTGGCTAGACATCAATAAGATACACTTACATGCCAAATATAAAGTCATTCCATCAAGTATTTCAAAAGTTATTGAGTTTTGAAACTTGTTGGTCACAGACAGGCCGACAGAGTGACCAACCGGCCGACCGACCGACCGACCGACAGGTAGACCAACAGACAGACCGACATTGCCACTTATAGAGCTGCTAGTCGCAGCTAAAAATTGCAATTTAAATTTTAATATTTTTATAAAAATTCCTACCGAATTATAGCTTATAGCCTCTCACAGGAACGAGCTCACTGAGCTCGTTCCAGTGAGAGGGCATAAGCTATGTTTTCAAAGCAAAACTGAAGAAATGGTTTATACAAGAGAGCAGTTTGTGAGTGTTGTATCGTCTGCTTCTGTGTTTATGCAAGAGAGCAGTTTGCGAGTGTCGTATCATCTGCTTCTGTGTTTATGCAAGAGAGCAGTTTGTGAGTGTCGTATCGTCTGCTTCTGTGTTTATGCAAGAGAGCAGTTTGCGAGTGTCGTATCGCCTGCTTCAGTGTCAGGTGAAGGTTATAATGGTAGAGTACTTGATTATGCGAAGATGATTGAGTTGGGGTAGGGGTGGAAGGGAATAAATTCATATTTAATTAGCACGTACCGGACACAAAATTAGTCATATTGGGATCCAAACATCCCCCGTGTAACAGAAATCCAAGAAGCAACTCTAGTCCCCCAAGAAAGTACATGATCACCAGAAAAAGCGAATCGACATTTTAGACTCCAATTCAGATGAAAACGTCCCGATTTTTAAAATTATTGGGGTGTTTGGGGGGTAGGTGGATAGTTACACCCAGACTCACAGTAGTCATAATTTATCCACTAATATCTTTGTTATGCCACTGATTAGGGCATCTCAGGGTATGTAGTCAAGATCTTGGCTATAAAAAGCATCAAAGTGACTATGCCTCTCACTGAAGCTAGCTGCATGATCCTGGTGTCACAGATCCTATGTGTAACAGCGAACTTATCGTTATTGAATTTCTGCCAGAATCACATATTACCAAAATTACATATATTGGTATAATTATAACAAAATAACTATCTGGAAAATAAGGTATGCCTATCAACTTTATGTACCTATTTTGTATGTAATTTTTCACATACAATAGTGCAAAGAGTACTTACTTTAGATTCCAAATTTCACGAAATATATATTTTCCCTGACGCTACCACAGCTTTCCATTTGATACTCATTTTCAAAATTTCCACTGTGGCCTTTGAAATATAGCGATATTTCTTGTAGGGCTGTCACGATTTTTAGCTCACCTGACAAAAAGTCAGTGTGAGCTTTTGCCATCACTTGGCGTCGGTCGTCTGTTAACATTCGCGACTCGGTCTTCTCCTTCAAAACCACTAGCCCAAACCCAAACAAATTTGACATATAATATTTTGGGGGTATCCTCTTTCCAGTTTGTTAAAATGAACTTGGTGCCCTCCAAAAGCATCAATTTCTCCTGAAATTTTCTTCTTATGAACCACCAGTCAGAATGCTGTGATATTTGGTTTATAAGCTCCTTTGGTACTCAAGATTCAAGTTTGTTCAAACAAATTTTCTCAGACAATATTTGGGCTCGCTACGGGAGGATCCCCATTTTGTGCCCACCCAAAATTTCTATTTTCTGAACCGAGAGGCCAATTTGAACCAAATTTGCTATGAGGTATTATTGGGTCCTAATTCTATGAGGTATTACTGGGTCCTAATTCCTTGATTCATGCCCACCCCCCCCCCCCCCCCCAAAATTTCCCGCTGCCCCGTGGGAACCTCAGGAGCTAATAATAGAAAAAAATTCAAACGCCCATATCTCCAAAACTGCACGGCACTGAAACTTTTTATTTGGTGTGAAGCTTCCTTAGGACGAATAGAAAGGAATGGTGAAAAAAATCGCTATCGGTTTTGTCCTAAGGTACAGTTTTGAGACAGCATTATTTAACACTGAAGGTGATGAGAAAAATATACAATAATCTTTTTCTCCCCAACCACTGCTCCAAAAGCTTTCATATTTCACATATAACATCTATGGAAGATTCATTCACATGGTTGTTGAAATTTAACCCCTGGGTCCCTATTTGGGCACTCTACAGGAGCCCAAATGTTCAAATTAGTGCAATATGAGGGATATTCTTCAAAAAATCTTTTTCTCCAGATCCAACAGTCAGAATCTTTTGATATTTGGTATACAGCATCCTCAGGGAAGGGAGATTCAGGTTTGTTCAAGCCAAAACCCTGGGTTCATATTTGGTCTCCCTATGGGAGCCCAAATTCTAACTTTGTTCAATATGAAGAATATTCTTGAAAAAAATCTCTTTCTTCAGATCCAGCGGTCAGAATCCTTTGATATTTGGTGTATATCATCCTTAGGGAGGTGTGATTCAAGTTTGTTCAGGGGACATTTTTTTGTGCCCAGTGGGAACCCCAGGAGCAAAAAATAGAAACAAATTCAAATACCCATAGCCTTCCCATTCCCCATTTATTCTCAAATCACAGAACACTAAAAAAAATTATATTTAGTATCCAAAAATTATTAGGGTTGACACAAATTGTAACTTTGTTCAATATGAGGAATATTCTTTAAAAAATCTCATTGTTCAGATCCAGCATTCAGAATCTTTTGCTATTTGGTGTATATCATTCTTAGGGAGGTGTGATTCAAGTTTGTTCAGGGGGCATTTTTGTGCCCAGTGGGAACCCCAGGAACAAAAAAATAGAAACAAATTCAATACCCATAGCCTTCCCATTCCCCATTTATTCTCAAATCACAGAACACTAAAAAATTATATTTAGTATCCAAAATTATTAGGGTTAAAATACACTTTTAATCCGTGGGAACTCCGGGAAGTGCAGCAGTGCTTGTTTGCCGTGGTAAAGAAGTTCTGTTACACTGGTAAAATAGGACCCAGTCACACCAATGCTTGGGGTGGAAGTCCTCTAAAATGGGCAACATGGGTATAAAACGATTTACAAAACTTCACTTTATCTCCATGTTGTGGTCACGATTAGCGATTGTGCATAAATATGTGACCCTAAACACCAATAAGTAAGTACACTAAAAAAAATTTTTGTCTCTGTGGTTCTGATCCCTGACCCTCATGCCTAAATACCTGCATTCCTTTTGTACAACTTGTTTTCCTTAACCACAGATTAGAGTGCTTTGATATTTGATATGCAACCTCTTTTGGTACCCGAAATTCAAATTTGTCCAACGAAAGTTTCTAGGTCAATATTTGAACTCACTACAGGAAGATCCAAATTTTGTGTCCCACACAAAAATTTTTATTTCCCGATTGAGAGACCAATGTGAAAAACAATCTTCTCCTCACAAACCAATGGCCCAAATTGAAACATATATGGGCCACATCATCTTGGGGGTATTCTGTTTTAGTTTTGTTCAAATGGGATTTCCGCCCTTTTTGGGTGTGGTCTTATGCCCAACTTGAAATATGATGAAAATTCTTTAAAAATCTTCTTCTCATGAACCACAAGTGGGAATGCTTTGATATTTGGTATGAAACTTCCTCTGGTGTTCAAGATTAAACGTTGTTCAAAGAAAGTTGATAGGTCCATATTTGAGCTCTCCAGGGGATGGGCTCACAGCTCCCCTGAAAATTTCTATTTCAAGAACCAGTGGAGCGATTTGAACCAAATTTTATATGTGGCATTAGTTTACCCTAAATACTTCATTCATGCCCCCCCCCCCCCCAAATTTTCGTGTGGGAACATCTGGCGCTAAAAATAGAGAAAAAAATGAAATGTCCAATATTTCCCAAAACTGCACTGACTAGAGATTATGTATTTGGTATGAAGCTTTCTTCTGAGCAGTTGAAACAATTGGACAAAAAAAATTGCTGGCGAATCTGTCATATGGTTCATTCAGATTACATTTTCTCAATATCCATAACCCTTACAGTTTAGGACAACTTGGTCCAGGTGAGCGTTTTTAGGCTCTCTTGAGCCTCTAGTTTAATTTTGGAATCGATTAATCGTCACAAATAATCGTCAATAATCGATTAATCGTACCTAGATGACCCCCCCTCTCCCTCTCTTTGATGTCGTTAAAAATGAAGTTCAAGTCAGTTGACCTACCTCAAGTAAACAACGAAGACGATCATTTTTTAGGTACATTCAAAGCTTTGATGTTCTGAACTTTTGAACCGTCAGTGTAATAATCAAGACAATCTCACCTGCGGCAACCGCGTTGTGTCCTTGGGCAAGACACTTCATCTCCATTGCCCGCGTGGGGGCACGGTGGCGTTGTGTACTAAGGCGTACTGCACGTCGATGGTGCACTTGTCTTCAACCAATGCTAACCCTTTTTGTGTGGAGTTAGTATGTTGGGGAGCTGACAGTTGCTCGCCGTTGCTCGGTGGTTCTCTCCGGGTACTCCGGCTTCCTCCACCCGTAAAACTGTCACGGTCATGTTTAGCCATTGTGCATAAATATGTGACCTTAAACACCAATAAATAAATAAATAAATAAATAAATAAATAAATAAATAAATAAATAAATAAATAATCAAGACCGGTCGTCAGTTGCGAACTTCGCAACTGCCGACCGGTCTTGATTATTACACTGACGGTTCAAAAGTTCAGAACATCAAAGCTTTGAATATACCTGAAAGACAAATGCTTCTAACGGCTTCTTGGGGTTTAACGTCGACGTTCTTGACCTTTTACCTTTAGAGACAATAGTTTTTTCATCAATTTTTTTTTAATTATTAAACGTCTAAAACGTGGGAAAATTTAACGATTCTTCGACAACGAAAAATGCTAATCGATTTTGGGCGTGACCGATCGAGAATCGATTAATCCTGACAGCCCTAATTTCTTGTCGATTTAATCATTTTGTGTCGTAACTCAGGCTGAGTTACTCGGCAACCACTGTACAATTTGAATATCCTATCCTAGACCTTCTATTCACAAATGAACCAAACTTAATAACAAAACTTGATGTGATCCCTGGCCTGTCTGACCATGATATTGTCTTCGCAGAATGCAACATCATTCCAGCCAGTTTGGATCAACCACCTCGTAAAATACCACAGTACAAAAAAGCAGACTGGGATTCATTCCGAGATTATTTGCTATCTCTACACACTGATCTAGCCGACCAAGAAAAAGACCCGAATAAAATGTGGGAAGCATTCCATCACACCATTACTGACGGCATTTCCAAATACATCCCGCACAAAACCCTTAACAAAAAAGACCAAATTACCATGGGTCAATTTCGAACTCAAACACCTACTAAATAAACAGCAACGCCTGTATAAAATTAAGAAGAAAAACGCAGACGAAAAATCACAAGTAGAATATAAAAACATAAAAAGGCTAGTCCAAAAACGCATGAGACAAGCATACTGGAACTATGTTGAAAACCTATTTAATGATTCGGAAAGTCAGAACACAGATAACACACAAAGCAAACAAGAAAATGATAACCTATGCGAAAAGACCCAGAAAAACAAACGCTTCTGGATCTTAATTAAACATAAGAAAAAAGATTACACAGGAGTCTCGTCCCTTAAAGTAAATGGAATGTTACACGAAAATCCACAAGATAAAGCAAACATCTTAAACGCCAATTCCACTCTGCATTCTCTGCAAATATTACAATATCAAAGGAGCAGTTCGAAACATCAGATTACATGTCACAACCTGTAGACTACCCAACCACGCCATCACTAAACTCCCGGGATCCAAAAGCTACTTAACCAACAAAAACCACATAAAGCCCCTGGGCCAGACAATATCCCACCAATCATCCTAAAACACCTTCTCATGAAATAGCCCCGATCCTCAACATGATCTTCCAGAAAAGCCTCGAAACGGGCAATGTACTATCAGACTGGAAAAGTGCTCTAGTTACGCCTGTCTTTAAAAAGGCTCACGCTCATCACCAGGAAACTACAAACCAATATCGTTGACATGTATCTGTTGTAAAATCTTTGAACACATAATTACAAGTGCCCTCATGAAACATGTCGAAACAAACAATATCTTTTACCGCTTCCAACATGGCTTCAGAAAAGCCAGATCCCGTGAAATTCAACTACTCGATTTTGTTGATCTCACAGAAAACATAAAAAAACAAAGTTGAAACTGATGTCATCGTTATGGACTTTGCCAAAGCATTTGCCAAAGTAAATCACAGCCTGCTTATACACAAACTCAGATATTACGGGATCCACGAAAAGATCTGTGAATGAATCCAAAATTGGCTTACTAATAGAACACAATCCGTTGTTGTACATGGGCAAAATTCTGACCCCATACCAGTAGAATCAGGTGTTCCACAAGGGTCAGTCCTTGGCCCATGTCTCTCCCTATACTACATAAACGACCTCCCGGACAAAATAAAATCAATAGTCCGTCTCTTTATAGATGACACACTTGCATATACCACCGTAAATAAACTATCCTCAAATATACAGCTCGGAAACAACCTGCAAGTAATGGGTAAATGGGAAACAAAGTGGCTGATGCAGTTCCACCCTGATAAGTGTAATATTCTCTCAGTTACAAACAAGAAAAACAAGCAAACAAATGCATATACATTACACGATCATATACTCAGCCATATGGACACCATCAAATATCTTTGCCTAACGATAAAGTCTTATCTGAACTGGAACATACATATAAACAACATCTACAATAAAGCCAACAAAACTATTGGCTTCATTAGGGGGAACCTAAACATTGCCTCTTGTAAAATCAAAGAACAAGCATATAAAGCCCTAGTTAGACCATTGGTCAAATATGCTAGTACAGTATGGGACCCACACACAAAAAAATGAAATAAATAAAATTGAAAAAATCCAAAGGCGGGCAGCTAGATGTGTGACAAACCGACATCACAACAGATCAAGTGTCTCAGACATGATAGCTAGCCTAAATTGGAAAACACTTGAAGAAAGACGTAAAAATGCTAGACTTCAGATGCTTCATAAAATTGTACACAATATAGTTGCAATCGACCACAAATCTAGACTAAGCAAGCCACGTCGTACCACTCGCCATTCCCATCACAACGCTTTCTGTGTGCGTGAGTCTCGCATTGATGTACGTAAATGGTCCTTCTTTCCACGCACAATACAGGACTGGAACAACCTTCCACAAAAAATTGCCACCTTAGAAAACTATAATAAATGTAAAGATGCACTAGAAACTAACTCAAATAAGGATGAAACAGGAAACACTAGTGGTGATATGCCAAAGGATTACCCGGGTGAAATCTGAAGCCCTTCTCAACCAAAAGCCTAAACAAAACAGATATACATATGTGCATATAGACATGGAATTTGTAAATAGTCGCAAAACATTTTTATAAATACTGTAATTGGAGCAGTCAGTGGAGCATTATCTCCGCTACACTGTCCCACTGAACTTAACTTACAAGCATATAGATACAACTGCCAAATGATATGAAAACAATCTAATAGTCACTATCACACTACAAAACCCTACCAACCCCCCACCGCTCCAGCAAATGTCAGCCACCCTTACTATTGACTGCCATTGTAAAGTATCTAAGAAACAAGCCCTATTAACCCTCCACGAGGGCAAATCCGTGCGCACCCCCAAACCAAACCAGCAGAATCATCAACCAGTTGATGGAGACTGGAACCAAAAAGAAGAAGAAGATCCTTGGGTATTTGACAAATCAGCACAGAGGAAATAGCCCAAGAACATTAGGTTTCACTAGGGAAAAAAATCGGAGAAAGCTGATTTTTTCAGGGAATGTCGAGTACATGTCACTGAACGATTAGACAAAAGTCCCCTAAAATCCCGGTTGAGCTTTTTTTTCTACAGCCTTTTTTCGAAAACGCGTTTGAAAAAAATCAAAAAAAATCGCACGAACTTTGTAACCTCGAATTGATCCAACTGTATTTTTTGTTTACGCGTATTTCGAGCTACATAATGTCTAATATACATTTACCTAGAGGAAAATGTGCATTCTGTGACAATTTCTGCGAAAAATTATTGAAAATTCACAAAAAAGTATCGGATTTACGCAAAAAATGACGATTTTCCTAACGGATTTGCCCAAAGGGTCGTAGTACAGAACGGGATGTTAGTTGGACAGACGATAAAAAATCCACCACCATTTGAAGACTTTTATCATTGCTTACAAAATAGACATTATGGAAGACCCCATCTGCTTCTGGCCGAGTTCCCCCTTTGGCATAAACTTCGTCAGCATGAGAACTCAACTATTTTCGGGCTTGGGACCGAAGAGACACGTCTGTGTCTGGCAGCATTAGATCAATAAATAATATTTACAGAATGTACAAAAATCAATAAATAATATTTACAGAATGTACAAATCAATCAACATGGATTAAGTTACATTGACTATTATCAACGCTATGTACAGAAATGACATGACCTATATACATATTATTCATCGAACTCTGAAATTTCCGACAGGACAGTGTTTCTGTGGTTGTTACAAGAATCCGAACTGCAATTACACAAACCTGAGCAAGAGAGTCCTGCCTTCTTACACCCACACCTTTTTGTACAAGCACTCTTGCAACCACAACTGATCAGATTCAGTAGGTTATCGGGGGCATATGGCTTTGTGGCTGCAGTCGGTACAAGAAGTCCATTGTCTAGCGACCACCCCCAATCCGTCGGAGGAAGCGAAGTGCCCAGCCATTGTTGGACCTGGAGATAACATCTGTAGACATGTTGTTGTGCAGCATCGCTGCTTGGTGGGAGTGAGGCTAGGTCGATGGGTTTATTCAGTTTAGATTTTGCTACATAACGCTTGTAAGTGACATATCTATATTGGTCGAGAGAGGAAACAGTTTTACTACTGTATAAGATCAGGAGAAGTTGTTCCCCGGCAGCGGCTACTGCACTTGGTGTACTGTCATCCGCCAAAATTGTGTTGACATACTGTTGTGAGTCGCTAGTAACATCGGAGACAATTGTACTGAATACTTTCTTCTTACCAACTCGAAAGAGTGCAGAAGTAGTGTCACAACCACTTATAGAATGTGCTACAAGGAGGTTGCTTCTATGGTCACCCATTTTGGTTGCTATTTCACTAACTGAAACTAGTAAGTTTGGGGTAATGGAATACATCATGTGAATATTACATCCCGGTTGAACTCGAGAGGTAAGAATGACTAACAAGTCTGTGTCTGTTCCCACAACGACAACATTGTTGTCATCTTGAGCGATGTCAAGTGCAGTTTCGGCTATCAGTACATCAGCATCAGCCTCGGCCTGCTTGGACTGAATATTGATAGCAGATAGCTCCTGCATTAGAAGATCGATCAGTTGGGTTTTGTTCTTGGCATTTTCAAGGAAATCGGATTGGGGTGTGGTGGCTGGTAACTCGGGTGAGATATTGATATCAATGGAATACCTGTCTTTAGATCTACGGGCTTGTTCCATGCCCTTTGTCGACATTGTACAAGCATAACCATCAAAAACAACCACGACGTTCGCCCCAAAATGTCTCACTAGATAATTGGAATATGATGTACATATGTCCTTATATGACGACTGTTTAGGCCATACAACTGCCCTCAATAAAAATCCACCATCTACAACAAACAGAGAATGTTCTGGGATTTTAGTTTGCTCGGAACCGTATGTTTTGAGGATCTTACCGAGCGTGCTTTTCTGTGTCTTCCTCATTCCAGCAGAATCAAACAATGCTGGTGGTTTCGGGGCGAGTTCATATTTGAGATACTCTTCCATCTCTGCTTGTGACTGAATAACACATGTGATGCGGTTGAACAGAATTGTGGGGTCAAACACTACCTTACTTCCACGGACTTTGATGCTATTTGCCATCGATGCGAAAGACTTCACAGTGTCAACACGTCGTAGTTTGATGCTGTTGAACGTTTTGCTTACAACATTCGATACGCAACATTCACCAATTTTGCGAACTTGGTCACAGTTCACAGTTTCGTCGGCCACAAGCCCGGTCGCTATAGAGACTAATTGTAGTGGATCTCTATTCTGAAAGGGGGAATGCACTCTGAGCCAGTTCAATAATTTGGTGATATCATTGGCATCAGTCAATTGTGAACTTTGACGGAGATCCCGATGTTGTTCGCCATGACCAGTGTGAACATGAACAAAATTTTCGAGAGCATTACATATCGGAAGGCAAAGAGGTAGTCCATGTACCCATTTCGCAACAGTGCTATCGGTTATTCCCCTGCCATGTGTAAGACCACCAGGGAGCTTGAACATTCTCATTAAACACTGCTCTATGGTCTGATCAGAATATATCCCGTCCCAGAATTTATCTGAGCGCCTTATGGTAAAGTAACCTTTCTCAGTGAACAACTTCAAATCATCCTGTTGCATTATTTCTGTTAGCTCATTCATCTGCTGCAAATAGAGATGAGAACTTTTTGCGTATGCAAAATGACCACCTGCGTGAAATACTGGAATCATATTGCGAACACAATATGTGTGGAGCTCCCAGTCGCCTGTGCGCTCTGCTCTCAAGAACAACTGGAGAAGACCTATTTGCTCGTATTATTGTACCCAAAGCTTTCCTGTGCGTCCTACGGACGCATTCTCGAGCAGTTCGTGTAATTTTGACAGTAGATGGTTGGCACTTTCTTGAGTGACAGCGTCAGCTGTTGTACAGTCACCTCTGGCAAGTCCACAGAATATTTCATTGACTTCTGTGCAGTCTATGTTATCTAGTGTTCGGCTTTCTTCAAACACAAGTTTTGTAATGGCAATTTGTGTTAGCAAATGGGCACGAACTGCTCTTGAATATGCATGACCACTGATCAAATGATGGATTGACCCACCTTCATAAACAGTCCCCCAAAGTTCATCCAAGCCGCTACCAGCCATGATCGAACCAATTGCCCCTAAATACAAATTTGTTTATGAGTACACATCAAGGGCGTGCACACATTACATGCCATTTGCATCTTGAGTGTAGGCGAACACCACATTATGTGATTTAATCGAACATGGAAATTGAAACATTGATGCTATAATACGGTATTTGAATGAGAAAAGTCGATGCCGTTTGAATTTGAGTTTAGGGGGGTATGGTTAATATTTCACACGTTTCACCAGTTCATTATGGAATAAATGACTATTGTTATATATCATTATAAAGCCATTGCTTTTCTGCAATTTTTGATATATAATTTAACTCACAAAGTAGTCGTAGATTTGATTTAATGGACGTTGTGTACCGTTGTGTGTATGAAAACAATAAATTTTTTTTCGTAATTTTGTACATTTTCGTGAATATTTCACCATTGAGTGTGAGGATTGGTACAAAGTTGGCATTTTCTGTTGGGGATATGTATTCTCAATATAATTCAGCACGATATTTATGATTCTCACCCTACTAAGGCGAATAAGAATGAGAAATATGGAGCTGGGTCGAATTTAAAAAAAAAAAAAATTTTTCATCAAAAAAACGCTATAACTAAAAAAGCTCAACTCGGATTCGCGGGGACTTTTCACACTTTATCCGCAATGTGTGTCCCGGAAACATATAAAAAAATCAGCTTTCTCCGATTTTTTTCCTTACTTTCTCATTTTTATGTCTGATGTGCCTGGACTGAAAGTCTATCAACACATTATCCTCTCATTCTTACCAGAGTTACGTCCCTTCTTGAACTTTCATTAAAATTTTGAACGTCGGGGATTTTATAAACGTTATGTGTTGCAATTGTTACAATTTACTGGAGGTGCCATTGACACTCTCACGCAAAATGTAAGAAAACAAATCTGTAAACTAATTGGTAAAACTCCGAGTTGCATTATGGTGAAAAATGCTTCGTGAAAATTTAGTATTGTGACATCAGAGTGCAGAAAGTTAACACTTCACTTAACGTAATTGTAAAAACCAGTCATTGATATTCACAAAAATTGTCATTCAAAATTCTTACCAGAGTTACGTCCCTTTTTGTTTTCCCCAGAACATAGTTTATGATCCCCCTTATCGGAACCAGCTACATTTTCGAGGCAAAGCATTAAAATTTTAAGTTCAAGAATTTAGTCTGCAAGTGTCGTCTTCTACCATGTTAGAATTTGTTAATTATATCAACCCTTGCTTGGGAATAAATATTTTTCGTAACTTCATACAATTCATTCAAGTGACAGATATCACTCACTAACATCTCTCTCACTTGAAACGATAAGTTTATTTTCATTCTGTTGACTTATGGAAATGAAGTTCATCCAAAAAATATTCGGTTTGTGATTGCACTACCGGCACCTGACCATAGAAACCTGTTAGTGGTATCAACATGTTAGTGATATTCAAGCATTAACCATTTACTCGACATGATCAAAACACAAAAAAAAATTCTGGTTTAACTGTAAATTTTCATTTTTTACCTAAAAACATAGCTTATTACCCTTCATTTGGGACGAGTTCATTCCAACGAGATGTGTAAGCTGTGTTTTGGAGGCAAAATTTGCCACAATAATAAAATGCGAAGGGTACTTTTCTGGAGAGACATGGCTGACAATGTTCAGCATTGGAAGAGATTTGCGGGAAAGTTATCTCCCCTTAATTTCCTAAAGTTGCCATTACATTTAACACTAAGGGTATGGGAATTTCATATAAAATTGAAATTTCGAAATATTATCGAATTTGTATCATCGATGTGCGCATCATTTCAGAAACTTCAGGCATTTTCCTGTAGAGCTGTATGAAAATACAGAAGGTGGCTTTTTACACTCTCCCAATATTTATTTATTTACTTATTGGTGTTTGAGGTCACATACTTATGCACAATGGCTAATCGTGACCGTGTCAGTTTTACGGGTGGAGGAAGCCGAGTACCCGAGGAGAACCACCGAACATCGACGAGCAATTCTCAGCTCCTCAACATTCTAACTGTTCAAGCTCCGCTCAAGCAGGGTTACAGCGGTTGAAGACATGTGCATCAACGATGTGCAGTACGCCTTAGTACACGGCTTCATCGTGCCCCCATGTAGGCAAACGGGATAAAGTTCCTTATCTAAGGACATAACGCGGGTTGTCCCAGACGGGATCGAACTCGGACTCTCTCAATGAATTAGAACGTTTGACTATTACTCTCTGTTGAAACCCCCTTTAACCCTTTACCTGACACGAAAGGCAGACGACACTTGCAAATAAAAATCTTGAATAACAATTTTTTTCTATTTTTTACGTCAAAAACATAGCTTATGACCCCTCATTGGAACGATCTCAACGGGCTCGTTCCAATGAGGGGTCACAAGCTATGTTTCTGAGACAAAAAATGAAAAAAATAATGAAAATTGATTGGTTATTTTTTTTAATAGCATTTGCCGGTTTTGACCGTTACGTTGGGTAATGGGTTAAAAATAAGAAAACGGCGTATTAACCACCTTCTGATATTCTGTAACGTGTTGTATGTTCATTATATCAGCACTGTGCACATTGTGACATGTAATACACATATAAAAGTCTAGGAGGGGAGATTTGCTAAATTGTTTTCTTTAGAAGAATAAAAACTTGCAAATTACTGTAAAAACGCATTCGCTAAACAAAGAGCTAAAGAGGAAGATTAGTGTTGGTAGGAGTGATACTGATCGATATTCTTAATGACGGATTATCTGTGATCTAGGTGCCTCTAAATACTTACTTACTTATGACCGTCTACCCCTGTCGGGGTTTGAACCGCCAACCACAGACCTCCGAAGTCCTCTGTCCTGTGCCATTCTCTCTAGCTGGTTCCAGGTATAGTCCATGCTGGTGATGTCGGCATCGAGGTCGCGCCGCTAGGTCTTTCTTTGAAGGCCTATCTTCCTTTCGGTTTCCACTTCAGTGTCAGCCTGGTAATGTTGGTTGGAGGTATGCGTAGAGTGTGTCCTGTCCAGCCTAATCTTCTCTTCCTGGACTCTGTTGGGTTCTTCCCAAGGACTGGCGTTGCTGGTGATGTCTGACCAGCGGATCTGGGCCTTCTCAGCAGCTGTTGATGAAGGCCTGGACTGCCCTAACTATTGTCTTGGTCGTCTTCCACGTCTCTGTGTTCCATACAGTGGGATTGCCTTCACGTTGGAGATGAACAGTCGTATTTAATCTTATTTGTTTTACAAGGATTGGCGAACAAGTTATGCAACTTATATTAACGCCTCTCCTTGGCCCAATGACGTAGGTGCGTGGGATGAACTTCGTGGCCTAGCTCTTCTCGAATACTACGAAGGGATCTTTAGCCTGCACGGAGTGTGTCTCTCTCCACACAGAGGACAGCCATTTTACGTCCCCACCCGATAGGACGATACGCTGGGACAGCATCAACCCCACAATTGATGCTGACAGAGAGTGTTCGTACACCTCGAGAACTTTCTCCGACCGGGCTCGATCCCGGGACCTCTGGCATGAGAGACCAGCGCACTTATCCACTCAGCCACCACTCTCGTATATTGGTGGAGTTGATCTTGAGGATCTTGGTCTTGTCCTTGTGGATGTTAAGGCCAACCTGAGTAGTTGATGTGGCTGCTACGACGTTCGTTTTCTCTTGCATCTGCTGGTGACTGTGGGAAAGCAGTGCAAGGTCGTCGTCAAAAGTCCACGTCATCGACATGGTCCACTGCATTCCGTTAATGTGTTCGATGTCTTCATTATTCAGTCAATGGTGAGGAGAAAGAGGAACGGCGACAGAAAGCATCCTTGTCTAACTCCAGTTCGTACCTGGAAGCTGTTCGTGAGCTGCCCTCCGTGGATTACTTTGCAGGATATGCCATCGTAGAAGTTCCTGATCAGATTGAGTAGCTGGGACACCGTAGTGCCGAAGGAGCTTCAGAGGGTCTCTCGATCCACGCTGTCGAACGCCTTCTTATAGTCGCTGAAGCTGATGTAGAGGGACGAGTTTCTCTCCAGAGACTGCTCGACTATGGTGCGGAGCGTTGTAATCTGGTCCGCGCATGGTCTGTTCTGTCGGAATCCTGCCTGCTCATATCGTAGCTGTGGGTCTACGGTATCTTTCATTCTCTCTAAGAGAACCCGGTTGAAAACCTTCCCAGGCACAGAGAGGAGTGTGATGCCTCTGCAGTTGCTACAGTTGTTCAGATCGCCCATTTATCTTGATAAGGTATCCCTCCTTTCAGTTTGCCGGTGTAGCTTCTTCCCAACTGGGAAGAAGAAGCTATACTGACAGACTGCTTCTAATTAGCTTTCCATAAAAAAGAAAAAGATTCCCTTTGTTACTTTTAATAAACTAAAACAACAGACAGCCCCGAGGGCTGTTTGTTGTTTTTGTTTATTAAAAGTAACAAAAGGAAACTCGGCTTTACTTTTCTACTGATGTCAAAGGTCATAGATGTTTTCTCAACTATCAGTTGCTTCTGAACGCGTCCAATAATTTCAAGGGAGATAATTTTAACAAAAGTCGATTTCATGACGATATAAGTCATGGATGGCTGGTGTGTTATTTCTGCTATGTTAAATAAACGGTTATGGCAGTTAAGACAAATAGAGTTAACCCTTTACTCAACGAATCGCCCGCATCCGCCCGCGTAATATGTAAATTCAGCATTTGAAAAAATATTATTTTTCAAAAAATTTCAACAAAACCATATCATGTGACCCCTCGTTGGAACGAGCTCGTCGAGCTCGTTCCAACGAGGGGTCACATGATATGGTTTTGTTGAAATTTTTTGAAAAATTTGAAAAAATGATTTTTAAAATAATAAATTTTGGTATCGTCTGCGTTGGGTAAAGGGTTAACTTGTTCGCCAGAAGTTAGTCAGTCTGGGAAAGAATGCAGAAGTGGGCTGTTGCATGTGAGGTGACACGCATTAATTGCAGATTGTAATGATAGCGGAAAGGATTTCCTATCATACAGTTTCATCCTGGTTTACTGTGAACGAACTACCACCTCTAGGCGTACTGCACGTCGACTGTTGCTAGCTGTTGCACGTGGTTCTTTCCGGCTTCCCACACCCGTAAACCTGTACGATACGTTATGCCCATAGCCGTTGAAAGTGTCGTTAACCCCCATAAACCTCTCTCTGTGTGAGGTTTTTATGGCAGCCCTTGCAATCTTAGAGAAGCATCAACAGCAGAATGGGCGGCAGCAACAGCTGTCGTAAAAAGTAGTAGTTATATTATACATAGCAGCAGCAGTGGTAAGAACAGCTACTGCACAAAGAGTAGCATAGGCGCATGGGAGGTAGAATTGGGGGGGGGGGGGGGTCAATACAGACTGGCCCGAAAAAATGGCAACAAGATGCCGAAGGTATCTCCCGTGGACCAGACGACCGAGATGTGGGTAGGTGTGGGAGGGGGTGTCCCGGAAAAATTTTGAAAAATTAGTGGCCCTTAGGGCAATTTTGAGGCTTCCTAAGTACTCAGCCAAGGTATTTCCAGAAGGGGCATATGGCCTCATTTTTAACATAAAATTTCTTAATACATCAATATCTATTGAAGTAAATCTACTCCTGAGATCCCGTGCATGTGCATGTCAAACCACTTGGTGAGGATACTTCCAGAGGAAAGTAAATATAGAATAAACGTAAAGTGTTTTCAAGTAAAAAAATTATTCTAAGAGTAGGATTAAGAATGAAACCGACGAGCCTCTGGCGAGTCGGTTTCATTCTTAATTCTACGAGTAGAATAAACTTTTTACTTGAAAACATTGTACGTTTATTTTGTTTGTCCCATAAATCTTCTGCAGGGCACTCGCGGCAAAATCGTGCTATAATTCGCAACAAAACACAGCGAGAAGTGAGGAGCACATTGGTCCAATTCGATCGACCAGCAAAATTGGCAAAAATAAACAAGGCGCTGCAATACATTTCTGTCTAAAAATAATTCCCCTACAAACTTGAGCTAAACTTGCAAAAATACTTTATTATATGAGCGGAGGGTGGTGTTTTCTACTGGCACTGTGTAATATTTTCAAAGAGATTTGAAGAAATCAACAATCGAACTCTTAATTATGTTAGACAAATGTTGTGGAGGCCAGAGGTCAACAAGTCCGTCGCTACTAGGGGAATAAATTCTTTCAGTGTTAAACCTACGGGGAAAATTTATAACTCCACTAGGTGAATAAAGCAAAAATTTATCCAAGGCCTTTATTGTTCAAATAAACGGCCATTTATGGGACAAAATGTTTTACCTTTGTATTATGGCGTGGCGTGGTTGTCGTTACTGCCAGCTGTATCTTGAGATACCACCGTGAGTTCTGAACCGGGCTACGGTTTAGAACTCACGCGATAGTATCGCAAGACACAACTGGCGATATCGACATCCACGCCACGCCATCAGACAAAGGTAACAAATTTTACGTTTGACTTGCAATCTTTTCCAACTATAGCAGTGCAGCCGGAACTATCGGTTTTCTGTATTTTTCCTCGTCTATTAACAATACCAATTTGCATTTGATTCGTTTCCAGAACGCGAGTGAATTTTATGTGTCCATCCGAATGTTGCTTACGGTAAGTACCCTTATAGACCGAATCAAGCGTATTCCCTTTCCTGTTTTGATAGTGAATAGATGATTGGTGTGGGCCTGGCCGACTCCCGATTTCCAAACCCGACCAAACTTGACAAAAATCGCGGAGAGATAAAAGCGTTGGGTTTATTCCTTTGCTGCTTGAGAAATGTAAGGGGGGGGGGGGGGGGGGACAAATTTAACCCTTTACCTAACATGGAAAGCAGACGACACTTGCAAAAAAAATTCTTGAATAACTAATTTTTTTCATTTTATGGTTTGAGAATAGTGCTGGCCGGTTTTGATCGTTACATTGGGTAAAGGGTTAAGAAGGCTGTTGGGATTTGATTGACTATTAACCGTCAATTAATTTGCTATCGAATAACCGTCATTGTTAATCTTTTTGTTTCCTCTGATCGATTTTTTCTTCTTGCTTTGCCCGAATTTTCCCAACTGTTTTGCCCGAATTTGGGAGGGCAGTCCCCCCCCTCCCCCCCGCCCGGCCACCTGACTCGTACGCCCATAAAGAGTAGTAGAGGCAGCAAAAAGGCCCACAGCAAAAAAGCGCAGTAGTAGTAGTAGTAGCAGAAAAACTTAGCAGAGGATGTAGTAGTAGTAATAGGAGTAGCAGTAACTGCAAAGGTAGTAGGAGTAGTAGTAAGTAATAGTAGTAGTAGCAGTAGTTGTTGTAGTGGTAGTAATAGTAGTAGTAGCAGTAGTAGTAGTAATAGTAATAGTAGTAGTAGTAATAGTAGTAGTGCAGTAGTAGTAGTATTAGTAGTAGCAGTAGTAACAGCAATAATAGTAGTGTAGTAATAGTTGTGATAGTAGTAGTGTAGTAATATAGTAGCAGTAGTAGTAGTAGTAGTAGTAGTAGTAATAGTAGTAGTGTAGTAGTAGTAGCATTAGTAGTAGTAGTAATAATAATAGTAGTAGTAATAGTGGTAGTGTAATAATAGTAGTAGTAGTAATAGTTTTTTTTATTTATTAGGGTTTAACGACACATTAACAGTCAGGGTCATATCATGTCGGTGACAGTTTTACGGGTGGAGGAAGCCGGAGTACCCGGAGAGAACCACCGAGCAACGACGAGCAGCTGCCAGCTCTCCAACATCGTAACTCTGAACTCTGCACCGCGGCAGAGGCAGGGTTAGATTGGTTGAAGACATGCGCACCTTCGACGTACAGTGCGCCTTAGTACACAGCGTCATCGTGCTCCCATGTAGGCAATCGGGGTTAAGTGCCTTGCCCAAGGACACAACGCGGGAACGCGAATCAGTCGCTGAAATGGTCACCCATCCAACTACTGACCGCGCTCGACGTTGCTTAACTTCGGTGATCTGACGAGAACCGGTTTCCGCGACGCCACCGCGCCCCCAGTAGTAGTAGTAGTAGTAACAACAACAGTAGAAGGCGCTGCGACACCATTGGAACTTTAGTAGTAGTAATGGTGGTGGAGTGATGAGAGTCGCTCTTGTTGCAAACGTTGTTGTTGTAACGGTGGGTTTCGCAGTGCAGTTGTGGACAAACCTGTGGAAAGTTCATATCCAGTTAAAGGGAGATCACTCTATTATGCCTTGCTGTACTGTTCTCTTGAGAAAGAGGGCACAGACTTTAGATTTGGTTTGTCACGTAACTCACGTTGTTTCAGAAATAAATCATGCAATTTCAGCATGCGTTTATATTTCAAGAATATTGGGCTCAACAATCGGCCTGCACCTCGTCCAGATACAAAAGTAGCGGTAAAAGCAGCAGTAGCGATAGCAACAGAAAGAGTAGCGTCACTACCAGGAACTTGGTAGCAGTGATGATTGTGGTAGTAGTGAGAAACTTCGTGGGAAGTGGAGCTGTGCTTCGTTACTGACGTCAAAGGCAGTTTACTGGTAATATATGACCCGCACACCGACGTCTAGGCGGAAGTCCTCTAAACTGTGCAGCACATGTATAAACAATTTCCTAAACTTGACTTCCTACCTTTGTTGCGGTCATGATATAGACAAAGATACTGAAAATGACCTTAATCACCAATAAATAAATAGCGAGAGTAGCAGTAATAGCAAACGATGTTCCAATAAGAGTAAAATCCTCGCCCTCTGATTGGATAAGAGCTGGCGTAGTTTCTTTCATGTTTTCGGCTACAGTAGGAAATGTTACCGTCTGACGACACAATGCGAAATATTTGAAATGATGTCCCCGTTTCGTAATTGCTTCATCAACGGAGTGACTAGCAAGCCGCTTTATTTTTCTGGATATTTCACATGTGCAGCAGACGGTGTTCTGGACGAAGTGTTGTTTAAATTACAAACCGATTTACGATTTGAACTGAAATGGAATGAGTTTATCTGGTTTATTGATTATTTATCCAGTGGTGGGGTGCACGATAGGTTTATTTACTAAGCCTGTGATCGTTAAAAGTTGCCTTGAATAAGGCAACTTTAAACGATCACAGATTTAGTAAATGAACCTCTCGTGTCTCACGGCGTAGGTTTTGGGCTATTGGTAGAGTCTTGTTGGAACATATACGTTATTGTGATGAGCTGACGGTAACATGGTCTGAGGTTTGCGGCACGGAGCGTATGTTCAACCTCGACGTTTCGCGTCTCGGTTGAACATAAGCTCCGAGCCGTAAACCTCAGACTGTGTTACCGTCAATTCATCACAATAACTTATATTGTATTTGTAGTAGCGGTGATGATGATAGTCCTATTGAGAGTAGTAGTAGCAAAAGTAGTAGTAGTCGTAATAGTGATCGTAGTACTTGTAAGATCAGCAGCAACAATACACGTGGTAGTTGCAGCAGTAGTAGTGGTAGTACAAGTAGTAGTGGTCGTAGCAGTAGTAGCATCAATAGTAGTAGAAACAGTAGTGGCTGTAACAGCAAACGTAGTAATAGTGTTGTTAGTTTAAACATTGTAAAGAGCTTTCTTTAATGCCTAATAAAAGCTACTTAAACATCGGGTTCTCTGTGAGCTATGGTCTGGCTATTTACTGGGAACGTACCACCGTCACCATCTTCTTGGCTAAACCGACAAACATTCACAAAAAGAAATGTGACGACAATTAACGAATTACCTTTGATTTATTTGCACTATGATTACCCAACACTTCGCGGATCTACTGTTTATAACTGTTCTATAACTCCTGTCACTATCTTCTCTCTCTTTCTCCAAGAATGAATGAATGAAAGGTTTCAGCGCGACGAAGGCGCGCAGGGACGATGTGGGATTTACAAATCCCTTGCGACCCGGTTAACCTTATTTTATTTCACTTGGATCACACAGGCATAGCTTTTCTATTGCCTCAAATGGGGTCTGAGGGGGTATGCACGCGGTTAGAATTCCCGGCAGTTTACGTTGGAGTGATAGATTGTCAATACTCAATCCCTCAACGAAATTAAGACTATTAGAGAGTGGGCTCTATTCGGTTCTAGCTTGGCGATGGTAGAGGTTTGAGTCCCACCATGGTGGCGAGCCAGAATATAATGTTGTGCGATGGCAAATTTAAGGGAAGAAGAGAAAAGAAAACCAAACAGCAACGCCGGTTTGGTAGCGGCCCCGGTATATGACCATAGCGGTTAGAAAAAAGGAGTGGAGAAAGCTCCAACAGTTTAGTTTTGAAAAACCGGGAGTCATCCATCAAGCCGTCTGGGAGATAGGATGCAGAATGTGATTATGCGGTATCTGGTTACCCTTCGGGAATTCCAAATGACCTCCTCCACCCCCCCCCAAACAAAAAAACCCCACTCCCCACACATCTCCTAAAAAAAACAAAAAAACACCCTCTCACAGACACACACCCTCAAGCCCTTAAAAGGGCTGTTAAATCTTTATTCAAATGTTTATTTATATAAAATGTACCAATTCCTCCTACGCTTTGTCTACCATTTCCATGAATCTTCTTGATAAGAGTGTTGGAAGAAAATTTGAGAATGTTCAATTAGGAAAGTTACAGGTAGAGAGAAAGATAGGTATCCGCTATTGTATATTGTGCCTGTTTTGTGATTGTTGCTATGGATGGGGTAAGGGGTGTGTTTCTTCGGAGCCCACTCCCCACACGCAGAGTTGCGAGGCAAACCTCACACACTCAATCCTACAGATCTCAATGAGTAGCGAGGCAATCCTCACTGACTCCACGCAGTTTAATTCTATTGAGTAATTTTAATTTATTGTGGCTTATTTTGTTTTTCTGTTAAGGGTTCGGTGTTCGTTCAGCTTCACCATTGATTCACTATCCTGGAGTATGTGGAGGGTTTTGTTATATAGATCCTATTAAACGCATTGCAATCGCGTTTCAGCAGAGTTACGAGGCAGTCCTCACAGACTCTATCCTAAAGTTCTCAATGAGTAGCGAGGCAATCCACACTGACTCAATTTAGTTATATTGTATAATTTTTTTTCCCGGAAACTTATTTTGTTTTTCTGTTGAGGGATCGGTGTTCGTTCAGCTCAACCATTAATTTACTATTTTGGAGTCTGTTGAGGGTTTTGTTTTGTAGGTCTTTTAATCGCGTATCAATAGTTTCTATTTTTCTTAGCTCGTGAAGTTCCTTTATCGGTGTCCATTTCGGTTTGCATAGTGCCACACACAGGGCATAATTTTGAACCCTCTGTAGCTTCTGAATGTTGGTTTTGCTCAGGCCACTTGTTATTATGGCACCGTATTCTAGTACCGGACGTATAAATGTTTTGTAGAGCTTGAGAATTACCTCTTTGTTTGCTCCCCATTTTCTACCTCTGATCATCTTCAGAAAATTGATACGTTTAGTAGCTCTAACCGTAATGGAGTTTACGTGACTGTTTAGACTGAGATTGCTATCTAGGATAAATCCCCAAAATTTGGCATCTTTGTTTGCTTCTAATTTGTGATCGTATAACTGGAGATCGATACTGGGGACTGATTTTTTCCTTTGCTTCTTGAAGAACGTAACTTTTTGAGTTTTGGCGGCATTGACTTTGATGCTCCACAGGGCGCATCAGCTCTCAAGATCGCGAATGGTATCCTGTAGACGATTTTTAATTATGTTTCTGGACTTGCTGGTCGTTCAAATGCCTTTGTCGTCTGAGAACTGCGATAGTTCAACAGAGTTTTTCACAGCTTTTTCTATGTCATTCATATATATTATGAAATGAAGCGGACTTAGAACCGACCCTTGTGGTGTTCCCGCTTCGAGTATTACTTCCTCTGACACCTCGCGATTAACCCTCACCTTGATTTTTCGGTCAGTTAGAAATGATGATATGATCCTCAGAATTTTAGTGGGTAATCTCATTTTCGCTAGTTTATATCTCGCGCCATTGTGCCATACCGAGTCGAACGCTTTTTTCTACATCCAAGAAAAGCGCTGTTCCGATTTCGTTTTGACTAAATGCTGTTTTCATATAATCGACCAGTCTATATACGTGTTCGATTCCCTCTTTCTGACCCCTATACGCTCTTTGCCATTTGTTGAAAAAGTTGATTGATTCGAGATAGCTGCGAAGTCTCGTAGTCAGAATCCGCTCGAATATTTTTCCAACACAGCTAAGCAAGCTGATTTGGCGGTAGTTAGAAGGGTTGGTAAGGTCTTTGTCGGGTTTTGGTATCATGACTCCTGTGGCCACTTTCCAGCATTTTGGGAAATACCCACAGGAGAGACAGCAGTTTATGAGTTTGGTAAGTCTGCAATAGAAGATGTTGGGGCACTGTTTCATTATTTTGTAAGAGACTTCGTCTTCTCCTGGGGACGAAGATGACTTGCATTTTCTGATTATACCCATGACCTCTTCTACGCTTATTGGTTCGGTTAATTCATGGTCATCCCCGTCTTCATGCCTTTGGTCGAAGTTCGGTTCATTGAAAACTGAGTTGTTATCTTGGACAAATTTATTTACTTTTACCTTAAAATCGTTGTCATATCTGTTCCCTTCTTGTGGACGATGCGCTTTCTTTAGAAGTTCGACAAAAGCGCTGGCCTTTGCCTTGTCATCCATGGCCATAGTTCTGTCACTAGTCTTCAGCGCATTATTATTGGCACTTTTGCTCTTTTGGCCAGTAAGAGTTTTAAATGTATCCCAGAACCTCTTAGATTCTCTCAGCCCATTTAGGTTTTCTGTTGCTTTTTCCCATCTCACGCGATTGTCGTTAGCTATGGCCTTTTTTACTTCTCCATGTAGACAATTATATGCGGTTTTAAGTTCTACTCTTTTCATTTGATCATTCTCTGATTGGTAAGCCCGGAAGGCTTTTCTTTTTTAATTGATTATTTGAAGAGTTGTTTGGGCTATTTTGTTTATCCGCGTCTTTACTGTTTGCTTGGGACAAATTTCATCTAGTGTACTGTTGATAACCTCGTTAAGATGGGTGCAGGCATTTTCTAGTTCATGAGCATTTAAGGGTTCATTTGCCTTTATTTTTACTTCGAAAATGTTTCTGAAGAGGTTCCAGTCAATTTTTGATAGGTTCCTCCTATTCACGGGAGGATACCTTGCGGGACCAGTATTACATTTCAAAATGGCGTGAACCGGCAGGTGATCACTGCCTAGCTCATCATCCCCTACAAATATGTCTTGCATTTGGCTGGTTAGTGATTTGCTGTTGATAATCAAGTCTAGGATATCTGATTGATGGAGTGGGTTGTTGCTTATGTATGTTACGTCTTGATCGTTATTTACCACGAATAGATCGAGTTCTTCAATGATGTGGAAAAGGGCGTCACTGTTAGCCTCGGTCTTATGACAACCGAATACCTGGTGTTTGGAATTGAAATCACCCAAGAATGTACAGTGCTTGTACTTTTTGGTAAAGAATTCAAATACTTTACTGTCTACTGTTGCTTGCGGCTTGTTATAATATGATATGATGTTTGTGGTCAAGTTCAATTTCAGCTGCAATCGATTCAGCATTTAGGTGGTCGCATGGTATTGTTTTGTATTTAATCTCCTGCCTTATTAGCAGAGCGACACCGCCACCTTTTTGGACGGGGCGATCTCTTCTAATAATATTAAAAACACATAACGAGAATTTTTTGTTTGGTTTAAGCCATGTTTCGCTAATTCAAATTACGTCCGAATTTTTGAAATAATGTGACATTGCAAGTTTTTCTGATTAACGCTTCGAGCGTTCCACTGGACTATTTTTAGTGTATCCATGAATGGTTTAGGAATAACTGTACTGAGTTTATTTAAGTTTAATTACTATTTGTAATATTGTTACATAATTATATTTTGTTGACGGTCGCTTCTAACAGCGTGTGAGATATTTGAGTCTTATATAACTTAGAGGCTGTTTTACTAATCTCTCTGCAAACGTCCGAAAGACTGGTGTCCAAGTGTTTCTTCATTATGCTGAAAATAGAGCCAGCCATTAGAGTACACGTGGAATAAGGGGAAGATGAGTTCTCGAAATTACTTACATTTAGAGCTTTAAGCTGGATGTTTGTTTTAACTTTTTTGAAGTGGCTACACCCCCGGTAGTTGCTGGGGTGCTGACCACCGCATTTGGGGCATTTCAGAGTTGTAGCACTACATGCCTTCGCGATGTGTTTGTCACCGCATTTCATACATCGTTGCTCCCCGTTGCATTTGTGTGACAAGTGCCCACATTTCTGACACTTGTGACACTGAACGGGTTGCGGAAGAACACGGTATTCCTCGGTTTCGTATTTTTTGCCGTTGATAATTACCCCTTTGCTTATCAGATTTAATTTCGTTGCTCTATTAGAGCATTTTACTTTTATTTTCCAAGTATGGTTACCCGTGGCTTTGGAGATTAGTCTCTCCCACGAGCATCCTGAAGGGCTTTATCAATCGAGTTTTTTTTCCGTTTTGGGATGGACGCGTGTGATTACGACACAGGGGTTTGGTTGCGGATGGCTCTGTGTCTTGCTGGTTTTATTGGTCACCTTAGGGGGCGTTTTGGCTTTCACTTTATCGGCGTACGTCGCGCTATCGGTTGGGCTAGCTGTCGCAGTCGCATTCACTATTTCCGGTGATGTAGGCTCTGTTGCGTTAACAGAGCCCCCATTTCTAGGTGTGACCACCGAGTCCTTTCCAGTAGCGGTGCTCAGTGAATTTTGCTTGATAGTTTTTGTCTTCTTGACATGCCGACCAGTAGTGATACAGAAACCATTTTCGTCTTCGACGTCCACGGTTTCATCATTTTCACGGAACTCATTGGAGAGTTTCCTTTTCGACTGATTTTGGTTTGGTGATTTTTTCTGTCGCTGCGATTTTGGGATTTTCGCTGAATTTTTATCCAGTTGAATTTCAACAGCCTCAGCCGGGGAAGCTTTGGCCGTGTTGGTGGCTTCTTCTATTATGGAACGCAGCCATTTATCCTGGCTGGGGGTAATTAGATCTAAATCTATTTCAGATATCCCCGTCAGTTACCCGGCGGATGCAGGTCTTCTCATTTCTATAGCGGCGTCAATACATGGTGAATGAGGAGCTGGAGGAGCATGGTCCTCCTTACCTGGTTTGGCTCTCAGAATTGCCTTTCCAATTCCCTTCTCAATTTAGCCTTTTCTTTATCTGCCTGCCGCTTCTGGGCTTGAAGCTCTGATCGCAAACCCTTTATTGTGTCATTCAATCTGGCTATTTCTTTCTGGAAGCCAGACATCATCGACATAATCGATGCCATGTCAGTGTTAGTGGAATTTCCACTGTTGCTTAGACTGCCAGAATTAAAGACAGAACTGTTTACCTGGACTTGACTTTGTTTATCCATTTGTTTATATTTGTAAATAATTCAAAAATTTATTCTTCAAGAATGAACCGCGCACGGGTTAATATATCATTCGAAAGTCACGTGACGGATATTTCCCGCCACACTACCGTTTATAGGTTATTTCTAGAAATGGCACCAATAAAGTCAGTTTATTAAAAATTAAAAATCTCCACAATATTTATTTGCCGATTAGATGTAATGAACAACAGGATTGGAATACAAGTTATAACAACTTATTTAAGTTCCTCTCCTACTCAATACATAAACAAATTGAACATAAAGAATACAAACAGCTACAAAGAACGACAAATCAAACTGTACAGTTTATAATAAAGTATGTCATTATTTAAATGGGAAAGATGGGAGAGGGCTGGTCAGAAGAAAAGGAAACAATAGTGTTGTTGTTGGTAGTAGTTGTGGTAGTAGTAGTAATAGCAGTATAGCTGCAGGGATGGTGGAAGTAAAGACAGCAGCAACAGCAAACGTCGTAGTGTAATGGTAACAAGAAAAACTCCAATTGCTACCCCAGGAAATTAAATAATGCTTGTTTACTGTGGTAAACAAGCTCTTTTCTACTGGTAATATAGGACCCAGTCGCCAAAGCGTAGGGTGGAAGTCCTCCAAAATGGGCTTTACCTCCATGTGGCGGTCACGATTAGACGTTTGCAGAAATATGTGATACCACTAAATAAATAAATATAAACAAATAAATAACAGGAAAAGCAGCGACTGTTGAAGTAGTATTATTAATAATAGCTTCTGGAGCCCAGCTTAGATGGGAGCTACCAGTGGCGTAGCGAAAAATCTTGTGCCCCTCCCCCCCCCCCCCGCGAGATAGAGACGGGCCCCTTTCATAATGGTGGTTGCCTTTAAAACGGGAGCACATTTAGTGTTGTTACCGTGCACAGCATACAGGATTTCACGTAGTACACACGCCATAAGTAAAATGAAGGTATAGCCTATAGGGTCGATTCTAAAAGTACGACTCTGTAGATTTTTTCATTACATGTTTTAAGTTTCACCCCCACCATCTAACGATACACACATGCACGCCCAAACATGTGTGACTTGAGAGGCACCATGTATGTATATTGTTCATTTCTCACCCCTACCTGTTACAATGATGTAGCGTTCACTTAAAAGAATAATACATAGACTACAAAGAGTACGTCGTGTGGAAGTGACAGTTTGAAATTATGTGTATTTGGTACACTGTGGACTGTGCAACAATCACACAGGTAAACATATCAATACGTACACAACCTGGCACGTATCACAGATAACCATAAGTGCTACGCCAACATAGCTAATCCTGAATTTAGTTCATAAAATTAACATTTATGACACTCGTGATATTTACCAGTTATTAAAAGTTGAATAGAAACAAATCAGGATTGACTACGTCTTTGTTAAGACTTATACTTACTTACCCTATTGATGGGAAAAACGACCTCTCCTCCTTGCGTTCTTGTGTGCAAATTCCTTCACAATCTGATCACAGTAACGAGTCTCTACTACTAGAGAGTCTTGTCTCACAAAATACTGCACATTGCACAATACACAGAAATGAATAGATTCTAAGAAAAAGAATGATACAAGCGGACGCGAAACTGAAACTAAAACACTGAAACTGAAACTAGTCACGCCGTAAGCTTTTTTTGCCAGCGAGTCGAGTCTGCGTGTAGCAGTCGCCGCATTGCCACATTGCATTCACTTTGACATGAGACAACAATACACTTTGCTCGTTCTGTTTTTTTTCTTTCTGTCAACCCCATTCCTCCTATCTATTTGTTTATTTCATTCTATCTGTCATCATTTCCTGCTATCATTTATTTATCTTTCTTCCTCTACTCTTTTTTACTATCTCTCTCTCGCTCTCTCTCTCCCTTTCCCTCTTTCTTCCAGCTTTGGGACGTCCTTCAAGACGGGGGCCCCCTTCTAGCCGCCCCCCCCCCTCCGCAATGCGGGCCCCGCGGGCCCATCCCCTACGCCACTTGGGGCTACAGCTGAGATGCCATGATTTTCTGACACGCGTATATGGACCTAAGGCGTTTTTATTAAATTTACAAGGATTGGTGATCAAGTTGACCCTTTACACAGCATAACGGAAAAACCGGCCAGCGCTATTCGCAGAAAGCACCGTTCAGTTTTCATTATTTTTTTCATTTTTTGTTTCATAAACATAGCTTATGATCCCTCATTGGAACGAGCTCATAGATCTCGTTCCAATGAGGGGTCATAACCATGTTTTAGTCGCAAAAAATGAAAAAATTGCTTATTTAAGAATTTTATTTGCAAGTGTCGTCTTCCTTTTGTCTTTGGTAAAGGGTTATACAACTTTTATTTATTACATATGAGTTTCTATCCCAAAATTGCCCAATATCGAGTTCGGCTGATATGACTTTAAACTTGCTGATCTCGACCGATATGAAGCAGGCTAGAGTTGTTCCCCCTGAAGCGTTAGTAGGAGGAGCCATTTTGTTTACAGAGAAATCGTTCACCGTTATTCGTCGAAATCAGTTCGTAAAATTTGGCGTTATCAAGCAAAAGTGAGTTTTGTATGCGTAAGGAGATAAGACGACAATAAGTAAGGATTAAGCACTTGAAGAGAGAAAATAAGTGAGTTATGCAGAAAATTCATCGCAAATTAAAATTCAGAGTCGTAAGATCTCTCTTGCTGCTGAAATAGGTATAATTTGGACACAGTTAACCCTTTATCTAACATGAAAAGCAGACGACACTTGCAAACAAAATTCTTGAATAACTATTTTTTTCATTTTTCGTCTCAAAAACATAGGTTATGACCCCTCACTGGAACGAGCTCGTTGAAAGAAGGGTCATAACCTATGTCTTTGAGACAAAAATGAAAAAGTAATAAAAATTAATTGGCGATTTTTGTGAATCGCGCTGGCCGGTTTTTGGCCGTTATGTTGGGTAAAGGGTTAATCAAATTTTCCGCCTTTAAACTGGACGGATTTTTTCACCAATGATTTCGTGAGTTAAATTCAGATGAATTTTCATAAAATATAGTCATTGGCTGCTTCACAGCAGCCATGACTAGATTTGATGAAAAATATCTTGAAAATAGTCAGCGGGTTAAGAGTTAATATAGACAGAGTTAGATCTCATTTGAAAAGAGAAGTAGTATAGCTCGTATGTTTCAGGACCCATTGGCCGGACCTCGGTGCCGGACCTCGGAAGTGACGTCATGTCACGTGACCTAGTGGCACCATGTTGTGTTGTCATGGTAACCCGCGTGAGCGGCCATCTTGTGACGGCATCTCCATAGTGATACGTGGTGTGAGTGCGCATGCGCAGCACGCGTTGTTAGGGTGATACGTGTTTCCGTCGTCCATTTTGTGTACTGGAGGCCGCCATCTTGGTTTCTATGGTAGCACGTGATTGCTATGTTACCCAATTTTTCTGCAATAAGACGGGGTATGTTTTGAGGGTGTGTTCGATTAAATCGGAGTAAATCTAATTACCACAAACAACCCGACAATCCTTCCAAATCACCAAAATCTATCCCAACTTTTACTATTTCGAATTCTTTCAGAATTCTCTGCTTCTCTCTATATATGCAATAGTTTTCCTCTACCTGGCCATGTTCCTTTGTTCTGGAGTATACTCCAGTAGCGTAGAAGAGCCTATTAGTTGGAACAGCTTTACTTATTATTACTATAATTAGCTATTCTGGTCTATTCTTGTTAGTTCTGAGCCTATTCCAAGTACTCTCGTTGTTTCATATATCTAGATCATTTATAACCAATCAGATTGCTTGATTTCCCAAAACCTGTATGCAGAGTTATCTCCCCTTATTACAACGAAGTCGTATCCGATTCTCATCACCTCTATATCCAATGGCCATATCCCATGGAATCCCATTTTTGGGAAACACCCGTGGCTATGGAATCCCTTTTTTGTCGTATGAGGCCATGAGGGCTATGTAAAAGCCCTCAATGAGTCCTCATTTATTATCCCTCTTAGCCTCATTGAATTTTGAGGTTATGAGGACCATTAAAAATCCCTCAATGAGGTATAATTTACAACGACTCTTAGCCTCATTTCAGTATTTGAGGATACCTATGGCCTGGTATTGTATTATTCGAGGATACCTATCGAGGATACCTTTAGGAGAATCCCTTTTTTGTCGTATGAGGCCATGAGGGCTATGTAAAAGCCCTCAATGAGTCCTCATTTATTATCCCTCATAGCCTCATTGAATTTTGAGGTTATGAGGACCATTAAAAATCCCTCAATGAGGTATAATTTACTACGACTCTTAGCCTCATTTCAGTATTTGAGGATACCTATGGCCTGGTATGGTATTATTCGAGGATACCTATCGAGGATACCTTTAGGAGAATCTCTTTTTTGTCGCATGAGGCTATGAGGGCTATGAGTCCTCATTTATTATCCCCCATAGCCTCATTGAATTTTGAGGTTATGAGGACCATTAAAAATCCCTCAATGAGGTATAATTTACTACGACTCTTAGCCTCATTTCAGTATTTGAGGATACCTATGGCCTGGTATTGTATTATTTGAGGATACCTATTGAGGATACCTATCGAGGATACCTTTTGGAGAATCCCTTTTTTGTCGCATTAGGCTATGTAAAAGCCCTCAATGGGTCTAATGTAGTCTTACCAACCGCTTCCATCTTGTCGCCAAAGATCCAAGGCCATTACAGGTCTATGGCCTATCTGTCCTATCATTAGCTTCTACAGCAGTCTTGTTCCATTGCGGCCTTGTACCAGTACTATTGGCTTCTGTTATTCTGCCCCATATCTCATCCATTACTTCCTAGCTATACCTATCTCAGTCTCGACTATAACATTGATCAAGGTTGAATCAGATTTCCCCTGTATACATATAAGGCATTCCGTTATTGAGATTCCTAGCCGAGTCCGTAAAATTTGGATTCCGTGTTTTAACATCGATACACGAGGGTATTCCCCTTCCCTATTGGAAGAATTTAGTTTAATGGGTTGTAGTTTAAAAGTTTATTCAATTCAAACAGTTCAAAAGGGAGTGTTAATACCTTCATTGGGATTATAGTTGAAAAACTGCTACCTGTCTCGTCCTTTTAGTAGACAAACTGATTGTTCGCATTATCTCAAAACAAAATATTTCAGGTCTTTAAAACTCTGTGTCTCGGAATATTGTGGCTATGTACACCTATCTGTGAGACTGCCCGTGGGGGTTGGGGGGGGGGGAGGCCTACATCGAATTGGCTTTCGTCGACATTGACAAATTTAAAGATTGCAGTGGCATCCTGTGACAAAAGCGTTTGCGCTCAATGTATATCCAGGGAGATCATCTGAATATTAGAAATTCAATGTATATCAAGGGATTTAAATAAAGACGCATTCCCTTCATGCAAACTTCTGAAGTGCAACTTTGCTATTTCTGCAGTTTGATTTTGTTATTGTTGTCGCTTCGACCGGAAGGATTCCTTAAGTTGAAATGGGTACAGTGACGAGGCAAGAGGGGGTGGGGGTGTCTCCCCTCTCCCAGCCCTGGCCAAAATTTCCTATAGTTGGAAATTTGGAGGGCAAGTCATGAGTAGTTGGAAATTCAATCTGTCTGGATTTTAGAGCTTCTTTGGTGATGCTGATGTCTCTTTTACTTCCCAAAATCCCAACTCAATTTCAAATCCGCAAAAATTCCAGATGTTACTATTTACAACTACATTGTGCTCAATATCGAGCTTGATAAGTATGCATGCTGTCAATAGGTACGAGATTTCTATAGTACGTTTACCTGTCGCAATAAAAAAATCCTCAAAATGCACTTCATGAAAATTGCATCATGTAAAATCGTTATCCTGAGTTAATTCCATCATTCACAGTTACAAAATGATGAAACATCGAAAACTGATCATTCCTGCATAGGATCTGATTTAATGATAGGACAGTGTCAGTTGCTCAAAGTTCTCAGCTTGAGCATTTGTTTAGCACATATTCAACTCCCAGAATAAACCCATATAATAATAACCTGATAATTCCATCATAAATGTGTTGGCATTTCAGTCACCAGAATCAATATTATGACCCCTCTCATGGCTTCGTTTTCTAATTTTTTCTCGGTAGTGAATTTCCAACTAGGGGAGGGACCGGGAGGGGTGTTCCCCTCCCGGTCCCTCCCCCTAGTTGAAAATTCACTACCCTACACCCCCAATCGGAAGCCTCTAGTCACGCCCCTGCTAAGGAGCATTTCATATTGCTCTGTTCAGCAGGGGGCATTGGAAAGTATTTAAAAGTGGAGGGGGCTGAAACACGTGCAATCGTGGGTCCTAGAACCATAGTTCGGCCCGGTATGAGAAACTTTTGATTTTCGGGCCATTTCCTCGCTTCTGGAAGCTACATTCCTGTTCAAAAGGCATCGAAAAATAGCTCATTTTTAGCTAAACCAGGCCCTGCGAAGCGTACTTTAGAGTTGGGGTGTGGTTGGAGAGGCTAAAATCTTCGGCCCTTTTCCAGTACCTCAAATCTACCACTCACAACAGTAGTACTCAGAGTTGTCGTTCATGTTTCGCACACAAGTCTTCAAGTATATACGAAGCATGAACGACAACTCTGGGTAGAGGTTGATAGATTCGAGTTGACGGGATCTCTCCACCCAGATTTGTTTTCATGTTTTTTGAAGAAGCATGCACGACAACTCTGGATAGTGTACTAATCTACTCAGATTTTGATGCATATTTTTTGTATTTTCACGGACAGTTAGGTATCTTGTAGCTCTCAAAATTTATCACCACAAATATCTCCAAAAAATGTATTTTAATTAACGACCAATACATGATTTTCATTCCCTTAATTCTCATAATTCATTTACATTTTATTGAAACGTCCGAAGAGATGGCGTCTACCTTCATTTGTAACGAAGTTATCTGCAACAGAAACTAGATCTCAGTTGTCAGTTTCCTCCTTATGAAATCTCAACCCTGCTTTGAAGCGAAGTGGTGTCATGGTTGATCTCATCCAACTGTTAAATGAAAGTTACACCAACTGTTTTCTTCGGGGTCTTTTCTGATATGCCGATCTTTAGGAGAGATGATAGATAAATCAAGATTTTTTTTCTGCAAAAAAAGGGGGGGGGGGCTACAGCCTCCCGCCCCCCCCCCCCCCCTGTTCTGCCGGGCCTGTCCAGTATACAACTTCTTTAATGCAATTGGGAATAAAGTTCCAGAATTTAGAGATATAGTTGAAAAGGATAAATTCTTGACTGCCATGCGTAACAGTTAGCAGACCATGTTATAGATGATGATGCATAAACTACGGTCACCATTACGCATGACAGTTAAGAAGTTGTCCTTTTCAACCATATCTCTAAATTCTGGTACAGTGGAACCCTGTTGATTGAATAGCCACTTTGCTAATGAAAATTATTCAGTTAACAGGAGTATTCAATTAACAGGGATTGTGTCACTCCATGAGCTCTGTCAAACAAGATATAATAGATTAAATACCTGTATTCGATGTACTGAGATCAAATAGGTCTATAAACAAAGAAAACTGAGGAGAGTCAGCGTAATTTCTCTACAGGTTATAATATTTTTTATTCAATTAACAGGAGTTTACTCTATAACCTATATTCAGTTAACAGATCAAATTTGTACTGGAAGTATGGTAAATGGTTTTGTGTTGGGAAATTATATTCAATTAACAGGGATATACAATTAAGAGATATCCAATTAAGTGGGCTCAACTGTACTTTATTCTCAATTTCATTAAAGAAGTTGAAGTGAGAATAAATATTCCGAATAAATAGTCATATTAATTGTTTGAGATTTTACGTCCCCACCCGATAGGATGGGGACGTAAAATGGCTGTCCTCTGTGCGGAGAGATCCACGCTCCGCGCAGGCTGAGTGTAGGGCTGAAACGGTTGGCTCATTTCCACAACCGACTAACCTTGAGCTATAATCGGATAATATCCGGTTATACGTGGCCATTATTTCACCGAATATGGGATCAAAACTATAGGGATTGGAAAGCAATATTCGCAGAAACTATTCCGTTGTGTGTACACAAGCGAACGTTGTCGAGTACTCGACAACGTTCGTTTGTATACATACTACGGAATAGTTTCTGTGATTGCTCAGTGCTCACGGAAACTGCCGATCATTAACGAGGTCTTGAACGCCAAAGTCGTTTATTTCTAAACAAAAAACAACACGTCTTCGTGGTGTAATATATCCCAATGGAGAAGCGGCAAATTTACTGCTTTTCAACCGTAGATTGACGATCACTACCGATATTTCGGATAACCGGTTGACGGTTGTTCTAATCGGTTCGGTAGGTAACCGGTTTCAAACTGGTTATCCGGTTAACCATTTCAGTATTAGCCAAGTGAGGATCCCTTCGAATATTCGATAAGAGTGAGGCCACGAAGTTGTCGCTACGAAGGTCATCCCACACACCTGCACCATCGGCTAAGGGGAAGCGTTAATATAAGTTACATATCTTGATCGCCAAATCTCTGTAAAACAAATAATCTTAAAGCAAAAATGTTAATTGTTTATATTGCCAAACTTATTATTGTATATTTTGTATCTCTTGTGTGTGATTTGGTATCAGCCCCGTTTGGGTGTTATTGTCAATAAATTATCTTATCTTATCTCAAGCTACATTTTTAGGCAAAAGTAAAAATGATTTTTTTTAGTCAGTCAGGTAACTCTTTAGCAAGTTCGTTTCCTTATCCAAGCTGTCAGGTCAGAGGCGTGGAATCAGAAGGACACAGGGGGCACAGGAAACACATGACCCTCCACTTTTTTCCACAGACATGATTTAAAATTGGCGCACGCAAACGTGTCAGTATACAGGCTTTCCTGTAATATATTATTTGCAAATCCAAGCCACATTTGGCAAAAGAATCCCAACTTCGATCGCTTCGATCCGTTTCTTCTACTTCACCCATCTTCCAACCCGAAGGCTAGCCTTCGGGTTGGAAGATAGTTTGTTTGGATTTGCAAATAAGGTTACAAGAATGCCTGTATATTGGCACGCTTGCATGGGCCCATTTTAACTCATTGTGTAACTGCGAAATATATCTGTGAAAAACGGTGGAGGGACACGTGCCCCTCCGCCGCCCCTGAACCCTTCTATAGAAAGGAGTGTTTGTCAAGGTGATAGCTAAAAGTTGCGATTTCGTTGTATAAAAGTGTAGATATTTTCGATAATATTTCTGCCTGGGTTAAATGTAAAGCGTAAAGATAGGTATAACCGATTTGTCACTCGAACTCTTGTAATTAAGTATGAAATTTAATGTCCATTATGGCGCATTTGTTGAACGTCACATGGGCTATCTGATAACTGATCAAAGAGGTATTCTTCTGTTGTCATTATCGGGGTAATTAAAGGCCAGTTAAAATCTAATTGTTGGAAACCAGTGCATCACACATGTTCTGGACACCCACCCACATTACGCATCTATCCTGTCCATCGTGGATTTGAATTAGCTATTGTTCACGGGTAATTTGAATGTAAACAGTTCAATCGTGTTCTGGCCGTTTCAGACAACCATTAAAATGTCTAGTTGTTTCAAAAGAGGCATATCGTACCAAGCCAGGAGAGCACCAAGATATGTTGCCAGACATCACAGAACACGGGCTCATAATAATTAAAGTGTCCACGAAATGTCAAGCGAGTCTACCTCAAACAAAATACGCATTAATATCTCTATCCATATCGAATTACAAAGCACTCGTTAAATCAGAATTAATATGTTTAAACTTTGCGTTCCGACTGTATAAAGAGTGAAGCAGAATTCTGAAGGGCAGTTGGCCTGAGGGCACTCAGAGAAGGTCCGAGTTTAGCCTTGTCCGTCGAGGCTCATAGACACCGAGATTGAAAGTCCGCGTATTGACGTAACCCTGTGAGGGTTGTAAGGAACCGATAGTAGTCTGTTAACGGTTGCGAACCGTAGTGGCATAGTAGCCAAAGAAGTAAAAGCTGTAAGGTTGAGGTCTAGAAACCGTATTAAGAGCTTGAGTAAACGCTTGAATAGCTCGCGAGATAAGATAGTTTTAGACGGTTCGAGAATTGGTGATGTTGAGAACACTGTGCAGAATATTTTTATGTAAGCTTTGTTTGGTGTATATCTGAAGGCGAAGAATAACTTAACCCCGTGAGAGCCAGGCAAGGCGCAAAGTGATCGTGAAATGTGGTAGACGCCGATTGAATTGTGATTGAACTGTGAGAACGCTGATGGAGTCACACAAGCAGAACATTATATGTGTTAAGCCCGAATGACTGTGAAGTTAACCCTGCGAGGAGGAAACAACGAGAAGTGAATACACACTTTGTATGTATCACAAACCGTGAGAAAATGAAGACGATGTGAGGTTGATCCATCAGCAGACACAGCTAGCTGTGGGAGACGTCGAGGGCCCTAAAGAATAAACTTTTATCTGCGTAATTAGTGTATTCTTATGGATAATTTTGTGAGTAATTTGTTTCATATTTTATTTCTTCGTACGTGTAAATAAATAATCTTTTCAGTGAATTATCGTTGATCACCCTTTGGCGTTGTAAGCCACCGGCACCTTCAGGAATCCTAACAGTCCCAAGGGGACAGGGCATTGATAAGGTGGCAAGGTTTACTTTCGAACTGGGATTCAGACGACAGTCACTGGCTGTCGGCTGAGCACTGATAAGAACATAAATTGTCCTCCATCATTTCGAACATCAATTTAACCCCTGTAATCCTGTGACAGTTTGCCAGTAGCAGCGGGTAGAAAAAGTAGAAAAATGTTGGCGTACACTACAACAAAACCAATATGCTGTGACCCGTTAAGCGAGCATGTACCCCATCCCCCCCCCCCCCCCTCCCCACCTCCCCGACAGCTCTGCGTTGATAATCGACTGATATTCCTTTTTTCCTAATTATGGAGGCAAAACATGGTGTGTTTTTTCGTGTCGAGTGTCGGGTTTCCCGATGCCACGTCCCAATACATATGGGTTTCTTCCACCCAAGGTCCCAAAAAATAGATACGCCAAGAGTCACATTAGGTTGCGCATGTAACCCCCGACAGCTCTGAGTTGATAATCGGCTGATATTCCTTTTTTTTCAAATTTTGGTGGCAAAATACAGTGTGTTTTTTCTGTCAAGTGTCAGGTTTCCAAATGCCGCGTCCAAATACATATAGGTTTCTTTCACCCAAGGTCCTGTAGGATAAATACGTGAAGAGTAACATTACGTTGCGCTCACAACAATCCCGCGCAGCTAGAATGCCTAACACCCCGGGAAATTGTGAAAACTTAACGCTACCCTTTTAAATCGTGATTCCGCAGTTCTGCGCCCCGTGTTTCAACTTTCAAGTAATTGTTTCTAATTTTCTGGCTAAGTGGTATCGATTATGTTTATGTTTTCCAGTGTTACTGAAAAGGTTGAGATAACCATCAAGAAAACTGAAGATTATTTCATAAAATCATATCATTGAGCCGATGACACGTTGTGATGTCATTCACTGTTGGAAGGTGCTTCATCACCCAAGTCAGAGAACACTCCGATTCATCCGCATTATGAAGTCGAGAATAGTTCAAGGAGAGTTAACAAATGAATGTTAAGGGAAAGTCGACTGTTCCCATCTTGTGATGTTTACTAAGTTCAAGTTGTGTACTTCAGCAAATGGTTCCTGATTTCAAGGGAGGGCATATCGCCCCTGATGGTTTATTCAGTGACGTGGCCACCGGGAAGGTGTGGGGGCAGACGGCCTTGGCCGCCTAACATCTTCGTAGCCGCCCAAAACATTAGCCCATTACATGACTATAGCCATATACCTGCACACGCTATAAATATCTCTGAAACTCCCAAGAGCAGAGGCGATGGAGCCACGGGGCGCAGGGGGCACGTGCCCCTCTACCTTTTTCCATAGAAATGTTTCGCAGGTACAAAATGAGTTAAAATGACCGCATACAAATGTGTCAATTTACTGGCATTCCTGTAACATTATTTGGAAATCCAAACAATATTTAGCCAAAGAATCTCACTTTCGGTCGCTTCGGTTCTTTTCTTCCACTTCAACCATCTTACAACCCGAAGGCTGGCCTTCGGGTTGGAAGATGGTTGAAGTAGAAGAAATTTACAGGACAGTGACCACACATCGGCATATTCATCTAAACGAGAGACTATAGCCAGTCATGGTACATTTACGTTGTAACCTTTCGCATTGTAAATTTGTGGTAGCATGGTAGCATTGTAAATTTGTGCCCCTCCACTGTTATCAAGCCCCCCCCCCCCTCCCGTGAGAATTCCGGGAAGTGGAGCAGTGATTGTTTTTGTGGTAAATAAGTCCTGCTTTTCTTAAAATAGAAATGGAAGTCCTCTAAAGTGAGCAGTATAGGTGTAAACAATTGGCTAAACTTGACTTCATACCTAGCACTCTAAAAACTCTAGGTACTCGGTGCTACCAAATGTGGTACTCAACTGCCCCGTGTGGGGTACCAAAATTATGGTACTCCAGGAAACCAAAACATTGTTGGTACTCCAAGAAAAGAAACACTAACGGTACTTTAAGAAACCAAAACTGCATGGTACTTCGTTTTGGTTCTCTAGAAAGCCATGTTTGGTACTTTATTGTGGTTCTCCAGAGAACTCAACTCAAGTACCTGTACTACGGTGCTCCAAGAAACCAAAAGTTTGGTATTTAGTTACTTCCCCCTTTTCATGTACACAACATACACATGGGAGGGATAGGGTCAAATATTGCTCCATTGAGGGTTCCAAAGAACCGGACTGGAGCATGAAAAGCTCCAGAAATAGCAGTCTCTCTCGTGAGCCAGGGTAGGTCTACATTTAATGTGTAGACAACACCACACATCATGTCGCTATGAAAAAAAAATGAAAGAAGAAAAATTGAGTCATGTAGTTCCTTTAATATCCTTTAACAGATATTAACCCTTTTGACCCCGAGCGGCCGTTTTTTTCGGCCAGAAACATGATACGTCATAACGTCATTAAATAGGATGGCTGTTCAGTAAATGTGTGGGGAAGACCAATCAATATTTTCAACTTGCAGCTCAGAGGCTGCACATTGAAAATATTGATTGGGCTACCCCAAATAATGAATATGGACTGTTCTAATTGCTGCCATTGAACCGGAATGAAAGATACCACTAGTGTTTAAAGGCTTAAAGACATACACTGCAACTCACATAAATCAAATACAGTTTGCACCAAGTCATCCAACCCGCTCCCTATGTGCCATTCATTCACGTTTTCAAGCTTTCAGGCTTCGACCGAAACCGCCATTATTGACACAGATGTCGCGCGCGCTTGGCGGCCAAGTTGCTCATGTTCTGAATATGCAGGGGTCGTAACACCTGTTTATCGATAGTTAGGTGTTCCACAACCATTCATTTGGTATTGCACGCGCGAAATATAGGGGAGGTTATCCATAATCGGTGTTTTAGGTATCTCGTATCCTGGTGGTATCCAAGAATACCAAAATGCATTGTTTTTTTTTTTTGTTTGTTTTTTTTTTTTGGGGGGGGGGGGGGGGGGGGTTAGAGTGGATATGTTGCGACCATACTCTAACCAAAGATGCTGAAAATGATCGTAAATGAATAAGTAAATACATAGAGTAGGCGAATGGAAAATCAATCGCATTGTTTATTCAGTGCGAACTTTTGGCTTTGGCGAACAGCCCAATCGTTCGTCCAGTTTTGACATGCTTGGACTTAGGTGCCGTCTCTTTGGATGGTACTGTCAGTGCTTTGGTAATGTCCTGGAGATTCAGAGACGTTAATTTGCCTCACTGATATGTACATGGAACAGCTACGTGAAAGAGAAGCGGGACAATACAATACTTTTGTGAGATATTGATTGAACCCATGCTGCGGTTGAGTTCACCTGTCTGTGTGACGGACTGCAGACAAATTATTTGCCCTGTCTCGATAACTAAAATCTCAGGATTTGAAAGGTTTGTTCGCAGGTAACTGATGGACGGAGATAGGAGGGGCGGTGGTACTACATCTAGTTCGATAATGGTGATCTTATCTTATTTTAAGATCGCAGTGGCGTCTTGTGGCAAAAGCGTTGGAGCCATGTGCATACATATCCAGGGAGATAATCTGAACATGAGACATTCAACGTATATGAAAGGAGTCAAATAAATATGTATTCTCTGTAATTTACTTTCAACGGGCTATCACTAAATGCCTTTCCTGCAAACCACTAAGTGTCCTGACGTTGTTTTCAGAACCTAGCTTATACCGAACATTCCTGCAATGGCACCGCATCGGGGCTTTCGATTGGGGGCACGAGGGGATGCTCCACTATCGACTATAGAGTGCGTTGAAGAGAGGAGGGAGCACGGTGGCTCAGTGGATACGGCATTAGACTTAGAAAGGTCCACCGTTCGATCCCACCAGGGGTAACTGCGTTGTCTCCTTGGACAAGACACTTAATCCCGATTTCCCATGCTGGGGCACGATGGCGATGGGTACTAAGGCGTACTGCACGTCAATGGTGCTCTCGTCTTCAACCAATGCTAACCCGGCTTGGAGTCAATATGTTGGGAAGTCTGACAGTTGCTCGCCGATGATCGGTGGTTCTCTCCGGGTACTCAGACTTCATTCATCCGTAAAACTGTCCGACACGAGGTGACCCTTACTGTCGAAGTGTTGTTAAAAACCCCAAAATAATAAATAAGTTGAAGGGGGTTGGGGGGGGGGGGGGCAGAAGTGTCTTTCGACCGATCTTGATGAATGGCCCAGAGAGGCAAGGGTATCGAAAAGTCCGCCTTGCAATCGCGTTTGAGACCCAACATGACGGAATATGCATATGAATCACTGACCAAATCGTAATTATTTTCTTAATACCCCACCGGTAGGGGAAATGTTCTGAAAATGACATAGTTCGTTTAGATATCTAGTTTAAACAATATTTATTTCAAATAATATCAGGAGTAATGTACAAAAGTAATTGCATTGGATTCGACCTATATGCCACAGGCTTATTATTATCGTTTCCATTTTTAAAATAATATTACAAAAATTTAACCGCTTAGCCTAAGATCGGATATGAGAGATATCAAGTGTATACTGATTATTATTTTTGTCAAAGAGCTGGGACACTGTGCGTTTGTTCGATTGTATTTTAGAAATATAGGTTTAAGAGAGAGAGAGAAAATAAATATTAATATAAACAAATATTGACAATAGAAATCTACAGCGCCGCATGCCAAGTTCAAGTTTATGCTCCAAAGTGTCGTTTCAAAAGTTGAAAGGACAGAAAAAATGGCATGCACTGTTAACAGAAAATGCCACAATAAATAATTATCAATCCACGATTCCAAATTCGTATACACTTTGAACTGATAACAGTTTGAGTAGTTTTTCTTCTATATCACCAGGTCAATACTGATCTGAAGACGGATGAAGGAAAGTCAACCGATGTTGTTTTCAATATTAAAATTGCAGGCCTTTAACTGGTTGAGCGCTAAAAGCCACTTACAGGGCTTTCAACAAAATTCGGGTACCAGAGCAAAAGCCAGCATTTTCCTTGCTTGAGTTTGATATTCAGTCAAACGCATTTGGTTTGTATAAATTTGTTTTATTACAAATTATTGGAGAGAGCCCGGAGGCACTCTCCAATAAATTAAAATAAAACAAATTTTGCGGAACAAATTCAGACCATCAAAAATAATCTAGCCCTCAACAAGATAATAAATCAATATGCAATGTGAAAGACAAGTACTTTTTACATGTTACTTTTCAACCGTATTGTATTTTTGCTTTATATTCACAATGTTAGGGCAAGTCTATTGCTTGTCAAGCACAAATGGCGTCTGTGACAATTGTCTAGATGCACACCAGACGGGATTATTCAGACGAGAGCATTCATTCCTTAGGCCCATTTACGTCACAATAGCGATAATTTTACACACTATGATTGGTTGGGAAAACAAGTTAGAAGGCTATTGATTGGACTGAACGTTTGTGCCGAATGCCGATTCTCAAACTTCCCCACAAGCAAGTATATATCTTGAAATGACCATTGTAGGCCAATATAAATCGTATATAAAAACAAGCACGAAAGAAGCGAAAGAATGTAGAAAAAAATATTCAGTGAAGGTGAGGATGGAACACTAAGAAGAGAGTTAATAACAGTAAGTAAATTTAAGGCAGCATATTGGTTAAACGTGGTAATATTTGTGGAAGTCAAACGACTGAGCGATTTACAGCACTATAAGCTTGTTTAACGTATAGAACTGCACGTACAAACTTATGAGAACACAAGCGTTAAAGTTAGCCTATGCTCTCGGCTAACGTCAGTTTTGACATTTCATTAACTTCAATACACACTCTTAAATTTTTGTGTGTCTAACTGTACATCGGTTTTTTATATTTCACTTGGCGAGTAGCCAGGATTCAATAATAGGTGGTGCTCTAGCCATTCTTTTGGTGGTGGCGGTGGTGGTTGGGGGGTGGGGGTGGGTGGGGGGTGCAAAGATGATATTTGAAACGCCATTGTGTTGGGTTTTGGAGGCCTGCCCTAGTCCTAACTAGGACTCTCCGGTCGTTGCCCCCTCCTCCCACTTTTCCTTAGGCGACTTAGTCTTCGATTACATAGTCCTAACTAGGGTCCAGTAGTTAGGACTGGACCCCCCCCCCCCACCCCCCACACACACACCCGAAAATTTTTTGCAAAATTTAGTGCTCTGGGAGAGAACCTGAAGCATTTCTTGTGTGTGTAGACGATATATTGGGAATATCTGAGCATCGTTATTCACAAAACAAGGGGGGGGGGGGGGGGGGGGGGGGGTAGGCGCTCACCTGAGAAAATTGTTTAAAGATGGATTTTTAGCATCTGTGACCAGTTGACACTACAGGTGAATGAAGTCAAGTAATTATTTGTAAATCTGTTGTCCATTTACATGTTACATGCCCAGATTTCCTGTAACGCTGAAAGAGGAAACAAAGCCTACAGTCCACCGAGTGATTTCTTCTTTAGCTCTAAAATGAATTTTGAATTAATTTTATAACCCCCCCCCCCCCCCAGAACCCCCCCCCCCCCCCAAAAAAAAAAAAACAAAACAAAAAAAAAACAACCAAAATTCAGCCAATTGGCTTGGGTGACAGCTCAGTCGGGTGAAAGTTTCATGCAATAGACCCCCCACCCCATACCACCCACACTATGAGGGCGAATTGGGTGAAACAATTTATTTTTACATAAAGCCACTTGAAATCTCACAAAACCCATTTTGAAGCAAAAAAAAAAAAAAAAAAAAAAAAAATCATGCAATCAACCCACTTCTCTAGGGAGCCAAAATATGAACCAAGGAGTTTGATTTGAACAGTGATTCCCCTAAGGATACTGAATAATATCAAATATTAGAAGATTCTGATCTGCAGATCTGAAGGTAAATATTTGAAAAAGATGTCCTCTTTTCTCACTATGTAAAAATTCGGACTCCCATATTGAGCCTAAATAGGTACCCAGGGACCTGACTTCAACAAATTTGATTCTGGTCCCCCCAAAGGATGTTGAATACGAAATATCAAAAGAATCTGGTGGATATGAAGAAAATTTTTAACCCTTTACCCAACGTAACGGCATAAACCGGCCAGCGCTATTCTCTCAAAAATCGCAAAGTAATGTTCATTATTTTTCTCATTTTTTGTCTCAAAAACAAAGGTTATGACACCTCATTGGAGCGAGCTCGTTCCAATGAGGGTCATAACCTATGTTTTTGAGGCGAAAAATGAAAAAAAATAGTTATTCAAGAATTTTTTTTGCAAGTGCCATCTGCTTTTCATGTTAGGTAAAGGTTTATGGAATTTTCTTCATATTACACTAAGTAACAATTTAGGCTCCCATAGGGAGTCCAAATATGAACCCAAGAACTTGACGTGAACAAACGCTAACTGGTCCTCCAAAAGATGCTGAACACCAAATATCTAGAGTGAATCCGAAGAAGGTTTTTAAAGAATTGCAATTCGAGCTTCCATAGGAAGCCCAAATATGAACCCTTGGACCTAATTTGAACAAACTTGAATCTGACCCCTTTAGGGACGTTGAATACAATATATCAAAAGATTGTGACTGGTGGATCTGAAGAAGAAGAAGAGTTTTCAAGAATTTTCTCCATATTGCACTAAGTTGAAATTTTGGAGAGCCCAAATATAAACGCAGGGACTTGATTTGAACAAACTTTAATCTGACTCCGCAAGGATGCTGTATACCAAATATAAAACAGATTCTGATTGATGGATTTGAAAAAGATTTTTAAAGAATTTTTGTCATATTACATTAAGTTAAAATTCTGGCGCTCATGGGAAGTATAAGTATGAGCCTGAGGATTTGATTTCAACAATTTAGAATCTGATCCCACAAATGATGTTGTATACCAAATATCAAAAGGTGTGCTGCCCCCACCCCCTCCCATCCTGTGGGCAATCTTATTTAAACAAACTTGAGTCTTGAATTGACATATCATCAGGAACATACAAACCAAATTTGGTTCAATTCGATCAGGTAGTTTTGGAGAAAAGTCGATAATGTGTACTTCACGAAGGACGATGACGGACGGCAAGTGATTTGTTCATCTCTCTCGGGTGAGCTGAAAAAACCAGTCATGTTTAACCCTTTCTACACTGGCACCCTGGAAGATATCATTTCACCCAATACTGTCAACGGGAGCGTGGTGGCTCAGTGGGAGACTGTTGGACTTCTATGCTAGAGGTCCCGAGTTCGATCCCCGTCCGGGACGACCCATTTTGTGTCCTTAGGCAAGGCACTTTATCGCGGTTGCCTACATGGGGGCACGATGACGCCGTGTACTAAAGCGTACTGACGTCATTGGTGAGCATGTCTGCAACCGCTGTAACTCTGCTTGAGCGGAGCTTGAATAGAGTTAGAATGTTGAGGAGTTGACAGTTGCTCGTTGATGTTCGGTGGTTCTCTCCGGGTACTCCGGTGTAAAAGGAATGGAAGTCCGTAGGAACGTTAGTCCCTCTGGACTATTATTCTGCGGAATTATAGTCCTAGGTCTAACATTTCTAAGAATAGTAGTCCGGCGGACTACTATTCCTAGAAATGTTAGACCTAGGACTATAATTCCGCGGAATAATAGTCCAGAGGGACTAATTTTCCTACGGACTTCCATTCCTGTCACACCGGCTTCCTCCACCCGTAAAACTGTCACGGCCACAATTAGCCATTGTGCATATAAGTATGTGATCTTAAACACCAGTAAATAAATAAATAATACTGTCAACGGCGAAATGAGCGAAACCATCCTGGTTTGTTGGGAGGTTCAGTAATAATTTAATCCAACAGCTCTGTCGAGCTGCTGGATTAAATTATTACAGTGCCTCGTTTCAGATTTTTTGTCCCTTATGTCGTCTGCTCGTCCACTAACAATTTTTTCCTCACGCAAAAACCTATGCACACCGGGTTGAAAGGGTTAATATTTTCTTCAATGTTTCCCCCAAAACATTGTCTATGATTCCACAATGGAAAGAGCTCGCTTCAACGAGGAATCATAAGCTATGTTTTGGGGCAAAGTGGGAAAAAACATAATTATTCAAAATTGTTTTTGTGCAAGAGTCGTATTAGGAAAACGGCTAAATGGGATGAGCTGAGATTTGTCACTAGTCGATATTGAATGAACGTTTTAAAATTTTACAATTATTGGGAATAAGCAAAGATTTTTTTTTATTGTTCCACTGGTTTTTATACCAGTATCTGTAACTTCATCCAGACACAGCACGATTTAAACAGACGAGCAATTCAATTAAAAATCCTTATCGGATAGTGGTGTTCCAAGAATCGACATTCACCGTTATGTAAGTACGAAAATGTGACAAAGCCATTGTCGCAAGCTCTTGGGGCATCAGGTTAATTCTGTAAGGAATCCCATGCAGTGATGGGCTTTTTGTTTATTCACTTTTCGTGGAGTTTGCTTGTGGACTACCGTTAATGTAATGTGACGTCCCTTCATTCAGGAAGCTATATAAATATTATTTCGTGCTCCAGTTATAGATTTTCCAATCAATAAGTATTTGATTCACCTTGAAAACAACACAATATTTACACAATTGGTGGAACTACGCAGCGTAATCATATAACGTAGGTTGTGGTGAGTCTTTTTTCATAATGTCAGTGTCAGCAAAGATTCGGTCAAAACACGTTGAGAAACATTTCTTGCGTTGATTCAAAGAAAATAAATGTTTATGGTATTTTGAGATTAAATAGTCTAGAATATCCAACAGAAATATTCCAGACGATTTAATCTAAACAAAGGCGATGGACTATTTAAGGGCTAGACTGGTTCCAGGCCATAACAGCGTCAAATTCATTGTCGAATTAGACTGGCGGCTTGAGAGCTTGCCAGTGAGAGGGCTGGGAGCAAAGGTTGTAACTCCTGGATTTCGGGTGACATGGATCAGGCCCAGGACTAGCAGCACAAATTGCCCATTGTTTTGGCATAAAAGTGGTCAGTCCCTTACAGACGCAATTTGTGGACCCCATGGAGATGCTCAAGCTGTTATCTATATAACTTCATTCATTTCGCGCACGGATTCGAAGATATGGGAATTTGGACTGCAAATTTCGCGGATATCCTTCATGTCCTCGGTTACCCCACACACGCCATCGTTCTCCTCTCAGCTTCGAGACTAGACCCTATGAGCTGTAGACTATCAAAGTGCCTTGACCCCGCAACGGAAGTGACGCCGGCCCTGAAATAACTCCCGCCGTCCCTGGATAAAGTTCTTAATATGTCGGCAAAATCCCCCAATGGTGACTGAACTTCAATCTACTCAATGGCATCGTGTTCGAGGAAGACATTAAATTCCAAGCAATGTTGTCTCCATTCGCTTCGCCGATGTGTCGGGTGTGGCGAGGGGAGACAACACTGCTGGTGTTTGGGAAGACATCAGGAAGGGAACCAGTGTAAACTCTCTCTGCATCGACCAACATCAACGAGGTTACGTTTTAGTATTTCAGTGATAAATGGCAGCAGATTTGGATAACATTCAAACCACAAAGATGGTTTACTTGTATCAGATGCTAAGCGCTCATGCCACCGGTCTGATTCTGTAAGGAAGTCGACGCTGTCAGGGCCTGGATCCAGCAAAGCTCTTAAATAATCAAGGACCTATGTTTGGGTTCAATCGGCTGTAATATTTCCATTCGCGTGAAAAGCGAACCGAAAGTAACAGAAATATTTCATCCGAATGAATCTAGAAAATACCACAAACATTCATTTTCTTCAAATCAACGCAAGAAATGTTTCTCAATCTGGACTTGATTTGACTGAATCTTTAATGACGTCACCAATACTTTTAGACTCGTTTGTTAACTAAATAATCATGAACGAAGACTCATCCCAGCTGTAGTTTTATGCAGAGGTGGCGGAAGCTCGATAAAAGGCTACGAGCACAAATTTCCAAGGCTGCCATGATTCAGCCCGATGGGAGGAAATGTTACAATCGTATATCGGTAAATGTACCGTGACACACTATAGTGTCTTGTTTAGATGAGCTGTCGCGGTGTAATCATTACCCTGTCCACTTTTCTACTTCAATCATCTTCCAACCCGAAGGCTAGCCTTCGGGTTGGAAGATGGTCGAAGTTGAAGAAACGGACTGAAGGGACCGAAGGTGGAATTCATTGGCCAAATGTTGTTTGCATTTGCAAATAATATATTACAGGGATGCCTGTATATTAGCACGTTTGCATGCGCCCATTTTAAGTCATTGTGTAGCCACGCAACATGTCGGCGGGAAAAAGTGTCCCCTGTGCCCCCTAACCCTGGCTCCGCCGCCTCTGGTTTTATGATTAGGCCGCGTAATTCCACCAATTGTGTTAAAATCTTGATGTTTTCATGTCGAATTAAATACTTATGATTGGTATATCAAAAACTGGAGCACGGAATAATTTCTGTATATTTTTGTGGGTAAAAGGCATCACATTAAATCAAGGGTTGCCTGTGCGCAAACTTCATGAGAATTAGGTAAAGAAACGGTGCCGGATTCCTGACAGAATTTGACTGGTGGCCTGAGAGTTTTATCAGATGGTCACTCTTGCTGGACGAACTCACTGAAATTCCGACAGTGATTATTGTTACCCAAATAATCCTCCGCTTCAGTAAAGGTTTAGCCGTTTCTAACAACCGTTTTTGAAAATAACTTTGATCGGCTTGGAGTAAAGTTCGGCGGCCGTGGATTGGTCACTTTCCATCAAATTCCATGGACGGGCAATATTTCCACGGACACAATAATATTAGATTCCAAGCACTGATTATAGGAATAATTATCAAAACTTTAATTAATGAAGCACCGGGTACAACCCGGTGCTTCATTAATTAAAATTTTACTGCTGATTTTAACAACCTGGTAAACGCATGCGTGGTCATCACTGCCCACGCGTGGATTACAACCACTTCACGGCGACTGTACTGTAGCTTATGGACTATTCAAGGGAGGTACAACATATTTAATCGGTATTCCGAAGTGTTTTTCTGGTCCATGGATCAAAAAGCAACTGCATAATTGTAAAGCTATTTTGTATTGGGGTTTAACGACACTTTACACAGCCACCTCGTGTCGGTCAGTTTTATGGGTGGCGCTAGCCGGAGTAGCGGGAGAAAACCACCGAGTAGAGGCGACAACTGTCTGCACCATCTACGTTCAGTGCGCCTTAGTGCACAGCGCCACCGTGCCCCCACGTGGGCAATCGGGATTAAGCGCCTGGCCCAAAGACACAACGCAGTGCCTGGCCCAAAGACACAACGCAGTTACCCCTGGCGTGGATCTTGCTGTGGACATTTAGGTATGAAGTCCAGTGCCGTACCCATTGAGCCACCGCGTTCCTTGTAAACCTACCTATTAACACAGTTGCGAAATTTCTATAAAGATGATAGCTTGAAAGCGACAACACATGGGCAAGGAAATGTGAAAGGTATAAGGAAAGTAACAGAGACAAAATTACCGGTGGACCTTCAATGATTTTTACACGATTCTTAGAACCAGGGGAATTGCGAAGGGGTGGGGGAGGGGAGGGGTTATACTTTCCAGAGGCCGACTGGCCATATGGTCCACCGGGAAACTTCCGAGTGCCCCCTATTAGGATTCCCCCTGGGGCCCCAAAATTGATGCCGCCCAACACGTTTTGGTGCATGAAATTTTGTAAAAATGATCAACAAGCGAAATGGATCTGATTGCATAGACTGCTTCTTATACCGAAATGCTGTCTATGTGGACTGACATTGGCAGTCCACGTAGAGACATTTCGATTATTTTATTTTATTATTTATTGGTGTTTAAGGTCACATACTTATGTACAATGGCTAATCGTAACCTCGACAGTTTTACGGGTGGAGAAAGCCGGAGTACCCGGAGAGAACCAACGAGCATCGACGAGCAACTGTCAGCTCCTCAACACTCTAACTCTGTTCAAGCTCAGCTCAAGCAAGGATGCTGCGGTTGAAGACATGTGCATCTTCGACGTGCAGTACGCCTTAGTACAGGGCGTCATCGTGCTCCTATGTAGTTAACCGGGATAAAGTGCCTTGCCCAAGGACACGACGCGGGTCGTCCCGAACGGGGATAGAACTCGGGTCATCTAGCATAGAAGTCTAACAGTCTACCACTGGGCCACCGCGCTCCTAGACATTTTCGATATACCAGCAGTCTAGTCTGCATTTGATCGCTCAGTTACAAGTAAACAGCATTCTGTCAGTTTGAAAAATCAATTTTTTTTCCCATTATGTTCAACTACGGTCGGCACGATGTGTGCACCCCCCCCCCCCCCCCTCTCGATGCAACCGCTTTTTCAAAAATATGTCATCGAAATGTTCTCTATATGTGGTGGCTGTGAATTGAGGAGCCGGGCTCGGACTGAAATCACACAATGAATTAAGGACCAGGACTCCGACTCAATTTCGACCCAGGTTTTTTTGTTGAATTGCCATTGATTTTTTGCGTTTTCTAGAACTTCATTTGTTTGAATGCGAAATATGTAAAATCCTCAGGCCCATGCGCGAAACAAAAAAAAAAAAAAAAAAAACATCTAACTGTTATCGTGCCATGACATGTTACCGATGGTCGTCATATCAGAGGAGAGTGCCCCAGGGTATCTTAAGTAGAGGTTACATCACGATCTGTGGGTCGGTGTGGCTTCCATGAGACAAATCTATGGTCGGCCACCCATTAGTTTGGCTAAAATTTCAATCCTTCTTTTCTTTTGTTGCCTTTGTTTCTTTGAGTGAATATATTGTTTATAGAAACGTACCAGGCTCTGAATTTGGAATTCATTTAACCCTTTACCTAACCTTATGGTACAAATCGGCACTTGCTAAAAAATTTATCGAAACACTAATATGTTTCATTTTTTGCTTAAAACGCAATTGATAAACATAATTTTGAATAAAACCTAAAAAGGTTTTGTTAAAATTATGTTTATCAATTGCGCTTTAAATAAACACAAACAGAAGTTTTATTTTATTTTATTTGGGCTTAACGTACACAACGCTACCGTGCCCCACGTGGGCAATGGGGGTGAAGTGTCTTGCCCAAGGACACAACGCGGTAGTCGCAGGTGGTATTCGAACCAAGGACCTCTCGGTTTGCAGCCTGAATCTCTACCTACTGAGACACCGCATTCTCAAAAACAGAAATAAAATAAAAAATTTTTTTTTTTCCTTTATTTAAATTTTTAAAAAAATCGTTCGACAAAACTTTTTGTTTTCTCAAGTTAGTTTGATACACTTAAAGATACAACATATACCGCAAACTATCAGAATAAGGATAATAAACTCGAGTCAGAGTCCTTAATTCAGTGTGTGATTTCAGTCCGAGTCCTCAATACACATCTGTACCTCTATATGACATCTATCACCCCCTCCCCCCCCCCCCCCCCCCCGTGCATTTCCCGGTAACTTTTCATGGCCCAGTTCGCCCCTGATACTTTCCGAGTAGGGACATATTCGCTTCGATTGGAGTCTTTAGATACTGATTCTTACAAAACCAGATTTGATACTCGGGCTTACACAAAGTCGATCATATAAATAATGGAATGTCCGCTTTATGCACCATTGAGAGAAAAATTATTTCGCGCAATTTCTGACGAAAAAATTGACTTTCCTCTAATGGATACAATGGACAAATTTAAAGTAATAATGACTAATGATAATCCAGTGCTGTGCAATGTTATTTGTAACATAGTCCAGCTCTTCCTTCACAAGAGGGACTTATCTGTAATATGATTTATGTATGTCATATGAATTAGTGTGTTTTATGATTCTGTTTATGTTGATTCTGTGTGTAGTAATCTGCCTTTATTCTGGTGTATTTGCTGAATAAATCTTATCTTATCTTATCTTATTAATGGAGGTCTGCATTAGAGATGGGCAACCAGGCCTGAAAATAAGCAGTCTGACATTTGCAGAATGAGGTCCACAGAGGGTGAATTTGATGATGCTATCCCATACAGTGGGCCAATTTATCGTCTGGGTACCCTTTTCTGATAGTTTTGAGACCCCGATTCAGATGGTGGTTTACAGAGGGTAAATTTAGTGATGCTACCCTGCTGTGCAGGGTAGCATTACTAAATTCACTCTCTGAAGCCTCATTTTGTAGATGGCAGTCTGCTTATTTTCTGGCCTGTGGGCAACATATAGATAGATCGGCATTCGCGTTCAAACTGGGGATAATATTGAACGAAAAGTCGAAGGCTTCGAGTTCAATATTATCCCTCCGCCAAAATCGACCGAGTGCGGTAAAAAATGACAGTTCGAGTGCGTATATATATGCTGTTCTGTATTTACTGCACGCCAACAGTTTACTAAAAAATTATTGATCGATTTTGGCTTTTTGTTAAATATTATCCCTCCGCCGAAATCGATCGAGTGCGGTAAAAAATGACAGTTTGAACGCGTATGCTGTTCTGTATTTATATTAAAAATATATTAAAAACACAAATTATTCCCCAAAATAACCCCAACGTAAAAAAAGAACTAGTAAAATAGTCCGCGCACTTGATCCGTATTGTTCAAGGACAATACAAAAAAAAATTATTGTTTGCTTAGGTTTTTGTAGAAAAAGCGTGTATTTTATGAAAATAAAAGCATGGGCGTGCAATAACCGAAATACCGAACCGATACTGATTTCATGGGAATACCGAAAAACCGAACCGAATCAATCGTTGAATACCGATACCGTCTTAATTTTTCAAATTTTCCAACATTCGCTATTTTGAGGCTTGAAAGGTTCATTTTCATGAAAGAGGTGACTGATTTTCTTTTCAGTTTTGTTAACTCTTAATGGAGTTGGCAACTGTCCTGAATTCCCACTAGAACACAACCAGTACATGACCAATTGCTTAGCAGAGATTTCTCGCTAAGTCTTGGCAGCCTGTTAAGAAATCAGCAGGACCTCCTAAAGATGGCATGGTCGGGGCACATGTTCTGAGATCGCAAAAGCCCGAAACAGGTTTTTAAACCAGGCCCGTAATTACCGAAAAATATTGGGGGGGGGGGGGGGGGGGGGAGAGGTGGGGGGTGGGTATATCTTCATTCTGCCCTATAAGTGCTTTCAACAGAACATATCATACGATATCAGTTCCCTGTAGAACAGGGCACTCCACACAGGAAGATAGATGAAATATGTTCTAAATAGAACTGTTGAATTTACAAAGACACCCTGGCCTCCTTTTGCATGGGCAGCAGAGATGGAAGTTGTACAAGACCATGATATATCAGGTGCCCAGCGTGTCCAGGCTGTTCAGCTCTATTCTCTCAGGCAGGGCAAAATTCTGGCAAATAATTCCTTGACAGGGCAGTAGTTGCGTGGGCTGCGGACCGTGGTAACCGGGCAGAGGCTGAGCACCGACCTGCCCTGCTCGCTGCCCTGCGAACAGAAGATCTGAATATATTTTTTTTTTGGTGGGGGGGGGGGGGGGGGGTCCCCTCCCCCACACACCCAGGATTTACGCCCCTGCTTTAAACATTAAGGTGCATTTAGAATATTTCACAAAATTACTGTAGATATGATTTGTGGTCGTAAAAGAATGCCACTGTTGAGCTCATTGGCAGTGTCCTTTACAGCGTTGTGGTAGAATGATACTACAGAAACTTACTCTGTATTTCCCTGATGTGAATTCCGCTTTGGCACTATCAGCAAATCTCAGTCAAGTCAGATACCTAAAACCGAACCGATAGAGATATACCCCCTAAAAATACCGAAATCGATACCGAACTCAGAATTCCATTACCGCCCAACTCTATTCTGCACTACCCGATTTGGGTTGTTGGGGAGAGAGGGGGCGGGGGGGGGGGGGGTGCTTGGAAAATTTGGAGTACCGGTATGGTACATGTTAACTAAACAATGAGTTGCATCACGACTATTTCGTGCATACTTTATTTATATGCAAATACATTTCCATGAGATATTGAGTTTTTAACAATAATCCCAAGTCCCGTCTGCCTAATATTCCAACTGCATCAACAAGGCATGCTTTCAACGAAAGCATGCCTTTATGATGTAGTAGAAATTTTCATCAGTGGGGTAAGGGCGTTTCCTAAGGGCCCCCAAGAATTGCACGTTTTTGGGGAAAAAATCATAACATTTTTAAGGATCTCAAAGCAATGTTGTAGTTGAACCAGGTTAGATGCTTCAATACCAGCTTGCATAAAGAATCGGGGCGATATTCTCTGAAAACAATTACGGGGTTGTGTACGTGGTACATGACAACATGAGACAGTAGTTCAAATGACGAAACAATTTCAATTTTAATTCATTTACAAATGTGGATGCTGTCAAACTATCGGAGGGCTGTACCACCGGAAGTGGGTGTTTGACTCAAAGGGCGATCGCTCTTCAAATCCTCCGTACACTGTCGATTAGTTTACCCTGCGATGAATGACGTGGATTTTGGCTCTGTTCACCTGTTGCATGTGGTGCCGTTTCTCATGGCTTCAAATTATTCAAACAAATCAACGCATGAGCTGGGATAACGTATATATATTGTATTTCAATTGTACAATGAAATTTTGCACACCCCCTTTTTTATTGTCCCAATAATTCCACCGTGAGAATGCCCGTCGTTCACATATAATCCAAATGCACAGTATTTATCCTGGGAGCAGTTATGAAGGTAACTTAGGTAAATCACCACGATAAATCAATCCACAGTGGTAAGCACAGTTCTGAAGTAAATCCCATTCGGTAACGTATTGTAATTCCTTTAATCTGGATATCCTTCATAAACGTAGTTCCATTAATGCGCGCCACTTGCATAGCATAATAAAGTTCCTTCAGATTCAAATATCTAGCTAATAAAACATAGCTTCTAGTATTTATTTATTTATTGGTGTTTAAGGTCACATATTCATGCACAATGGCTAATCATGACCGTGACAGTTTTACGGGTGAAGGAAGCCGGAATACCCGGAGAGAACCACCGAGCAACGGCGAGCAACTGTCAGCTCCCCAACATACTAACTCCACACAAGCAGGGTTAACATTGGGTGAAAACAAGTGCACCATCGTCGTGCAGTACGCCTTAGTACACAACGCCACCGTGTCCCACGCGGGCAATGGAGATGAAGTGTCTTGCCCAAGGACACAACGCGGTTGCCGCAGGTGGGATTCGAACCGAGGACCTCTCGGCTTGCAGCCTGCACCTCTACCAACTGAACCACCGCGCCCCCCCCCCCCCCCCATATCTTCTAGTAATGAGAGTTCAATCAAGACTTCTGAGATACGATGAGTTAATGTGACCGCAATATGATGCGTTATTAGTTGTAGCTTAATACTTCTCTCATGCTATCTCATAACTTGTGCGACTATCCGTCTGCTTTCTCCAATACATAGCCTGCTAGAACGATATACCATCTTGCCTACTGTCGGCAAGGATTCTCACACGGTTTCCCCTCTGTAATCTCAGAGTTTTATCAGACATTCTGATCGCGGTTCGAAACATTTAACTCACGAAACATTTAACTCACTTCATTGTTCTCTTATTTTGCCGCGCTTTTTTAGGCTGTTTAAATGCATCGGATAGGACCGAAAAACTCTTTTACCGCCGAATTTACACACGCGTGCTTCTCAGAAGACGTTCAACTAAAGTTCTATAACATTTAAATAACACGGACTTAATAGGAAACCTCAGTTGAGGAGCATATTTTCGCGCCACGACTGTATTAAATACCATCCAATTGAAAAGCCAGACTCCTCCTATAATAGCCAATTAAATCTCTCGCCACTGACACACCTCTCTCATACAATGAATGGAACGATTTGAAAATGACCCGCATTCTCGCGTACACAATACCTCAACTAAGCTATTTATAAATCCGATCAAAGAAAATGTTACCCTTGACACCCCCTTACTTAACATAATTCTTCATGCATTATTAAATGACAAACAAAAGCGATTGTGTATCCTAACATGCACAATATCGTTCTGAACAACGAAATTTAAAAAGTAATGATGCTATTCCTGCCGACTACAACACTGTCCGTTCCACGCATAGATTCAATCTTAAATTTATAATTTTGCAGGAACAAAAACCATCTCAAGTTCTCAACACACGTGCACTTTCTGATTTCTTTCGTTGTATATAAGCTAACAGCGTGTGGTCAACTTGCAGCACAAACTCTCTTTCATACAGATATTTCTGGAACTCCCTTCACTGCAAACACTATCACTAATCCCCCTCTTTCTCTATCACTGAGTATTTTTCCTCCCGCGGTAACAACTTCTTACTCGCGTACGCAACTGGGAACCACCCATCACCAAACCATTGTAACAGCTTGGCTCCCAACCCTGTAGTGGATGCATCAGTCTGTAACTTAAATGGTCATGACAGTTCCACCAAGCACAAAATCGGTGAATGATTTAGCTGGTCTTTTAACGTACATAATGCTTTATCTTGATGAGGGGCCCCACGTAACATTATTGGGTTGTTCCTTCCCAATTAACTCTATCAATGCGCAGCAATTTCTGAGTAGTTCGGGATAAATTTGTGGTAATATCCTGTTAAACCCAAGTACGACCTCCCCTGTTTCTTGGTCTTGGGTGAGTCCCTATCGTGAATCTTACAACACAACCTGTCATCTAACCCTTTCATATTGTATCCTACTTTGTGACCTAGAAACTCCATAGATTCAAAACAAATTTTACATTTAGTTGGCCTTGCCATCAGTCCTGCCTTACGTAATCTACTCAACACCTCGTCTAGCGTCTCCATATGGGCTTTCCAATTGTCTGTGTGTATCAGTAAGTCGTCCATATAGTGTTCCGTCTTGTCACATCCCTCTAATGAAATTCTCATCATCCGGTTCAACGTAGAGTCACTGTCTATCATCCCCAAAGGCATCTTACTAAACTGATAGCACACGTTGGGTGTCGTAAAAGCAGTCTTGTGTCTCTCCTCCCTCCTAACGGGGATCTGCCAATAACCCTTCGAAAGATCGATCTTGGTATAATAATTAGTCCCTTCTTCATTATGTCTTCAACATTCCCCACAGATTCGGCATCGAACCTGGTGACCGAATTCAGTCGCAGAACCGTATGAAACCATCCTTTTTAACTAGCACTACTGGATAACTGTATGGTGATTTGGACTGTTCAACAATCCCTGCCTTAAGAATTTCTCCAACTTCCTTTTTTAACTTCCCATGTCTTTGCATATGATATACTGTAGGGCTTCACATAAATTGGTTCATCAGTAGTCAATTCAATTGAGTGCTCGACTAAGTCTGTTATTCCGGGAGCGTCAGTCAATACGCCACGCTTGGTATTGGTATAAAGTCGTTTTACTTCCTCGTCTTGTTCCCCTGTCAATTCGGGACTTGTTGCAACGTTCTTGTATGTCTCTGTACCTATAACGTCTAAAAGCTCCAATAGCTCCTCACTGTCAACTGTGCCCATGTCACCCTCATCAGGCTCAGGTTCAACTACCACTATGCTTGCCAAGAGTCGATCGTCAAGTTTATCAGTAGGTTTCAACTCTCTCTGTATAAAGTCACAATAAATTGGAATGGTAAATCTTTTTCTTACTATCCATGTCAATCTTGTAGTCACTATTACCTACTACTTCTGTCACAGTGTACGGACCTTTCCACTGAAGCAAGAGCTTATTGTGGTCGGTCGGTAGCAACATTAATACCTTCTGTTCTACTGAAAATGTCCTCTGTCTTGTCTTTCTGTCATAGTGGTGTTTGTAAGTGCCCTGCACACGGTGCATGCTACCCCTGGCCAACTGACATGTGTCCTCTAACTTGTTCCTCAAGTCAAGCACATATTGGTAAGTATTATGTATTTCTGGCATCTCGCTACCTACCCTTAACTCGTTAATGATCTGCATTGGCCCTCAAACCGTCCTGCTGTATAGTAACTCAAATGGGGAAAACCCTATACTAGTCTGTGACACTTCCCTGTAAGCAAACAGTGTGGCTGGCAAGTACCTATCCAAGTCCTTGGGCCTCTCGTGGCGCATCTTTTTTTACCATACCCTTTAATACCCCGCTTAGTTTTTCACAAAGCTCGTTACATTTAGGATTGTACGGCATAGTAAAAATCTGTTTAATTGCTGCGAGACGACATACCTCCCACATGAGTTCCGACGTGAATTGGGTTCCCTGATAGCTCAAAATTTCAGTCGGGAATCCTACTCTACAGAATATTTCAAGCAATGCCTCTGCTACTGTCTCTGTCTTTACGTTGGGCAAGGCCACAACAACCGGATATCTAGTAGTGTAGTCTACAACCGTCAAAATATATCTGTTCTTCTTGTCTGATACTGGCTGTACGGGGTCTAAGATCTGCAGCAACCCTGTGAAATGGCTTGTCTACCCAGGGGCACTTTAGACACTTTCCCTTTGGGTATTGTCTTCTGACATACGTCTCAGGACCGACAGTACAGAGTGACATCTCCATTTATATCTGGCCAGTGAAAACTTTACGTTATCCTATCTAAAGTCTTCTCTGCGCCTAGATGACCTCCCACTATCGCCTGGAGCACGTGCGGCATGATCTGCTGCCGGTACTTGGTAGGTACCACTATCTGATTTATGGGAGTCATTGAATTTCCATTGGGATTTTCGAACACTCTATAAACCACTTTATTCTGAACAACATATTTGTACCTTCTCCCCTTCCTGGTGCTAAACTAATTCTTACCCGTCGCGTCTGCCCTTAACCTGTCTAATGTCTAATCTCCTGCTGTGCTTTAATTAACTCTTCGATTCCCACGTTGCTTACCGCCTCTCCTGATACCAAAAACGGTCTTACCGGTTGCTTTTCCTTCTGTGCTTGAGCCCATGTAGTTACTGCTCGACAACTTTTTCCTCCACCCGTGGACCCCAGCCTGCCCTGGGTTGGATCCGGGCCTCTGATATATTACCGATAATCAAAGGATACAGTGGGTCATCCAAACATATAGCATTTACCTCTTCACAGCAAAATGGTGTGTTCACTTTAATGCTGGCCGTGAGAAAAACTCTCACACTTTTGTCTGCCAAACAACACGTCAACTTGTTTTCAGCCACTGAGTAGGGTTAACCAATGAACGTTTTACTACAACACTATTACACCCGGTGTTGCGCAGTACCTGAGTTGCACAAGAGCTTACATAACCACCCTCGACTGGCATGTTAGATTTAGAGTAATCTTCATGTGTTCCATTAATCACTACATGTGGTCCCGCCATACTCATATCCATATCTTTGCTCTGGCTACATGGCGATGGGATTTTTCCCGCACCAACCACTATACAACCCCCCATGGACGTCTTGCCTGTCTGTCTGTCACCACCCTGCTGATGTCCTGAGCCTGTATTCCTCCAACTATTTCCTCTACGATCCCTTCAGCTTGAGCTATTAACCTGCTACTGTCCCCTACCAATGCATTTTTCTGGACGCTCTTCCCACACAAAATTTTGCGTCATTTTCCATTTTGCCACAAACGTAACATTTAATATAACAGTTGTTGCGCCGACCCACCCCAGCATTCTCGGATTTCTTCACATCACCGCTCCCTGGGCCTGTCTTACTCCTTACAAGTATGGATCCCCCATGGACCTCCATGTACTGTTGTGCTAAGTCAGTCATTTCTTTGGTTGATTTCAGTCCCCGTTCCCTTTACCCTTTACCCAACGTAACGGTCAAAACCGGCCAGCGCTATTCTCAAAAATCGTCAGTTAATTTCCATTATTTTTTCATTTTTTTTATCTCAAAAACATAAGTTATGACCCCTCGTTGGAACGAGCGTGTTGATAATGCTGGTGCTTCCCTTATGTATAACTTCCCTATTCGGCTACAACAACAACAATCAGTAACTATAACCACCTCCAACGTGCTAAATTTTGGGATTCACAGAACAATGCAGGTTCAGATATATAACCAAACAGTCACATGAATTGCTTGTTTGAACGGTTACCTTTCACAACAGGATCCCAGACGAGCCCCCAAGTTATGTCAAACTATCAGAGGGCTTTACCACCGGCAGTGGGTGTCTGACTCAAAAGGCGATATACCCGGGGTATACTGCTCTTCAAATCATCCATACACTGTCGATTAGTTTACCCTGTGATGAATGAATCTGTTGTGAGAGGTGCCATTTCTCAAAGCGTCAAATTGTTCAAACAAAACAACACAGGAGCTGGATAACGTATATATACTGAGTCGAAAAAGAAAGTATAACAGAAACAAATGTGAAAAATAGCATAAAGGATGAAATATAATAGTTCTAATATTATATTGCATGTTTGTGGACAAGAAGTTGTGCAAAGAGTTTAATGACATCATGTTGTTGTTGTCCACCCAACCGTATACAGTTTACCTGCTAGTTTTTCTCTTCCAACATTTTAAAATATGCCAAGGTTAACCGAAAATCAGAGGTTGCGTACTATTGGTATGCATGAGGATGAGCTCGCTGCTGAGTTCTGCGTCACTGTGGCCACTATTTACCGTCTCATTGGAAGGTATAGAACCACGGGATCTACTACCGACTGACCACCTTCAGGTCAACCAAGAATTACGACCCTACACAACACCGACACATCAGGACGTCTCACTTGCGGGATCGCTTTCTTCCGGCGACGAGGACAGCAGCAATTACACCTGGTAGAACTAACAATAGAATCAGTGCACAAACTGTCCGCAACAGACTCGCTGAAAACGGCATCCGATGTAGGCGTCCATACCATGGACCAATCCTTACCCAACGTCATCGTACCGTCAGAATGGAATGGGCAAGTCAGCGTGTTCGCTGGACACAGCAGCGTTGCAGCACAGTTCTTTTTAGTGATGAATCACGATTTTGTCTTCTGCGCGCTGGTGGTAGGACAAGAGTGTATCGCCGACGAGGAGATGCTTGCGTGCGGGAATGCGACCGTTTCGGCGGGAATAGTGTAATGGTTTGGACAGGAATTTCTTTGCACTATCGAACGCAGCTGATCTTCATCGATGGTAATCTGAATGGACAGCGATATAGGGACGAATTTCTTAACGCTGTTGTTGTCCTGTTGTTCAACGCTAACGTCGGATTGCAGTTATTCCATCAAAACAATGCCCGGTGTCACGTATCTGTCGTGACTTTCTTGAGGAGCAGAGCATCGAACTTCTTACCTGGCCCCCAGTTTCGGCAGATTTGTCGCCAATCGAGCGTCTTTGGGATTAGACCGCCGGGTACGACTTCATGATCTTCAGACGTTAGGCGATTTACGTAATGTTCTCAGGCAAGAGTGGAACGCAATACCGCCGGGTGACATCCAGAGACTTATCAGGCTCATGCGCTGTCGATGTCTTGCCATCCAAGAGGCAAACGGTGGACATACACGCTATTGACTGCATGTGTGAACTTTTCATTTCACCCCCATGTCTGAATTGCGACGTCCTGGCGTGACGCTGGCAGTAGTAAGAACATGAAATTATGCAAATTCATACAGCTAGACTTGACATATGAATTTACAATAATTTGTTTGGGATTAAGGTCGATAATACTAAAAAAAGTGCTCCTTAAAGTTTATTATACTTTCTTGCTTGACTCAGTATATATTGTATTTTAATTGTTCAATGGAATTTAATTTTGCAACACACACACACTCCCCCTCCCTCTACAGTATTTATCCTGGAAGCAGTTATGAAGTTAACTCAGGTAAATTCCCACGATAAATCCACAATGGTAAGCACAGTTCTGAAGTAAATCCCATTCGGTAACATATTGTAATTCCTTTAATCCGTATATCCTTGATAAACGTAGTTTCATTAATGCGCGCCACTTGTATAGCATAATAGAGTTCCTTTAGATTCAAATATCTAGATAATTGAACATAGCTTCTAGTAATGTGAGTTCAATCAAGACTGCTGAGATATGATGAGTTAATATGACCGCAATATGATTCATCTAGAGTTCTAGCTTAATGCTTCTGTGATACTATCTCATAACTTGAGCGACTATCAGTCTGCTTTCTCCAATGCACAGGCTGCTAAAACGATATATCCGATTCCTACTCTCGGAAAGCATCCTCATGCGGTTTCCCCTCCGTAATCTCGGAGTTTATCAATGTTTTATCAGACGTTCTGATCGCGTTTCGAAACATTTAACTTACTTCATTGTTCTCTTATTTTGCCGTGCTGTATGCTGTTTAAATGCACCGGATTGGATCGGAAAACTCTTTTACCGCCGAACTTATACACGCGTACTTCACAGAAGACGTTAAACTAAAGTTCTATAACATTTATATAACACGGACTTAATAGGAAACCTCAGCTGAGAAGCATATTATAGCGCCACGACTGTATTATACCATCCAATTGAAAGGCCAGATTTCCCCTATAACAGCGAATTAAATCTCTCGCCGCTGACATACCTCGCTCATACAATGAATGGAACGATGTGAAAATGACCTGCATTCTCTCGTACAGAATACCTCTTATAAGCTATTCATAAATCCGATGAAAGAAAATGTTATCGCTCGACGGATGCATTCTGTACAAGTTGTTACATCAAACCGTCGAAGCAGTATCCGAAACCAACCAATGCCACCATGACTCCTCGGCAGTGCCATATTAACCCATGGTCGGCCCCCTATGCTTTTAGGTACTTCGGGACGTGACCCCCTCCGGCACTTCAGTCTTTCACTCCATGACAGCCTGACTCTGGTACGGTAGGCACTATGCCGCAATAAATAGCCCTACACCCATTTTACGGGTCTCCTGAAGAATTCTACTCACAGCTTGACATATTATTTAAATAAGCATTAAAATAATGTACTGTATATAAATATATAGTATACTCATGAGAGTATATATATGGATAAATACATATGTACATGTATCGCTACTGCGTAGAGTGCAAAGTGCCTTTAACCATTGGACCCCTAAGGTGCTGGTAACAGTGCCCCATCAAAAAAAAAAAAAAAAAAAAAATGGCGGGCCCCCTGTCCCTGCGGGCCCCTAGGCTTCAGCCTAGTCAGCCTTATTCTCCTCGGTTAATGTCCTGACCAACTAATGAAGGAACGAATACAGAAACGAAAGAAGGGACGAACGAGAATCACCATCGGGAAAATTTTAATTAATGAAGCTTCAGGTTGTACCCGGTGCTTCATTAATTAAATTTTTGACTATTACTCCTGTAATTAGTGCATGGAATGCAATATTATTGCGTCCGCGGAAATATTGCCCACCCGTGGAAAGTGACCAGTCCATACTGTAACCACTAACCATCACCAAAACCTCTTGAGCTAGTCAAGGCCGGGTGGATATTATACTGAATAGAATGTTTGTACCCAGCCAGTGTGCTAGAAATGAAATGAAATTTATTCAACATTATACCATCTCACAAACAAACAACATAAAAAATTAATGCTAACAAAATGAACAGTCAAAAATTGTGGAAGTGGGCATATAGAGGTGCAGTGGATTACATAACGCATAATGTATGTGAGTAGGCACATTGTTTGGAGACATCATAGCCGGATGGCTGTCTTTCTGGCATCTCCATATTACTTACAATAATTCTTTCTTGGAGCAGACTTTTAGTATAGTTCCGCTGCCTAAAATCAGATTGACACCCCCCCCCCCCCCCCCACCAGAAAAGAAAAAAAAAGAAAAACACGCTAAAACGAAACGTGACTTAAATGCTCACTGCGTGCAAAATCAGGAGAACTAACAATTAAATTTGAATGGGGTGCGAACTTTGCATTGCAGCATTGGATCAACCGGATCACTTACAGCACTTCATCAATAAAAAACCGCCCCAAACTCTGCTTCCTCCGCCTTTCGTTTACGAGGTTATTGCCTAATGCCCTACAAATATATTTCTTATATTTTTCTACAATCCTGGCAGAATCTATTATTACAAGTCGCATTAAGAGTATAGTTTTCTACTATATTTTTTGCAATAGTGTATCTGAACAAGGATCTGGGAGTTAGTATTCTAACATTGTTTGCCAATCCATTCCAGATTTTGGGAAAATTATGTTTGGGGAGATTCGCGGAAAATTTTGTTCTTGCCTTTTGCTCTCGTATCTGTCTGGACTGTCTTGTGTGCGTGCTATGAGTGGTAAGAGTATTAAACATGTTATCAAAAGACTGCGGTAATCTTTTGTGTTGCCAATCATACATGAGTAAAAAAACATTCGATTTGTAAATATCATTAAATTTCAATATTCATATTCCATTCTTCCTAAATAAAGGGTCTGTGTGACTATTGAATCTCATTAAGTTAATTACACGCAAAGCTCGCTTCTGTAGTAGAAATATTTTATTAGTAGCAGGTGAGTGACCCCAAATCTGGATGGCATATAGTAAGTGATTGTGAACTAGGGCGTAATATCGTGATTTTAGGGCGTCTCTTGAAAGAATGTCTTTAACTTTGTTGATGCAGTATATTGCACAAGACATTTTGGAGCAGACACTCGATACGTGAGTTTTAAATGTTAGGTTTTCATCGAGATGCACTCCTAGAAATTTTACCGATTTGTCAGATTTGGTATTTCCCACTACCGACAGTTCTTTATTATTGAGAAAGAGTGTTAATTGGCTAATTTTGTGTGTGTTATTTTGTGGGTGCAGTAAAATGAATTTAGATTTTTTTACATTTATTTGTAGTTTGTTACAGCAACACCAGTCAAATACCTTGGCCAGCTCTGCATTTACCTCAGTTTGTAGCAAGTCCATATCATGGTTAGATTGTACAGGGTTGTGTCAACTGCAAATGATAGTAGGTTTAATGATGTGCAGTGACAAATGTCGTTTACATAAATAAGGAATAAAATTGGACCAAGTACAGATCCTTGGGGCACGCCACAGGTTATATTTAACGGATGGGACATGTGCGAAACTATTCTACATATTGACTTCGGTCAGATAGGTAGCTACGAAACCAATTGTTACAAATTCCCCGGATCCCGTAAAATTGCATTTTTCTAAGTAAGGTTTCGTGACAAATTGTATCGAAAGCCTTTTGATAAGTCAATGAAGAGAGCTGAGGTAGAGTCTTTTGAAGGCTTGTCATTGCTCCGGCAACGTGATTAAGAAGATGAATAACTGGGTGTATCGTTGAATGTCCTTTACGAAAGCCATATTGGTGCTTACAGAGAACATCAAACTCACTCAGAAATCTTGTTAGCCTCGCACACATGATCCGTTCAAGTACCTTGGAGAATACGGGCAAGATACTGATTGGTCTGTAATTTCCCAATTCTTGCGCTTCACCACCTTTAAAGATAGGCACAACTTTGGCTAATTTCATTTTATGAGGAACTATACCACTGGAGAACGATTGGTTAAATATGTGACATAGAGGCTGTGCGACCTCAGATATTATTTCTTTCATAACCTGGCTAGAGATCTGATTAAAGTCAGAGCTAGTTTTCCCTGCAGTTTTACTAGTGGTTAGGATAATTTCCTGTTCGGTAGTAGGAGCAACAAAAAAGTTATTTGGATAATTCCCTTCTAGGAACTGACTGTTTTACCTATATTTGTGAAATATGTGTTAAATTCGGACGCAATTTGACCAGGGTCTGATATCTCTTCTCCGTTGGAGATGAATGTCTTTGATAATGGTTGTGAGGTTGGAGGTTTATTAATCACATTACATAATATTTGCCATGTCCTCTTCAAATCTTGTTGGTTCTTCCTCAAAATATCATTATAGTACATGGCTTTACTTTGTCGCTTGATTTTACTGAAAATTACATTGAATGCTTTATATTTCCTCACATTATAGTCTGGTGGATTTTTTATCTTGTTTATGTAAAGGTTGTTTTATGAAGAGATGATTGCCGAAGCGTCAAATGTCATCCACGGGTTGCGTTTGATGAATTGTTTGTGTTTGTTTTTTACTCTTTTCAAGGGAAATGCTTCATCGAAGGCATGTAAAAAAATGTTCATGAAGTGTTCATATACTGTGTTTGGGCAAAGTGTTTGAAAGACTGTATCAAAGTTACAGTTTTGAAGCAGGTTTTTTAATTTCTAGACATTTTGACTGCTAAATGATCTTCTGAATAAGGGTTTGCTTTCTTTGTGTGTCTTTGGCTCATTTGTAGCTTCTTCTAAATAAAATATTGCAAAATGATCGGACACGTCTGTTAAAATAATTCCAGCATGATAGTTTGGGGGGACCTTATTAGAATAAATATGGTCAATTAGAGTTGCAGAGTGTTCCGTAATTCTTGTAGGCCGTTTTATAACCGGCATGTACCCTTCGCTGAACATATCGTGGAATTGTGTGTTTTGCTATGATTGTTTATGTTCAGTAGATCGATATTGAAATCCCCTGTGAGTAATGCCTTTTTGTGCTCTGAACTTATTTGTTTTAATATCGTCGCCTCAGTGCTAGAATGTTCTATGTCCCATAGGGGACATAGAACATTCTAGCACTCAGGCGACGATATGTCACTTACAGAAGACATGAAGACATCGATGTTTGCCAGAGGTGTGGAATTGGGCCTACTACTTGTGAACATCTTTTTCTACGGTTAACCTCTATGAATATCGTTTCGATAACGTGTGGAATGAATATCGCCAGGTCGGGTCTCATCTTGAACTGAATGTATTCAGACACAAAGATACCCACCCCACCCCTACCGTCATCCCAATCTGGACGAGTATTTGGTACAAGTGGATGGTAGCCTTCTAGGTTATAACTTACATGATCATGTATTTTGAAAATTTCCGTGAGACCAATTATATCAAATGTATTATCATTCTGTTGAATGTTGCCTAACAAGTCACAAAAAGATTCCCAATTCGCGTTGAGACTTCGACAGTTAATACCAAGTAAAGAAACGGTTTTATTCAGGCCAGAAACTTTTTCTCTGAAGTGAGAGGGTGAATAATATTTGCAGGAATGACCATGTAGGGGGAAGGGAGTCTCGCATGCTTCTTCAAAAATATTCTTCATATGGTCGCTGTACTTCGCCACAAGGTTGTGATTATCGTCTTCCAGTATCTCATCCATTAATATTTCACTGCCCGCCATGACTTGCGCGCAGATATGACTAATGTGCATGAACCAGCGGCCGTGGCAGCCTGCAGTGTGTGCTCTTGTAAGTAAATCGTCCCCTGAGTTCCAATGTGTTCTATGTGCCTACTGGCACATAGAACACATTGGAACTCAGGGGACGAAATGGCATAATGATGGATAAATTATATACAACAGAAAGATATATAGGTTTTGTAATATTGAAAAGATGAACAAAATTCAACATGTTAAGATCGACAATTGATCTACGTATCCTTCTCAGGTACGGAATAACGTCGCAGGTCGCGGCGGGGAAGGGGCTAAGTGTATGACAAACCGTCTGACGTTGGCCCTCTCGGCTACAATATCCATTTGTAATTAGAAAAACAAAAAAAACAAAAAAACAAAAAAAAAACATGAAAAAAAACAAACAAAAACCCCCCCCAAAAACGTTGAATTATACTGTCTATACGGGGTGTCTGAGACTTGCGTCTTTGTTTATCCAGATAGAACCTCAGTTTCATATGATTTACTGCAGCCGATATTCCAGTGATGGATCACAGATATGCACGTCAATTTATCTTTCGTAAGGACGCCCTCACACAGAAACCTTCATGCCCAACAACCCACCCCCACCCTACACCAACTACACACTTACACTCCCATCACCTAACAGTGAATGCACACACATCCCCACCTCAACGCACTCACATAAGTATAGTTATGGAAAGTTCTATAGCAGAGTGGTTTCAGGGTTTTGTGCGTGCAATATCAGGAATATGATTATCTCGATACGAAATGTTGCCCCGTCCGGGACGACCCGCGTTGTGTCCTTGGGCAAGGCACTTTATCCCGGTTTCCTACATGGGGGAACGATGACGCCGTGTGCTAAGGCGTACTGCACGTCGATGGTGCACATGTCTTCAACCGCAGTAACCCTGCTTGAGCGGAGCTTGAACAGAGTTAGAATGTTGAGGAGCTGACAGTTGCTCGTCGATGCTCGGTGGTTCTCTCCGCGTACTCCGGCTTCCTCCACCCGTAAAAAACTGTCACGATTAGCCACTGTGCATAAGTATGTGACCTGAAACATCACTAAATAAATAAATAAATAATACGAAATGTTGTTCGGGGCCTATTAACTTTGGTCCAACCTAACCTAACAATTTCGTGCAATTTTCTTCTAAGTCTAAAAAAGACCCAACATGAATAACCTCAATAAACTATATGCCAAAATGCTTGGAATGAAACATAGAACATGAGGAAACTGGAATTTGCCATGGAACTGCTGCCATGTGTAAATAGCACCACCTGAAAGTCTGAAATGGCATAAGTTAGAGAACAAAAATTTTATAATAAAATACCAGCTGTAGTCTATAAATAATGAAGTGCATACTCGAAGAAATCTTTTCCTAATTCATGAAAGTAATAAAGATTGAGACCAAATGTTATAAGTGGAGTGCTCACTGATTGAAGGCAGACATTTTCTTTTGTTTATGTTTTGATTTGGGGAGTTCAACAAAGGTCAACTTGAAGGAGTCCACCAGAAGAAGTATGGAAGGACAAAAGAGTGTCTCCCAATATAAAGATAATGTGTCATCGTGGTGGTTTGGAAAAAAAACTATGACCCCTTGCACTGTAATCTCCATGTATCCCATGCATCAATTTGATAGTGATTAAATTGTTAAATTTGTCTGGTTTATCAATAAGTATCACAGCTTTGTCTACACTTGGACATCAATACACTCATGATATCTTTTGGAGAAGAAATAAGGGTAACTGTAACCTGTCACTGCAATAAACCATCTAATGTACTTAAAAGTACGTTGTTATTCAAAAACAAAAAAATCAACCTTACATAACCATTATTGCATGTACTTTCCCCAAGGAGGCTTATTGGCATATTGAGATCAGAAGGGCATATCCAGAGGGCCTCACATATTTTTTTCAAGAACGCAGTACACAAAGCAATCCCCAAAAGATGACAAGTGAGCTCCATTTGACAAAAAATTTCCCGGGGGAGGGGGGGGGGGGGCGGGTGCTCTCTTCCTTGTATGACTCTACCTCCGGCACTCAAGGCATATGCCTTTTTTCTCAAAGTTTAACGCTTTTTTTCTTTTTGAAGATCCTGGCCACACATATTCCAAATACTATCAGACAGGTGACCCTCCAAATAAGTGTATCTGCAAAAATCATGTTACATTGCAAAACATTCTTTTTAGACTTTAAGTTCTGGACCTTTCATGCTTCTTACTTCCAACTATATCACATAATTTATCGATTAATGGGTGAATAGAAAAGCCCTGCCATAATCAACATTTTGAGTTCCATAAGCCTCCATAACAGCTCCGATAAAAGTGTCAAACATCAGATTGGTGGCTTTATACAGAATATTCATTAGCTTCTTGCTTGATAAGTAATAGGAACAAAATATTCACCAAAAATATTTTGTAACAATAAATTTGAGGGTTCAGCCGGCACTTTCCAACAAAATGTAACAAATCAACTAGTTATAAACAAAATTTTCTAACTCGAAAGAGTGAAAAAGTACCATAACTCTGGAAAAAATGTGTGAATAAGCACATGCTACAGCAGCTACACAGGCATCGTTTCCCCATGATGCTCGATCATAACACCAAATATCCTTCAAATTGGAGTAGCAGTGGTTGAGATACAAGGGAGAATATTGGTACATGTAATGATGTATGGGTTAGAGGACAGAGGTCACCACGGCCCTAGATGCACCTTTGATTTTCCAACTTCCAGGCCTGGGGCAAAATAATCGCAACACACCCACCTTATCAATTCATAATTTCAGTATAATAAAAGGAATTATCAATTTTAATTAATTTATAGATGATGGGAAAATATTTGGCTTCTTTCGTCTTCTCGTACTATTATTATTACCACAAACAATATCAGTTTGATGCCGACAAACGAAGCTGAACGCATGTTATCTGGTTAAAAAGTAACTCGGCATGGATAATGAATAGTTTCCGGTGAAGGAGATTTGTCACATTTGTTCGTGTATAGTATAGTTGGTTGCAAGAAAAAACTAAATTCACGGCATCGTCCGACAATAAATTCAATCACTGATTGAACCAATGATTTTTTCAGTTAGATTTCAAAAAGATTTCCATCAAAACCAGCCATGGCTGCTTTGCTGATGCCCAAACTGGTCTTGACAAAAACATTTTCAAACCTACTCAGTACAGTATAAATGGGGCACAACTTAAGGACAGGGAAGAATTAAACTTCTTGAGTTGGTGCATGTTCATATTGCTGGGATTTACCAAGTGCAAACTGTGTTTTAACATTTTACCTGCTGCTGATAAGTATTCCTGTCCTGTGCAACAAATTTCTTGCTACTAGAATAAGTAAATTTTGGGCAGTTTAAATTAAGTTCACCCACCTTAAATTATATCACTGTTTGAACCAATGATTTCTTAAGTTAAATTTCCAGAAGATCTTCATCAAATCCAGCCATGGTAGTATTACAGCAGCCATGAGTGGACCTGATAAGGATATTCAGAAAAAAGTGCTTAGAGGGTTAATAGTTAAGCTAATTACAGCTGTGACAAATTTAGTATTCATTAGACATTATTAAAGTGTGTACGTGTTTTATAACATGTACAGTTCTGGCCAAGTGCATATGTGGTGTAACTGAGTATTCAGCTGTTCGACAATTATGTTGTACTTACAGTTATGTTTAGTTAGTCGAATTGTTTATTTTCAGTTAATGACACCGTTTATATTCATCAGACAGCTTTTGACTTAAGGCTGTTACACAGTAACGTGGCAATATTATCATATTTCTTGTAGACTCGACATAGGCTTGATTTTGCCTGAGTTTTTATATTTTATAAAAATCTTTCCATGTGAAGTCCACGAATCCTCAACCGTGTCGTGAGTCTTGGCTGCTTCCAGCAGAGTTGATTCGTTGAGGTTAAGTCTTCCCTTTTAACTATTCCGATACCGGATACCCCTAAGTTTTTTTTCAATTGCTCAACATTAATAGTTTTGATTTCCTTGAATATAACATTATAATGTACTGAATAATTACAGTATGTGGCCTAAGGACCCCCAATATTACTGCTACGCCACTGGATGTGAGTGAGGCGATACCATTTAGAGTGCCAGGGTTGAATGGTTTACCATGCCATATAACAAGGCGCAAAACGCCTCTTGAACAGTGCCGTCGATGGCGACGCTGTAGTCGTCCTCGTTGTGGTATATTCCAGTTGGATCGAGGAACAACCAAATATTCAACAGGAGCATTTCAAGGGGAGGTGCTACGGGTGCGAACGCACCTACCCACCAAATTGGGAATTTGGGTAAAATGGGATGACTTCACTTACTCCGATACATTGTTCTCTCTATGGCTTAGCCACAGAGAGTACGATGTGTCGGGGGAAGTTGTTTTAAAATATAAATGTTCTAGTTTGCACCAATTACATGTAGTGTCTGTGAAAGGCTACATTGATACCCTTTTTATAGCCTCGACCATTAAAAAGTATTAAAGTGCCTAGGGGTTTCACTGAAACTACATGAAATGTGGGCCTGACTATCTCCTTTTTGTCAGTCCCACAGTACGATGTGTAGGGGTAAGTTGTGTTCGGGGTACGTTGTTTTAACCCTTTACCCAACGTAACGGCCGAAACCGGCCAGCGCTATTCTCAAAAATCGCCATTTAATTTTCATTATTTTTTGCCTCATAAACATAGGTTATGACCCCTCGTTGGAACGAGCTCGTTCCAACGAGGGGTCATAACCTATGTTTTTGAGACAAAAAATGAAAAAAATTAGTAATTCAAGAATTTTTTTTGCAGGTGCCGTCTGCCTTTCATGTAAGGTAAAGGGTTCAAACGCATAGGCACTACTTTGATACTTCTTTCGTAGCTTTGGCTTCAAAAAGGTTTCAAAGTGCCCAGGCGTTTCACAGAAACTAGTTGCATGGTTCTGGTGGTTCAGCCCCTATACAGTGGCGTAGCCGGGGGGGGGGGGGCTGAGGGGGGCACACAACATCGGTCCCCCTTCCCCCGTTCACCCATATAGGGAACATCAGGCAAGACATTTTAATATCTAAGCAATTTACTTGATTCTGAGTCTGTTTATGTCCATAAGTTATAAGTTGTGAAGGGCATCAATAATTAGGCCACATCGTGACCTAATGTCTTTCACAACTTGTTAGTCCACATTATGGCCTAATTATTGATGCCTTTCATAACTTACAAATTATGGACACAAACGGACTCAGAGTCAAGGAAAATGTGTTTTTTGTCTCGAATTTCAAATTTTTACCTCCAATGAGGAGGGACACCCCCAGTTATGCTCGCCCTCATCTTGCTGCTGCAGGGCTCGGATGATGCAGCGAATCATATTCTGTGTGCCCCCCCCCCCCCCCCCAGATGTTACTCTTTTCACCCTAACGTTGATATCCTGGCTACGCGCCTGCCCCGATAGTTTAGTTTCAGTTTAGTTCAGTTTAATAGTTTAATGAATTACCCCATAATGGTAGTTGTACAATACAAACATAACAAATAAGAAGAATTGGTAAACATGATGTATAATATAAAGTACTAATGACTTTTTTCTCAAACAAGGTGATCTCACTTACAGAAGAATGACTAGATCATGTTAGAAATAATATTAATCGATTTACTCTCAATATATAATAGTATTTCTCCGAATCATTTAATTGTTCAAATTCTTTGTTTCCTTTTATAATTTCTTCGAATCCCGTTTCCCTAATTTCGACATATGCCTCACAATACATAACAAACTGTTTTTCGCTCTCTATTTCACCGGTATCGCACACCTGGCATCTCCTATCATTTAGGGGCGTTGGTGGTTGCTTATGTCTACCCTTTTCTATTTCCAAATTATGGTTACTAACCCTAAGTCGAGGAAACAGCTCACGGGCCTGCCGAGGTCTGGTGATTTTCAGATAAGGTTCAAGCTTGTATTCATTTTTAACTAATCGATACGTTCGTAACTTATTACTGCCTTTCATTTTGTCATCATTGAGCATATCTTCAGTAAATCTTTCTCTTTTCTAAGGTTCTAGTACATCTTTCCGTCATTTTCCATTACTATTAGTTGACGTACTAGCATTGGAGACTTTGATATTGTAGCGAGATAACTGAGTTATCCAAGTTTTCTGAAGTTTACATTTGAGTGACTCCTTGAATGAGTTGGAGAGTATGTTATCGCCAGCAATTTTGGATAATTTGTCGACATATTTATGGAGATGTAAGATAGCATCGTTCACAATAGGATATCTTCCCAACTCTCCCCGTGTTACGTGGTTAGTTGCTTTTCTATTCAACATTAATATTTGTTTACAAAATTTCAAGTGGACTTGTTCACAGGCTGTTGTGTCCGCAAAAGGAGTATTGAGGTCAGGAGACCATATCTCGAAACCGTATAATAAAATAGGCTTAATCAATTTATCAAAAAGTTTACATTTCACACCAAGAGTTAACTCAAGTGGCTTTCTGAGAGAATTTGTAAGGAAAAACATTGCTTTCGATCCTTTTGTACTTAAATTCTCTTGAACTTGTTTTGTGTTTCCATTGTATGTAGATTCAAGACCAAAGTATTTATATTGATCTACGATATCTAATTTCGCCGTTCTAATACAAAACGTAGGATCTTTTCTATCTTTTCTATTTTTGAAAATAAATCATGCATTTTGTTTTATTAATATTGACACTAAGTTTGTTTTTATCCGCATAGTGTTCTAACTTCTGAACACATTTATTCAATTCGGCTGGAGACTCTGATAACATTACCAGGTCATCGGCCAAAAGTAGGTGATTGAGTCGTTTTCCATTCGCATTAACTGGTGAACAGGATTCATCAAATATCCCACACTATGTCATCAATAAAAAAAATTGAAAAGAGTGGGGGGGGGGGGGGGATATAGAACATCCTTGTTTAATACCCACGGTTGAGAGTAAAGGTGGGCTCAGTCCTACAGAAGTATTTATAGAATAGTAACTGGACTTGAAAAGAGAGCTAACAATTTTGAGGACTTTCTCACCGATACGCAATGTCTTCATTTTCTCAAAACCTATCAACCGAATCAAATGCTTTCTTAAAATCAACAAAAGCCGCGAACATTGGTTTCTTCTCTTCTTTATATTTATTTGCCAACGTGCGCAAAATGAAAGCACTGTCAATTGTTCCACGATACTTTCTGAATCCAAATTGGTTATCGCTTATTAAATCGTTGAGTTCTAAATACTCATTCAGCCTCGCGTTTATTACTTTATTAAATAATTTTCCGAAATTGATACTCAGTGCAATCGGTCTGTAATGTCGATCGCCTTTCTAAAAGAGAGTTTTTATTATAGACTCACTCCAACATACAGGGTAATGACCTGATAATAATATTTGATTAAATAGCTTGACAACATCATCTATAATAACTGGAACAATAAGTTTTAATAATTCATTCGGAATGTTATCTACAGCCGATGGCTTTTTGTTTTTGAGCTACCTTACAGCGTCTAATATTTCTCTAGCGGTTATGTGGTCATTGTTCAATTTGATATCTGGCTCCTTATTTGTCGCCGGAAGATGACGTATTTCAGACTCAGATCTTTTCGCACAAAGTAATGTTTTAAAGAATTCTACAGTTTCATCTGGGTGTAAATAATTGGGCTCTTCTTTCTTAGCGCGAAATGTGTTAATAATACTCCAGTACTCGGAAGGATTAGCTGTCCCCATATTAGATAATTTATCAGGGATACATTCATAAAATTCTCTGCGCTTACGTTTTGTCTCCTGCTTATAGTGTCTTTTTATAGAGTGAAATTTAATCAGTAATGTCTTATCATAAGGCCTCTTCTTCATCTCATTTACGACATTTGTCATTGTTCACAGTGTCTACCAAACCAGTGACGTTTACGTTTTTGTTTATACCTAAAATGTATCGCTTTCAATGAAGCTTTATTAATAAACAATATAATTTCATTCAGATCTCGGGTGGCCCTTTCGGTTCCAATGGGATTCGCATAATTCTCACTTAATTCGAACTCCATTAATCTTTTTTGAACATATGGATCATATAAGGTAGAAATGGCTTATCTTTGCTCACTTTACGCCATTTTGTAACTAAATTGTGTTTTCGGTAGGTATTTTGAAGCTTAGTACTTTCTAAAATCCTAAAATCGAAATGGACAGTCAGTTGACTATGATCTGAAAACTCCGTTGGAGTTTTAACACAAAAATAGCTAACATCGGGTAGGTATCTCTTGCTTATCAATACATAGTCAACAATACTAGCGTCATTGTAACTGTAGCTTGTATAATTTCCAAGCGAATCTCCAAATTTCCTGCCATTCACTATTCTCAAACCAGACGATTTACACACAGATAATAATTGTGTGCCAAACGAATTACACGCCTTATCCAAACTTGCCCTATCATTTTAACAATCAAATGTATAATTATCAGGTAAAACTAAATGTGAATCGTCATCATTTGTAACATAATCTGGTCGACCAACTGTACATGCGTTAAAATCACCACCAATGATAGTCAATTGATCTAATTCTAAATCCACCGGGTCTCGCTCTAAGTTACTGAATACTGATTCTATAGTACATGTATTATTATTTCCCCAATGAGAAGAATTAAATGGAGGAATGTATATGGAAATGAAAACAATATTATTTTTTAGACTAAACATCTCTCCACTAAATTCAACCCGCAGCGTTGTTCCATGCAGTCTTCCAACAGATTTGAGATATTTCGTATATTTCGAACGACAATAAAAAGCTATTCCTCCTCTGGCATTCTTCTGTTTATCACGACAATAGTCAATGCAGTGATAACCAGGTAAATATAATGACTGGTCCTCACAATGCCACGTTTCCGTTATAGTAATGAAATCGTTGCGATTTAAAAGTGAGGCAACATCTAGGTTATCGAGTTTGTTCACAAAACCATGTGCGTTCCACGCAGTGTAACGAACATTCTTCACGTTATTTTGAAAATGATTTAACATCATAATGAAATTCGTTTGGGGTCATCAGAAACGAAATAAACATTTAATCGAAAAATTATCTGTCAATACATATTCCATTCTACATTTTACGGAAAGTTCTTATAAATAAATTTATAACTCATGTACTTTTGCACAAGTATATATATCATAAATATATTTATTGTTTCAAATTTACAAGTTATCTACCTTTATATGTTATAATAATTGTATAAATTTAGGAAACAATCATAAGTAGAATCTGTATGAATATTAAACGACCGTTATACGTAATTAAACAGTGTACACAATAGTATAAACTCGTTTTAACATGCAATGTTATGATTAACATGCCAAATATGTTGTTACACACAAAGCTTATCGCTGTTTAATTTCTGTCAGAATCATGTATTAACCCTTTAACCAAAGTATCGGCCAAAACCGGCCAGATCTATTCTCAAAAAATCGCCAATTAATTTTTATTATTTTTTCGTTTTTTGTCTCAAAAACATAGGTTATGACCCCCTCGTTGGAACGAGCTCGTCGAGCTGGTTCCAATGAGTGGTCATAACCTATGTGTTTGAGACAAAAAATGAAAACAAAATTAGTTATTCAAGAATTTTTTTGGCAAGTGTCGTCTGCTTTTCATGTTAGGTAAAGGGTTAATGGAATTACATATATTGGTATAACATTTGGAAAATAAAATATGCCTATCAACTTTATCGATCTATTTTGTATGTAATGTTTCACATAAAACAGTGGAAACGTGCTAATATACTGAGTCAAAAAAAGAAAGTATAATAAACTTCGAGGAGCAATTTTTTTTAGTATTATCGACATTAATCCCAAACAAATTATTGTAAATTCATATTTCGAGTCTGGCTGTACGAATTTGCATAATTTCATTTTCTTACTGTTGCCAGCATCACGTCAGGACGTCGCAATTCAGACATGGGGTGAAATGAAAAGTTCACACATGCAGTCAATTATAGCGTGTATGCAAGACATCGAGGGCACATTGACCTCATAAGTTTCTGGATGTCACCCTGTGGTATTGCGTTACACTCCTGCCTTAGAACATTACATAAATCGCCTAACCTCTGAAGATCATGAAGTCGTACCCGACGGTCCAATTGATCCCAAAGATGCTCGATTGGCGACAAATCTGGCGAAACTGGGAGCCAGGGAAGAAGTTCGAGGTCTTCTCCTCAAGAAAGCCACGACAGATACGCGCCACGTGACATCGGGCATTGTCTTGATGGAATAACTGCAATCCGACGTTAGCGTTGAACAACGGGACAACGAATGCGTTAAGAATTTCGTCCCCATATAGCTGTCCATTCAGATTACCATCGATGAAGATCAAATGCGTTCGATGGTGCAAGGAAATTCCTGCCCAAACCACCACACTATCCCCACCGAAAAGGTAGCATCACCGCACGCAAGCGTCAGAAAACCGTTCTCCTCGTCGGCGATGCACTCTTGCCCTACTATCAGCGCGCCGTAGACAAAATCGTGATTCATCACTAAAAAGAACTGTGTTCCAACGCTGCTGAGTCCAGCGAACACGCTAACGTACCCATTTCATTCTGACGGTACAATGACGTTGGATAAGGATTGATCCGTGGTATGGACGCCTACTTCGGATGCCGTGTTCAGCGAGTCTGTTGTGGACAGTTTGTGCACTGATTCTATTGTTTGTTCTACCAGGAGTAATTGTTGCTGTCCTCGTCGCCGGAAGGAAGCGATCCCGCAAGTGAGACGTCCTGATGTGTCGGTCTTGTGCAGGGGTCGTAACTCTTGGTCGACCTGAACGCGGTCGGCAGTAGATCCAGTGGTTCTATACCTTCCAATGAGACGGTAAATAGTGGCCGCAGTAACTCCGAACTCAGCAGCGAGCACATCTGGAGGTATCCCAGCCTGATGCATACCAATGGCATCAACCTCTGATTTTCGGTTAACCTTGGCATTTTTTTAAATGTTGGAAGACAAAAACTAGCGTGTTTTCTCGATAACCCAGGTTTTCTAGCTCAACATAACACAAAGAAAATCGTCGGTCACCCATTCAATTTGACATTCTCGGGTAGCACGTGCTACTTTGCAATCTGTAGCAAAATTTATACCTCTGGGTGAACAACAACAATGTGTCATTAAACTCTTTGCACACCTTCTTGTCCATAAACATGCAACATTAGAATTATGATATTTCATCCTTTATGCTATTTTTTCACATTTGTTTCTATTATACTTTCTTTTTTGACACAGTATATTTTAAATCCCAAATTTCACATAATATATTCCCAGATGCTACCATAGAGCTCCATTTGATACTCATTTTTTCAAAATTTTCGTCGTCGGGACGACCCATAAGTGCTCCAACAGAGCCGCTGACTGTCGATCGCCACTTAGTGCACCTTCCCAAGAACATTTCTGGCTACGCACCTGTTCAAGTGTGGGTTTCATTTGGAAAATGGAAATACTTCCATCATATCACAGTCACTCTTTCAGGTCATTTGATAAAATAAAAACGCTGAGAAGAATTCCACTCCCTATATTCCCAAATAAACGCATTTATTTAATAATATAGAGCGTGTGTGTGGGGGCGGGGGGGGGGGGGGGGATTTTTATCCGCATTTGTATTTTATCAAATGTCAAGGAGCAGGTGCCTGTGGTCACTTCTCTATGCACTCAACGTGTGAAGCACATAGAGAATAAACAGCGAGGAGGGTTTTACCATTTGTTCACGCATTCAGTGGGCCCGGCACTGCGTCCCGGTTTTCTGGAAAAGGGAAGAAGTCCGACGGCACACCTACAGTCATCCTGTTTTCCTGTTTTGCACCCCTTTATCCAAGTGGAAATGTTCTATGAATGCTTTATGGGCTCAAATAAAACAAGAGCAAGTCAACAACTTATAAGTGCGGTTATAATGCTAAGAGTTTGTGTTTTAAACCTTTACCCAACGTAACAGCCAAAATCGGCCAGCGCTATTCACAAAAATCGCCAATTCATTTTCATTATTTTTTTCATTTTTGTCTCAAAAACATAGGTTATGACCCCTCTTTGAAACGGCTCGTCCAATGAGGGCTTCATAACCTATGTTTTTGAGACAACAAATGAAACAAATTTGTTATTCAAGAATTCTGTTTGCAAGTGTCGTCTGCTTTTCATGTTAGGTAAAGGGTTAAACCTTCCCTTGATGTCACGGCCAAAACCGACAAACGCTATTCATAAACAAATCTCCATTATTACCAGTTTATATGGCGTTCCTTAGTACATTAACAAAGTTTAACAGGGCATTACAAAAACGTAACGCTCAACTTAAAAAATCCACATGATGTGTCGGGCCGTTAATGAGTTGAACATCTCATTAACAGCCCGACTCGTCAAGTGACTTGTTCCTCGCTGGCACTCGAAAATGGAAACAGTTTCCAGAAATGCTTTCAACTAGTAAACAATGTGATTTTTATTTAAATTATTAAATATGTAAAATGTCCAGCAAAGTTAGTCCCATAACAACAAGCAGCTGTATATAGTTAGAAAGTCTGCAGACAATTTAAGTCTTTATTCCTGACTTATAGGCGGTAAATATCGGGTCTGTTTTTAAGTTTTCTAACTTCGTTGCAATTGAAAGAGTACCGATGCCGATCACGTGATAATCATGTGATACCAGTTTGAGAACAGACGATAATCTCATCTGCCAAAATTGAAAACGTTAAAAATGTCTCAATCAAGCGAATTGAATGTAGAACAATTGGCTGTTTGCAGCTGCCATGTAAGGTACAGGGTCAAACCTTTCTCAGAATCGCAGTGGTAATAATAGTAATAACATGACTTTGTCGAGCCTTGTGGTTTATTAACGGCCCAACAGGTGTGAATAACAGCCCTTCAGCTTATTAATGTCATCGTCTCGGGCCTTTTATAAGCTGTCGGGCTGTTATTCACACCTGTTGGGCCGTTAATAAACCACAATTTCCTCCAACGTCATGTTATTGTTATATTCAAATTTTATTATTTTTACTTTTTGTTTAAAAATGCGTGAACATAAGTGGGGGTGGGTGGGTGGCCACATGCCAAAAATGTGTGTAAACAGTTAATGTAATTTTTTTCCTTTTTCACTATTATGGCATCTTTTGTGCCCCAAACAGTAAAAAAATGTCACCAATTGACCATAAAAGCCTATTTAGAAGCACTATTAAGGGGACGTCCAACCTAACTTTGGTCAAATTTCATGTAATTTTCTTTCAAGTCTAAAAAAGTCCCAAAATGAATAACCCCAATAAATTATATACCAAAATGCTTGGAATGAAACATAGAACATGTGGAAACTGAAATTTGCCATGGAACTGCTGCCATGTGTAAATAGCACCACCTGAAAGTCTGCTGTGGCATAAGTAAGAGAACAAAATTTTTACAATAAAATACCTCAAAATAAAATAACAGCTGTATTCTATAAACATTTAAGTACATACTCGAAGAAATCTTTTCCTAATTCATGAAAGTAATGAAGATTGAGACCAAATGTTATAAGTGGAGTGCTCACTGATTGAAGGCAGACATTTTCTTTTGTTTATGTTTTGATTTGGGGAGTTCAACAAAGGTCAACTTGAAGGAGTCCACCAGAAGAAGTATGGAAGGACAAAAGAGTGTCTCCCAATATAAAGATGTATGTGTTACTGTAATGGTTTGGAAAGAAAATGTGATATTCTCCTGTGTAGAATGCACTGCAAAGTCATACATTGTAGTTGAATAAATATATTTACAAACCCCTTGCACTGTAACCCCTTTTATCACATGCATCAATTTGATAGTGATTAAATTGTTAAATTTGTCTTGTTTGTCAATAAGTATAATAGCTTTGTTTACTCTTGGACACCAATACACTCATGATATCTGTTGGAGAAGAAATAAGGGTAACTGTAACCTGTCACTGCAATAAACCATCTAATGTACTTAAAAGTACATTGTTATTCAAAACACATCAAATCAACCTTACATAACCATTATTGCATGTACTTTCCCCAAGGAGGCTTATTGACATATTGAGATCAGAAGGGCACATCCAGAGGGTCTCACATATTTTTTTCAAGAACGCAGTACACAAAGCAATCCCCAAAAGGTGACAAGTGAGCTCCATTTGACACAAAAAATTTCCTTGGGGGGGGGGGGGGGGCTCTCTTCCTTGTATGACTTTACCTCCGGCACTCAAGGCATATGCCTTTTTTTCTCAAAGTTTAACTCTTTTTTTTCTTTTTGAAGATCCTGGCCACACATGTTCCAAACACTATCAGACAGGTAACCCTCCAAATAAGTGTATCTGCAAAATTCATGTTACATTGCAAAACATTCTTTTTAGACTTTTAGTTCTGGATCTTTCATGCTTCTTATTTCCAACTATAACACTTAATTTATCGATTGATGGGTGAATAGAAAAGTTCTGCCATAATCAACATTTTGAGTTCCATAAGCCTTCAAAACAGCTCCGATAAAAGTGTCAAACATCAGATTGGTGGCTTTATACAGAATATTCATTAGGTTGTTGCTTGATAAGTAATAGGAACAAAATCTTCACCAGAAAATTCTGTAGCAATACAATTGAGGGTATTCGCAGGCACTTTGCAACAAATTGTAACAAATCAACTAGTTATAAACAAAATTTTCTAACTCAAAAGAGTGAAAAAGTACCACAACTCTGAAAAAATGTGGGAAGAAACACATGCTACAGCAGCTACACAGGCATTGTTTCCCCATGATGCTCGATCACAACACCAAATAGCCTTCAAATTGGAGTAGCAATGGTTGAGATGCAAGGGAGAATGTTGGTACATGTAATGATGAATGGGTAAGACTAAAATTAAGAGGACAGGGGTCACCACTGCACGGCCCTAGATGCACCTTTGATTTTCCAACTTCCAGGTCTGGGGCATAATAATCGCAACACACCCACCTTATCAGTTCATAATTTCAGTAAAATAAAAGAAATTAGCAATTTGAATTAATTAATAGATGATGGAAAATATTTGGCTTCCTTCGCCTTCTCGTACTATTTAATTACCACAAACAATATCAGTTTGATGCCGACAAATGAAACTGAACGCATGTGGTCTGGTTAAAAAGTAACTCGGCATGAATAATGAAGAAATTGCGAATATTTCGTGTATTTCATTTGTTTAAAAGCCAATTGCAGCTAATATTGACCGCGCATTCGATAATTCGTTTCGGTTTTGACCACACGGCCACGCTGACACTCAGTGACAGCGGTTATGTTTATTGTGATATGTAAATTGAGGGGGTGGTTTCCGGTGAAGGAGATTTGTCACATTTGTCAGTGTAAAACGATCATAAAAGACACTGATCGACGCTTGTGTTAGTTTGGTTGGTTGCAAGAAAAAACTAAATTCTCAGCATCGTCCAAGCGCACCTTATTTAAAAGCACGAATGCATCATTTTCACCCCATCTTCAATCGGTCCTTTGCAGACATCAAACATACCCGCCTCAAATTCCATGGTTACTAGGAAGTAAATAACTTCACACCATCGGGGGAAATCAACACGCTCAATATAGTTCCAGGTCACTTGGAATATACTTCGTGAAAAAGTGATTTCTGCTTACTTTGTTATGAATATTGCCTTTTTTTATGTGTATCGTTCCAATTTTATACACTCGGTTATTTTTTTACAAGTGGTCCATGTTGTCTTTCTAGTGCGCAATAATTCAGATATTTTGTCAACAAAAAAGTTCAGACGGCCTGTAAACACGAGAGGGAATTTCGAACCATATTTTGCAGTTATGACATTAACAGCTCAAGTATTTGCTGTCACCTGTTTGCAAATCCGCTCATACATTGTCTCGAACAAATAAAGGGCGTGATCACGACCTTGCATTCTTACGATTGCCCAAATTGAGTATTTCTGCAAGAACCACATCGTAATCACATGACCGGAATAAACATCATTGAAACATGGCCACATCCGGAACATCAAACATTTGTGTTGGTGCTATTACATTCAAACGTCAAAACCCACCAGAGTTTGTCTCAAAAAAATTCTTTCTCCGAGTCTGCAGTATGTTATCATTATATTGAGGAGAAGGCTTTCGAATTACCGATTATTTTGCGGTTTTACCGGTTCGTTACTTATGCCATTTGCAAATTAATTTTCTTCAAAATCATAAAATTCACTTTTTTTCCTGAAAAAAGTTACATGTACCTTTTCTATGCATTTTACTCATTATTTTGATATATAATTTGCCTTTCCTTACTTCTCTTATCTGTTTCTGAGGCATTGGGAAAAATGTCAAAAAATTGACCAAAGTTAGGTTGGACGACCCCTTAACAAAAGTAACCCCTTTAATTTGAAAAATATTGGAGAATTTCATCAAAAACTGACCTGAGGATGGGGTGGGTATCCGATATTGAACGGAAAAAAATTGTCTGACAACTAAAATATCCATTCACAACATAATTCATTCATATTCGAAGATTTTTTGAGAAATATTCTTTAAAATGAAGCATAGTATATATATATATACTGTATAATATGTCATAATAGCTGGGTGGGTTTGGTTTTTCAAAATGAAAAAAATGAAAATAACTTTTATTTCAACAAAAACCAAAAAGTCTGATTTAACAAAAACAAGTTTTTTTTGATAGCTGTTCTGCTATGCAGATGCCATAACAAAAACAAAAAGCTAATCAAAAGCAAGTTCTCTTTTACGCAACCGATATTTGCAACATAAGCACGGTAACGATATAAGCAGTAGCGAATTAATTACGGACTCAGTGCTCACATATGCCTGCATGTGCCATTATTTACAGAAACCGGACTGTAAGAAGTGCATACCACAGCACATAAAAATATCAAAATTATGAAAATCATACTTAAATTTGATTTAAAATCAAAGGTTTCTGGGAAAAAGAATAATTGAGTTTCATTTGCAAGGTAAATAGCGAGAAACTAGATTTGTAAGAATATCAAGCTATACATTTAGTTTGTCTGACTATAATCTGGCTTGATTGGGGTTTTACATCACTTTCAACAACTATGGCTATATGATGCCTTTTTCACAACGGTGTTAGTTCCCAAGATGAAGGTATAATTACATAAACAGATCAACTGGATGGCCTAAGGAATCCACCAACCACTGGGGAGAAACTAACAAGCTCCTCCACACAGAGACCCCAATATAAGGATAAAACAAATTCCTTAGAATTTGCTACATCAGTATAGTAAAATGTCTATATGAACAGCCAGGCCATCGCTACCGTGCATTAACAACCTGGCCATCAGATGTGGAACTATTATACCCGGGCCCACACAGAGCAAGCTATACAGTAATGTGTCTTTGTGAACTGATGTGAATCTGGTAAGTCTTGAAAAATGCATCTGATAGAGTAAATGGAAAAATGTTTGAAGATATAAAAATATGCATTGAATCAGTGTGCATTACGCGTTTCGAGTTGGTGTTCGAGTGCCGAAGTTTTGTATATAAAATGTATGAAAAAGGGGTCCCCAAAAATGTCATGGACAAAATATGCAGGAAAGGTTGGGTGGGTCAAAAAATCTGCAAAATAAAAATTTCTACCTATGTTCACGATTTTTTTTTCCGCCCCCTCCCCCTGAATTGGTCGTGAAATATTTGAACATTCTTTCCTTCATGGTTCTATTCCATTGTTCGACCACGCTCCTTTTCTTTTCGTTTTCTGTTGAACAGAATTCGGCGCCTGAGTGCTAAAATGTCCTATGTCCCCTAGGGGACATAGGACATTCTAGCACTCAGGCGACGAGATGTCGATCAATTGACGAACATAGTAAAATTCTCGACGTTTGTCCACCCATAATTTCAAGGGTTTCGAGTATATTGGTCAATATTACATATCGTTGTCACGACATCACTGGTATTACCTTTTAAAAGTACGGACTGCCAATCATAAACTTGAAATAGAAACTGGAAGGTGGGGGGGGGGATTAATAGGGAAGAAAAGAAATGTAAACTATGTCAAAATGGTATAGGAGACGAATATCACTTTGTACTGATATGCAGCAAGCTCCAAGACTTGCGCTCCAAATACATCCCCAGCTATTACTGGCACAACCCTTGCAGGGAAAAGTTTTATGGACTTATTTCCATCACCAATGTACAAAATCTTGAAGAGGCTCTGCATATATCTGAAACTCGGGTTTAATCGAATTAGTCTCTGATAGTACTACTAGTAGTAGTAGTAGAAGTAGCGGAAGTAGTAGTAGTAGTAATGATAGTAAATAAGTAATAAAGTAACAGTAGTAGTATTAGTAATAGTAGTGATAACGACAGCAGTGCCAGCGTCAATAGTATATATATATATATCAGCATCTTGTAATTTTATGTATTTTTCTTTTTTCTTTTTTGTGTTCTCTCTCTTGTACCATATTTTTTGTGGCTGAGAATAAAATTAAACTTAAAAAAAAAAATAAAAATAAAAAAGTAGAAAAATCGAAGATGCTCTCCAGAGCTTCTGGCACGTTTGTTCCCGATTTATTTTTCAGCAGTCTCGTCCATCCATATTTAGAAAACAAGTCAATGACCATCAGTTTGTATTTCACGCCTCTGTAGTGTCTCTAAAACGAATGCATGTCTACCAGATCGGCCGCCCATGTATGATCAAATCCTTCGACGTATACTCCTCCCTTGCAAAATTTATGCACCACGGGTTTGTGTTGTTCGTCCGCTAGTGCATTAGAGATTTTTTTTTCAATTTCCGATTCCAAATCGATGTTTCGTACCCATGATCTTGCCGACCATAGAAAGTTCAAATTTCTCTCTCAACGTGTGATCCTCTATATATAATATTTTTTTAAATCTTTCAATATCTTTTTATAGCCGTTTCGAATTTTCCTATCAGGATATCTCATGTAACAGAGATTGCGACTGCAAGCCGCTCGATCAACTCTATTGATGGATTTACTCCACGATTTCGGCATCAGATCGAGATTCAATCTACTGTTCAATTTCGTACCAGATCCTGTGAAACGATGACCCGCGCATCTATTATTTATTATTATTATTATTTATTGGTGTTTAAGGTCACATATTTCTGCACAATGGCTAATCATGACCACGACAGTGTTACGGGTGGAGGAAGCCGGAGTACCCGGAGAGAACCACCGAGCAACGGCGAGCAACTGTCAGCTCCCCAACATACTAACTGCACGCAAGCAAGGTTAGCATTGGTTGAAGACATGTGCACCATCGACGTGCAGTACGACTTAGTGCACAGCGTCACCGTGCCCCCACGTGGGCAATGGGGGTGAAGTGTCTTGCCCAAGGACACAACGCGGTTGCCGCAGGTGGGATTCGAACCGAGGACCTCTCGGCTTGCAGACTTCACCTCTATCAACTGAGCCACCGCGCCCCCACCCGCGCATCTAACAGATGCTTCGAAGCATCCGTTATTTTTCGTTCTCACTCTATGCATATTAACTGTGCCCGTAGACTTCTTACATTTTACGCAGTACATTTTTTAATATTTATATTTTTATTCAATTTGCTTTCTATTTTTATTTTTTTTCTTATTTATACAGGGGGGGGGGGGGGGCGTGGTGTCAGATTTTTTCCGAACACAAGGCTGGGGTGGGTGGGTAGGTCAGCGGCTCAGAAAACACGTTTTTTCCATGCCTTGAATTGTTTTTCTTATGAGCTCTTATCTCTCAAATAAGTGGTGCAAATTGATCAGGGAAGCTTTGTAGTCTTTTTGCCACCACAGTCTGAACCATCAAATAGTCAGGACATTATATCTTATTGATAGAGGGTTTATTGTTAATTGAAACCCTCTATCTTATTGATAGAGAGTTTATCAACAGAGAAACTGATTCCCTGTTAACAAACTGTTTATACAATGGTACAAACAGTTTGTTAATAGGGAATTAGTTTAGTCAATAAGAATTTCAGCCATTTACCCCTGGACCATAGTGTATAGCACATGTTGAGGAAGATACTTGATGTCTGGAGAGAAACCTGGCGTATGAAAACTGAAAACACATATAAGATGCCTGGCTGTGTTATCTTATAATAGAAATAAAATTAATTTCTTTTAAAATAAACTATAGCAATCTGCTGTAACAAAGAATAAAATTAAATCATAGAATAAAGTGTATTGGGATCATCTGAGTCAGAAAGGATACGCATATATATTATGTTTTAGTGAGATCAAGCTGAATGTTGCAGAAACTATCTGTAAAGTGACTGTCCTGTCATTGGTCCTGTAACAGATTTTGAGCAGATAGGTGGTTTCAAGCCTCTGAGTTGAATGAACAGACTCCAGTATATTGTAGGATAACACTGACATTCATTGCGTAAAAGGTAACATTGTATAAATCACAGTGGCGTCACCCAACACATCAGAGCCCCCAAATTTCCATAATGCATCCTGACCAAATTTGGAGAGATATGGTAGACCTTTTCAGCTCACATGATCACCATTTCTTTCTCACTATCCCATTTGACTTGCTAAGATGAAACAACTTTGTGGATTTATTAATAGTATATGAAACACGTTTTTAGACTGAGAAGCCAGAATGACTACGTTTGAGACTCCGGGTGATTCTTTGACAACGTGTGTGACACAAAACAGACAAATCGGAAATCACCCCCACCCCTAAACTCTACGCTGTTTTATCCTGGCTGATTTGAGTAGTGCTTCATTTAACTTTGGTCATGCAGTAAGAGAGAATCCCAATCATATGGCCCATTTACTACCGAGGGGAAAAACACCGGTGACGTAGGTGCCTTAAAATATCGTTCTATATCTTACCCATTACCTGTGGTTTTTTCCCTGGGTAGTAGTAAATGGGCCACGTGGTTGGAACTCTCTCTTACTGTCTGACCAAAACTTACTAACCGCCCCATCAGATGAAACACTACTCATATCGGCCAAGGTGCAACAGTGCAGAGTTTGTGAGGGATGGATTTCTGATACAAAAGAATCACCCCTCATCACACTGACTTTTGACAGGTTCAATGCAATATTGAGCTAACTGCCTCTACGAATTCTGCATTTGATAATGCTTAATAAATTCAGATTGGACTGATGAAACTAAAATCAAGTGTAGAAATGGGAAGAGACAGAAAGAAATCAGTAGAAATAGCAGCAAATACAGTGGTGAAGCCAGGTAAAATTTTCAACACATTTCACACCTGTTGCCGCTACATCTGTCTTAATACTCTTCTGGTAGAATGCCTGTACATACTGTATACTCTCCTGATTACCCATTGTATACACTGACTACCAGTGTCTGTGAGAAAGTTTGAATAAATTCATTAACTTGCCAAGAAATGGGACCAAATTCCGGTTGCAAACTCTGGAGAATTCTGTTTTATCTCCATTAGCTGGTTGTGGGTAGATTAAATGTCGGGAATGGTTACTAGAATAATAAAAACCACGTTCCAGCAAAAATACCTGTTGAAATTGACAATCAAAGCAGTTTATGTGCGATTTACTCTAATTTCGGGGGTGGGTACCAAATTTCAAAATGGAATTTTTTTTTTCTTCAAAAAAGGGGTGGGTGGGTACCCAAGGGTAGGAAAAAACTTTTTGTTTTCTAACAGTTGACGGAAAGTGCATACGTTTCTCTAATTGTGAAAATTTCGGAAATAGCAATAATATCAAACGTATTTTCATTTTCTTGCACATCACAAACTAAATTTTTAAAACAATCCTAGTTCACATTTAAAGCTTTCACAATTTATTCCGAGCAGGGAATTTGACAACTTTTGTGGAATTTCCGACAGCAAGTAGTGCCGCATTAATGATTTATGATCGTGTATGGATTCGTACTGCAACAGCAGTCATCTCCCTCTGTTCTGCTAGTAAAGTCGTATTTTTCAGGTGTCTTGAGTTCACCAAGATTGATCTCATCTGTTGTGATGAACATTGTTAATTTCTTTTAAATTGTCTCAACACCTAAATTATCTGTGGGTGCCTACATTCTGAGACATAACCATTCACCAGGCTTTCATATGCATTCAAATCAAATATAGTAAAATGGAACAAAAATAAATACAAAACAAATAATTAACCCTTTACCTAACATGAAAAGCAGACGACACTTGCAAATAAAATTTTTGAATAACTAATTTTTTTCATTTTTTTGCCTCAAAAACATAGGTTATGACCCCTCGTTGGAACGAGCTCGACGAGCTCGTTCCAACGAGGGGGTCATAACCTATGTTTTTGAGACAAAAAATGAAAAACTAATATAACAATAACATGATTTTGGAGGGCATTATGGCTCATTAGCGGCCCTGCAGCAATGATGAATAGCCCGAGGGTTTATTAAATGCCCGAGACGAAGTCGAGGGCCGTTAATAAGCCCAAGGGCTGTTCGTCATTGCTGCAGGGCCACTAATGAATCATGATGCCTGACAACAATCATGTTATTACTACTATTAACACGCCCTGTTACAGCTAACAGCACGAGGGAATTGCTGGAAGAAATAATCACTAAAGTCGGTTCGATATTTCTGTTCCGATCGTGCGTTCGACTTCAGTTCAGAAATACAAAGGGACGTCATCCGAATGGGAGTAATTCATTAGACCATGGAATCTAAAAATAGCCGGATCGCGGGCCGCTAATGGCTATTTATACCATTATCGCCCACGGCCCGGCTTCGTCGAATGACGTCATTGAAATTGTGGAGTTTTAACCGCCCTCCAAAATCATGTTAATCGACTAGTAACTTATAGATTGAGTGGTAATAATGAAAATTAATTTGCGATTTTTAAGAATAGCTCTGGCCGGTTTTGGCCGTTACCTTGGGTAAAGGGTTAAAATACAGAATTTGGGAGTATTCTACAGAATATTGTCGGTGGGAATGTTCATACACTTGGTCTCTCGTAGATAAAGATGAGACGCCACATGCCATGTAACATATTTAGTATGTCGAAAGTCCATGTAAATCAAGGGATTAAGAAATTTTCACGAGAAACAATGAACGACCGGGCGTTTATTTTTTAGAAGCAGCAATCGACAGCAACGCGCAGAATCATCGACATTAACTGGCACCGGTATGTATCCATGGTGACAGTAAGCAATCTTCGGTGTTCGAAGTGCGATATTTCGTCCCCCCTGAGTTGTTTATAAAATATATAACAAGCATATCTGAAATACCCTTTCTACATTTGCTGTCATTACCACCTGAAAGAGGGATAAAAAAGCACTTTTAAATGTTCAAAAAATCACTTTTAATCTCCTGAGTAAACTTAAAGAAAATGTTCGCTTCAGCATAAAAAATCGACAGACTTTGAAATTTTGTCGATATAGGCTAGAGTCGTGAAACCAACAAAAAACTTTTAGGACTACAAATAATATTTTCTGTCCATTTTTTAAATATTTAATAATTTAAATCAATAAATACGGTACCTTGAAAATATTTTTGGTACTTAAAATCTCTTATTTTGTTTCAATTCAAATTTTTAAAATTCGAAGCGAGTGAAAATGCTTCAATTTGATCAAAATAGTAATGGCTGCAACTAACCTGATATCAAATAATATCAGGTGAGTTACCCGATACGGCGGAACCCTTAGATGGTATTCAGACGTTCTGATTGGACAAACTAACTTTGAAGCACAATAATAAAAAAATATGAGACCCGGAACCCGTAACCAAGTCACTACGACAAGTGGAGGGATTGGATCAAACTATCTGCTTGCCTCAGAACGGCTTAAGGCCCTTACACACCGAACGCGATGCGAGCGACACGACGGAAGTAACATAAACGCGCTAGCTCTATTCTGTCTTTAAGCAAGAAAAAGCGGAAAGTGTGCGACTACGGCCGACTACCAACCGACGATAACCACCGAACACAGGGAGCCCGTCGTGCAAGCCACTCCAAAATAAACCCCATTGATTATAAGCCCGACGCATCGAATCCTTGCGTCAAGGTTAGAAACAACTATCTTATGTCCCATTTTACATACCGCCCCGGGGCATCCAGGTACCCCTGTTCCACAGTCGCGTGAAACCACAGACATCACACCATATCCAATTGCGAATAGAAAGAAAATATTGCCGATCCTAGACCTATTGCACGGCTCGCACCGCATCCAGTGTGCGGCTGTCTTCATTCGATATATCGTGCTATTACGTCGATGCTGGTCAATGAACTGAACGCTAAAGGGATGTGATGTTGGACACAATCACTACAAGATAGTGGAGATAGGATCAAATTAACTGCCTACCTCAGAAAGTCTGATTCGGGATCGCGTGCTCTTAACTTACCACTATATAACACAATGATATAGGACCACACTGATGACTATAAAAAGCCCATATATGGTGGCACAAAGAACCGCTCGCTGATTTTATCTTTTCCTATAGTTTTTGTTCGAGTCATGCATATCTTGTGTGTTCAGAATTTGTAGGCTGCATTGTAGGCTAAAATACTAAAGATTTACTCCGACACCCCACCGGATCCCAGGACATTGTCAGCAGAGATCTTTAATCTTCCTGGGGTGCTGTCGGGTTTCTCAGGCGATGAGGTTGGAATTAAAAGCTGCCCTCCAGTAGATCCATATATTCGAGAGGATATTGATCACGGATTCATACCAGATTCCAAAGAAAGGATCGAACGAGGGGGTTTACCCCCGAGCATGAGTGCCATATCGGCGAATCAATTCACACGGGTGTGTCTTTTTTGTGTTTAACGGCCCTAACCACTTAAATCCATTGCTTCGCAACTGAGAACAGCCATCAACTTTTCGGTTAACGGATGAACTGAACACCTGAGGTATTAACGAATCTTGTCGTAAATTTTGCCACAAATATACTTTCAAAGTTCATATATCATCTTTCAAGATGAAAAAACATCAAAACGAACAGGCATGTCATCCGTAACAACTTACTGAAAAATAGGGTATTTATGAATAAATCTTACCTTTCCTCAGACACTTGGAGAAAATGATTTCCCACGGCAGAATATGTACAAGCGCATCAAAATCAACCAGCTAATACCGTGGATGGGGGTGAATATGGTGGTCACAAACAAAGAGAAGACGGAAACACCTGTCACTCTTCCTACACGCGATGTGCACTAACAGAAGTTACACAACATAGAACAGAATGGTACATACACTCTAAATCGGTTGGGTTAAAAATCAACCCAAATCGACTGGGTTGAGTGAATATGAACCCAATTTGGGTTCATATTCTCTCAACCCAGTCGATTTGGGTTGATTTTTAACCCAACCGATTTTAGAGTGTAGGCCTGCATAATTTTAACCCTTTTCCTTACACGAAACTTGTCGAAAGGCAGCCGACACTTGCAAACAAAATTCTTGAATAACTATTTTTTTGTTCATTTTTTCCGTCAAAAACATAGCTTATGACCCATTGTTGGAACGAAGAAGAAGATTTTCCAAGCACCGCCTTCGAGCACTGTACTCGCAGCAACCTCACTTTCAGCACAGCACTTGCAGCGTCGCACTTTCGGCATTCCTATCTTACAGCCGGCTGGATGTTTGCATCCCTTTTTACCGAAGAGTCGCACGAGGTCACTCTTCTAATGAGTGTTCGATTGTTCATTTGTACGATAAGTGCGGCTCAAGACTGACACGTGGACTCATTCGTAGGAGGTATTAAGACTGTATGACTGTCTAGAAGCAAGGAGCCGTATCGGAGGTATGGGCGGTATATAGGAGCGAGGCGCTATGGAGGCTATGGAATGTCTTGGGATATAAAGAAGTCATGGTAAAACACAATAGAGATTGGGCCTCACCAGGTTAATGGATTGTCCTAACGGGAGAAGTGGTTGAAACTATGGTACTAAACAAACCCAGGCACAAATACTGATCTATGAAGGAAATGGGGTGGTCTAGAAACCAATACCCACACGAGTCGAAGAGTAGCTGGGATTAAATTGAAAGATGGATCAGAGCATGGCGTAGACAGAGACCGATGAATGTTGGAGTCTAAAGAATTTTACATTTGGGGCATCGTTGTCTCTATTTCGGTAATTAGATATACAACCATAAATCGAAAATACTCTCCAAACATCCCCTTCTCCATTATATAAGAGACCTCTCGAAAAACACGTGGCAGAATGGAAACGAATTGGCGGCCACAAGCAACCAAAGTGAACTACGAAAACACGCGTCATCTTAAGAGCACGCTTTCCGCGCACGCATCCACGCATGCACGAACGCACGCCTCCTGGACTCGAAAAAATAGTCTTCAACAGCACTTCGGCGCGTGCCTTGATCTGGGCTCGAAAAAACTTCAAAAATAAGTTGACAGATAAGACGATTCAGCCTATGAGTCTTATATTTCGGAACTTCGCCCAGCGTTTGGAGTATTGAATACAGGAGGGAGCAAGCAAACTCCCATCCGTATTATCCCTCTACCCCAACACGAAAGCAAATTAAGAAAAGATCAAGGCAAAGTACCTCTCCCTCTTCTTTTCCTTCTCTTAGAGTAAGCGCCTCAATTTGCAAAAATTTCGGGTCCATATTGTGACTGAAAATGTTCGCAAATTGAGTAACGCTTTCTCGCCCCGTTCCTCTACCTCCTACTCTTCCTCCTCAACCTTCTTTCTCCTGTTCTCCTAGTGCTATCACCAGAACTACTCCTGTTTCCCCTGCTTCTCCTTCATTTTCTTCTCCTGCCCCTGTTTCTACTCCTCCTTCTACTTCTAGTATGGTTCACCCAAGTATATCGTACTCAGAGAAAGTCAAATCATCGAGCCGAAACTCGGTCCGCTCATTTGATTTTAAATTCTCCTAGTTTCGGCATAAGAGCGGAGTAAAATTTAACAAAAAGAACTGTCGCCTCCCCAATTTTTGTAAAAACATCCTTATGATTGGTAGTTCAAATTTAGGACCCACTGATCGAGATCCCCACCCGGACATCCAGGTAGAGTGCTACCCCGGCTCCAAGTTCAATCATTTGTGCTCTATGCTTAAAGGGCACAGGGACCAGTCCAGTCCCCCCAAAATATTATTAAATATTGCTGTGAATTCTCGAAGTGATAATACTGATCTCGTAGTTACGCAGTTGCGGAATATGCTTAGCGATATCAGAGTCAAGTTTAGATCAGTAAAAATTTATTTCGCTGAACCAAACGTTTCGCAAAAACTCCCTTTGGCTGCGAGGTTTTTTGAAGTAACTGACCACTTTTGTAGTAGCTTACCACTTTTAAAGTAAAAATCGACCACTTTGAAGTAGCTCACCACTTTTGTAGATACCAAATATTACTTCAAAAGTGGTGATCTTGTTTTTTTTTTTACTTCAAACGTGGGCGATGGTTACTGCAAGAGTGGAGACCACATTTTACTTCAAAGTGGGCGACGGTTACTACAAAAATGTTGAGCTACTTCAGAAGTGCCCGATTTTTGCTTCAAAAGTGGTGAGATACTACAAAAGTGGTCTGTTACTTCAAAAGTGGGCGTAACAGAGGAGAACCTTGAGCATCATCAATGGAACCATTCGGAAAGTGAGGGACGTTAACGTGATACCAAAATTTGATGACGCGAAGTTTGATGTTGCTCGGGATTTGATACATTGGACCACGAGAACCGCCAATATTATGTACGATCACTGATTGAACCATCTAGATTTAAACTAAGTAAAGGCAAAGATAACAACTGCCTAACAGATGTGGGATTAGGAACTAATGTGTTTAACCTGTCTGGCGCCAATGACCTAACAGCCCAAGAGAAGCCTCTTTTAGATCGCGGTTTAACTTTTGTACCAGCACCGAAGCCTAAAACTGGTAATCAGATAAATGTACCATCGTATAACTGTTATTTTCTTAGGCAAATTAAATTAGCAGACTGCTTTAGAAACTCCAGCGGTCGGAAAATTCCTTTTACAGAATCATCTGGTTGGTCACCTGCAGATAGTGAAGTAGATCCCGAAATTATGGAGGCTAACAAACGAATCCTCCAAAAGGTGTTCAGCATGAACATACTCTCCGATAAAGACAATTTAACAGTAACTGTTGATGAACGGAGAGCCCTCACGAAATTTCGAAAAAATAAGAAATTGGTAATTAAACCAGCTGACAAAGGTGGGTCGATAGTCGTTCTATCTCGGGATAATTATATAAAGGAAGCCATGAGACAACTCAGCAATACTAAACATTATAAGAAAATAGATTCACTTATTTGGCCAAGAAATGTCGAAAAATTCAATAAGATCTTAAAATTTCTCCTCGACGATGGTCACATAGCCAAAAAACAAATGAAATATTTAATAGCCAAGCTCAGTGCTCAAACAAGACAATTTTACATCCTACCAAAGATCCACAAGGACCGTTCTTCATGGACGGATGACTTAACTCCACCCGGGAGGCCAATTGTATCAGACTGTAACTCAAAATCTTATGCGGTCTCGGAACTAATAGATTTTCATCTGAAACCTATAGCAAATAGATATCCGAGCTATCTTAAAAATACACAGGATTTCCTGTCCAAAATTTCTAAATTAAAAATATCAAAAAATGCAATCCTGGCTACTTTGGATATTTACAGTATGTATACGAACATTGATATTGATAAAGGTCTTAAATCGGTTAAAAATGCATTTGAAAAATATCCGGATGCAAAACATCCGGATGAACAAATTTTGGATCTCTTAGAGCTGATATTCAATGGAGAATATTTTTTTACAAATAATGGGTTGTCCTATGGGCAAAAGATTCAATCCCAACTTTGCAAGCATTTATGTAGCGGAATGAGATGAAAATGCCTGAAGCAAATGTGCTAAGCATCCTCTCGTATATCTCAGATACTTGGATGACATTTTTGTTATTTGGGAACATTCAAAAGAAGATTTAGATGAGTTTTTGGATATTTTAAACAATCATGATCCAAACATTAAATTAAAAGCTACTATCAGTGAAAATTCTGTTGATTTTCTCGATGTGACCGTGTATAAAGGCAAACAATTCCAGGCATCCGGTCATATAGATTATACAGTATATTTCAAACCAGCTGATTCACATCAATTGTTGCACATAAAATCATTTCATCCTCAACATACACTTAAAGGTGTCATCAAATCACAGCTCATTCGTTTCCATCGCAATTCAAGTAATAAGGTAAATTTCAATGAGGCTTGTTCTACTCTATTTGGCGCCCTCAGATCGAGGGGGTACTCACTGCGCTTTCTGTGTAGCCTGAAATCTCTGAAAAGGCTCGAAAGTCCAGCAGAAACTACTGATCTCGAACCACTGAAAATTGAACACAACAAACCGTTGCAGAATGGTAGTGGCGCGATATTTAATTGCAAAAAGCCTCGTTGTAGATTGCATACTTTTATGCCTGATCGGAAAGAGGAATTTTCCTTCGAACAAACGAAAAATCATTATCAGATCCGTAACTCCCTCCATTGTGAGTTACCAAATATTATTTACCTTATCACTTGTAAACGCTGTCGGACGCAGTATGTTGGTCAGAGTCAAAATCCATTCCGAGAACGTGCTACTAGACGCAAACAGGATATAAAACATAATGCTGATGCCCCAGTAGCTCAACATTTTAACCTTCCTGTCCATTTTTTGGACGATTTCGAAATCCATCCTATTGAACACCCATCAATTAAAGGCACATTAGAAGAAACGGATGAATTTAGAGAAAAAAACGTGAAGCTTTTTGGATCAATACGCTTTAAACCCCTTGGCCAGTTGGTATGAACATATCAGGGAGAGAATGCGAAAGGAGGTCCATCATCCCTTTCCCTTTAACATACAGCAGAATGTATATCGAAATAGCAAAAATATTAAAGGATGAATTCAATTTAACCAACGCTAAATTAAGTGAACCTTTGAATCTTCGACCTGTCATCGCCTATATGAAAAACAAAAGCTTGCGTAACATCCTTGTAAGGACTAAATGAGAGCCCATTAATGAATAACATCAATAATTGCCAGTCAGTTTAACCAGTTCCTTAGCTCATCACTTAGTTTAAATCAATTTTGTGTATTTTTATCATGTTTGAAACCCATCAAGGTTCAGTAAATGAAAACAATTTTTCGGCGGCATATTACAAGAAAAAAACGTTTCAGTAGGAAATGTCTGTGCCAGTGCGAATTTTTAACCTTAAACTCGAACGCGCACGCACGCGCACACGCAACGGATCACCATGGTAATAACGTAACGACACTAGTGGCCACTCACGCGGGCTATACTGACAAACTAAGTACCACCCATAGCTCTCCGCGGTATGTTGTCACTTCTGAGGTCCGGCATCGACGTCTGGCAGAACCTGATCGTCCGGGTACATGATATACCGCTTATATATATACAGTGTAAAGACGGTTATCAATTTGCAGTAGTAGTTATGTTAGAAACAGAAATTAACAAGACATCTTGGTTTCACTCGGGCCCTGTTTCAATGATCTTTTGTTGATCCTTTTCGATGGAACTTCTCCAAGATCCGATACTATTCCGCTCCTACACTGCCTGGGCAGGTGGCAATTAACATCTGACTCCCGCAGTAAGGTTACTAAATGCAACCTATTTGGGCAGTAATAGACAACATTTGGATAAACGAATTTTGTATACAATAACTGTTAGATACTATTCATGAAGTTCCACCCTTCTTGCTAATAGGGTGGTTCTCTGTATTGCTCCCCAACCTTATTCGCCAAGAGCCACTCCCTAAACGCTTGAGTGGTATGTTTTATTTATTTATTGGTGTTTAACCCTTTACCCAACGTAACGGCCAAAACCGGCCAGCGCTATTCTCAAAAATCGCCAATTAATTTTCAAAATATTTTCATTTTTTGTCTCAAAAACATAGGTTATGACCCCTCGTTGGAACGAGCTCGTCGAGCTCGTTCCAACGAGGGGTCATAACCTATGTTTTTGAGACAAAAAATGAAAAAATTTAGTTATTCAAGAATTTTTTTTGCAAGTGTCGTCTGCTTTTCACGTTAGGTAAAGGGTTAAGGTCACATATTTCTGCACAATGGCTATTGCGACCGCTTGAGTGATATAAATTAAGCTTTTACGGAACGTTGCCCACATATCCGACCCTGCAGGTCCATTCACAAAAACCCAAATTCCAATTTTAGTTTTTTTTTAATTTTGCCTCCAAAGCATAGCTTATGATCCCTCATTTGAACGAGCTCGTCGAGCTCGTTCAAGAGAGGATCATAAGCTATGTTTTGGGTAAAAAAATAAAATGAAATTATTCAGGAAGTAGATTTAAAGGTGTCGTCTGCAAGTCACGAGAGGTAAAGAGTTAATGAGAGCTCCCTATTATTCATCTTGACATTTGTTACGGAAAGGTCTGGTCATGGGACGGGATACTGCCTTATCTTCCTCCTCAACTTTCCACACGCTTCACCACATATCGAGGAATGTAAAAATAAACAAATCGGATAATGATGTCGATAATATATAGGCCTAGATTTTATCTTCTGTGCAAAACAGGTTAAACTTATCTCATTATATACGTTTACACGACACGTGTTCCAGTTTACTGGGCCATATTATATATAAAAATCATTACTGGAAAGTCGCTTTGACTAACGAATGACTAAACCAGCAACAGGTTGTTGATGAATATTCATAAGTTTTGGACGGATAACTTCTTGCTAATATCGATACAGTCAGTGAACTGCAGTGGAATATTTACCTGAAGTAATTTATACCAGTGGCCATAATATATATTAAAGGACACATGTGGGTGCTCGGGTGAGTAAATAATATTACTGATACAAAATGCACGGCACTGAGATATTCTAATTCTTCTGACATGCTATTGATACGCGTTTACTGAACCTATTGATTCGGAATTCTGACGTTTGCATAAATAGCCCGATATTCCACTGGAATCACTCGAGTTGGCCGCTATCAATAATTTTTTTTGATATTTGACTCTTCCATCCACGTATTTGTGAAAGCCCATCTTCTACATCAAATCAACTGTAAAAAACTAACTGCAGTTTTATACCGTCGCGCAGGGGGCGCGGTGGCGTTGTGGTAACCAGTTCTCGTCAGATCACCGAAGTTAAGTAACGTCGAGCCCGGTTAATCCTCGGATGGGTGACCGTCTGAGCGATCGATTCGGACTCCGCGTTGTGTCCTTGATCAAGGCACTTAACCTCGATTATCCACATGGGGCCACGATGAGGTCGTGCACAAAGGCGTAGTGCACGTCGATGGTGCGCATGTCTTCAACCAATCTAACCCTGCCTGTGCTACAGTGCGGAGTTACGATGTTGGGGAGCTGGCAGCTGCTCGTCGTTGTTCGGTGGTTCTCTCCGGGTACTCTGGCTTCCTCCACCCGTAGAACTGTCACGATCATGATTAGCCATTATGCATAAGTATCTGACCTTAAACACCAATAAATAAATAAATAAATAATAATACCGTCGCGCGCACCTATTTTCTCTGATAGTAGTATGTATTGCATGAATAAATTTCCACCAGAAAGACCTCAATGTTAGCCATCGGAAGTGACGTCACTAGTAACATGACAGATGGTGCTATGTTGGTTATTATGGTAATGCGCGTGAGCCACCGTGCTGTGTCGTCATTTTGTCATTGTGATACGTGTAGCTAGTGCGCATGCACTGTACGTGCTGTTACGGTTTCGAGCGCTTTCGCCGTCCATACGCAATAAGTAGTGGCAGCGGCACCCAGTAGCGTGGGCTAGTAGTAGAACCTAGGGACAATGTTAGAAGACTGTAGTATTGGTCGCAGATTATCAAACGGAAGAAGCCAGAGTGATTGTAACCGACAATAGAGCTTGACAGTACTATAGAGTTACACGGTGAAGGTTCCAAGTGTCCCAAGTTAATTGTTCTTGCTTCTATCGGAGTACACTCCAAACTACTGGAGTACTCTCCAAAAGAATCTAATAGAACCTAAGATTACCATACTACAAGGTAAAATCCTAAGAAAGGTGTAATATAAGGCTCTAGACAGGGCAATGAACGTCCCTTTGACTGAAAATAGACCCAAAACAGTACTTATCATTACCTTTAACATACCATTGAAGTGAACACATCCTTATGAATACCATGGAACAAGGTAACACTCAGAGGGGGGTATAATAGAAGGCTTTAGATGGGTCAAATGGGCGTTCCTCGGACTGAAAATAGTACAAATGCATGGGGTATAGTGCGTCTTAACTTTACAACCATATCACACCCAAGCATTTCAAAACGCCTGGCCGGCTATAGTATTGAGTGCTGCTATAGCAGCAGTTCTTACCACAGATCCCCCACCCCACATCTCACCACCTTGGCTCCACCATCGCACACCTCTTCATTTTTTATGTATTGTTTTTTTTTTCACACAGAAAACTTACCATATCTTTTTGTATTTTATTGTCTTTGTTTAAGGTTGAATAGTAATGGAAATTTATTTATTTATTTATTTATTTATTTATTTATTTATTTATTTATTTATTTATTTATTTATTTATTTATTTAGTTATTGGGATTTAACGACACTTTCGACAGACAGGGTCACCCCGTGTCGGACAGTTTTAGGGATGGAGGAAGCCGAAGTACCCGGAGAAAACCACCGAGCAACGGCGAGTAACTGTCTGACCCCCCAACATACTAATTCCGCACAAGCAGGGTTAGCATTGGTTGAAGACAAGTGCACCATCGACGTGCAGTACTTCTTAGTACACAGCGCATCCGTAACCCCACGTATGCAATCGGCATGAAGTGCCTTGTCCAAGAACACAACGCAGTCGAACCGTGGACCTTTCGGTTTGAAGTTCAATGCTGTAACAACTGAGCCACCGCGAACCCAATCAGAGTAATTGCATTTTCCAAATATCGTTAATTAATAGTCTGTAATTACTTGTCCCCTGGTTTCATTGTCATCAAATTCCTATAAGTTGTTTACATACATCCATATAAATGTTTACATTCATGCACTGTCATAAGTTGAAGGCCGTGTGGATGAGGTTCTTTTTCAACGAGCCTACGTGAATTCATTCAGGGAGTGTATTGATATTCTTTTGTATAGGATATATCACGCTTAGTTGACCGCATACTTTCTCATTCAGATTTACGTATCATAACACAATCACACATACACACATAAACTTATTTAACCCTTTACTTACAAGAAAAGCAGACGACACTTGCAAAAAAAAATTTTGAATAACTATTTTTTTTTATTTTTTGTATCAGAAACATAGGTTATGACCCCCTCATTGGAACGAGCTCGACGAGCTCGTTCCGAAGAGGGGTCATAATCTATATTTTTGAGACAAAAAATAAAAATATAATGAAAATTAATTGGCGATTTTTGAGAATAGTGCTGGCCTTTTTGGCCGTTACGTTGGGTAAAGGGTTAACTGGTTGAGTGCCGGAAGCCACAATCAAGGCTTTCAAAAAAATGAAAGCACCAGAGCAAAATCCAATATTTTCCTTGCTCATGTTTCATATTCAGTCAAACGCAAATAATATTTTATTTATATATAAAAAATTATCATAAATACTTGGAGAGTGCCCGTGGGCACTCTCCAATAATTTGTAATAAAACAAATCTTCAATAACAAATTCAGTCCACCAAAAATAATCTAGCCCTCAACCAGCTGAGAAGTCCATATTCTTTACCGCTCAGTTTATTTCGATGTTTGTTTGTTCATTTATTGGGGTTCAACGACCCAGCCAGGGTCACATCGTGTCGGACAGTTTTACGGGTGGAGGAAAACAGAGTATCCGTAGAGAACGACCGAGCAACGGTGAACAACTGTCAAACTCTCTAACTTACTAATTCTGCACAAGCCGAGTTGGCAGCAGTCGCGGCGCTACGAAGGCTTTACCCCCCAGTTGCCCCCCCCCCCAACCATCTCGCATGCTTTTCCATCCACCCTCACACACAAAAACATTCAGTCACTCTCTCTCTCTCACACACACACCCCTCTCTTTTTTATTCCCAATAATTTCCCATACACACTTAGCCCAAAGCCTCAGGCTAGCTGATGAACACACCCAGGCAGTAGAGATTTAAAGACTCGGATGCAGATACTTATAAGTTATAATTAAGTTATGAGCCAACAAAGGCATGTCTATCCATATCCCTTGTCTAAAAAAAAATCATGGATTTCGCATTATGACAGACGGGCATTATGAGTCTCTCTCTCTCTCTCTCTCTCTCTCTCTCTCTCTCTCTCTCTCTCCTCTCACTCTCCCTCTCTCTCTCTCTCTCTCTCTCTCTCTCTCTCTCTCTCTCTCTCTCTCTCTCTCTCTCTCTCTCTCTCTCTCTCTCTCTCTCACGCACAGACCCACCAGACGCGGATCCAGGATTTTTTGAAAGGAGGACCGCTAATTACCATTACATTTAGTCGAAACTTGGACCCAAAGTCCGTAATATAATTTTTTGGTTTGGTACGTCCACAGGACGTACCAAACCAAAAAAGTATATTACGGACTTTGGGTCCAAGTTTGGACTACCTCATAACAAAGTAATGATATGATCCTTTACGTATTTGCCCCCCTTCATGGGAGTCTTCCCCCCTAGTTGACCCCCCCCCCCCCCCCACAAAAAAAATTCTGGCGCCGCCACTGGTTGGCAGCGGTTGAAGACAAGTGCGCCATCGATGTGCAGTGCGCCTCAGTATACCGTGCTCCCGCAATCGAAATTAAGTGCCATGCACAGGGACACAAACGTAGTTGCCGCTCGAACCATCGACCTTTCGATTTACAATCCAATACTCTAACCACTGCGCCACCGCACTCCCTCTCCAATGAGGGATCATAAGTTATGTTTTTGGCGTAAAATTTTTAAAAAAAAAATTAATTATTCTGCTTTTCATGTTAGGTAAAGGGTTAAAATAGTTTCTCACCCCTTCAAAACGAGAGTGGAGAAATTTCGAAGTAGACCACAAAATAAATAATATATCTGTAAGAAAATTCAAGGTGTGTAACTATGGGGGCGTAGGGGAGTGTGACCCCCTCCGACCCATTCATTTTCCTGTCAGGACATCTTCATCTGGACTGGAATCTTAGATATCGATTCGTTCTTGCTAATACTCATGTGCTTTCTTATTGGTCTAGCAGTGGAGTAGCCAAGGGGCGGGGGCCTGGGGGAGGGGGGCGTTGTCCCCCTAAAAAATTACTGTGGCTCCTCAAAATAGGAAAATTAATGCACCAGAGGGTCCCAGCTTCACTATCAGGGCATTGAATTTTCAACATTTTCTCGGAGAGCCCCCTAACTCACCCTACCAGTGGGAGGATACCGTAGGCCTGAGATGGGTATAGCTCTCCCATTGGTCGACAGCCCCCGAGCCCCCACCAATGGGAAGGCCATATCCACCCAGAACCCCCAGAACCCCAATGGGAGGGCCACTCCCCTCAGCCTACGGCCTTCGGATATGCCTATGGCATATATCGACCTGGCAAGCCCCCCCCCCCCCCCCCCCAAAAAAAAAAAAAAATAAGAAATATATGACCCCCCAATAGGAAATCCTAGCCACGCCCCTGGGGACTAGATTTTCTTCTTGGGCTTTTGTTACACATGTAGTCGGTCTCATGAAAATGGGGTCTGTGGATTGCTGGGGATGTTGAGTTCGATAACATAACATAACATAATTTTTATTAGCATAAAACATCCTCCATATGACAGTATGCGAGAATATACAAGTAACATGAACAATAATATTACTCAAAACATTTCAGTTTCATCCACTAAATTTCCCTGATCAAAGTACTGTACTTTATTAATTTGATTCGCGAAAGAACATGGAGATGTGGACCAGAATTTCCCATTCACTTCACCTTCATCGAATATATTATAACAGTCTGGCGAAAAAATCCCGAATCACGCCTCAGATTGTTTGGCATAAACTGGGGGTTCGATTTTCAAATATAAATTTGAATTGCTCAAGTTTACTCAGATCACTAAAGCCGCCGATTTCTCTGTTGATCAAAACAAATAGTTATGATCGAAGATCGGAGTTTTGTGTTCACTCCATAAGAAAATGGTATTCGTTTTCCATTTCCTCAGAGTTAGTTTCCCAGTGAATACATATTCTGTCGATAACAGGCTTCGGTGGTTGATAATGTCGCCCTTTCTCAATAGCTAACTCAGGATTGCTGATACGAAGCTTAGTGAAAATGTCCGGTCTTCCGTCGCGTTTGTTTCCACTAAGTACGTTTCCGTTGAATATTCATTTTTAAATAACTTGTAAGTTCTCGTTTAATATGACGCTTGCGCAAATTATATTGAGCTGACCTTTAACATTGGTGTTAGTTATATCTGGATGCTGAGTGATAGCGAGACCATATCTTACCAGTTATTTGAAAGGGGATTCCGTTTTGCCTTTACGATTTCTCTGTTCAGCTACCACATTCCATATCAGGGCATTATGATTCTGAGATATTTTGATTGAGAATGTAGCCATCCTACTCACCGCCTCAGTATATATAAGTTATGTCACCTAATTGGAACAAGCTCTTCTAGCTTGTTCCATGGGGAAGGGGATCATAACCTACGTTCTTGGCGACAGAAATGAAAGCTGTTAAGTTAATCAACATCTTCTATCCACGCTAAGTAGAGGGTTAAGTGTATTAGTTTGAGTATTTGGAATGATACCGAAATATCGTGTCGGGCAGTTTACCGGAATGAACCTGGAATGAACCTGGACCACCGAGCAGCGGCGAGCAGCTGTCAGATTCTTCAACTTGACAGCCCCGCAAAAAACGGAAGACGTGACAACCGTTACTTATTCCCAGTTCCTTATTCGACATTCGTTATCAACCGATTTTATCGGTTGATAACGAATGTCGAATAAGGAACTGGGAATAAGTAACGGTTGTCACGTCGCCGCAAAAACGGATTTTCCGGCGGCTGGAGGCAAGTGCGCCATCGACAAGCAGTATGCCTTAGTACACGGCGCCCCCTTCTCCCACGTGAGCAATCGGGACTAAATGTCTTGCCCAAGGACACGGCGCAGATAACACAGGTCAGGATGAAACCGTCGACCTTCGTCCCAAAGTCCAATGCTCTAAACAATGAGCTACTGGTCCCCCTCTCTTGCGTGACCGTTGGGAAATGAATTTTACTGCGTGCGTCATCTACATACAAAATGACTCAAACCTAACGTTTCGTTTCACCTGTTTTCACGACATAAATCCGAATATTGCTATTAAAATGGATAAATGCCAGGTGTTCCTTTTACTTTGCCTTTCTCGCATTTTTAACCCCACAACGTCATCGTGACTTGTGATAAGGATACACGATTTGTTCGATTCAGAGGACGACTGGCGGTGAGAAGGCACAAATTTTGATTTGGGCCCCACGGTATTCCCTTTCCTTACACGGTGCTTCTTTCAAGCTAAAAGTAATTGGCAGTTATCAGCTTGAATCTCGGAGGTCGTGCCCCTTATTTTTATATACCTAGGCATCCTAGGGCTTATAATTCTTGCGAGAATCAGAATCGATTCTCGTAAATGCTTCTCGCAAAGGAAAAGAATGATTCTCGGCGACAGATTCTCACGGTGTCCTTAAAGGTCTGCAGAAATTTCCTTCTATATTGCTCCCTCACAATAAGGTAACACTTTGACGTGAGTTAGCAGTGGTATCCAGTGAGGTCTTAGCTGATTATCCAGGTAACCAAGATTTCACTAGAAACCACTGCCAAGGTACTGTAACTTCCATCAGCAAGTTCACAAACACCTGTACAAAATATGATAAAACATCTGTTCTACTTGTGCATGTAAGACACGAAAACTCTCAAAGATTGAAACTGGGTCCTTAGGGGTTAAACTCTAGTTGACTATATAATATGGGTTCTGTTTTTAAACTGTGGATTATGTATACAGAGCTGAAAATTGATTCACTCAGCAGGAAGTTGCGCGAATCCAAAACGATTTTCGCCGGTCTGGACCAATTTTAACACTTTACCCAACGTAACTGCCAAAATCGGCCAGCGCTATTCACAATAATCGCCAATTAATTTTCTTTATTTTTTTTACTTTTTGTCTCAAAAACATAGGTTATGACCCCTCATTGGAACGAGCTCGTCGAGCTCGTTCTATTGAAGGGTCATCACCTATGTTTTTTGAGACAAAAAATTAAAAAAATGAGTTATTCAAGAAGTTTGTTTGAAAGTGTCGTCTGCTTTTCGGGTACCGAATGCGAATGGCGCTTGAAGGATTCGTTCGTTATGTCAGACGAGGGGTTAATTCTCAAAATCAAAGACTCTCCAGAAAACGATTTCCCCTCCCCATCCAAGTCATATAACAATATTAGGTAATGTGACACTGCGTTCGATCCAGGGTTTACGAGTACATGCTGATAATCTAATTGATCCTATATATCCCATCCACCATATGGCCAACCTGCACTGATTTATGCCTTTGTGGTTATTTTTTTTCAGCACTTCTGCTGTCGTTACTTGTTGAAGATTAATTCCTCGCGAAACTGCACAACCTCTTATCCACGTACGTTTCACACTTACATGTATTTCTATGAATAAAATTACACAATGGGTTTCTCAACATCTGTTTAATTATTGATTAAGCCATTTAATATAGAATTTTTATAAACTAACTTTAGTCTGGATACCTGTTTGTTATAATCGATTAAAAGTTGAGCGGTATAATATTCAATTGCTTTGCAAAAAGTGGATCGGGTTCTATTAAACCGTGCTTATTGACTTTAACCATTCCTGTGTGCGATTTATTTATTTATTTATTTATTTATTTATTTATTTATTTATTTATTTATTTATTTATTTATTTATCAGTGTTTAACGACACCTTAAACAGGGTCATATCGTGTCGGACAGTCTTATAGTTGGAGGAAGCCGCGGCCACAAGCAAGCCAGAAAATAAGCAGACTGTCATCTGCAAAATGAGGTCCCCAGAGGGTGAATTTAGTGATACTAAATTTACCCTCTGTGAACCTCAATCTGAATCAGGGTCTCAAAACTAAACAGAAAGAGGTACCCAGAGGATAAACTGGCCCACTGAATGGAATAGCATCATCAAATTCACCCTCTGGGGACCTCATTCTGCAAAAATGTCAGACTGCTTATTTTTCAGGCCTGTAACGTTCAAGTGCTTTGCAAAATGTGGATGGGGTTCTATTAAACCGTGCTTATTGACTTGAGCCATTCTGGTGCGCGATTTAATTAATTAATTAATTAATTAATTAATTAATTAATTAATTAATTAATTAATTAATTAATTAATTAATTTATTTATTTATTTATTTATTTATTTATTTATTTATTTATTTATTCATTTATTTATTTATTTATTAGTGTTTAACGACTCCTTAAACAGGGTCAGGTCGTGCCGGACAGTTTTCTCCTAGCCTCTTAATAATCCGGCACAAGCAGGGTTAGTATCAACTGAATGCATGCACAGTACACTTTAGCACTTTGATCTCACCTAGCACAACGCAGATAAAGCGTGGCTGTATCGAACCTTAGACCTTCCGATCTGAAGCCGAATGCTCAAAACAATGAGGCACCCAGTTCCCCTTTACGTTATTCACGCTCATTCTAATTAACAAATGTTGGGGATGTGTGTGTGATGTGGGGGTGGTGGTCAATGGCGGATACAGAGGGGGGGGGGGGGGGGGGGGTGGGGGGCGGTGGGGCCCTTTAGCTCGTGTTTGTCTCGCATGTAGGGCGTAGCCAGGATTTTCATTTGGGGACAATACATGAATTGAAGTAAAAACATACAACGACATTTATTTCCTCCATCACCATTCGCTATGGAAAACAAATATACCGTTGAAATTATGCAAAATATATCTACTGGTCGCCTTCATTTATAGCGTCACCGACACAGCATGATTTTGAGGTGTTACATGCCCCCTAGCCTCAGGTACCCCATGGCTCCCTTATAAAAAAGTACCATGGTAAACCATGGTAAATCCCGAAATACCCTGGTAATACCATCTTAATGCCAATTAAGATCCTGACCCATAATTGGCATAGCCCTTATAAAAAAGTACCATGGTAAACCATGGTAAATCCCGAAATACCTGGTATTACCAGGGTATTTTGGGGATTTACCATGGTTTAGCATGGTACTTTTTTTATAAGGGCTATGCCAATTATGGGTCAGGATCTTAATTGGCATAGTCATGGGGTACCTAAGCCTAGAGGGCTGACTGCTGAAAACTTTCAAACGCTGGCAGATCGCAATGTTCTCCTGAGGTTAAGTCTGTTATGACTGTAAACAGTGTGTCCAAAATACAATATTATGGTAAACGGATCTGAAGAGCATATTTCAAATTTTCTAATTCTGTCTTGAACGTATGACAGAATTTGAAATTCTGAAACATGCTGTTTAAAAAGTGTTAATTAGCCGTTCAAAAATTCAAGAGGATTTCCACCCCAGAAGCCACCAGAATGCCCCATTTGGTCGCTCATTTCCCCAAAATTTCCCAGACCCCCCTACAAAAGCTCCTGCCTTCGGCACTCGCAGCAGATGCCTTCGGCATCTGCACGATTCGCCCCCCCCCCCTTTGAGAATTCCTGTATCCGCCACTGGTGGTGGTAGTTAAAGAATAAGAAGGGAGTTTCCCCACAGCTAAAGTCGAGAAAGAATGAAAGAATATCAGTTTTCAGTAAAAAAATATTAATATAAAAAATTGTGAATCTAAATATATGTAATATTTTATACTAGCTACCATAAACTTGCGGTCTGTTGATTGATACAGTTATTACTGCATTTCAGTTATCGGACCTATCAGCATATCAGCGTTTTGTTCCAGTATAGCAGGATATCTTCCCCTGAATATATTTCCCCTATCCTGGATATCTCCCCCCCCCCCCCCCATCTGAAGTTTTTTTTTAATGTGATCATCTAATTTTGTTTTTACGCTTTTATTATACAGTTTGTCTCATTTGATATTAAACAGCTTAAGTGGTAAACCGACATAAAACCACTTTGGAACACATGACAAGTAGAAAACATGGACATAAAATCTCACATTGCTTTTCCACAATTATTTGAAAATCCCTAACCTGTGTGCGTAAAACAATACGCTGACGTTGTATACTTCATGCTATTCTATTCGTGTCAGTCGGTCAAACTTTTATGATAATTGGCATCCGAGTGACCAGGGTCTCGAAGTTCATGGGAGAGAAATAATGTATGGTACCCCAAAAGATCAAGAGTGTTTGTATAACAATAGAACGTGAATCATTTGTTGGTAACTTTCAGAAATATAATTCATACATAGATCGTTCAGCGATACCAGGAAGGGAGATGGCAGTTAATGTACACAAAATGATGTTTTCAATGCAGAGGGATATCTCTGAATTACGTGCAGTTTTATCAAATGTAGTACCTGTAGTGTCACGGGAATGATATTCTGTGATAGATATTTGTTCACACTTCATTCTGATATACCGTATATATAGGTATATACTGTACACAGAATGTCTTATATTTGAGCAGCAGAACATTCATAACCAATATGTTGATTGCACTTTATTTGGCTCTGTAACAATATTCTATATGCTAACGCATTCCAGTTAAAAGCAGTTACATTTTGATTTGATGACATTGAACTTATACGCCGTATTTACAATACGACGTATGAAGTGCAGTTTTATCCAATCTAAATGTATACAAATTATTTATCGAACGTCTTATTCAGGTTTGAGTGCGTATTCTATACAAGTACTGGAATTCAAGTATTCTTGTCTTTGCCATAAATACCCATAAGCGTAGCCATATCGATCACTATTACATCGTTTGTTTCATAACGATTATTAATTTCATATGAATGTTAGTCCCAACATCGCATTATGCTCCGACTTCAATAGTACCTAGCTTCAATAATGATTGAATTGAATAATCTGAGAACTATAACGCCGAAAAAGGCGACTTTCACAGCTTGGAATGTCCAGGGAGTCAAACTCCAAGATCCAGATTTTTTAAAGTGTATTACTAAATATGATTTCATTACATTAGTTGAAACCTGGCAAAACCAGGATAGCGACGTTCATTTACCTGGGTATGAGCAAGTCGAACTTCCTAGGCAAAATGGAGACAGAGGAGGTATTGTCTTTTATTATAAAACATGTTTCAAACCATTTTTTGAAAACACAAAAATGATAGATGAAATTGCATTGTGCGTTGAATTTAAAGGAAAGATGTTTGGTTTGGACAACAAGATTGTTTTTATATCTGCATACGTTCCCCCAAGCAATTCAAGTTACTGGAATACAAGAAGAGAAATGAAAATGAAACTCTTTGAAAATATTCAAACGCATTTACTTGAATATCAAGTTCATGATATGGTTGTACTTGCTGGTGATTTTAATGCCAGAATTGGAGAGAAACCGGATCACGTTGCAGGCGATAATGACAAACACTTCCCCCTTCCCGATCATTACATTTTGGACACTGAGAAACTAAGAGCAAACATGGATCGACATGTTAATGTATTCGGTAATCAACTTTTGGCAATGTGTAGAAATGTGGGTTTGCGGATAGTTAATGGGAGAAAAGTGGGAGACACACTAGGTCATTTCACGAGCTATCAATATAATGGAGCCAGTGTTGTTGACTACGTTATTATATCGGAAATGTTTTTCTGTGATGTCGATTATTTTTGCGTAAAATTGCCCTCTGAATTTTCCGATCATTGTCAGCTTGTTACTCACTTCAAATATGATGTTAAATGCAACCTGTCAACGGAGGGAAAATACAAATATAAATATTCAAAACAAACTAAACTGAAATGGACATCGGATAGCAACGAGAAAGCTCTACAACGTCTTAATAACAGTAAGGTTAAACTTGAACATAACAAATTCCTAAGAAATGATTACAGCATTGATTGTAAGGGTACATCTGAAGCTGTGCAAGATTTCATGTCAATCTTGAAATCAATCAACAATTCTGCGTGCATGAGATTACCGGTCCGTAAGGGTAACACAATGCGTAAACGGCGGTGGTTTGATGATAGATGCAAAACTTTGAAAAATGATTTAAACAAAGTTATAAATGAAATGCGGCATGATCCATCCAATGATGGTTTACGAATCAAGTATTTTACAATACGGAAGGCATACAAAAAGGAAACAAAGTTTAAAAAGAAACAATTTTTTTGTGCGTTGTACAAACAATTGGATGATTTGGAATCTAGCGACCCAAAACAATACTGGGACCTTATTAACAAACTGCGACAAAAGAAGAATTGTGACAATCAACTTAATCCCGACACCGCAGTAGAATTTTTCTCTAAATTGTACTCTAAAAATGGAGATACTGGCGTTATTAATGATGATAATTCATTTTATTGTCCGGAAATAAAAATAAAGTTGAACAATACTCCTATCACACCATCGGAAATACTTTCAAAGTTGCGCGAATTGAAAAGTGGGAAAGCATCGGGTCTTGACAATATTAGTAACAGTTTGCTGAAAGCAGTTGGTCCATGCATGACAGATAGTTTATCAAAACTTTTCAACCAAGTTTTAACTTCTGGTTGTTATCCGGAAGATTGGAGTAAGTCTGTTCTTTCCTTAATATATAAGAAGGGTGATCGCAATGATCCAAACAATTATAGGGCCATTGCTGTAAGTTCCGCTATCGGAAAATTGTTCAACAAAATTATCAACCAAAGATTATCTGATTTTATAGATGATAACAATATTATTGGCGAAAACCAGTTTGGATTTTGCAAAGGAAAAGGGACCACAGATAGTGTCTTTGTTTTGAAAACGGTTATTGACAAATACAAATTTTCAAAAAAAACACTGTATGCTGCTTTTGTTGATTTTCGCAAAGCATTTGATTCGGTGAACAGGGAATTGCTCATGTTGAAACTTCAACATATAGGTTTGAGTGGTGAAGTATTCAACGTGATCAAATCTATGTATGAATCTAGCTTTTATTTGACTAAAACTTCTATTGGGTTGGGACCAGCCTTCCTCTCTTCTGTAGGTGTCCGTCAAGGGTGCATCTTATCTCCCTCTCTATTTAAAGTTTTTATTGAAGACATAAAAGACATTTTCGACAATTTATGTGATCCTGTGTGGATTCGTGGTTACAAATTAAATCATCTTCTTTTTGCAGATGATCTTGTAATGATATCTGATAGCCAGAAAGGGCTTCAACGGTGCCTCAACAAGCTCCACAATTATACTGAAACTAATATGCTGCAAATAAACGTTGGAAAAACAAAATGTTTAAGATTTGGATCTGCGTCAGTTAATGAAGCACAAAAGCAACCAATATTTTTTATCGGAGACAAGCGTATTGATATGGCTGACGAATTTACATATCTAGGAATAAAATTCTCAAAAGATGGTACATTCTCTAAAGCCCAAAATGATTTGGTTGTTAAAGCCCAAAAAGCTTTATACTCACTTTTTCGTACATTTAACGAAACTTCACGGGTTCCAATAAAGACAATGTCAAAGCTGTTTGATAAATTAATTCAACCTATAGCCTTATACGGGTTTGAAGTCTGGGGATCAGAAATAATGTACGGTAAGCGTTACAACATAGCCTGTGAAAAATTACACACTTCCTTTTGTAAAAAAGTCTTGGGGGTTGGGAAATTTTCCTCCAACCATGCGGCCGCGCAGAACTTGGTCGATATCCGCTATATATCGAGGCGGTAAGTAGGATGGCTTCTTTCGCAATCAAAATATCTGAGAATCAAAATGACCTGATGTGGAATGTGGTAGCTGAACAAAGAAATCGTAAAGGCAAACCGGAATCCCCTTTCAAATTACTGGAAAGATACGGTCTCGCTGTCCCTCAACATCCAATTATCACTAACACTAATGTTATAGGTAAGCTCAAGTACAATTTGCGCTTGCAGCATGTAAACACGTTCAAGAAGTCAATGTTTGAGAACTGCAAAAAGAATGGAGATAATAAACTAGAACTTACAGGCTGTTTAAAAATGACTATTCAATGGAAACGTACTTAGTGGAAACGAACACGGCGGAAGACCGGGAAATTTTCACTAAGCTTCGTATCAGCAATCATAAGTTAGCTATTGAAAAAGGGCGACATTATCAACCGCCGAAGCCTGTTATCGACAGGATATGTACTCACTGTGAAGCAAACCCCGGGAAAATAGAAAACGAATACCATTTTCTTATGGAATGTACACATTATTCAGAGCTTCGATCAGAACTATTTGTTCTGATGAACAGTGAGATTGACGGTTTTATTAATCTGAATATATTTGAGAAATTCAAATTAATATTTGAAAATAGAACCCCCAGTTTATGCCATAAAATCTGCAGCGTGATCCGGGGTTTTTTCGCCAGACGATTATGATATGTTTAGTGATGTGTATTGGAAATTCTAGTTCACGTCTCCACGATCTTTTTCGTATCAAATTAATAAAAATATAGTACTTTGATCATGGAAAATTGGTGGATGAAATTGTAATATTTTAAGTACTACTTTTGTTCATGTTACTTGTAGATTATCGCATACTGTCCTGTATAGGATGTTTTATGCTAATAAATGTTATGTTATGTTATGTTATGTTATGTATGCTACTTAACGTTACTCAACCACAACAAAGTAAAATAATGGATGCAAAATGCTCTATGAATGTCTTTGGGAGTTTGACAAAATTGGAGGGGGGGGGGGGTGGAGATATCCAGGCTTGGTTATCCCCCACCATGTCAAAGTAAATAGAAAACAGTGCAGATTTTTTTTTATTCAATGTTAAACCATTAAATAACGACCAGTTAATTAGAAATAGCTAATCTTGGAAACATTCCAGCATTTTTTTTTTTACTTTTTCGGGCAAGTTGAGGTGTGGATGTCCAGGCCTGGATATCTCCCCTACCCACTCAAAACATAGCAACTATTTCCAAAAAAATAAGTAGCTTTTATTTCCACCTTTACCCAACTAATGTCCAAACAATGGTTGAAATGTCTTATGAATGAATGTCTCTCGGAGGGGGTGTGACTTTTTTTTTTTTGGGGGGGGGGGGGGGATTCCAGGCCTGGTTATCTTTCCCCATCCATGTCAAAATACATCTTATTAGATATCACGAAGGATTTTTTTTATTCACTTCTAAACCAACACATAACGACCAGTTGGTTAGAAACAGACCATCTTAGACGTATTTCAGATTTTTTTTTACTTTTTCGGACGGTTTAGATGGAGGATATCTTCCCCTCTCACACACTCAAAAAGATAGTAATCATTTGGATTTGGGAAAAAAATAAAAAAGGTTTTATATACACCTACAACAACTATAACAAGTCCAAATAATGATTGCATTATATCAACAGTGTGCGCGTCGTGACATATAATGGGTTCATTCCCACGAGACCAATTCTCTTTAGACCAATTCCCACGAGGCCAATTCCCAAAAGACCAATTCCCCTTAGACCAACTGATGTGTTCTACTTTTAAAATAATTCTATATCAATAATTTGATATATTTATAAATATTTATAAATGTATTTAATGTTATTGATATTCAAACCTGAAAATAAGCAGTCTGTCATTTGCAGAATGAGATCCCCAGAGGGTGAATTTCCTGATGCTATCCCATACAGTGGGCCAGTTTATCCTTTGGGTACCTCTTTCTGTTTATGTTTGAGACCATGATTCAGGTTGAGGTCTACAGAGGATAAATTTAGTAATGCTACCCTGCTGTGCAGGGTAGCATCACCAAATTCACCCTCTGGGGACCTCATTTTTCAGATGATAGTTGCTTATTTTCTGGCTTGTTGATATTTTATAGATGTTGGGCAGATTTTTCATAACAATTGTTATAGTAATCACACACTTTCAAAGGCTGTGATTCTTTTTATTATTTTTTGTATCAAATAAGGTAATTATCAATAAATAAATGTTTTCTTAATTATCCTTAATCAACCCTTAATCAATAACAGTATGTAGTTGGTCTAAGGGGAATTGGTCTTTTGGGAATTGGCCTAAAGGGAATTGGTCTAAAGCGAATTGGTCTTGTGGGAAGACACCATATAATGCAGTCACCATCCTTTCCATTAATATAAAAGTTTAGGTGGTATGGTTTGCTAATTGTTTTTCCTGGAAACAATAGAAACTAGCAAATTACTGTAAAAACGCACTTGCTAACCAGAGCCAAATTGGACAGTGTTTTAGTTGCTTCTAATTCTTTTACCATAAAAGGTCAAATTACCTTTTGTGACTTTTAATAAACGAAAACAACAGACAGCCCCGAGAGCCGTCTGTTGTTTCGTTTATTAAAAGTAACAAAAGGAAACTTCGCTTTATTTTCTGCCGATGTAATATGTGTTTTCTCAACAATTACATGCTTCTAAATTGGACCTTCCTCGCTCGTCTAATAATTTCAGGGGGATAACTTTATCGAAAGTCGATTTCCATGACGAGATAAGTCAGGGATGTTGTATGTGTGAAGCCAAGATGGTATATATGTATTTAGGATGGGTATCGTAAGGAAATCGCCGAAAGGAATTGGAATACGAGTTGCTGGAGTTCAGTTATTAATTTATTTATTTATTAATTTATTGGGATTTAAAGACACTCTCGACAGCCAGAATCACCTCGTGTCGTACATTTTTAAAGGTGGAGGAAGTCGGAGTAGCCAGAGAGAACCACCAAGCAAAGGTGAGTAGTAACTGCCAGACTCCCCGGTGTACTAACTCCATACAAGCAGGGTTAGCATTGGTTGAAGACAAGTGCACCATCGACGTGCAGTGCGCCTTAGTACACAGCGCCAGTCGACATTAAGTGCCTTGCCCAAGGACACAACGCAGTTACCTCTGGCGGGGATCGAACCGTATATCTTTTGGTTTGAAGTCCAATTTCGTAACCAGCAAGCCACTGTGCTTCCTGCTGAAATTCACAGCAAATTAGATCTTTGTGGAAGGATAATGTCGCACTTAATGAATTATGTCATAATGAGACGCGTTGATTGTAATGTATCGTTTTTTGTTTGGCTTCCTGTATCCGCTTCGTGATAAATATCATTTTTGAATGCACCCGTTAGTATGGGTCAATTTTCAGAGGCATATCCTTTCATTAAACGCAAAGACACTTGATATGGAATACTTTTCAACAAACATTTCCTCGAATTTTACCCTTATCAAACTGAACTTCATTCACACTTGTTATCCCAATTTATCTTACAATCAACATGTATTTTGTCTGTATTAACTCCGCAACTGTCGTGTATCCGACCCCCTGATACAGATGTTTGTATCAGGGGGTCGGATACAAGCACGTTCCTTTCGCGCGAGTTCCATTTTGTTTTCTTTTTATTCATCCGTACGAATAAATAGTTCGTTATATACTCGTCTACATTCTTGACTTATCCCCAATAAATTATAAGATAAAATGATTATTACAATTATGTGGATGTACAAAATATGTATCCGAGTCTCGCTGATCTACCCTTAAAACCCGGAGCTCGACTCGGATACATATTTTGTACATCCACAAAATGGTAATAATTTCTATTTATCGTACTCAGTAGTATGTCATGTACCCGGACAGGTCATATTGGCTGGACCTCGGTGCAGATCCTCGGAAGTGACGTCATATCACGTGGACCAGTGGCACCATGTTGTGTTGTCATGGTAACCCGCGTGAGCGGCCATGTGGCGTCATCCCCATAGTGATACGTGGTGTTAGTGCGCATGCTACGTGTTTCCGTCGTCCATTTTGTATACTGGAGGCCGCAATCTTGGTTTCTATGGTAGCACGTGGTTGCTATGTGATCCAAAGGCTTCTTATAGGATAGGGTATGTTCGGAGGGTATGTTCCTTTGTACAAGAGTAATTTCCCGATTCGTAGAAATCCTTTTTAGGACCACCATACCATGGATTTTAAAAGTAGGACGTAATCTTATAGTTAAAAGCAAATTAGGGTTGGTACCCCACCACCTAACAGTGATGTCTCGTTGGCAACGAAGGAAACGCAGCAATTATCCAGCTGAAAAGTGCTTTTAGTTCAATTTTCGTGTAGACTGGTTGTTACATGGGAAGTGTGGCATTTATTTATTTATTTTTATTTATTTATTTATTTATTTATTTATTGTTTATTTATTTATGGTCACATATTTCTGCACAATGGCTAATCATGACCACGACAGTTTTACGGATGGAGGAAGCCGGAGTACTCGGAAAGACCCACCGAGCAAAGGCGTCAACTGCCAGCTCCCCAACATACTACCCCACACAAGCAGGGTTAGCGCTGGTTGAAGACAGGTGCACCATCGACGTGCAGTACGCCTTAGTACACAACGCCACCGTGCCCCCACGTGGGCAATGGAGGGGAAGTGTCTTGCCCAAGGACACAACACGGTTGCCGCAGGTGGGATTCGAACCGAGGACCTCTCGGTTTGCAGCTGGCACCTCTACCTACTGAGCCACCGCGCCCCCGAGATGTGTGATAAATACAGAAGCGCACATACGTTTGAATGGGTTAGGAATTATCGCACGAGATTGCTTTGGCCTTCGGCTCTCGTGATATCCTGGACCAAGGCAATCTCGTTCGATAATTCTTATCCCATTGAAACGTATGTACTGTTCTGTATATTGAGCAGCAGCAAACAACTGTCAGACTCTCCAACATATTACTCTTCACAAGCTGAGTTAGGAGCGGATGAAGAGGTATTCCTGTAAAAAAAATGCCCGTAAAATAGCCCATTAGGGAAACTTGAAATAGGTATGAAAGAGTTGTTTGGGCAAGCAGACCGTATTCGACTGCCGCAAGTGGTGGAAGACAACTTTGATATTGATATGAACTGCGACCCCTAGCGGCATTAATGTACTAAGGGTCGTAGTAATGCCAAAGTTAGTAATGGTTGGGACACTCTAGCGCAGGACAGAATAGTGGTAGTCAATAGTAATGGCAGGGCTCAAAATAAATGGTTTGCAAAACATGCTAAAAGCTACACAATTTTCAATTACGTATAGCATTTTGCGATACAATATATTCAACTGCAGCCTAATAGGCTGCAGTTGAATATCTTGTATTGCAAAATGTAAAAATGAAAATTTGCAACAAACTTTGCAAGCTAGTTCACTGATGCTTTACTCCTGATATAATATTAACTCTCCGTCTCGCATTAGCATCTTCATATGTACTGTGAATTTTATTGGTTTAAATTCATCCTGCATCGTTTCTGCATTTTGCATAAAATACCCAGTCAAAATAACTTTAAGCCCATCAAATTAAGAGATGTTACGGATTTGGAAATATCTAAGTCCATGCAGTTGTTAAAGGCAGTTCAGCTGACAAAACATAGCTAGTGCTTCATGTCTTGCAGCTCAGTTGAAAAAGCACAGAAATGGACGGACATTATTCTATCTGCTCAGAAAAGTTCAATACAAAACAGTATGGCATAACTCCGGTATACAAGAACTGCTATGCAATTTAAACAAAATGCTATTCATTTTTCGGAAACGTGTAGCATTTTGCTACGCATAGAAAAAAAGTATTTTGAGCCCTAAGTAATGGCACAAGCAGTTATAGTATAAGACCGCAAGACTGATAGACCAGCATACTAAAGGCGAATATAATACAGGCTGATTAAAGGGCAGATGGTGGTGACTATGGACAAGTCAGCACTGATAGCCTTGGAACTATGGAGGGTGTGAGGGTGGTATGGCTGCAACGATTAATCGTGATACGCACGAACCGGGATACACTGCTGTGTATCGCGATACAAGAAATACAAATAAATGGCAAAACAGTTTCATAGATTTTGAAAGCTGCTGCAGTGAAACGCTGTTATTTTTGCATACCAGCACTGACAGTGTTTAATATGCCATTAACAGAGGATTATTCAGTTAATCCAAGGTTGGTGAATTCCCTTTAATTTGCTATTTATTTGATTAATCCATTATATCTTGTTTGGCAGAGCTCACTGAGCTCTGTCACACAAAGATATAATGGATTAAATTGGTTGAGCAGGAAACACCACGGAAAAAGGGTCATAAAATCAAAACCTGAAATAAATGTATGCCAATGGTCATCACACTGAGAAGTTACATACTGTTTAACTGGTAGAGTGCTGGAAGCCCATATTTGGGCTTTATTCTGACGCGCGGGTGCCACAACTTGATGCCTTCATATTCTGTGGATATGCTTCATATTAGTTTGGAATTAAAATTTTTTATTTTTAGTCTGTGAGGGTTTGCCTTGTTAGAATTTATGGGAGAGTGCCAAGTGGCACTCTCCCATAAATTGTAACAAGACAAAGAGACCTAGACAAATTTGGATGACCAAAAATAATTTCGAACTCTACCAGTTAAAGAGTGCAATCAAAACTTTGTAATAAAAGGAAGCTTCTAGAAATGAATACAGAAAGTTCAAAATATTTGATAGTTGTAGTTTCATGCCATGGGAGATCATGTCTATCACGATACATATTGTATCGTGCAGATTTAATCGTGATACACATCGGTTCGTTAGGGATGCATATCGTTGCAGCCCTAGAGGGTGGAAAACATTCCGCTGTTACATCTTCACAATGAAATTACTCGCGCTCCACTCCAACTTAGCGTCACACTTTTGATTTTTTATTTGTTGAGTAAGTACCATTAGGTCACAGTCTGTTTGCAACTACTACACACCTTTCCAGGGGGTGACAGGTAGACAGCCAATCTGGCTATTCTATCCCCTACAGTATACTGTTCACTAAACTTATGAATTACATGTATTTGTAACCATTATTGTAATTGCAACCATCTATGTATACTGTAAAAATAAATTATCTTATCTTATCTAAATAGGGTTAGGAGCCATAACTATCTTCAGATAGATATCCTCCAAAAGGTATCCTCACAAGGCATCCTCAAAAGGTATCCCCAAACGATATCCTTAACCGGTATCCTCAAACAGTAGATCACCATGTCTTAGGTATCCTCAAATACCGAGATGAGTCCAAGAGTCGGATGTGTTGTGCGCATATTCTGCACTAGCAAACAAGCCAATTTCGGCACATCCCCAGCATGTTCCTATGGACTACGTGTGAGTAGGTATAAAAGGCGGATTCAGTATCACTTGTACACGATTTCGTACATGTACACGTACATCGATGTACACCTCCATAGGGTTTAGTGTTAAAATCGTGTACAGGTACACGATTTGTCGTTTTTTATGGTGATACAGAATCCGCTTTGCGGTTTCTACATCACTGGATTCTATATACACATCGCTCAAGAGTGAAAAAATGTATGAAATTTTAAGGAAAAAAAGGTGTACCGTCTGATACAGAATCCGCAAATGGGTTTCTCCCATAGGATTCAGTGTTAAAATCGCGAGCAAAAAACGTGTTGCGGTTTCTGTATCATCATCAAAAAGTGGTTTCGGATTCTGTATCATCCGTATCTGTACACGATTTTAACACTGAATCCCTATGGAGGCGTACACGGAAACCCATTTGTGGATTCTACATCAGAAATCGACTTATGTACGACACGTGGAAAGAGGTGATACTGAACCCACAAACCCACTGCCCCGTTTCTCGAGGAAATAAAAAAAGTGATTGATATATATAGGAGAGAAAAAAATATAAATAAAGTAGTTATTTAAAAAAAATAAATATATCAAATCGAATAGATAATAAAAAAAAATACGTAAATCATGTGCGCTTCCCAGACTATTAGAGCGAGGTTTCTTTTAAACATGCTGATGAGAGCATACGCAATCTGCGTGAATGAAGAACTATGTCCCATCTTGTTAGAAAGATGCGTCGGATGTTGGGATCATCTAGACTTTGATCACGAGAATCATTCATGTCTGACGATGGAAAGGGAAGATATGGTCGTCAAGTGTTTCGAGCCGGCGTTCGAACGCGTTAGATTCGACGATGTGATCACGCTTTGGAAGAGATTAGTCTTCTGTAAGAATCAAGACAAGCCTACAGTTTCGGAAGAACTGAAATTGGCACGTAGAAGTCTGACTTTAGAAGACAAGGGTTGCATCATGAAATTATTGTTCAATGAAGCATACGTCTAAGTTTTCTCGTTGATATAAAATAAGGGAGAATAGAAAATAAAAATAAATACACACATAAATTTTTATCTAATATTAGAAAGAAAAAAAAATACAAAAATGAGAACCAGAAGTAAATTGTATCCGACGTTAGATGACGACGAGGATGAGAAGCCGAACGGCGTTTTGCCGACGGCACCGTCGCTAGAAGAAAAAGAAAGAGGAGAGAGTTATCGCATCGATCAAATCAATAGAATCCAAGCGTATTTAACTCGAGAGAGAGATTCTCGCCGTTCTCTCAAGAAGAAGTATTCGCGTTTCATGAAATTCGTCAATGCAATCGACACGACACTCATCACGATTTCCATGGGTTTACACGCGGCTGGCATCGGATTGTTGTCGACCGCGATCGGCATTCCGATCGTGTTGACCATAGAAGGAGTGGCTCTCGCCGCCAGATTGTTTAGCACGCTCGGAAACTTTTTGAGTAGGAAATTATATCTGAAGGCGAGGAAACATGACAAGATTCGCATCTTGGCCGACTCCAAGATCGACACGATATCCGAAATGATCTCGATGGCGTTGAAAGATGGTAGGATATCGGACGTAGAATACTTCACGATATTGGGTGAGAAAACGAAATACGAAGCCATGAAAGAAGCCGTGAGAATAAAGACTCGTCAGATCATCAAAGAGGAGATGAAGGATTCTCTCGTGGAAAAGGGGAGGAAAGAGGCTAGGGAGGAATTCAGTAAGATGATAGAACTCAAGAGCAGCGATTGAAAAACAAATATATATAAAAAGAACGGAATTTTTAAATTTATATATAAAATAAAAACGAAATTAATTTAAATAACTCTTAAAAATGTATTGCGTAAAGTGTAAGAGAGTTACCGAGATGAGTAATTCTCGAGAAGTACAAACTAAAAACGACAGACAGATGCTTCGTGGAATTTGCGACGTGTGTGGTTCTATCAAGACTTGATTCATCAAAAAAAATAACGCGAGCAAAGGTAAAGGCATCATGAATAAAATGATCGATAATATACCTTTCGAAATGCATCTGCCTGGTCACAGTTTCACGGGACCCGGAACAAAATTGAACAAGAGACTCAACGCCGTTCTGACTCCTAAATCTTGGAGCAAACCTGTGAATAGGGTGGACGCGGCCGTGTATGATCACGATCTGTGCTATGCCGGAATCCCGACACCAAGACTCACAACGACGTCTGCGATAAAAACATGTTGGGGAAATTGAGAGGCATATGGAATCCGACCAGGAGAGAGAAGATAGAACGTTCGCTGGTCGGCAATCTGATCAGTGTGAAACATCGATTTGGATGGGGCGTTCAAAAAAAAAAAGTGCATCTGAAAAGAAGAAGAAACGATTATTGATGAGCGAATTGGCCGAGGAGTTACACAAACCCATCGTGCATAAATTTCGAAAGAGAAGGGTGTTCGTGAAGGGTTTGGATGATATTTGGTCTGCCGACTTGGTCGACATGAGATCGTTTTCGAGGTGGAACGAGGGTGTCAAATACCTATTGACGGTCATCGACGTGTTTTCCAAATACGGTTGGATTAGAGCTTTGAAGAATAAATCAGGACATTGCATCACTGAGGCTCTGAAGAGCGTGTTCGACTCGTCTTCTTGAAAACCGAGTAAATTGTGGGTGGATAAGGGAAAGGAATTCTACAACAAGCACGTTCATTGATTGGTCGACCTCTACTCGATCGAAAACGAAGAGAAAGCCAGCGTGGTGGAACGTTGGAATCGAACAATGAAGGAAAAGATGCACAGATACGGCGAATTCGACCAAGAAATACACATACGCTCCGAACGGTCTGGTCAAAGATTACAACAACATGCAACACAGATCGATCAAGATGACTCCCGTGGAAGCTTGCGATCCTCAAAATGAAAAACGGTTCTACGCGAATCTATATCCTGAAAGATCTAAGATTAGGAAGAAGTCTAGAACGCCGAAATTTGCGGTCGGTGATCGAGTGAGAATCTACGCTTATAAGAAGCACTTCGAAAAGGGTTATACTCCTCGATGGACCTCGGAAATCTTCGTGATAATCAAAATATTTCACACCGATCCGGTGACTTACGAAATCGAAACTTTGGATGGAGAAGAGATCATCAGAAAGTTTTACGAACAACAATTACAGAAGACAAAGTTTTGATAAAGAAAACAAATTTCTTTTATTTGCTCTCTTTAACATTTTCTTGTTTACACACACATATATATATAGGAGAGAAAAATAATAATAAAAAAAAATAATTAAAACTATTTTAGATAAAAAAAAGCAAGCTAATTAATAAACAAAAAAACCCAAAAATCCTTTAAAAATGACAAATATACTAGATATAGCACAAAGCATAGTGAAAGATGAAAGTATTCAAGAATATGAGGTTCACGAATACGAACCGGTAACCGGAATGAGTTTGAACAATGCGGGAGAGATAAGAATCAACGTTGAAACTCAAGATCTATTCGTCCATCCTAGTGAGAGTTACATAGTGGTGCAGGGACGCCTCACCAAGGAAGATGGGAGGGACTACGCCGACGATGACACGGTTACTCTAGCCAATAATGGCATCATCCATCTATTCAGTAATATAAAATACATGCTATCCGGACAAGAGATAGAATCTGTGTTTCATCCTGGTCAGGCCACCACGATGTTCTGACTCTTGACGTATCCTGATGATTTTTCGAAATCCAGAGGACTTAATCAATTGTGGGTGAAAGACACCGTAGGCCCTGCTAGCTCCGGCGCCACCGCGATATTCAACTATGCCGTCAAGACGTCCAGACCTAAAGGAACGTTTTTGTTCAGGATACCTTTGAAACACATCTTCGGATTTGCAGATGATTACAACAAGATCATCTACAGATTCAAACTCAATCTGACGTTGATTCGAAAAGGAAATGACGAAGCAATAGTGAGACTCACTGCGACCGATGCGGGTAAGATAACTCTACACAAGATATCGTGGTTCATTCCGCATGTGGAGCCTTCGATCGTGGAAAAAGCGCATCTCTACAAGATCATAGAATCCAAGAGTAAATTACCCGTGGGATTTAGAATGAGACAGTGTGACATGGCTAGCATTCCTCTCTCCACGAATCACTTCGATTGGAGATTGATGGTGAAATCTGCTCCCGAGAGACCGCGTTTCATCGTGGTTGCATTTCAGACTGATAGGGACGGGTCTCAGGAAAAGAATGCACCGCTGTTTGATCACTGCCATTTGAGAAACATGCAAGTGTTTCTGAACGCCACGAGATATCCAGCAATCGATTACAATGCGTCATTCGGCAAGAATGATTTCTGCAGACTGTATGGCGATGCCGCTGATTTTAGAAAGAAGTATCACGGTCTAGACAAATTGATGAGCAACCGTAACATATCTCCCGGCAAATACAAGTCGATGTATCCCATGATAGATATTCAGATCAAGATGCAATTCGATAGAAACGTGCCGAGAAAAACCGAAGCCTTCGACTTGGTCCTGTCAGACAGAGAATTACAATTCAAATCAGATGGAAATAAGATGTCGATCATTCGATGAGAGACGTGTGTGAAAAAAAATTAATAAACGTTAAAAATGAGGATGTAAGATTAATTAAAAAAACAAAATCTCGAAAACAAAATGGATGTTTTTGATACAAAAACAACAAATCATCTGTTCACATCAGATCACTATGACGTTAAAATAAATTGCTTGAAAAAATGAATTCAAATTGAACATGAAGAACGTAACACAAAAAAGGATGGAATAATTGTGATTTTAACGAATATCGTTTAAAAGAAAAAGAAGAGTTTGATCTCATAAGATCTAATGAAGAAATTATAAAAAATACTATTTTAAAATGTCGCAAATGTAAGAAACGTCAAATAAAAATCGAATCTCAACAAACTAGATCTGGTGATGAACCAACAATCATATTCGCAAAGTGTATAAATTGTAATCATAAATGGATAGAAAATTAAAAAAGAGATGTAATTTTAATCATCTTCATAAGTGACAAAATTCTTTTACTAAAGAAAAAATCATTTCAGAAATCGTGTAATAATATATAATAATAAAAAGTTATCAAAAAACAAAACAAAAATAAATAAAGTAATGAGATCTGGAGAGATTGAACATCTTTCTAAATCTCATTACTTTTTTTTTTTGTTTTTTAATAATCACATATTATTTTTTTTTTAATTCATTATTTTCCACGCATTCACTGTTTGTTCAAAGGAACTAGTTCGATCAGTAGACTCACCACGGAAGTGGCGGCTTCGGGATTATTGGTTTTTGTAACAAAATTAATCCTGTCTCTGGCATTCACTTTGAGAGGCGTGCTGAACGTGCTAACATTTGCGTGTTGATTCTCAGTCTTTTCGACGCTGTATCTCTTATCGCTCTCTACTCCATTCACCATGAGATTGACGACCGCTCTGTTATTCAAATCCGAGGAAGCCAGACTCATTCAAAGGATTTCACCTCCCAACGGCATGGGATATCCCACCTGGCCTTGTTTCGATCCACTACCTCCATTTCCAAAAGACCACTCAGCTTTTCCTTCATCTAAGGTGCCGGCCTCCTCGGCCCACACGGTGATCAATTGTCTAGCATATTTGACTTTCTCCACCACCGAAATCAGGGTGCAGGCATCCGTCATGTTCACGGGATCCGGTAAATTCGTGAGCACATGTCCATATCTTGTTGAATCCCACATTCAGATACAATTTCATTTCTCGTCTGTCAGACTTTCTCTGTTCCAGATCTACGTAGTGTTTGGTCGCCATGTCCTTGGGATTCGTGGGAGTGGCCACGTTCGTTATCTTGTTAGAATTGGCATTCAATTCCGAGTGCATTGTTTTCTGAACGTATCTATTTCTCAGGTGTTCGCTGAATCTCGCGTGAGAGTCGTCCGCGTATTTCTTGGTCGCGCATCCTTGGGATCTATGGGATTTGCGACATTCACCAAACATTTAGATTTCAGATCAAGATCGTCGGTCATGGTTTTATCCACGTAATTATCTAGCATGATTCGTTCGAAATCGGCGTTCCCCCTGTCGACGTATTTTTAAGTCGCAGCATCTGCGAGATCTATCGGCTCGGGAAGATTGTAGAGCTTCTTATCTTTCATGTTCAAAGGTTCCTCTCAAGGTTCGTATCTCCAAACGTAACATTTGTCCAAGTTGGCAACGTCGTAACCATCGTCGACTTCGAGCGTCTTCCTCTTCTTTCTTAGGTTGACTTTTTCGTCGTCACTTCTACCAAATTTATCGACTGGCATGTTGTTTTGGGATTTTTTTTTTTTTTTTTAAAATATATATTCAAAACGCAGTTTATTAAAAAATGAATTATTTTATTTTTATTTTTCGTTTTTATTCGATTAAAATTTTTTTAAATAATTTTTTATCTCTATATACTATAAAAAAAATCTCTCTCTAATGTAAATCATTGAGAATGTCTTGAAACCGATCTCCTTCAGACCATCTCTTGAGAACGTAGAGACACAGGTGACCACAAAACACTTGATCTGGTGATTGCACTCATTCCGTGTTGTAACGAACCATCGATTTGTTGAAATAGTTCTTTATTTCTTTCGGCGGCGAGATTCCGTAGCTGTCGAAATAATAATTCTTCTTCCCCTTCTTGAACCACGCCACCCAGTGAGTGCCTTCACCTGATAAATCGTCTAGATTTAAAATTCCGCATTCCGATTGTCGTGGTCTTCTCTTCGGCAAGGCATCTCTGGAAAACACACCTAGAAAATCTTTGATTTTCAAATCCTTCGCCACATTTGACAGATTGATGTTGGATAGGGGTTCGTTAGGTAAGACAACACCTTCTACGGATATCTCTGTTTTTTTATTCATAAATGCGTATATATTTTTTATTTATTTATTTTATTATAATTCACTAAAATGACGTTATTTTTTTTCTTTTTTTCTTTTTCTTTTTAAACTAACTCTCTCGATGTCTCTATCGATTTCCATAATCTCAAATCTGTCTAATTCCTCTTGATTCTCTGGAATCCTATCATCCTTACTCATATCTGGAATCCTATCATCCTTACTCATATCTGGAATCCTATCATCCTTACTCATATCATCTCTAATTAGATCCGCAATCCAATGTCCGCGTGCCAAAGTGCTTATTTTAACATCTAATACAAATCTCTTATCATCGTCAGCCATCAGCGAAATCTTGTTGACTATTTCGGTATACAAGTCATGATTTTTGCTTCGAATTGATTTCATAGTCTTATACACCGGACCACTTCCTAACAGACAATCTTTATACTCTTGGAAAGAGATGTTTTTCTTCACCACGCATGCTTTAACCCCTTTGCACTTCTTGATCTCTTCATCTTCTAGACGATAAGCATACAGTTTGGGTCTCAAGCCCACGAATTCGATGATTTGTTTACCGCCACTCTCGTCCTTAAATTTACCCAGCACCTTCTTGTTGTCATTCGATTGAATGTTGGACGGGTGATCGATGGGATAATTGCTCATGTCGAACTACGCAGCCACGTCCAGAGATATATCTCGGTAGACGTCTTTCATCTCTATCTCGTAAACTAAACTGTCCATGTTGGTGAACAGTAGTTTGGCTTTATCACCAAATTTTCGTTTGACGTAATCGTAGTGAAACTCATACATCAATCGCTGGCTGATATCTAATATGATCGGTCCGAGATAATACGGTTTGTCGAACTTCAGGTGCGTCTTTTGCATGTGAACGGCCACTAGATTTTTGTCGAATATGGTTCGGTGTTTGTAATTGGGTTTCACCACTAATTTTTTAGCTCTTTTCTCAGACGTGACGAGTCGAACGTCAGTTCTCTTCCTGATGTTTTCCATCGATTTACCGTACACGCAGTTGTTCATGAGTTTGAAGAAATCTTTATCGAAATCGTTCTCGGCTCGAATTCTGAGATTCGTGTTGAGATCGATGTATTTTTTCATCCAAGGCTCTTCGTCGAATCGAATGATGCGATGTATATCGACTAATTTCATCCCGTAATCGACGTATTGTTTCAAATTCGCACTGTAGACAACGTAGTTACGTTTGTTAAATAAATTGGGAATGAGTTTTTCCTCATCTCATTCGTTCGGTTCCATTCGTTCGGGAGCCAGCGGATAATCATTGTGTAGATCATGTAATTCTTCTGGATAGTTCAAATCGACTTCTAAAATGCAAGGATAGTCTCTCCATTTTTGCATCTCTTCAGGTTCCGTCACCCATTCGAAATTTCCAGTCGGTAAAGGATGACTCATAGCCCAACCGTACAGATTATTAGCATCCCAATACTGTATGTATTTATTCAACCGTTTTGAATCGAAACCTTCTTTCATGTAGGGATTGTTAGCTTCAGAATATCTGTGGGAGATCATCGAGACGCCACCTCGAACATGAGCAACATGTTCACGTCGGATAATATTTCTAATTGGACTTCGGTGGTCTTCAACAGGGTGTCCCACGCCAGACCGGGTGCAGTGAAATACCAAGCGGGATCCAGATCGTAATTTCGACCACAGACATCTCGGAAATTTTTGAACGCGTCTGCCAAGAGCAGAACGTCGGTCTTCAGATAGAGATTGTGATAATCTCTCATGGTTTTCATATCGAATGATTTCCACACGTTTTTGACGTGTTCATAATTCTCGTCGGAAATGTCGGATTCGTATAATTTTGAATAAAAATCTTCTTTCGAAAGGTAGTGCGGTGTCTTTGAATCTCTTTAGATCGTTCATGTAATTGTAAGGATAGACTCCTTTCCTCAACATGACGTCTACTCGTTCTCCGAAATGTTCACTCGTGATTTTAAATTTATCCTTGCTCATGTTATCGACTAATTTTTCCAGAGCCGTCGACATGAATTTAAAACTGTTGATGAAATGTATGCTTCTACGAATGGATTTCATTTTTTCTTCCAACGTATCTCCATCGATTACTCTTTTCTTCTTCTCCATGAGCTTCCATTTCGTGAAGGAAATGTATCTTTCTTTGCTGTTCGCGATGCAATTTAATTCTTCATGGGAGGTGCCAAGATTTTTCACGAACAGATGACTGTCGTAACCCGAGAGATTGTGAAATATCACCGGATAGAAAACGGCGTCTCGATATTTTAAATTACACTTGCTGTGAGCCAGACCGCGATACAGACCCGTGTAATGATTGTGGTCTCTGACCTTCTTATTTTCCTCCGAATTCTCATCGAACGATTGTCTGCATATGTGACATTCGGTGGCTATGTTATTTTCGTCTTGCTGCTCTCGCATGATGATCATTTTTGCCGGAGTTTTGAATTTGTCGTATAACATTTGAATTTTCGGTTCTAACTCTTCCACGAACCTTTGGGCCACGTCATCGTCTTCGCACTGTTTTGTGTAGGTGAAGGAACCCATGTCGTGTTGCGAGTCGAAAGCGCATTTCACGTAAATGCAATAGCCTGAAGGTATGTGTTTTTGATAACTTTCGACGTAACTTTGAAATGCGTTGGGTTGACAGGAACTCATTTTCGCGGTGAAACATTCGAAATCGGCGTACACAACGAATGGTACTTTTAACCTTCTATTGTGATTTTCAAACTTCACGATGGTGTTGGGTTTGGGCATTTCGACGGTGACACCTTGATTTTCGTTGCAATATTCCTGATGTTTCGCTAACGATTTTTTGCTCTGAAACATGTTCTTGCAGTTGCAACATAAACATATCTTTCCTTTATGTTTATTATTTTGTCTTGACAGTAATCGGCTCGGATGTTTAACCCAACAATAATGACGATTGTCACCATTTGAAATCAATAATAAAATAATCGTCTTTTCTCTTTCGAGAAACGAAGTCTGTCTGAGAGGATAGATTGTTCATTTTTCATCGTCGTATCCCAAGACATTCACCGCTATGGTGGGATTTTGAGCCTCGGAACGTTCGATGTGTTTTAACTCTGTTGGAAAAGTCACTCCGGTCCAATCAAGATTTTTAGAAGTCTCCTCGTAACAAGAAACTCTATCAGAATTCATTTTGACAGGGTATAAAGTGGAGGTGACTGCCCATTTAAAACACTGATCATCTTTATTTCTCACGTTGACCACGGAGTGTTTTTTAGCTAAGAAATACAGTAATTTCATGTAGGAAGACCCTTTCAACGAATCGTTTTCAGTTATATGAATTTCGAGTTTCAACACCTCATCGAACGTCCAATTACTACCTTCATGTTGATAATTCGTGAGAGACGTCAACATCTTGTCTTTCATCTTTTCGAAAACGTCTGATAAATCTGAACCTCGAAATATGGGTTCGGCGTTAGATCTGAAATATGCATTTTTCACGATGCTCTCGCCGGACTTCACGTCAATTTTATTCATCACGCAATGGAGTATCATCTTAATTTTTAGTCCCACGTTCATGTATTTGCGAAACAAATCCAATACTTTTTTCTTCACCTGTTCCATGAACAATTTCGGATCGATTTTTTTGAACGAGGGAACTACGTCGAAAGTTTTAAAAATGCCTTTGATTGCACTCTCCTGTTCTACAGGCTTCGATTGGAATAGTTCCATGACAAGTCATGCTACATATTCTTCTCCTTTCCCTTCGTCGATTGCTCATCGAATTTCGCTCGATATATCTCGTTTGTCTAGAATCTGAAGTGCATCACTTGTTCTCGTTTTAGTTTTTCTTTTCTTTTCTTTTGAAACTTGAAGTTCTTCAACGGCTTTTCGTTTAGTCATCTTCTTATTTTTCACAATCAAAACGTTTTTGGCTTTTTTCGACGTCGGCATTTCGATTCCTTTTACTATCTTTTTCTTCTTCTTCTCATTTTTCACAACCGATGCATTTTTTGATGTCGTTGCTATTGACATTTCATTTGCCTTTCTAGCGTTTTGCAAATATTCCTGTATGACTTCAATTTTTTTTGATTTAGTTCTATGATTTCTGAAATGTGGAATTTTTAATAGTTTACAAATCTCGTTTAACTGAGGTATGGTTTTCTCATTTAAATTTTCCATTTTTTATCTGTTTGCTCCATTTGTAAGAATATTTTTTTTTTTTTTCGAATTTTGTATTAAAATAATTTGTTAGAAAGTTTTGTTTTTTACTCTTTATATATAAAAAGATCTTTTTTTAATTTCAATTTTTTATTTAATGTGAAAAATATTTTTTTTTTTGGATGAAATTAATTAATTTTTTATGTTCCTTAACAGGAAAAAAATTGAATTAATGCGAGAAAAAAAGGATGTTAAAATTCAACTTTTTATTTATATATAAAGAGAAAAAAACTTTTACAAAAAAAAAATTTTACATTAAAGAAAATTAAAAATTAAAAAAAACAAAACTTTTCTTTATATATATATAAAGAGCAAAAAAAACCCCAAACTTTTTTAACAAATTATTATTTAAATACAAAATTTAAAATATACATTATTTGCAAGAATTCATAAAACAAAAAAAACAAATAATCAATCATGACAACAACACCTAAAAGATGCGAATTGAAATTGAAACGAGTCGAAACGTGTAAGAAATTCGGTTTTAAAATCTATAGATTACAACAACACGATCCCATCGAATTGAACAAGGTCAAGATGAAGGGCTTAGAGCACAAATACGACAAATATCGCATGCCTTTGAAATTGGACGAAGCCACGCTTGATTTGTTTTACGAGTACGAAGGCGATCTGCAGAATATCGTCATCGCCAAAGATAGAGAATTCGACAAGGTCGATTTGACGTTGCCCTATGGAAGTTACATATTTCCAAACATCTCACTCGAACTCATGAACAAATCGGGTGGTGAGGGCGCGTTGACCGAAGTAACAACACTCAAAAGAGTAAAGATAAACATTCAACACATTTGCAAAAAAGGAGAAAACACAAGTGTCAACATGCTAATAACGGACTTGGAAATATAAACAATAGAGAGATTGATTTTTAGCGAAGAAGAAGGAAAAAAAAAAGTAATGAGATCATCCTTAGATCTCATTACTTTTTTTTTTTTTTGTTTTCCTTCTTCACTATTACCCATATATTATAATAACGTTTCCTTTTTTCTTAAATTTCAGCATCGATTCTTCTTTTCTTTTTTTCTTTTTTTTGTGATATGCTACGTTTTTATAACAACACATGTGTTTATCTGAATCATAATTATGAACGATTGGTGTGCATCTCTTGGTAACACTTGCATCATTACCATTCTCTTCAGAAGGTAGTGGTGATGGTGGAAAGCGTCTCATTCTTTTCAATTTCAGCCATCTATCCCGATCTTTATTTAACTCTTTTATCACTTCTTTCCTAAGATATCCATCATTAGCATCTAATTGTTTTTCCACATCTTTTTCCCACACTATCTTGCGATATTCATCCTTAGCGTCTAATTGTTTTTCCACCTTTTTATCCATTTTATATATTATTTTATACTTTCTATGATTTATATTTTATATAATTATATAATTTTTTTATATTATAATAACATATTCAAAATCGGTATATTTTTAAATGGCGAATTCTCACCAAACAACAAACCCTTGCCGAGTCGCTCAACGTTCCGTCCACTCTTCAGATAGAGACTGTTTCCACTCAAAGAGTTGTCACCTCTAACGGGTTCTAGATACAATCCTTTACCACTGTCGTCTACGTGGACGCGACACATGGCTCCTCCCTTCTTCAAAAACAGTCTGCTGCCACCCATTAATTTCTCAGCTGCCGAACTCGCGAGTCCCGTGAGAGCTCCCATGCTGAGAGTCTTTCCGAGAAAGGGTAATGCCTTTGCAGCGAAGGGTAATGCTTTTGCGGCGATTCCTGCCAATAGCGGTAGGAAACTGCCTTTCATTCTCAAATTGTATTTCAATTGAGCGGGACTCAATCTCATCATCAACCCTCTTCCATCACGAATCGCTTTCTCCATCCTTTTGATTTGACTTCTGGTCCAGGCGATCGAATCCTGATCTTCGTGAGTGAATTTGAATCTCACCGCCTCGCCTCGAGTTGTTAATGCTCTCTTAAGTTTCTTCCTCTGTCCTGTGGATATGTTCACATTTTTAATCACGTATTCTGTCATAATTCTTTTTTTAAAATATATTTTCTTCATTTGTTTTCTTGTTTTAATGATAATTATATATATTAAATAATTTTTGTAAAATTAATATTGCGTTTATTTTATTTTTGTTATTTATATATATACACAATATTTTTTTTTTTTTGCTTTTATACTTCTCTTATGTGAAATCGTATCGTCACCCTCTCTCCGAGAAGATCTAACAGTTCACCATTTTGATCCGTCAACATGGTTTTGAGACTATACAACGTGTCTAAAATCACCGGTAAATAAACTAAATTTCGAGGTCGCTCCACGATCTTATAACCCGGGGACACGTTTGGAAAGAAGGAATAGATCGTCCGTTGAGCGCTACCATTCACATAGCTTCCAGCAATCACATCCACGTTCACCAGAATGCTATTGACTGTGAGAATGTCAACCGTATTTTCAGATGCCGCTTGGTCTTGATACATCTTTCGATCGAATCCCAACATCTTGCCTATAGAATCGTCTGTGTTGAAATCCTCTCGAAAATTATCTTCCAAATCCAACATCGTCTGTAAGGTATTAGGATTGGGAGCAAGTCTCATCTTGTTGCTTCCCTTTCCATCCATCTTCATTCGCGTCTGAATGTAATTGTTCAAATCGTCTATGTCGTAACTTCCTTTGGAAATTCGAATCTCCAACCAACCCACTCCGTCGGAATACTTGAATGAGTTATTCTTTTCGGTGACATTGGGAAAGGAATAATAAGTCTCCAGATTCACCAACACCATCTCGTATCTTTTCTCTCTATTCAATTCGATGAAAGGTTCGAATTTCGTCACGAATCGAGTCGATCGCCACACACCACGATTTGAATGGATTGTTTTGCAGCCGTATTCTCGGCTAGCCGTTCTAACAATTCTCCTTGTTCGAACATTATATTTTAATTTTATTTTTATTTTTTCAAAACTAATTATTTGAAGATTTAATATTTTCTAAATTTTTTTTATTTTCACGCTCTATCTTATTATTATCAGAAACATAAAACTTGTCGAATCCGCACCGATATTTTCCACGATTAAATTCGCTAGTCAAATCGATCACGACGAAATCGTAAAGTCCTCCATCCCAAACCCTCTTGCAGAATCTCCTGAATTCCGCCACGCTCATGTCGTTTGCGACGTGATCGCTATAGATGTGATTGAGATTCTTGAGATCTTGGTGAAAGAGACATAGAAAATTAGCGTTCTCCCTTATCGTCTGTCTGGGCAATCGAAAATAATTCTGCGACGGGTAGAAACAGTCCACGTTGCTGTGTCGACCCCTAATGTAATACGATTCGCATCGGTTCTGTCTCTCCAAAAGCAGATCGTCGAAAATCATGAGATTCTTATCTTCCGATTTCAATTCTCTAGGATCCGGAACGTCGCTAACGTTCTCATAAAATCGACACTCGACGTTTGAAGATGCATTTCTCTTCATCAATTCCATCGCCGCACCGTTCAAAATGGTCGAAAGAGGAGCTTCGCTTTTGTCGAATTCCTCCCTACTGTCAAAAGATTCTGGCTATGACGTCCTTGGGCAATCTACGATCCATGCACTCTCCAAGCAATCTGTATTCGGGTTGAAACAAGCTCTTGCCAAACACAAACAATCTGTCGTAATCCAACCAGTCGGGTCGGGACAACAGATTCATCAACAGATTGGTCTTTCCACAATTCGATTTTCCCACTATCAAGCCTCTTATGCTTTTGGGAAAGAACTCGTTATTCGACCTCTTGGTCGTGGCGTCGTTCCAAGACATATCTTTAATGTTCATCTTTGTTTAGTTTTTGTTTGTTTGTTATTTTAGATTCTTTCAAACACAATTTTTATGTTTTTTTCAAACTCAGTTGTTTTAATATTATTATTTATTTATATTACACCGTCGCAAGTTCTCTTCAATCCGGATCCACTCGTCATTTTGGCTAAATCTTGTATGGGTACCACAGCATCCTTAAAATCTTTCCAACTTTTCGGCGTTCGCTCTAACGCAGCTCGCCGGTGGACTGATCAACTTGTCGATCAACGCGTCGGCTGCCCTCTTGCCAGCCACAGAAGCTATCCTACCACTGGTTTCGGAAGCGGCTTTCTTACCAGCATCCAAAGCCGTCTTCTTACCGACCTCAAAGGCGGTCGATGCGAGTTTTCTACCCGCATCGCTCGTGAACGCTCGCATTATAGCATCGACGATGCCAGAACCGCCTTGAACGTAAGTTCTGACGTATCCCCTGTTCTTTATCACCAACATATTTTTATTTTATAATATATTTTGTTTTTCACTGGTAAATCGTTTGTTGTTTAAATACTTTTATTATTCTAGTGTAAAAATTTACTGTTTTTATTTTATATATTTTTGTTTGTTTGTTTGTTTCTCTCCACTTATTATATATACATCAATCCTTCAATTCGTTCATCAGCCTTTTATAATGGTTTTTATTCAAAACCTTCTGTCTTAACAATTCGTCACATATGCTAACTATCTCATTATGTAATCCTGTGTTACCAGCGCGTCTACTCGCCATCAACAATCTCAATCTCTGAGACAGAGCATCAGAATCGCTCGGAAGAAAAGTGGTTTTCACCCCTTCACCAGTCACTGATTCGACGAACTTCTTATTCATATCCCATATGGGTTTCACCACTTTCGTCCACTTGTAACCTCTGTTGGCTTTGGTTCTAGTCTCTCTGGCATCGTTATTTTTTCAGCATGGCGTGGGTCTGAACCAGAATGTCGCCGTAATTGTCGAAATCCTGTTCCGTGTAATCTCCAAGCTTGTCGAAAAGGAGCAATTTGCGCAGTCCAGGAGTTAATTCGTACCTATTCGAACCGACGATTAAATTATCATCATCCTCTCGCACTTCTGTGTCGCCCACAAAAGTTCTACCGTCAGAATCCTTATAAATTCCATACAACAGATCTCTCTTACCACCATCCTCAGATACACAACGCTGTCAGTGGTGATAGTCGAAGCTGTTTCATCGCTCTCACTCACGTCGGTTTCTATTCTCATAGGAATGTAATCCGGTGTAGATTGAAAGAAATACCGATTTCCAAAACTACCGGGCAACGAACCCATTCTCAAAGAACTCTCTTTTATGGGTCTCAATTCTTCGACTATCTCCTTCTTGCTTCGCTCTTGAACATCCGTCACAGGTTTAAATATTTTTGTGGTTTCGCGTCTGAGTTCCATCTCTCCGAGACGTCTGCTTCTGTCAGCCGGGGGGGGGGGGGGGGGGGGGGCGGTGGCTCGGTAGGTAGAGGTGCAGGCTGCAAGCCGAGAGGTCATCGGTTCGAATCCCACCTGCGGCAACCGCGTTGTGTCCTTGGGCACGACACTTCACCCCCATTGCCCACGTGGGGACACGGTGGCGCTGTGTACTAAGGCGTACTGCACGTCGATGGTGCACCTGTCTTCAACCAATGCTAACTCTGCTTGTGTGGAGTTGGTATGTTGGGGAGCTGACAGTTTCTCGCCGTTGCTCGGTGGTTCTCTCCGGGTACTCCGGCTTCCTCCACCTGTAAAACTGCCGTGGTCAGGCTTAGCCATTGTGCAGAAATATGTGACCTTAAACACCAATAAATAAATAATAAATTCTGTCAGCCGATTGAATGCTCTTCTTGGCACGTTCATATTCGCCTAAAATTTGATCTCGACGTTTAGCATCCATCTGTAAACACATTTTTCGTTTTTAATTGTTAATGTTCCTTTGAGTATGCTAATGTGAGTTATTTATTATTTTCAAAATTAAATGTATAATTATTTTTTTATGTTTTAAGTAAATGAAAATCTTCTGTCTTTAATATAATAACTAAAAAAATTCATATCTCAACTCAGTGTTGAACTGGGAAAACTTGAAAAGTTTGAAAGTTTAAGCACATGACAAACCGGTTTCTGATTTAACGCATTTGAGAATAATTTACGTTTGTTAAAAGGATTTTCATTCATATCTCAAAATCATTCACTCAATGTTGAATTGAGAAAACTTTGAAAAAGTTTAAAAATTTTAGCACATAAAGAAACCGGTTTCTAATTTAACGTTAAAAGGATTTCATTCACATCTCTGAACATTATCACGAATATATTAAAAATTTACCACTCAAACCTAATTGAGTGGAAAAAATGCGTTTTATTATCTATTATTAAAACGATCCATTAAAACGAAAAACCTTCATTCACACCACAACAAAAACATGAGTGTCAATTACGAACTATTTTTTTATTTGATGAAACATTCCATAAAGTGATTTATTAAAATTTACTTCACAAAATTAGCATTGGATTTGTAAAAAGGAAGACGTTTTTCGTCTCTGGTCGTGACCCCACCCCCACATAAAATGAAAAATGTCATTTTCGTAATGTATTCATCGAGCCTTCATATCAGTACCTCACATGCCTGGATTTGTATAAAGAACGACGTTTTTCGGCTCTGGTCGTGACCCCACCCCACGACGAGGGGTAAAATTACGATCTTCTTAATCCACTCATCGAGACCTTCAACTTGATAGGTCACGTGACCACCTTCTCGAAACTTAGATTTTTCTGATGGGCGTGACCCCCACCCCCACATAAAATGAAAAAAACGTCATTTTTGTAATGTATTCATCGAGCCCTTCATATTAATACCTCACATGCCTGGATTTGTAAAAAGAAAGTCGTTTTTCGGCTCTGGTCGTGACCCCAGCCCACGACGAGGGTTAAAATTACGATCTTCTTAATCCACTCGTCGAGACCTTCAATTTGATAGGTCACGTGACCACCTTCTCGAAACTTCGATTTTTCTGATGGGAGTGACCCCCACCCCCACGACGAGGGGAGATAACATTGTATGATTAAGTTTATGAGAATCAAGCAATCTGATTGGTTAATTAGCGTTATGAACGTGAAGTGATTGGGTGATTATTTATTTCAAGCTCTTCAAGCTTTTGGGCATCAAAAAGTGGTTTGCGGGTTCAGTATCACCTCTTTCCACGTGTCGTACATAAGTCGATTTCTGATGTAGAATCCACAAATGGGTTTCCGTGTACGCCTCCTTAGGGATTCAGTGTTAAAATCGTGTACAGATACGGATGATACAGAATCCGCAAACCACTTTTTGATGATGATTCAGAAACCGCAACACGTTTTTTGCTCGCGATTTTAACACTGAATCCTATGGGGGCAACCCATTTGCGGATTCTGTATCAGACGGTGCACCTTTTTTTCCTTAAAATTTCATACATTTTTTCACTCTTGAGCGATGTGTATATAGACTCCAGTGATGTAGAATCCGCAAAGCGGATTCTGTATCACCATAAAAAACGACAAATCGTGTACCTGTACACTATTTTAACACTAAATCCTATGGAGGTGTACATCGATGTACGTGTACATGTACGAAATTGTGTACAAGTGATACTGAATCCGCCTTTTATACCTACTCGTGTGATGTGTACACATTGTGCACTAGCACACAAAAAACATCTAGGATAGTTAGAATACTTTATTGGGAGACCGGGGAAATCCTAACATAGACAGGACAGGCCAAGTAATGGCGAAATTAAGCTATGGAATAGACCGGGTTATGCAGAAAATCAAGAATTCCAAAGAAATCCGAACTGGTAATACAATTGTCGGGTTGTTTGTGATAACTATAACCTGGGATTTGGGCAAATCCGTACCAGAAAAGTTCTCTAGGTCAATCGAACACACCTTATAGCACTACGCGCTACTCTTATTAGTCCAACATGGGGCTTCGCTAAGTCCGTTTCGGCAGTTTTGGATGGTTTTTTTTTGTTGATGATTTGGGGTCATTGTCGCGTCTATTTGGGTAATTAGATGCACCCCAGATTAATTAAACACACCATTCGAGCCCACTCCATCCCCTTAGAGAGTTTTTAGGTCACATAGCAACCACGTGCCACCACGGAAACCAACATTTTCTCAAAGAGTGAGACATTTTTGTACATTAAGAGGTGAGTTCTAATTCCTCTTGTGTCAAATCAAACTGATTATAGAACCGTTACCAGCTTCGGTGGCCAAAGAGTCAAAGGTTTCAGATAATTCCATTCTTTCCAGTAGAATAATGTTTGAATTTTCGTGGAAGCATAGGTATGAGCTTCTGGCGCTGTCAAACCCTTTGATTAAGTACCCTCATACCTCCAGAACATCCTAGTATGAGGGCAATTAAGTGAGAGCAGACAAAGAAGAATTGTATTGTATAGGTCACCGATATGATATTGGTCTTACATGTACAAAATTCTCATTTAAGTCTCCAATACAGGCTAGGAGTGCAACGTTTTTCAAATACATTAACAATATCAGAAATGCCAATTTGCTCCATTGACCTACCCATGACCATTTGATTGTCTTTGAATCGTATATTGGTTTTTTGAGAGCCCACATGATCATTGATTCCAATTTTATATCAAATTGTAAGTTCGTAAATGTTAAGATGGATGCGTTGACGCTTTAACCTCATGTTAATGAATACGATCGTTCATTTTAACGTTTTCCACTGTAAATGAGCAATTCTATATTGAAGAAGTGGTAATGGTGTATGGGGGTTGAGGTGTGGGGAATAACATTGAGCCTGAACCGGTCTAGAAGACGCCGCAGTTGTCTCATGAATGTTTTGTCGGTTGGCGTATATCTGTCGGAGGTAAACTTCCAGTGGTTATCCAGAGATGGCACGCGGCTATGCACTGCATCGCTAATTGTTGTCAGAAATTGTATTTCAAGATCATGCAGAATCTAATGGAATAGGTTTAACACATTCAATCCTGTTTTCCTAAACGGCATCGTAATATGTTCCTAAACAGTGACGGATCCAGGATTCTAGGTTGGGGGTTATGGCACATTTCGATCATGGGTCATGATGTTCAGACATTTTCCGACGCGCGTAGCATCGAGTTAACCCTTTGCCCAACGTAACGGCCAAAACCGGTCAGCGCTATTCTCAAAAATCGCTAATTAATTTTAATTATATTTTCATTTTTTTCTCAAAAACATAGGTTATGACCCTCTTTGGAACGAGGTCGTCGAGCTCGTTCCAGTGAGGGGTCATAACCTATGTTTTTGAGACAAAAAATGAAAAAAATTAGTTATTCAAGAATTTTGTTTGCAAGTGTCTTCTGCTTTTCATGTTAGGTAAAGGGTTAAAGGCGAGCATGAGAGATGGTATCCTATTCTCGTCGGCGTCGGTTCCGGGTGCTCCTCGCTGGAAATGTTGGAAAATGAAGAGCAGCCGAGAACGAGGACGAACAATGTGTAGAACGGGCGTTACGGGCCCTGCAAGCGCCGAAGGCGCGAAGCGATAAGCGGTGGGAAGGGGGATTCTTCCCCAGAAAATTGTTTTGAATTAGTGCTAGGAGCATTGTCCTGTATTTTCTTGACAATATCTACTCAATTATTTCCTTATAATTTGAGTTATTTATTACCTGTATTTCTGTGTGTATGGTGCATTTTTTTTCTCTCCAAATATCGTGACTACCACGACGCAGGAAAGACCGATGGAAAACCAACAAACTGGAACAAGTGTTTTTTTTATATGAATGGAACCTGGTCAGTAATGCAACCACGTACTCTTGCCACCAGCGTCGAATGCCCGTACCTACTGCCTATTTCACACGACTTTCAGCTTTTTAAAACACCCAAAATCCCGGGGTAGTTACCCCCCCCCCCCCCCGGCGCTAGTGGGAAAATGGAAGGTTAGTGTGGCGCTCCGCGACCTTCTTAGCACAAGACCGCAGTTTCTACCAGTCCAAATATTCCACCTATGTTATACAGACTCATTCAAATTGTGAATAAGGAAGCCAATTCGTAACGACTCACAGATGTGCATGAGCTCTAGCTGTATTTATGGGGTTCCCGTGGAAACTCCGGGAAGTGAAGAAGTGCCTGTTTACTGTGGTAAACAGGCTCTATTTCACTGGTAAAATAGGACCCAGTCACCAATGCTTGGATGGGAGTCCTCTAAGATGAGCAACATGGTATAAACGATTGCCTAAACTTGTCTTCATATATCCACGGTACGGTCACGATTAGCTATGGTGCAGAAATATGTGTCCTCAAAGACCAATAAATAACTGAACAAATAAATAAAGAGATAATTCATGGGGTACGGTATTATTCACCATAGCGTCCGTGTATTATCGTGGATATATAGAATATAACCATAGTAGCTTGGTGTGTACCAAATGTTCACCACGTGTGGTGAAGTGGCGTTAACCACGAGCCTTCGGCGCGCGGTTAAACCACTTCACCACGAGTGGTGAACATTTGGTATACCAAGCTACTTTGGGTATATTTTATTTATACCATGATCGTCAGATTATTAAGAGTCGCTATTATTTTTTCTCGATTTTACTGAGCAGCAGCCGTACATACGTGCGAATTTGTTTTTGTTTACATGAGCATCGGTGGGCGATACTTCCTCTGTCAATTTTATCAACGAAACGAAATAGAAAAAGAAACAGGCCTTTTTATTTTCATAACATAATAACATATGGGTGCTTTATGAACATGAGACAATGCATGTTTGTTAATTTTGGGTGTTTTATGGAGTAAACTCATTTAAAAACGCAGTAAATAATTGCCACTTTCATTTCACTCTTCGCGAGGCGACGTGCGATAAATTTAGACAAGTTCGCACTCAGGTTGACGTCACCAAAGGTCAACTTGGATGTAGTTCCACTGAGGTGTAAATTTTAACTACTGAAATCCCATTGTTCACCACGGTTGGTGTATAAAGCTAAAATTGTCATAGGCTTTTCATATATAGTAGAATAGGTAATCATGGTATAAAATACCGTGTCCATTGGTATCAGTGGGTGTGAAAAAGTAATGACGTACTAAAAATAAGATGGACGCGGGCTGAGTGCGCCCATTTAGAAACTCACCCCCACCCCCACCCCACCCACCCACCCACCCCCACCCCACCCCCACCCCCCTCCTCTGCTAAAATAAAGGTTTCAGAGCTTCCATTATACAAACTAGTGGTTTGGACTAGTTTCATTGTGAATCTTGTGGACTGGCTGAACAGCCACTACTTTTATGAACAGACGAGTGACTATACATTCTGATGGTTCAGGCCATATTACGTCACATCGCTTGCCAGTCAAGCTATAGAATTTACACTGAATCTGGCCACTGAATCCTGCACATATAGGGGCTGCAGGAGCATTAAACATATTTCATATTTAACCGACTGTTGCACCAAAGCAACTTCATGTAGTGCCGTGATTTTAATCAACATACGTAATTAAACTGAATGATTTACCAGTTTTAATATAAATTATTTGCAATCTATATTGGGAATTTCTATATTTTTGGTTCGAATGGATTCCACTTGTTTATTGCGCAGTTATGTTTTAAAAGCGATTCATGAATAATTTAGCTGCATTTTTTATTTTTTCAACTCAGATAAATTGCAACTCTATAAAAAGACACTTTTAAAATTAGCAGTGACAGCCCGTTAGATATATCCCATAATTCTAAAACACAACTTAATCCCCATCTACTCCTCAGACCAATTAGTGTCATCCACTGGAGTAACAGCGTACAAGAATTATATATGAGCACACAAGGAGAAAGTGCTAAGTTCGTTTTACAGAGGTGAATATGCAGCACAATGCTTTTTAGGATCTCTTCATTCAAACCCTTGTAATGTTTTCTTTCACATTCTCATGGAAATGAAACGAAAAGTGCACAAAAACAAATAGGAAAAAAATGTTATAATCTATGGGCGCAGGATTGAACTGTTTGTGATAGCTGGTTTATGTCTACATAGCATCATTTTTAGCTTAACTTGACAAAATCAAGACAAGCTATTGCCATCACGTGTGCGGAAGTCTGTTAGTCCGTGAGTCTGTGAGTCTGTTCACGCTTTCCTTTAGCACAGGATACGATACACCCCGTAGTTCTAGTCCGATCGTCACGGAATTTCATATGCAGGTTAGAGGTCATCTCTAGATGAGAACGTCCACTTTTGGTTGCGATCGGTCAACCGTGATGGCTTCCCGAGCCCCAAACCCGAAAATCTTTAGCACAGTCTACAGGTCGTATTTATAAAGGGATTTCATGGCAACTTGGAAGGATGACTACATATAAGATCGAGATGAGAACGTCCCCTTTTGGTCATGATCTGTCAACCGTGACGGCTGTCCAAGCCAGAAATCCCAAAAACCTTTAACACAATCTACAGGTCATATTTAATATGGAGGGATTTCGTTGTAACTTGGTAGGATGACTCCATATGATGTCTAGATGGTCGTGATCTGTCAACCGTGACGACTGCTCGAGCCCAAAACCCGAAAACCTTTAGCACAGTCTACAGGTCGTATTTTTGGAGGGATTTCATTGTAACCTCCTGGTAGAATGACTCCATATAATGTCTGGAGGAGAACGTCCCCCTTTGGTCGCGATTGGTCAACTGCGACGGCTACAGGGGCCCATCGCCCGAAAACCTTTAGCACAGTCTACAGGTCACATTTATGAAGGGATTTCATTGTAACTTGGTAGGATGACGCCAGATAATTGTGATTGTTTTTGTGACATAGTAACTTGATTCATATTGGGATTTAATAATCTTGAACAGTTTACCTTTCATTCCAATAGCTTCCATTTTTCTGGACAATATCACTCTATCAACAGAATCGAACGCATTTCACATAAGTCCAGATACAATTATTTGAAAATCTGAACACCCTCTCGCTGCGTGATTGGATGATGCGTGTATTCAGATTCTCAAATAATTGCATCTGAACTTTTGTTCAGATACAGTTATTCGAGAATCTGAATACACTTTTCTTGATCTACGTTTCACAAACAATGGGAAACTGGTCATGGAGCAACAAGGATTGGACCAAAAAGGCACGAAAGTACTAGAAGTCCATTAAATGATTTCAAACAGAGATGGTCATCCACGATAACGGTTCTTAGGAAACCTTTGGATTCACTTATTTAGCCTATTCGCCTTTATGGAAGAGAGATATAAGCGTCTGAAATAAATGCCGCCCATGACGATAAAGTCCCATGCAAACACGTTCGTCTACAGTTCTATAAATGCTTATTCGTGACTAACAGGAAAGCATTCACTCATGCAGCGAGAGTGGAATTGGGTGGATATCCTATCCATATAGAGGCTACAATACAAATGATTATATATGTAACGAAATTATTCCAAACATGATCGCCAACACTGTTGACGGAGGCTAGATTTGAATCTGAAAATTATACACTTCCAGATTCAATGATTTCCAGATAACATGGCCTTGCAGATAAATACGGTCGGGCAAATCACCCAGATAATCGAATAACAAATCGCTACGACTAGAAAACTGATGCAATTCTAGAAAAAAAACAACATCTCAATATCTTCCTAAAGGATATTTACAATGATCGTAAGAAGGCTGGGAAAAAGGTTCGACTTACAGACAGGTGCATAGACAGGATTCTATAATAGGGGTGCCCTATACTCTAAAAAAATCCCAGGTATTCCAGAGTACCAAATGTGGCACTCCGCTCGCTTGTCACGATAGAAGTTCCCAAATACAAGTACTACAGAATATCAAAGGGCATTTGGTATTCCAGAATACCATAAGTGTTGGTTCTCTATAGTACCGAGATTGGTACTATAAGATACCAAAACATTTTTGATACTCCAGAATACAAAAAAAATACTGGTTGTCAGAATACCAAATATACTGGTTGGGTTCTTGGGTACTCTAGAATACCAAATATAAAGGCCCCCTTAAGTACAATCGATAAAACTGAGAAACTCCAGAATATCAAACCAATGTGTTTTGAAAAAACAAAATAGAGATTTCTGCTCAGCTGAAAACGAAGCTTCTTCTATGGCAAAGTGATCCTCACAGAATTGAATGCTATGAAACTGAGCTGGCTCCTCTTCATCTCATGAGAATACATGAATGCCAGTATACATGAGTATCTTTTGACCACGCTTCCACTGTAGCAAATCAGGGAGGCAACCCTCTCCCTAAATGATAAACTGGCACTTTGGTACTCGGCGCGCATATTAGAAGGGGAGGCTATTAAAAATCAACATTAAAGGTTTTCCAGGATCCCAGGTATTCCAGAAAACTAAAGGAGAACCTGCATTTTTCTGAGTGTAGCCAGTTTGGGAGCATGATATGTGTGTGTGTGGGCGGTAGGGGGGGGGGTGTAGGGGGCTCCCCTATTCTTAACTGGGACGCCCCCCCCCCCCGGTTTTTACCCTTCCTCCCACATCCCTTGAAGGGAACTTAGAGGAGGGGGTAACATCCGGAGCGCCCTAGTTAGGACTAGGTATCCTACCCCCCAAGAAAATTTTGCAAAATTCAGTGCTCTAAGAGTGTAATTATAGAGTGTGAAGCCCTATATTGTAGATCATTTTGGGGGCTATATATCTTATGTGAAAGTTGCACGGGGGCCAATGTTGTTTTTTTGGGGGGGGGGGGCAGAGAAAATTTTAGAGGGTTAACCCCCTTTCCCCACATCCACCCCCTTTGATTACGCTGCTGCTGACAGAGCTCAGCGAATGGCACAATAGGTTATTACGTTTACGTATAACCAATCACAAGTTGAGAAAGGTAAAGAGATAAGATAAGAGATAAGATAAGAGATAAGATAAGAGATAAGATAAGATATAAGATGAGATAAGAGATAAAATAAGATAAAGATAAGAGATAAGATAATTTAATTTAATTTCAATAAAACATCCATATGGACAGATTGCATAACAAAGATGAACATATACATATAGAAAAGAACATACATATATATGAATTATAATTCAAATACGTGACGGGTAAATCACAAAGTGCAAACGATTATAAAATACTTAGCAGCAATTGCCGGGTATCAAAGAACTGTCGGATTATGCTGCTAACTTTCAATACAACTTCTGGACAATTATTTGATATAATTAGATTCATTTGTTCATCTATATTTAATTCACCAAAGATCGTATGATATCTTTACATGGTGTCAAATAATATAGTTCTTAATTCAACAGATGCAGGACACTCCATTATGAAATGTTTCTCATCTTCAATTTTTTCCATTGAACAAACACAGCATAACCCGTTTTCAAGTTCAATGGGAGGCTGATGATGCCATCCCTTTTCGATATCAAGGCAATGATTACCTATTCGGAGACGGATGAATATGGATGGACCTATCATCACTTGAATTCATATACACACGATATGGTTCAAGCTCAAAGTTGATCTTCAAGAGACGATATATGCTTGGTTTGCTCTTATCCGCATGTATTTGAACATTAAAATCATTTGCTTTGCGTAAAGTTCATTTCTGTATGCTGATACATTTATATTACAGGATTCTAAACTATCACCACTAACATGCGTGTATTAATTCCCAAAAATTCTAAAGTTTTGAAAATTGATTTGTTTGAAGTTAGATTCATGTGTTCGGTAGCAGCATTTTGCAAAAGTATGTTACTTGAGACTGATGCTAATTTGTTAACGTAAGATGCCACACGACAAAGAATATCAGTGTATAATGGGTAACTACCCAGTTCAGCCCAAACAGCATTATTGCATGCATGTTTTCCAACTCCTAATAATTGTTTACAAAATTTAATGTGTAGTTGATCACAGTCAAGACGATTAGTATTCTTCTCAGTTACTTCCATACCCCATAACTCACAACCATATAAGGCAACGGGCTTTATTAGTTTGTGAAACATTTTCAGAGAAGTTCCGACACTAAGCTGGACAGTTCTATGACAAGCGCTAAGTACGGAAACATTGTTCTCCGACCTTTCGCACTCTGTTCAGAAATTGCTTGAGTGAACGTTCCTGAATTTTTGAACATTATTCCAAGATAATTATATGCATCAACATTTTCTAAGGGGTTGTTATTTGTAGAAAATGTAGGGTCTCGTTTTGCTGCTCGCGCCCTAAATACCATGCATTTTGCTTTCTTCGTATTAATAGATAATGCATTAATGTGGGTAAAATTTTGTAACTTCTCCAAACATCGTTGAAGACCGCCAGAACTATCCGACACTAATACACGGTCATCCGAAAACATGCTGTGATTAACGGACACGCCACCTATTTTAACTGGATCACAAGTTGCATAGAAGGGACGTTCGATATCATCTATGAATATTTTAAATGAGTTGGGTGATAAAATACATCCCTGGCGAACACCTATTGTTGATAAAGCAGGCGGCCCTCAACCTTTGATTGTTTTTGTGACATAGTAACTTGATTCATATTGGGATTTAATAATCTTGAACAGTTTACCTTTCATTCCAATAGCTTCCATTTTTCTGGACAATATCACTCTATCAACAGAATCGAACGCTTTCCGAAAATCGACAAAAGCAGCGTATAATAGTTTACCTGAGCATTTATATTTCCGAATAACTGTGTCAAGTACAAAAGGACTGTCAATCGTGTTTTTCCCGCTACTGAATCCAAATTGATTCTGACTAATTATATCATTACTATCTAAAAATGTAACTATCCTTTGTTAAAAATTTTATTGAAGAGTTTGCCTACCATGGAACTCAATGCAATAGCACGATAATTATTCGGATCATCTCTTGATCCCCTTTTTTGTATCAAGCTAAGCATAGGCTCACTCCATTCAACGGGATAATGGTTAGTTTTGAAAATGATATTGAATAATTTCACGAATTCATCAATGAATAGAGGAATAATCAACTTAAGGAGTTCATTAGAAACCTGGTCAGAACTAACTTACTTGCCGTTTTTAATTGGCGAACAATATTCAGAATGTCTTCCGAAGTAATTAGGTCGTTATTTAAAGGTGTTTTAATATCACCAATGGTCCGTGTATCACTTATTACGCGTCCATTTCCTTGTTCATCTGGAATAAAAAGTTTACGAAAGAATTCAACACTTCTGTCAGGATTAGTCGCGTCTGTATTACTTGAGTTCTGTCTCAATTGCACTATGATATTCCAATATTTTTGGGGGTCGTCTGACTCGAAGAGTGCCCAGTTTATTGTGGAGATCAGTAAAATATGAGTTCTTCTTAAGCTTTAATTCTCGTTTGTATGTTTTCTTAACCCTTTACCCAATGCAGACGATATCAAAATTTATTATTTTAAATATCATTTTTTTTAATTTTTCAAAAAATTTCAACAAAACCATATCATGTGACCCCTCGTTGGAACGAGCTCGACGAGCTCGTTCCAACGAGGGGTCACATGATATGGTTTTGTTGAAATTTTTTGAAAAATAATATTTTTACAACTGCTGAATTTGCATATTACGCGGGCGGATGCGGGTGATTCGTTGGGTAAAGGGTTAATTGAGTGATACTTGATTCTCAGTTGTCTATCAAATGGGTAACTCCTCATATTACGAACAATTTTGTCTAAGCTTTGTTTCAATTCTTTACATCTGTTGTCAAACCATTTTCTTTTTCGGTTATTTTGTGTTTTGGCTTTTTCGAACAGGCGTGCTAATTACTTCGTTGTGATTTCCGTGAATTCTTTCACCGCAGTTATAGAACCTTTTGGTTCCGATTTATATGGTTGCATTCTGAAATTCATCAACTGTTGACGACATGCTGATGAGTTTATCATATCCAACGCTTTTTGGGTACTTAAGTCATCCATTTTAACATGACACGTTGTTTCTTGTATTGATATTTATTAATTTGGTTCTCCCGATAACTGCATTGAAATTTGAGATGTAAAACCAACTGACGGTGATCGGAAAACTGAGAAGGAAGTCGAACGCAAAAATAATCAATGGAAGTTAAAAATCTTTCTGTGATAAGAATGTAGTCTACAACACTTGCTCCATTATATTGATAGCTCGTAAAGTGACCGAGTCGATCACCAGGCGCCTGGTCATTTATTATTCTAACACCTGCTCTCTGACAAAAATGTATAAGCTGTCTACCGAAGGCATTCACCTTATCATCCATATTGCAGCGCAAGCTAATATCCTCTGACATATTACAACTATTCATAGGTAAGGCTTCATGTTTATCATTCTCAATTGATATATGATCCGACAATTTCCCCGTACGAGAATTAAAATCGCTACCAATAATAATCATTTTGTTCTCATCATGTTTCAAAAGTGAATTTTCTATTTCATTAAATAAATCTTTGTCTTTATTTTTGGTTTTCCAGAATGTAGAATGGCTTGGCGGTATATACAGCGACACAAAAACGATATTAGATGAGAGGTTAAACATTTCCCCGGAAAATTAACGCATATAGCAATTTCACTTACAGTGTAAATTATTTACGATAAATCTGCTGAATTTACTCTCATAGTAAAATACGATACCCCACTTCTGTTTGTGGTCGTCATTGTGGAACATTTGTATAGATTCATAACCTGGAATATCGATGTCATCATCTTTCTGGTGCCAAGTTTCTACAAGTGCAATAAATTATTAATTACATTAAATTAAAAAATATGGGGTCATTAATCTTATTATACGCCCTTTGTGCATTCCATTCCAAGACGTATATCTGTGTCAAGGTGATATCATATTTTCGATAATCTTTCTCACTCGGGCTAACTGTAAAACGTAATGATAGGCATATGACGGACCCCGAAAACCAATTTGTCACTTAAACAGACCAGCAATATTTCAAGCGCTGCTAATTAAGCATGGAATTTTATGTCCATTACCGCATTTCTGTTTAACGTCATAATGGGAGGTCTGATAAGAGATTAAAGCGAGGAAAGATCAGTGTTCTCCCGTAGTCATTATCTGCGTAATTATGGCCAGTTAATAGGCAATTGTTGTAAAAACAGTACACCGCACATGTTCTGGACACACACCCATATTACGCATCTAGCCTGTCACCGAATGTCAGGATATACCGAAATGCGAGTATTTCAAAGGAACTTTAAACCGAATATTAATTAAGATAGATCTAAGCGGCCAAGTTCAAGATAAGCCATTAAACTGAGAATTAATGTTCTGGCTATCGAAATAAAAATCGGGGGATTTCTCGAAAATTTCATTCCAGTCTGAAGGCGTGTAAGACTGTGCGTCGAGGCGAGTAGCTAGGGATGTTCCATGCTGTAGGTTAAAGGAGGTGCCGCGACGGTGCGAAAGTAAAGGCACGTTGTAGTGTAGGGGAGCCACAGGCCTCATATTTAGAATAGGGGCAGTCGCGGGTCAAGTCGGTGGCCACATATGCGAATAGGATCAGAAACACGAAGTATTTCTGATGGAAGTCTTTCGTGATGTCTGTCTTCACAATTTTCTGATATAATATTTTGGAGACTTTGTTTGAACTGTACATTGCTCTTCTTCAGAATTCATCTCTTCAGTCTCAAATGAATTTCTGACTGAGCCGTACAAGTACTTTTTTCTTTTTCACTGAATATTTATTGGCCTGATAACCACCATAATCGTTTTCTCCTCATAATTGCTTTGCAACTGAGTGGGATTTTATTTTTGTTTATTTTCGTTGTGTGGGGTAGGGGTGTGGGTGGAGAATAAATTGCGACTCTGGAAACCCTTGATCAAACATCAACGTTGCCAGATGATGACGGCGACACGACCACCTCACGCTTGGTAAATAGTAGGTCCAGAAGGTAGCTTCGAAATTCGATTCGATTCTAAATCGTCCCGATGATTCGAGTCGAGTCGAGTCACATCGATTCGGATATTTTCGAATCTTTGAGATGTTTGCAAAATCCTACCAATTAATTTTACTTGAACTCTTAGTGGCCGTGACAACCGTTTCTTAATCCCAGTTCCTTATTCGACATTAGTTATCAACCGATTTTATCGGTCGATAACGAATGCCGAATGAGGAACAGGGAATAAGTAATGGTTGTTACCTCCCCGAATTCTACCTGATGATATTTATTTGTTTATTTATTTATAAGTGTTTAAGGTCACATATTTCTGCACAATGGCTAATCATGACCACAACAGTTTTACAGGTGGAGGAAGCGTAAGTACCCGGAGAGAACCACCGAGCAACTGTCAGCTCCCCAACATACTAACTCCACTCAAGCAGTGTTAGCATTGGTAGAAGATAGGTGCACCATCGACTTGCAGTACGCCTTAGTACATAACGTCATCGTGCCCCCACGTGGGCAATGGGGATAAAGTGTCTTGCCCAAGGACTTAACGCGATTGCCGTAGGTGGCATTCGAACTAAGGACCTCTGGGTTTACAGCATGTATCTCCACCTACTGAGCCACCCCACCTCCACCTGATGATAGAAGACGAGTTGAAGGAGGTTCCGCGTCCGAAACTATCTTCATTTCGTTCTACAAATTTTTGACTGACTTGCTCAAACCGACAACTTGCGTTGCAAGGTGTAAACCTTGCAACTTGAAGAGTCGAGAGATTCGATTAGCGATTCTAAATAAATGCTGCAAACAATCAGACTGTCATCTGCAGAATGAGGTTTCCAGAGGGTGAGTTTTGTGATGCTACCCTGCACAGTAGGGTAGCATCACTAAATTTACCCTTTGTGAACCTCACTCTGAATGAAGGTCTCAGACATTATTTATTGGCGTTTTAAGATCACATATTTCTGCACAATGGCTAATCATGACCATGACAGTTTTACGGGCAGAGAAAGCCGGAGTACCGATTCACCGAGCAACGGTGTGCAACTGTCAGCTCCCCAACATACCAACTCCGCACAAGCAGGGTTAGCATTGGTTGAAGACGACAGGTGCACCATCGACGTGCAGTACGCCGAAGTACAGAACGCCACCGTGCCCCCACGTGGGCAATGTGGGTGAAGTGTCTTGCCCAAGGACACAACGCGGTTGCCGCAGGTGGGATTCGAACCTAGGACCTCTCGGATTGCGGCCTGCACCTCTACCTACTGAGCCACCGGGCCCACAAGGTCTCAGACATAAACAGAAAGAGGTACCCAGAGGATAAATTCGCCCACTGTATGGGATAGCATCAGCAAATTCACCCGCCGGGCACCTCATTCTGCAAATGACAGCTTGCTTATTTCCAGGCTTATTCCAAATCCTTTGCCTTATTAGATTCGGGATTCGATTCGTCCTGAAATATAACCCCCTACCTAACAAATCGACCGTATCCCTCCGCGTTCTTTGCAAATTTAGCAGTTGAATAAAAATAGATTTTTTTAAAAACAATTCAACAAAACCACATCATGTGACCCTATGTCACATTGTATGGTTTTGTTGAACGTTTTTTAAAAATTCGAAAAATAATAATTAAAATAAAAAAATGAAATTTGATAATCTGTGCGCTGGGTAAAGGGTTAAGATTTGCAGAGCCCTGGTAAATAGCCATCTTTGGTTTTTTCGAAATCGTGTGTTTCATCTATTCCACCCCGCCACAGATCCGCCCATATGACCGACCCGCCACAAACAAACTCGAACACAAAAAGTTTGTTTTGCCTGGGAACAGGTTAATCGGTTAATCGTCTCAACACTTGTAATTTCTCGTACAAGTCATAACATTTTGAGTACGACTCATAACCAATCTCTCAAATGGATCAAATTCATCATCATCATTATGCATTGAATCTCAACGTCTGTCGGAAATATCCTGGTCTTGCTTCCCACATCACCCCATATTAAATGAGGGTCTGTCCTCTAACGTGGAGAATATTTGCAAACGGATGTTGAAAAAAAACGCAAAATTCTTGATTCTAACTGGCAACTGACGGTTATTTCCGTCTGTTTGGGTTTCATGTGTAGCTCCTAATCTTACAGGCATAACAATTCACACATGCCTGTTTTTTTGACTAAACATCTGATGCCCCACCACCTCCTTTTCTCCCACCACTGCCTAATGAGACAGCATGTCTCGGTGAGACAGATCAATCATGATATTACCAACCTCACGTGACCATCCGCATCAATTGACACAGCTACCCATCCCATCTACACCACTTGAGGATGATTTTTCTTTCACCAACTGCCACCAAGCCTTGAAATAAACAGTCTGTCATTTGCAAAATGAGGTCCACAGAGGGTGAATTTGGTGAGGATACTCTGCACAGCAAGGTAGCATCACTAAATTTACCATCTGTGAACCTCAGTCTGAAGCAAGGTTTCAAGCCTAAACAGAAAGGGGTACCCAGAGGATAAATCGGCCCACTGTATGGGGCAGCATCAGAGAATTCACCCCCTGACGCTTAAATACGTTAATTCGTCGCTGTCGTGAGCTATCGCTCGTTTTCATAATTTATACCATGATTGCCTATTCTATTATATATAAAAAGCCCATGACAAAAATTTTAGCTCTTCACTCCAACGTGATGAACACGTGTGTCTGTGGTAAACACGCCATCAATAGGATTTCTATAGTTAAAATTTACACCTTCAGTGTGGAACAACATCTTGACCTTTGGTGACCTCTACCTGAATACAAACCTGTCTAAATTTATAGCTCGTCGCCTCGCGAAGAGTGAAATGAAACCGGCAATTACTTATTACGTTTTCAAATGAGTTTACCTCATCAGATACCAAAAACTAACAAACACGGGTGGTCTCGTGTTAATAAAGCATCCATAACTCGAAATAGTATGTTATTATGTTATTAAAATGAAAAAAACTGTGATTTGCGCGTTTCTTCTTCCTTTTCGTTTCGGCGATAAAATTGACAGCGAAAGTACCACCCACCGGTACTCATGTAAACAAACACAGATTCGCACGTGTGTACGTCTGCTGTTCAGTAAATTCGAGAATAAATAATAGCGACTTATGAATCGAGATTTGTCGACGATCATGGTATAAATAAAATATACCAAAGAAGCTTGGTGTTCCAAATGTTCACCACTCGTGGTGAACATTTGGAACACCAAGCTACTATGGGTATATTCTATATGCATACCATTAGTACATACGGAACTTTTCGATGCGCTTTCGAGTATGTGATTCCTTTTTCTTTAGTACCAAGCAGCAGAAGAGTAAATTTCCATCGCAAGAACAGTACGTTGAGTTCGATGACGTCATGTGAGGTGTGGAGGGAGAAAAATCATCCCCGAGTAGTGTAGAGGCGTAAGGGAAAAATCTCACCTTCAGAGAAAGCTATTTGAGCAAGTGAATCGGCAAGCCTCGTATCTGGAAATATTTCCCCTTCGGGTGGGTTTTCCCCATCCCAACCCACACCATTTTAGGATTATTAATAATCAGTAGTATGTCTCGAACGTTTCGAGCAACATCTGGGTATTTTCTCATGGCACTCATGGCTTCATACGATAGAAAAGGGGAGTCGAAGGCCAGTCGTTCGTTATTTAGGGGAGTTGGAATTGGGGCGCCACGCGACGTGGTAGTTAAATACCGAGATGAGGATAAGAGGAATGGTAAATTATACCTCATTGAGGAATTTTCTCATGACCCCATGGCCTAATGCGATAGAAAAGGGGTGCAAATGACTTATAGTTCGTTAGTTAGGGGTGCCGCGGGACGTGGTGGTAAAGTAAAGTGATCTGCTTGGACGATCTGGGCAGAAGAAACAGTAAGTAAGTAAGTAAATTTTATTCAACAGAATACAATCATTATGGTTTCAAAATGTTTTACATTAATTGTTTGTGAAAGTAATTATATTCTGTTGGGATACAGCACGGCCAGATTGGCCTGCTGACCCCATTAGTATAAACATAAAGCATGAAACATGGATGTCAGGAGAGAAGTTAAACATATCTTAAGGTATTCAGATCAAGAACAGGAGTATTCGGAAAAGGGTTAGAACTACGCCGAACAGGCCAGAAAAGCTAAATATAGTAAGAATAAACAAAGCTGTTCTAACAGGTAGGCTGTTCTACTCTACTGGAGTATACTCTAGAACAAACGAACGAGGCTGGATAGAGAGAAACTATAGCATAGATACATAGATAGAAGCAGAGAAACAGGAATCCGAATCACAGGTAGAAACCGGGGATTTGGGGAAATCCTGAGCCAAATAAACAATTATCGGGTTGTTTGTGGTAATTCTACGAAGTTAACGAGGGTTTGGGGAAAATCCGATCCAACAAACTACGCCTATTAAATAGAACATACCCTCGAACACACCCCTGTTATATTGTAATTGTATGCCTTTCATACCCATTGCAACCACGTGCTACCATATAAACTAAAATGGCGGCCTCAAATATACAAAAAGTACGACAGAACACGTATCACCCCAAAACACGCGCTGCGCATGCGCATTAAGACCACGTATCACTATGGTAATGACGTCATAAGATGGCCGCGCATGCGAGCTATTATGACAATCCAACAAAGAGCCACTAGATCAAGTGACATGACATCACTTCCGGGGTGCCCTAAATGTTGCTCGTGTGAGACATACTACTATAATCGACGCCCCCTTTTGAACGCATTTAACAGAAAGAAAATGAACCTTTTTCAAATGGATCGGTGTCGTTTCACCCGTGAGGTCGTAAAATAACATATTAACACTTTACCTCACGCAACAGCCAAAACCGGCCAGCGCTATTCTCAAAAATCGCCTATTAATTTTCATTATATTTTCATTTTTTGTCTCAAAAACATAGGTTATGACCCCTCTTTGGAACGAGCTCGTCGAGATCGTTCCAATGAGGGGTCATAACCTATTTTTTTGAGACAAAAAATTTAAAAAAATTAGTTATTCAAGAATTTTTTTGCAAGCGTCGTCTGCTTTTCATGTTAGGTAAAGGGTTAAGGCACGCGTGAAAATATGTTATTTTGGCCTTGTCGGTGAAGTAACTTCGATGTCTAACCGATAAATATGGATACCGTACCCTTATATATATTTCACCAGTGAACATGCGACTTTTCTCTCATCATAGTTTACCTAATTTTATGGGAAAGCAGAGAAAACAACTAACTCTCTCTGGATTACTTGAACCGCGAATATTTGAGCGAGACAGTTAATCTAATGAGTGTCGACTCTCTGAACTACGTTAAGTATCGTTGTTTTGGAATGATATGCACTAAATTAATATAACCATTAGCCCGAGGGGCGTTAAGCTGCGATTAGTGATTATTGACCAAGAATACGAACAACAGCCACCTTAGGACATGAGCAGTGCCAACGAATTGAGAAAATTTCATGTTATCTGATTTCAGCTTATCGATTTTATTCGGCGGAGAAAATTGAAGACGGGAAATTCCATCTAGAATGTCTGTTGACTGTTGAAAGTGATTCCAAAAGTTAGTCTATACTTTGGTGGAGGCGCAGGATTATTGGGGCAACATGGCAGTTTCAAACAAACAGAAAATGATCTTGGAATTAGGGAAGCGTGTTAGTGATATCACCCCTCTTGAAGGGGAGGGGGATTTCTTGAAGTCCGAAGAAACGTGAGTATATTATTGGTAACCATCCACGCGCAGGGACGTGGCGACAGGAAGGGGGACGGAGGGAGGTGTCACCCCCCCCCCCCCCCAATCCTGACCAAAATGTCCAAAAGTTGGAAATTCGGAGGGCAAGTCATGAGTAGTTGGAAATTCCATCTGTCTGGATTTTAGAGCTTTACTTCCCAAAATTCCAACTCGATTTCAAATCGGCAAAAATTCTAACTGTTACTATTTACAACTACAGTGTACGCAGTATCGAGCTTCATAATTATGCATGATGTAAACGGTATTAGATTTTTATATTGCGTTTACCTATCGTAATAAAAAAAACATCCTCGGAATGCACTTCAAGAAAGTCACATCATGATTGAGCTTGAGCATTTGTTTAGCACATATTCAATTCCCAGAAAAATTCCAAATAATAATAACCTAATAATTTTATCATAAATGTGTTGGCATTTCAGTTACTAGAATCAATTTTATGCCCCCTTTCATGGTTTCATTTTCAAAAGTTTTCTCAGTAGTGAATTTCCAACTAGGGGGAGGGACCCTCCCGGTCCCTCCCTCTAGTTGGAAATTCACTACCCTACACCTCCCAAGAAGAAACCTCTAGCCACGACCCTGAATACAGATCATGTACGTGCTAAACAAATGCTCAAGCTCAATCATGATGTGATTTTCTTGAAGTGCATTCCGTGGATTTTTTTTTATTACGATAGGTAAACGTGAAATTAAAAATCTAATACCGATTGACATCATGCATAATTAAGAAGCTCGATTTTGCGTACACTGTAGTTGTAAATAGTAATAGTTGGAATTTTTGCCGATTTGAAATCGAGTTGGAATTTTGGGAAGTAAAGCTCTAAAATCCAGATAGATGGAATTTCCAACTACTCATGACTCCGAATTTCCAATTATAGGAAATTTTTGCCAGGATTGGGGAGGTGGAGTGACCCCCCACCCCCACCCCACCCATAAACCCACCAACCCCACACCCACCCCATACCCACCCCCTGTCGCCACGTCCCTGTCTATATTATATGTGACGATGCGCGCACTGTTGATATAGTGAATAGAAAAAAGTTACAGAACATCAAAATATGGTGAAAACACCGTACTCTTATTCCAAATGGGTTTCAACAGAGAACAACAGTCAAACGTTCAAACTGATAGGGAAAAAAATTGTAAAAAGCCAGCTTCTGTATTTTTATACTACTCTGCGGGAAAATGCTTGCAATTTGTGAAATGACGCACATCGATGATACAAATTCGCTAACATTTCCAAATTTCAAATTTTATATGAAATTCCTATACCCTGAGTGTTAAATTTACCGAAAGCGTCAGGGGATCCTCAAGGGGAGCTAACTTTCCTGTATATCTCTGCCATGATGAAATTTGTCAACCATGCTCTCATGAGGTAGAATATAATAAAATCACATCTCAGGAAATGTTCAAATATCCTCTATATAAGGCCTAAAAAAGATAAAAATGCGTTTCTCTGGCCCTCCCGTATGGTCATTTTGTCTGCCGCATGCTCTCTCTTTTTATAACCAATAAACTAGAAAAAGTAAAAATAAAATGATTTATGTCTGAAGTTTTACCCAAGTTAATAAAATTGATAAATTTGTCTCTTTGGTGCAACAAGACTTTGCAATGCTTTAGCATTGCAAAGCCTTTTGGCACTCAAGGGACGAAATACAACACCACCCATATGCAATTTTATCAAAAAGGGCCTGAGAAACAGAAGATCTACTTTGTGTGACCTAATTAGAGGTTATTACTTGGTTGGTTTCATAACGGTCGTGATATCAGCCCGAGGTAACTTCCTATCAACCTGGGACCGAAGGTTAAAGGCTGATGTGAAGTTATCGAGAGGTGATATCTCGACCGATATGAAACTATACAAGTAATAACCTCTTTTTTTATTAACCCTTTACCCAACGTAACGGCCAAAAACTGCCAGCGCTATTCACAAAAGTCGCCAATTAATTTTCATTACTTTTTCATTTTTTGTCTCAAAAACATAGGTTATGACCCCTCTTTGGAACGAGCTCGTTGAGCTCGTTCCAAAGAGGGGTCATAACCTATGTTTTTGAGACAAAAAATGAAAAAATTAGATATTCAAGAATTTTTTTTGCAAGTGTCGTCTGCTTTTCATTTTAGGTAAAGGGTTAAACCACACAAATTATTACAAAATGTTCTCGGATCTCTTTCAGTTTTCTGGCAGTGTTATTATTTCTTATTCTTTCCACGAAGTCCGAAGTTTCCTCTTCTCTTAGTTCAGCAATCCTTGCGTCTCGGCTTCTCCACTGGGGATTTTTGGAACTTTACGACTAGCATGTACCAATGGATATTGACTAGACATGTAATCGCGTTTACATCTTCGCAATTCAAGAGATTAATTTTTATTGCATCATTATGCAATACTTCTTTATTTTATGATATGGTAAGCTTACCATATTTCAGACGTCTGCTCTAGTCACCAGTGAGGAATATAACACGAATATTTTTTATTTCACCAGGGTTGTGTAAAAGGGGTCGTCCTTTGATTATTTACGTAATATATGGAGGATATCTAGCGTTTTTGAGTAGATACCAAAAATTATCTCATGAGTGACCGAGATAAATTTTTCGCGAGCGCTTACACTCAAAAACACTACATTTTCTATTTATTATACGCTTTTTATAAGAATCTGATCATTACTGTCGACAACTCCACTCGTTTCAACCCTGAATTGATGCATGAAAGTACACAGTTGATGCGCATTGATACGCGGAAGTGATTTGATCGATATTCGGAACATGTAGCGTCTTGCGATCTGATTCAGCTGGTGGGTTTCATGCATCAATTCAAGGTGAATACGTGTTGAATTATTGCTGGAAATGATCGGTATCCACTCAAAACACTAGATTTTCTTTTCAATACCCTTTTTCAGAACAAATTGATCATTTCCAGTGATAATTTGACTCGTATTCACCTTGAAGTGATGCTTTGAAAGTCGCCATTTTGATTGATGCCCTGAAAGTGAAAATTTCTATATCTTCACAGGGGTGGTGGGGGGGGGGGGGATACGATTTCTATCTTTCCGCAATTTTTTCGATAATCTATCGTTTAGCGTATAATAAAAGATTTTTTGCTCGTTTCGTCATCGATCGCGATCTTCACTGCTGCAATGGCTTTACTTCACAACTGAAAAGAACTTCTTTGGTGCAAATTTTTTGTTTTTTAAATTTGGTTCCAAATCAACCTTTTAATGCAACTGGCAAAACTGCCACCCGACTAGCGTTTAAGGGGATATACCTCGGTGTTGGTCCGGTTTTCGGTATCTGACTTGACTGAGGTTTGCTGATAGTGCCATAGAGGAATTCACATCAGGAAAAACAGAATAAGTTGTTGTAGTATCAGTCTACCACAACGCTATAAATGACACTACCGATGAGCTCAACAGTGGCATTCTTTTAAGACCACAAATCATATCTACAGTAATTTTGTGACTTGTTCTGAACGCACAGAGCAGGTGCCCTGGCCTTACAATCTTTAGGAGGTCCCGCTGACAATGGACAAAACACCTGGGCAGTGATTTCTAGTCAGGTCTTGGCTGCCTTAACAGGCAGCCAAGACCTGACTATAAATCACTGCTAAGCAATTGGACATGCACAGGTTGTAGTCTAGTGGGAATTCAGGACAGTTGCCCGGTTCATTGGGGGTTAACAAAACTGAAAAGAAAATCAGTCACTTCTTTTATGAAAATAAACCTTTCAAATGTTTTCAAGCCTCAACAGGGACTTATAAAGAGTGAATGTAGGAACATTTGAAAATTCTGACGGTTTCCGTATTCAACGATAGGTTTAGTTCGGTTTTTCGGTATCCCCATGATATCGGTATCGGTTCGGTTTTTCGGAATATTTCCCATTTCTACACCCGTGAACACTGGTATTGAACCTATCTGAACCCATCCTGGCCTTTCCAAAGGTGACTTGTGTCAAAACTTTGAGAATTCCCTGACTCAGTTTCGCGATGGTGCGCCATTGAAATTGCCATGCGAAATTTGTTGACTGCATTGGAATGTTAGTTGTTTTGTTGTTGTTTTCTTCTTCCTTTGGTCGATTTCGCTTTGTTAAATTCGCACGAAGCATTCTAGCATTCCAAGCGTGTGTGCTATCGAGAAGGTGATTTAATACCTCGGACTTTATATTAAACTTTCTGCGAGAAAATGTACTCATTTACCGCCGAATATATTTTCAGATAAATTACATCACAGTACTCGACCTCCTACGACAAGTAGGACTCTTAAGGAAATGCATCTACTCAGGTCCATCCAATGGCAAAACATTCTGGGATACCCTGACCGGCCTTCACGGTCGTGGGTGGTTAGGCTTGTTGTGACGGATCGGATACATGCATCGAAACGGTTGGCCTGATAGTCTCATGCTATATTTGGGGGTGGGGGAGGGGGGGGGGGGTTAGGGGGGGGGGTTATTGGTTTCGACCACAGTTCTCTCTATGCCCATCGAACAGTCAGAGTGATTACAACACATTTATCATACTGGTTCTTCCATATCTCAGATGTTTTGATCGTACTTCAAGTGTGAAGATAAAGTAAGTGCGAGATCGATATCATTGTTCGCCTTCAGGCAAAAAACATTCCACATCTCGCGTTAATTTTCCTCTTCCACTCTCACCAATTCATTAATTACTGAGAAAACATGGAACCTTTGCATAATCATGGATTTCGAGGTAGGAGTCAGAGAACAGTTGAGTGTAGAAGATGGGGCACGAAAAGTAACGAGTGCGAAGTTCTTTTTCAGGCTCCCTACGCAGTATTCGATTTTATGAAATATGATCTTCACACTTTTGTTGATTCCAATCAACCGATCGCTGTATAACAGTTAACTGGTAGGGTGCTAAGTTATTTTTGGTCATCAGAATTTGTTCACATGACTTTGCTTTGTTACAATTTATGGGAGAGTGCCAATAGGCACTCTCCCATAAATTATAACAATGCAAATCCTAACAGACTAAATTATTTCAGTTCAAAGATAAAGTAAGGCACATCCACTGAATTTGAGGCCTTTAAGTTGTGGTAACTGTACTTCAGAGTAAAGCCCAAATATGGGCTTCCAGCACTCTGCCAGTTAAATATATGTAGAATACTTCCGCTCGGTTCTTGCGATTCGAATCGGCTGCACGATTCGTTTCCATTCGAATCTTTTCACGGGAATATAGCTTGATATCAGTAATCTTCGTCGTCGCACAATACGTATAGTTGTGGTGGAACGTGTACATATATAACACTCAAATGAAGACTGAGTGTAGTTTCCGCTGTCTAAATAGCAACAACATCTGCATCCATGCCACCAGCCATGCTAATACCAGTCTCACAAGACACTAACACTGCTGAAAGAAAATTTAACTTTTCCACACAATATCAACGATTTGCTGTTGTTATCCGCTAGTAAAGTAGAGCGGTTTCTGGGTTTGAATGTTCAAATAAAGACCCCTTGGAGAATTAGCGGTTTATTTTCAAATTTATGACAAAAATGAACATCGATATATTCTGGAATACACTACGAACAATCGACCCTCTGACTGGAACGTAGAATGATGAGACACCCTGAACAAAGTGAATTAACAGCAGATGAAATGCTGTTAATTCACAAAGAGAACAAGAAGAATGATTTCAGGCGCCGAAGGCGCGCAGGGACGCTGGGGGGGGGGGGGGGGGGGGCAAGCCCCTTTCGATCCTCAGTGACCGTATAGTATTTGGTAGCTGCATGTCAAGGCGTGTTAAAGGAGGAAAAGGATTCGTGAACTCAGCAGGTGTCCCAGGCTGGATGGTCAGTAGTGTTTGGATGACTTAGTGCAGGTCGTTGAGTGAAACCCCGGGTGAGGACCAGAGCGAAGGGGGGGTCCTCTCACAAAGGTGCTATCTCTCCCGAGGGTGCTGTAGCGTTTTTCGGACAAGTATAGTCTGCCACTTCGAAGTTGAGTCGTGGAGCGATGGTGGGCCATCATTGGCAAGTAAAGTCTGCTTCAGCCTGTTTACTCAATTTCCGGTTGTTCAGTTTGATGTGTTTTGAATAGACAACAACTGCCCCTTTCGGGGACCACCCAAAGAAAGACCCGAACTTCCTTGGTTCGGGGGCAGGCCTGCATTGGAACCTATTTGGATGGGTCAAAATGCGCTCTACAGACGCTTACGAAAAGGGGCAGAGGCGGGGCGCAGGACCAACGCTCGCCTCCCTTGAAGTGGGTGACCACTTCTAGGGATGGAGCGGAGGATGTTCAGAGTACATAGCGGTTGCTGTTTTCCATAACGGTTATAGTTTTCATAGCGGTTATTGGGGTGCTGGTGATCAAAAAGAAAGCATCTCTGTGTACCTGCTGAAAAAAGAAGGTAGAATTAGTTTGATAAACAAAGAATAATGAGAAAAAGAGAGCGTTTGTAATTTATCATTTTCCTCTTACCAGTTTTTGATTATTTTAGGACAATGAGTTATGAGTTATTAGTGGTTTAGCTGAGTCGGTGAGGACAGTCCTTCCTGGTAGAAGGTCACGACAGAGCCGTTATTACTGCCCGTTAATTCACCTTCCCTTTATCGTTTTTGTTGATTCACGGATGTTGGGTCTTACATGAGTTTCTTATTTTAAGACGTTTGATTTTTAACCCTTTACCTAACATGAAAAGCAGACGACACTTGCAAAAGAAATTCTTGAATAACTATTTTTTTTCATTTTTTGTCTCAAAAACATAGGTTATGACCCCTCGTTGGAACGAGCTCAGCGAGCTCGTTCCAACGAGGGGTCATAACCTATGTTTTTGAGACAAAAAAGGAAAAAATAATGAAAATTAATTGCCGATTTTTGAGAATAGCGCTGGCCGGTTTTGGCCGTTACGTTAGGTAAAGGGTTAATGGTTTAGCTGAGTTGGTGAAGACAGTCCTTCCTGGTAGAAGGTCACAACAAAGCCGTTATTACTGCCTGTTAATTCACCTTCTCGTTTCCGGTTTTCTTTTTAGACTTTCGATTTCTAATGATTTGAGCTGAGTCGGTGAAGACAGCCCTTCCTGATAGAAGGTCACGACTGAGCCGTTATTAATGCCTGCTGATTCACCTTCTCGTTTCAGGTTTTGTTTTGGGGCTTCCAATTTTTATTGATTTTAGCTGAGTCAGCGAAGACAACCCTTCCTAGTAGAAGGTCACAGCTGAGCCGTTATTACTGCCTTTTAGTTCACCTTCTCCAGTACAATTTTCCACTATTTATTACACTTGCGTTGAGTTTTTCGGTTTTTGACGACTGTCGCAGATGACATTGAGTTCGGATATTAGTTGGCTCTTGGTGAGCCGGATGTGGGATTTTGCTGCTTGGGAGTGAAGACGATCTTTTATCGTTGGAATGTTGTTTTTTTCGTGGAGTGTTTTGATGGGTGTATCCCGGGGGCACGGAGGGCAACCCTAAGCGCGTGATTTTGGACTTTCTGGAGTTTCCCCATATTTGTTTGATTTAGGTCGGTTAGAATGATAGCCCCCATACTCGAGTATAGGGCGTATAAAGGCTTTGTATAATTTAAATAGAGTAGTCTGGTTGGCTCCCCAGGATGTTCCTTGTATCATTTTTAGTAAATTAATACGTTTTGTCGCTTTGCTGACAATATCGCTGGTGTGTTTATTGAAAGATAGGTTTTGGTCGACAGTGATGCCAAGGAATTTCGCCTCTGTGCATTCAGGGAGGACTTTGTCCATTAGTTTTAGGTCAAAGTCGAGATTGTTTCTCTTACGGGTGAACGTGATTCTTTGTGTTTTGCTGGCGTTCAGCTTGATTCTCCATTTGGCACACCATACCTCAAGGTCTTCAAGGGCGCGTTAGAGGGGTTTCTGAACTAGGTTGGCGGTGTTGTTAGAGTCCCAGAGACCCTTATCATCAAACTGTGAGATTTGAACGCGATCTTCGGAGATTTTGAGATCATTGACGTAGATGATTTATAGGAGGGACTGAGGACGGATCCTTGGGGGTGCCTGCTTCCAGGGGGGAGGGGGGGGGGGGAGCTGTCGCACATTTCATTGTTTACTCTGACTTTTATTTCTCGGTCGTTGAGGAATGAGGAGAGTAGTCTAAGTAGTTTCATAAGGAGTTTCATTTTGGATAGCTTGAAGCGCATTCCGTTGTGCCACACGGAATCAAACGCTTTTTCGACATCAAGTAGGATTGCCGCGCCTATTTGCTGGTTATTGATCGCGGTTTTCATTTGGCGGACTAGGCGGTAGACATGTCCAATGCCTTCTTTACGGTTTCTATACGCTCTTTGCCATTTGTTGAAGAAATCGATTTCTTCGAGGTGTCCCCTCAGACGATTGGTAAGGATTCTTTCGAATACCTTGCCAATGCAACTGAGAAGGCTGATTGGGCGGTAGCTGGCCGGGTCGGAAAGGTCTTTGTCTGGTTTCGGTATCATGACACCGATGGCTTTTTTCCAGCATTTTGGAAAGTAGCCATGGGTGATGCACGCATTGTATAGGTTGCTGAGTTTATCAATTAAAGAGTTTGGGCTCTTTTTAAGAATTTTGTAACTGACTTCATCCTCCCCGGACGATGAGGAATTTTTTGCATTTTCTGATGACACTGGTGATTTCATCATTTGTGATGGGGGTGACGAGGTCATCGTCATCCCCTTCTTCTGGGTCGGTATCAAATTTGGGGTCGCGGTAGATATCCAGGTGTTCATTGATGAAGTCGCCAATGGCGTTTATGATGACGTCATCGTTGTCGGGGCCTTGGTATGAGCGAATGTTTTTTTGCGAGGACTTTGGTCAAAGTGTCAGCCTTGTCTTTGTCAGTGCGCATGAAGGAGCCATCCTTCTTTCTAAGGGGTTTGGCTGCTGCTTTACTGCTTTTTGTTTTTTTTGCTCAGTTAGGGTTTGGAAGGTGTTCCAGAATTTTTTGGCACCCATGACCCCGTTTAGGTTGGCTGTTGCCTTTTCCCAGTTGGCTTGTTTGGAAGGCTTTCTTTGCCTCGCCATGAAGACGGTTATATGTTTTTTTGTTGTTTTTTTTTTTAGGTCGGCTTTTCTTATGGAGGGGGGGGGGGTCAGTTTAGGTTTTTAGAGCGCGAAGAGCTTTCCGTTTGGCTTTGATTATTTAATATATAATATTGAAATGAAGACTGAGTGTAGTTTCCGCTGTCTAAACAGAAACAACATCTGCATCCATGCCACGAGCCATGCTAATTCCAGTCTCACTAGACACTACCACTGCCGAAAGAAAATTGAACTTTTCCACACAGTATCAACGATGGGCTGTTGCTAGCCGCTAGTAAAGTACATGTAGAGCGGTTTCAGGGTTTAAATGTTCAAATAATTACCCTTTGGAGAATTAGCGGTTTATTTTCAAATTGATGACAAAAATGAACATCGATATATTTTGGAATACACTACGAACAATCGAGCCTCCGACTGGAACGTAGAATGATGGCATTCGCGGAGACACCCCAAACAAAGTGAATTAACAGCAGATGAAATGCTGTTAATTCACAAGAAACAAATGGTTTTAGCGCGCCGAAGGCGTGCAGGGACGCTGTAGGGCTAGCCCCTTTCGACCCTCAGTGACTGTTTAAGATCTGGTGACTTCAGGTCAAGGCGTGTTGAAGGAGGAAGAGGTTCGGGTACTCAGCAGTTGTCCCTGGCTAGAATATCAGCGGGGTTGGGTTGACTTTGTTGTGAGTCGTGACTGAACCCTCGGGTGAGGACCAGTGTGAGAGGTGGGGTCCTCTCACAAAGGTACTACATCTCCCCGAGAGTGCTGTAGTGTTTTATTTTCGGGCACATATAGTCTGCCACTTCGGAGATGAATCATGGAGCGATGGTGGGCCACCATTGGCAAGTAACGTCTGCCTCAGGCTGTCTTCTGGTTTTACAGTAGGATGTCTTTTTTGGATAGATGACAACAATGGCCCTTTTCAAGGACCACCAGTAGAGAGACCCGAACTTCCCTGGTTCGGGGCAGGCCTGCATTGTAACTTATTTGGCTGGGTCAAAAATGCGCTCTACAGACGCTTACAAAAAGGGGCAGAGGCGGGTCGCAGGACCAACGCTCGCCTCCCTTGAAGTGCGTGACCACTTCTAGGGATTGAGCGGAGGATGTTCAGAGTCCATAGCGGTTACTGTTTCCATAACGGTTATAGTTTCCATAGCGGTTGTTGGGATGCTGGTGATCAAAAAGAAATCATCTCTGTGTACCTGCTAAAAGAAGGCAGAATTAGTTTGATAAACAAAAAATAATGAGTAAGAAAAAAGAAAGAGATACTATTTTGTAATTTACTATTTTCCTCTTACCAGTTTAGATTATTTTAGGGCGGTGAGTTTTTAGTGGATTTTGCTGATTCGGTGAAGACAGCCCTTCCTGGTAGAAGGTCACAGCTTTCGCCGTTTTCACTGCCTGTTAGTTCATCCTCCACCAGTATTGTCGGTCCGCGGGTACAGGATCTTGCTGAATTTCATATTTTAAAACGATTGACTTATAGTGTTTTAGTTGAGTTGGTGAAGACAGCCCTTCCTGATAGAAGGTCACAGCTTTAGCCTTATCACTGCCTGTTAGTTCACCTTCTCTTTACTAATATGGTCGGTTCACGGGTATTGAATCTTGCTGAATTTCATATTTTAAAACGTTTGATTTTAATGGTTTAGTTGAGTTGGTGAAGACAGCCCTTCCTGGTAGAAGGTCACCGCTTTAGCCGTTATCACTGCCTGTAAGTTCACCTTCCCTTTACCAATATTGTCGGTTCACGGGTGTTGGATCTTGCTGAATTTCATATTTTAAGACGTTTGATTTTTAGTGTTTTAGTTGAGTTGGTTAAATTATAGAGATTTTAGTTGAGTCGGCGAAGACCGTTCTTCCCGGCCGAGAGTCACGGTTGCCCCATTTTCACTCGCCCTTTTTAGGAATCATCCGGTCGAGATAGGGGAGGGGCAAGCCTTAACAAAGAGCCTGCCCCTCTTCCCGTCTCGACTAGAAGATTCCCCCAAAAAGGCGAGTAAAAACCTTCGCGGTCTGGTGCCTACTTGCCCCGTTTTTTTAATTAAATTTTGGCGTTTTGGGGTTTTTGTCTGCTTTCGTAAATTGCCTGTAGTTCGGATATTAGTTGGCTGTCGGCTAACCGGTCGTGATTCTTCGCGGCTAGGGAGGCCAGGCGTTCTTTATCGTTGGGATTTCGGCTCTGTCGTGGAGTGTTTTGATAGGTGTATCCCAGGGAGCACGAAGGGCGACCCTGAGCGCATGATTTTGGACCTTCTGGAGTTTCCCCATATTTGTTTGATTTAGGTCTGTTAGGATGATAGCCCCATACTCGCGTACAAGGCGCACAAAGGCTTTGTATAGTTTAAGTAGAGTAGGCTGGTTGGCTCCTATGATGTACCCTTTAGCAGTTTTAGTAAATTAATACGTTTGGTCGCTTTGCTGGCAATATCGTTGGTGTGTTTATTGAACGATAGAAATTTCGCCTCTGTGCATTCAGGGAGGACTTTGTCCTGTAGTTTTAGGTCAAAGTCACGGTTATTTTTCTTACGGGTGAACGTGATTCTTTGGGTTTTGCTGGTGTTGAGCTTCATTCTCCATTTGGCACACCATTGCTCCAGATCGTCGAGAGCGCGTTGAAGGGGTTTTTGAAGTAGATTGGCAGTATTATTAGAGTCCCAGAGACCCTTATTGTCTGCAAATTGTGAGATTTTAACGCGATCCTCTGTAATTTTGAGGTCATTGACGTAGATGATGTATAGGAGGTGCTGAGGACGGATCCTTGGGGTGCCTGCTTCCAGGGAGACGCTGTCGAACATTTCGTTGTTTACTCTGATTTTATTATGCGATCGTTAAGGAAAGAAGAGAGTAATCTAAGCAGTTTCATGGGGAGTTTCGATTTAGAAAGTTTGAGGCGCATTCCGTTGTGCCAAACGGAATCGAACGCTTTTTCGACGTCAAGGACTGCCGCGCCTATTTGCTGGCTATTGATCGCGTTTTTCTTTAGATTGACTAGGCGGTAGACATGCACAATGCCTTCTTTACGGTTTTATAGGCTCTTTGCCATTTGTTAAAAAAGTCGGTTTCTTCGAGGTGGCCTCTCAGTCGATTGGTGAGGATTCTTTCGAATACCTTACCAATGCAACTGAGCAAGCTAATTGGGCGGTAACTGGCCGGATCAGAAAGGTCTTTGTCTGGTTTCGGTATCAGTGACACCAATCGCTGTTTTCCAACATTTTGGAAAGTAGCCATAGGTGAGGCATGCATTGAATAAGTTGTTGAGTTTGTCAATTAGGGAATTGGGGAATTTGGGCTCTGTTTCAGAATTTTGTAACTGGTTTCATCCTCGCCGGGAGATGAAGAATTTTTGCATTTTGTATGATATTGATGATTTCATTTTTAGTGATGGGGTGATGAGGTCGTCGTCATCTTAATTCACAATGCAAAAGCAGCAATATATATACAAAAATGAGACAATAGAACATTTGACGTGGCATGCCAGAACAGTTGAAACAGCTTCGCACACAATATCATACAAGTAATAACCAGAGAATTAAACGGAGCTGTGAAGCGCCGAGTAGCGAGTTTGATTGTTTTCGAATCTGACAGATAGTTTAGAGATTAGCTTTAATCTTTACAGTTTATAGCACCTTTCAGTAGAATATAATGCATGCTGGGACAAATGACTAATTCGGCCCATTCAGTGGCATCCTTTAAGTTTGCAGTGAATAATTGTAATTAATCTAACATTTTTGTGCGTAAATGCTGAGATAATAGTTTTTATATTTACGAAAAGAAAGATTGACTGATGTTGGAACTAAATGTCACCTGTCATTTTAACGCTGCCACACTAGCCCTGTGCAATGCCTAGCGCCGATGATTCTCGTACCTGTTTCTGTTTTTGAACTATAACCCTTACTGGGTAATAATATTCCAATTACACCACGAAGCATGCCTTCGACGAAGTACGACGAACAAATCAGGTTTACAACGCCCCCTCCCCCAGTCGATTATCATCAAGACGCCCCTGATACGATTCGAAATTCGATTCGAATAATAAACCCAGTTAGATTCGAAGCGAAAATGGGTGATTCGCAGTGCCCTAGGGTCCGATTAAGAAATTTATACCACTTGTGATAAAATGTTGATTCAACCCTTTCGACAGACATAGACTCCTGATTAAAACGCAAACAGTATTCTTGGTATAGATTTGTCAATCAGAAAATCTATGCGTGTATTCAGGGACATGTCTAGAGGGTTTTGATACGGGAGTTTATCTCCTTTGATTATCCAAGTGGCCCTACCCCCCCCCCCCCCCCCAACCCCCATCCCGGCTACTAAACATCTAACTTTTGAGAAAACTATTTTCAATACCTCCATCCCTCTCGGCTAAGAACTTCTAACCACTACCTATAAATATTCAACGGCTGAAAAAAATCTGAATGCACGCTCTCATCTTATGTCAGAACTCTAGAACCTTTTGGCTCCAAACTCGCAGAGAAAAACATAAACTTATTCAATACTTTAAAATGGTTCACCGTCTTGTACCAGATTATCTATCGTCCTTAGTACCGCCTCCAATCTCAGTGGCTCATAACTATGGACTCCGAAACTGTGCAGACCTACAAGTCCCGTACAGTCGTACAAGTTCACACCAGAATTCCTTTTTACTTTCCACAACACGGCTGTGGAATGGCTTACCCTTGGACGTTAGAGAAAATAACTCGCTGATTTACTTTAACCCTTTACCCAACGTAACGGCCAAAACCGGCCAGCGCTATTCTCAAAAATCTCCAATTAATTTTCTTTATTTTTTCATTTTTTGTCTCAAAAACATAGGTTATGACCCCTCGTTGGAACGAGCTCGTCGAGCTCGTTCCAACGAGGGGTCATAACCTATGTTTTTGAGACAAAAAATGAAAAAAAATAGTTATTCAAGAATTTTTTTTGCAAGTGTCGTCTGCTTTTCATGTTAGGTAAAGGGTTAAATCCTTCTTGAATAAGGAAAGTTCCTCACTCTCAAGTGGATGTACTATCAAAAAACAAGAAAATGTCAAATATTTCACTGTAGATTACGTCTTGGCTATAGTAATCTTAATGGTCATCTATCCAATAACTTCCTCACAAGTTCACCTCTCTGTGGCTGTTGTATTCTGATATAACAAAATACTGTCTGGACCGACTTCCTAATAACATTGATGTTAACACCTTGCTGTATGGATCTCATTTGTATAATGTCCAAATTAACATGGAGATCTTTTACTGTATTCACAAATATAGAAGCAACTCACAGATTTAATTGATTTTTCTCTAAAAATCATTCTTAATGGTTCTTGTTGTGCTGGTCAGTTTTTCGTAATTCATTCTTAGAACATGAAACTATTTGTTTGTAAATCTTAGGCCTGCCCCCCCCCCCCCCCCCCTTTCTACGAACCAATATATTGCTAATCAGATTTAACGGTGCCCTTCGCTAACGATAGCCGTGATAATATTTTATTGTAAGCTCACTAGGGAAGTCGAGCAGTACTAAAAATGAATAATAGAAGTCGGTAACCAATAACTGCAGTATAAATCTTCTTCTGTGGATATGGACCTGGCTAATCTTGATACTACACTCATGACGTGTACAGACTTCATTTTATTGTTGGTTACGCGGTTTGTGGGTGGTCAGGTGTGGCATACGTGGTTTCGGTTGCTTCCATATTGGACGCTTAAGCCCAGTGTGGACACAACTGACGCCACGTGTCCCAAGTTGGGTCACCGTCGGATTGCGTGGCCATGTGACAACCTCAAACTAACGAAATGCATAGATTTTAGTATCATGCTGGGGATATCATATACCTAGTTATGTTTAAAGTGACTTCAAACACATAATCATTGTACGATTACTTGCTGGAGGATCTTCAGTTAAATAACAATATTCAGCGCGCTATGGGTGGTTGCTGCCGGCTCGTGGTGGTGGCTTTCCACCCAATCAATATTTACCATCTCTTAAAACATGCAGGGATGCTGGCAAAGTTAGCGGTTTACGGACCTCCGGCATCAACCCAGTTGTCCGCTGAATGAAGGTTTACCAGGCCCCTTTTGTACTGTGTAGGTCTACTTAAACATATAGGATAGATTACTGCGGTGTGGTGTCCCTGTCCTGCCATCTTACAAGCGTGGTCATAACTTCAAATATTCAAACTGGGAATGGCACTGCCGTTCCACGTTAGCACAGGTAACCATCTACCAATAGTCCAAACTAACCTGCAAACTGTCTAACGCACTCAATGCATTATTTTCCCCAAAATTCCTTTTATACATTCTATAACCTTCGAATCTTAGTAGCATGTAATTTGTATCTGTTACTTCCAGTCACTTGAACATTAGGGCATATTCTTTATTGGTGGAGACAGCTCACATAAGCTCTAGCTTGCTGCTGAATCCAATTTCCATGCTTCGCAATCCTTTCACCGTCTAATTTTATAACATGCTTGTATGAAGTATATTTCTTGAAATAAAACACTGTTACTTCTACTGCTACTATAGGGTATGAAATTTCCCACTTTTGGTGGTTTAAGGCTTAAAACTTCTAACTATTGAAATTTTAGCCGGGAGAGATGGGGACACCTTCTACACCGCTCCATGTCGACCCTGCTTATATTTATTATTCTAGAAATAACGTGAAATTACACAAACCTTTAAAAATCTAGCCTAACACTTAACCCTTTACCCAATGCAGACGATATCAAAATTAATTTTTTTAAATATAATTTTTTCAATTTTTTTCAAAAATTTCAACAAAACCATATCATGTGACCCCTCGTTGGAGCGAGCTGGAGCTCGTTCCAACGAAGGGTCACATGATATGGTTTTGTTGAAATTTTTGGAAAAATAATATTTTTTCAACTACTGAATTTGCATATTAACCGGGCGGATGCGGGCGATTCGTTGGGTAAAGGGTTAAAAACGAGAATTGTATGAATTTATCAACATTTCATAGACACCATTGGTATATTATAATCACCTGTTTCAATTAAATCTCTAAATCGATGGCGAGCCCTTGGTACATTGTTACATTTTCAAGCAATTGTAATACGTGGTGTGATAAATCCTTGAAAAAGACGATACACAATTTATTATATGACTAATATTTATTGACTATCAATATTCACCTGAAAATACCACTATTGTTTGCCGATCAAACCTGCGTTGTTGGAAAACCATGCGTCTGATCCACAGCCGAATCCGTACTGTTTGCCATTCGTATCAGTATGGTTTGAAACTTGGGAATCGGAAGGGAAGGAACTATTTACGGCTATTCGTTTAACCCTTCGCCCAACGTAACGGCCAAAATCGGCCAGTGCTATTCTCAAAAATCGCCATTTAATTTTCATTATATTTTCATTTTTTGTCTCAAAAACATAGGTTATGACCCCTCTTTGGAACGACCTCGTTCCAATGAGGGGTCATAACCTTTGTTTTTGAGACAAAAAATGAAAAAAATTAGTTATTCAAAAATGTTGTTTGCAAGTGTCGTCTGCTTTTCATGTTAAGTAAAGGGTTAAATTGAATACTAAAGCTATTTAAATAAAATTTAGTATATTTTCGACTAGGAGTGTGGGTATTTAATTATTTATTTATTTGTTGTACCTAACACCATATCAGCAGCTAAGGCTATATCGTGGCGAGAAAATGGTAAAAGGTAAAATATGTCATTGTGAATTACGAAGGAAAAAAAATGACTGAAAATAGGAAAGGAGTATGGGTGACTATGATTCGCTTCAATTGAGTGATTCGGGAGTGGGTTGATGTCATGTCATGCACAATACGGCTCATATGATAAACCTATTATTGGTTCAGTGAAGTGATACGGGTCGTAGTATCATATCAAGATGACGTGATACTTCGACCGATATCACTTCACTGAAGTGATAATATGTATAAATCCAAGCAAGTACGTCCTCACCGATTAACTATTGGCCATTATTGGCTCGTGGGCCAACTATAAGGCAGCGTATCATTGACCGAAGGTGATGGTACCAGGAATCAGCGCCATACGTTTCATCTCAAGTATTTTAAGATCTTCCTTGCGTGTTTGTGAACCTCCCTAAGCCCGGACATCGATTTCTTTCTGTTTCAGACATTCAAATTAATAGAAACACTTCGGTTGTGATTTATGCCAGAACGATACACTCAAATGCCAAAAACAAAATTTCCATTAGAAAATTGCTCGTGGAACTGGTCGGGAATTAATGACATGCGATGTTTGCGACAAGTTCTTGAGAACCATACGTGACTAAGCACGTAAGAGTAAGAGAGAAATAGGCAGCCATCGAAATCACGTACGACCGCGAGGATTGGTCAGGGAAATGTCAAAGTCCTGTCACAAATCACCATTGAAAGAGCCAGAGTAGGTTCAGATAGGTGCAATTCCACCGTTGAAAGCTGAGACAGCGGACGCTCGATAAAAGTGCAGGGGCACAGCTTTTCAAGGCTACCATAGTTCGGCCCAGTGGGAGAAAAGTTACAATCGTATTTCAGTAAATGTACAGTGACATGCCACAGTCTCTCATTTAGATGAGCATGCCGCGGTGTGGTCACTGCCCTGTCCATTTCTTCTACCTCAAGCATCTTCCAACCCGAAGGCTAGCCTTCGGGTTGGAAGGTGGGTGAAGTAGAAAAAACGGACCGAAGCGACCGAAAGTGGGATTCCTTTGAAAAATGGTGCTTGGATAATCAAATAATATATTAGAGGAATGCCGGTATATTGACACGTCTGCGTGTGCCCATTTTAAAGTCATTGTGTAACCGCGCAACATGACTGTGGAAAAAAATGGAGGAGCACCTGTCCCCAGTGCCCCCCCCCCCCCCGGTTCCGCCGCCTCTGGTTAAAAGCTGTGATATATGCCGCAATGTACTAGGAAATTGACGAAACAATGATACATTTTCACAGCGGCAACACCGAAATCTTTGTATTCATATAAAGAAGAATTGTAATGTAATTAAAAAATGATTTTAATGTTAAAATACACAAGGATAACAGTAAACTAAGAACATATCGTCTCTTTAAGACCAAGTTTGAGCTTGAACCATATCTTGTGTATACGAATTCAAGTGATGATATGTCCATGTTCACCCGTCTCCAAATAAGTAATCATTGCTTTGCAATCGAAAAGGGACGACATCATCAACCTCCCATTGAACTTGAAAATAGGTTATGCTGTGTTTGTTCAATGCGAAAAATTGAAGATGAGAAACATTTCATAATGGAGTGTCCCGCATATGTCGAATTCAGAACTATATTATTTGACACCAGGCAGAGATATCATACGATCTTTGGTGAATTAAATATAGATGAACAAATGAATCTAATTATATCAAATAATTGTCCAGAAGTTGTATCGAAAGTTAGCAGTGTAACCCGACAGTTCTTTGATACCCGGAAACTGCTGCTATAAGTACTTTATAATCGTTTGCACATTGAGATTTACCCGTCACGTATTTGGTTTATAATTAATATTTCTGTATGTTCTTTTCTATATGTATATGTTCATCGGTGTTATGAAATCTGTCCATATGGATGTTTTATTGCAATTAAATTTATCTTTATCTTTATCTTTATAAAGACGAAAGGGGTTAAAAAATAGTCTGTGATCGTTTTTTACATCGAACTGGAGTAGTCAGAATGCGACAGAATAATGATATAGTCTCGAAAAAACTGACTTTATTGAGGGCGCTTACATTTTTGAGACAAGAAAATGAATCCAATCAAACATGACCGAAAGTTCCCGAAATTGCTTTCTTTACATGACATTTTTCCACGAGTTATTAGATGGTAGATACGGACGTGGCAACCATTACTTATCGCAAGTTCTGTATTCGACATTCGTTATCAACCAATTTCCGATTGATTACGAATGTTGAATAAGGAACTCAGGATAAGTAACGGTTGTCGTGTCCCTTTATTAGATTACCAGTTGACAGCCGTGAAATATTTATTCACTGAACAGGGGTAACTGTGTTGTGTACTTGGGCAAGGCACTGTATCCCGATTGCCCACGTGAGGCCACGGTGGCGCTGTGAGGCCACTGTGGCGCTATGTACTAAGGCATATACTGCACGTCGATGGTTCACTTGTCTTCAACTAATACTAACCCTGGTCGTGCGGAGTTATTACGTTGGGGAGTCTGACAGTTGCTCGTCCTTGCTCGGTGGTTCTCCCCGGTTTCATCCACTTGTAAAACTGTCCGACACAAGGTGGCTGTCAAAAGTGTCGTTACACTCGAATAAATAAATAAAATAAATAATAACGTGCCTTACTACACAACCTGAGATTCCCTCTTTATTCAGATAACAAAAACTTGGCTGAAAATATTAGGCGAGATAATTAAACCAAATAGAAAAGAATAGCTACCTACGATTCACGTACATACAATACACCTAATATGGATTCTTGAAATAGACTTTACTGAGGTCCGTTATAAGTAAAGACAAATGAATTTCTATGAAAATACCAAGTTTGAAATTCCTTAAAATGCAAATAAATATACACGAATTAATGGAATTTCAGACTTGGAATTTTCAAAGTAAATTCGTTTGTTATTACATATATAGCACTTTAAACCTTTACCCAACGAAACGGTCAAAACCGGCCAGCGCTATTCACAAAAGTCGCCAATTAAGTTTCATTATTTTTTCATTTTTTGTCTCAAAAACAGGTTATGACCCCTCTTTGGAACGAGCTCGTCGAGCTCGTTCCGGTGAGGGGTCATTACCTATGTTTTTGAGATAAAAAATGAAAAAATTAGTTATTCAAGATTTTTGTTTGCAAGTGTCGTCTGCTTTTCATGTTAGGTAAAGGATTAATCTACTATCCTACACAAAATAGTAAATCACGGTTATTATGTACTATGGGGCGCGGTGGCTCAGTAGGTAGAGATGCAGGCGGCAAGCCGAGAGGTCCTCGGTTAGAATCCCACCTGCGGTAACTGCGTTGTGTCATTTGGTAAGACACTTAATCACAATTGCCCAGGGGGGTGGGGGTGTATACGGTGGTGTTGTATACTAAGACGTACTGCACGTCGATGGTGCACTTGTCTTCAACCAATGCTAACCCTGCTTGTGTGGAGTTAGTATGTTGGGGAGCTGACAGTTGCTCGCCATTGCTCGGTGGTTCTCTCTGGGTACTCCGGCTTCCTCCACCCGTAAAACTGTTATGGTCATGATTAGCCACTGTGCAGAAACATGTGACCCTAAACACCAATAAATAAATAAATAATAAATAAATAAATTATGTACTTATTGACTCGCATGACTTGTTCGACGCACATATTCCTTTTTACAGTTGATATCAGTTTCATCTACCGAGTCAAGCTCTCTGGCCATCTGTCAAATTCTAGTTTAACCCTTTACCTAACATGGAAGCAGACGACACTTGCAAACAAAATTCTTTAATAACTAATTTTTTCATTTTTTGTCTCAAAAACATAGGTTATGACCCCTCATTTGAGACAAAAAATGAAAATACAATCAAAATTATTTGTTGATTTTTGAGAATATTTAGCGCTGGCCGCTTTTGGCCGTTACGTTGAGTAAAGGGTTAAACTGTATTTATTTCCAAAGAATGAAAGTATAATTTATACGATACAATAAAAGCATACAGATAATAAGGAAATGGATTCAGCAGCAAGCTAAAAGCTTATACTCGGCTGTTTCCAGCTGGATATTTAGCTAAAAGTATACCATATGCAGCTAACAGTTGTGCACACACAATTGCACTCGCACGATCGGAACCCGGCACGGAGGCATGTATATATATTTATATGTTCCTTCGAACGTTTTTCCATTATTTGGTAATAGTTGGCCAGTTCACACCGAGTGATGGGTCCCGGTCGTACCCACGGTGTACTGCTATTACACTTTGGCTATGTTTAAAGTGAAAAAAAAATCACTAGAGTGTAAAAGGCTAAAGAGTGACAGAGAATGGAGACTGTTTGTGAAGTAATGAAGTGTGCATAGCGAAGCGTTCCGAACAGGGGTGTCTTCAGTAGACACCATGGAGTTCAATTAAGCATGACTTGGTAGAGGGGCACCCCCTTGCAAACACACACCGCAACTACAACGACATGCAACGCTGGCCCAACGTCGTTGAGGCTGTGGAAGCGATACATAGCGCTGCAGCTACGGTGTGTATTAGCAGGGTCAGAATTGGAAGGCTAGCCAAACAACAAACAACAAACAAACAAAGTCACTATCTTGGCTTTCGTGAAGAGTTGAGTAACAGGGGGTTCCGTGGCACAGAAGGGTAGCCACATTCATTAAAATGTGAAGTTGGTAAAGTATGGTAGTTTGTAGATCGGGGACGGGTGTGCCGAGAAGATGGGGGCGAGACCCAATTCTGGGAGTGTTGGGGTGACGGCATCACATACATTTGGGGGACAGGGCACTCAAATCCTGAAAGGAATTCGACGCTGTTATGGTCCGGAACCAATCCAACACATGAATAGTCCCACGCCAATTTTCATATTCGCTCGACTGGAATATTTCAGTTGGTCGGAAAAGCAAACAGATGGTTCACTTTTCCGACCAACTTATATATTCCAGACAAAGGAATCTAAACATACCATAAACATTCATTTCCTTGAACCAACGCAAGGAATGTTGCTCAATCGAGAGTTGATTTGATCAAATTTTTGATGATATTACCAGGAGGAATGGAGACTAACTGCAGCCGTAGGTTTAGGATTACGCCACCTAACTCCACTAATTATGTTATATCTTGATGGTTTTAAGGTGAATTAAATACTTATTGATTGAAATCACTATACCCGGAACACGGAAAAAAAGATCTGAATATCTTTGTGAGTGAAGAGACATCTTATAACATCAACTGTCGTCTGTGCGCAAATTCCATGAAACTTGGTCTTAAGGAATTAGACTGGTTACCCGAGAGCAAGCTTCAGAGTGTATTGGGCACTCCGTGGTAGTCTTTTGAAATGAGATACATTACGCCTAATTGAGTGTCATTTTCTATCAGCGACACCATATGGGGTTTTGACATGCATTACTTTATATTGATTTGGATGAAATCTCTGAAATTGCTTTCCATGATTTTGTTGTCTCACGAGAACAAGATTACCATCTGAAATTTTAGAAGGTTGTGAATGTCTTTTCGCATGCATCCGCATATTTCGTAATATGAGCTTCACCTTCACCAGGCGCTCCCGGATGCTCTTAGAATATTCATATGATTGTTCTTCCTCGTGAGTAGAGTCTAGGGTTATATATTCCCGGGTTTCTCGTAGCCGGGTACGGAAATAAAATTACACTCAGAAAAGGGAACCGGGAAGTGCCCCGGGTAATATTAAGTAAATTTACGAGAGTAACAAGACGTATTTATTTTCATGAAAATTAACATATTTTATTGGCAATCTGCCATCTCCATACGGAAAAGTTATTTTCCAAAGAGAACTGTGAAAACCGAAACCCGCTTCCGACCCGTCTTCATTTTCAGAATCGCTGTTTTTATCACCACTACCTCCCCCGGCTTCAACTCGTTCTTCACTGTCGTCACCAGAAATTGGTGACGGCAGTGAAGAAGGAGTTGATGTTGAAGGAGGTTGTGAATAGTTGGTGATACTTGTGATCCTAAAAATGAAGACAAAGTTTGAACTTTGAAGCGAGTGAAGATCTTGCTGTTGAAGAGAGGAGTCCTCCGGAACTGATTGAGAGCTACAGTGATTTGGTTCTTCAGGAAGCTGGATTGTAAAAAGTTCAGGCATGGAAGGGCTGAAGAAATCTAATAAACTTAACTTCAGTTCAACACAAACAGTGCCATGCATGATTCTCGGTTCCGTGCTATTGATTTCCCGGGTATCGTGACCGGCTTTCGGAATTGAGAACCCGGAAATTCCGGTTCTCGGGATTAAACCAAACTCATTGGGAGTTTTTATGAAAAGAATATTGGAAATTCAAACCAGAAGTAGTTGTACCTGTTGTAGAATGTGGAGAGACATGCCATTTCCCTAGAAACTGCGGCTACGTCAGAAAATGTTTCGGGGAGGGGCCTAGGAGACGGCGGGAGGGGGGCAGAGTAGAAAGGGTTCCACATGAAAGGAGGCAAGTCCATAAATGAACGTTTAGGATCAAAACATTGTATCTAGGTACCGTTGTATCTTGGTCTCAGGTGAATACTGTCACGGACCTGTGTGTGTTTTTCGAATGACACAATCATGTTTTAGAGGAATTTAGAATGTAGATTTCTGATCCCCCGCCTGAGTCGAATCCTTGACTACCCCGCCTACCATGCCTGGCAATCAGGAGTCCAACACCTAACCACTAGACAATTGAAACATATGGCTTATTTCTCGAAAAAACAGAATCTGTTTGTACTCCTCACTTTTAAAGAGTTCTGACTCAGCTCCGTCCCCCAAAAACGACGCAGCTGTGGTTCTCGATTGACCGGATCTCTCATTTAATAGCCTCTATCGCAATTACTAAAAACTGAATACTTCGACACAACAACCCACAACAACGCCGACCCACAAAAATCACTGACTCGAAAAGTTTCATTTGAATAATTGCTAAGTGCCATGCGTAATTCCCGGAATCATATTATAGATTTCCCGGGTATCGTGAGCCTTATACCTACTGAATGATTTTTACTGTATCCTAAAACAGAGAAAATAAAAAAAAAAAACCGGTTCGATGACTTTACGGGTTTTTTATGTTTTTAACTCACTGAAAAGTGTACTCCAGAAACATTGGATGAAAGGTATACTTATCCCATGATTACCTGTTCTACTATGTATGAAAAGCCTATGATATAAATTTTAGCTTTACACACCAACCGTGGTGAACACGCCAGCAATGGGATTTCAATAGTAAAACTTCACACCTACAGTAGAACTACATCCAAGTTGACCTTTGGTGACGCCGATCTGAATGCAAACTTGTCTAAATTTATCGCACGTCGCCTCGCGAAGAGTGGAATGAAAGTGGCAATTATTTATTACGTTTTTTAAATGGGTTTACCTCATAAGATGCCAAAAATTAACAAACATGCATTGTCTCATGTTAATAAAGCATCCATAACTCGAAATAGTTAGATTAAGATTAAGATTATTTATTTAACGGTATAGTTAAAAATTACAGCAATGCATGTATGATAATACAAAATGTAGAAAGCACAAAAAGCATTAGTACAATACAAGAATATTAATAAATATCTATACCGTAAGGAGATGACATAGCCAGATTGGCTGTCTACCTGTCGTCTCCCATTAATATTTGTTCTGGATTGTGCATTGTACACTGATTACGAATCTGGATTATAGGCAAATTATCTAGTCGCATTCAGATTTTATGGTATTGAAAGTGTCGGACTTGGCAGTTAAAACATATTTTCCTGTTGGGCGAGATAAACAGACCGAGAATATTACTTGATGTTATCACATGCAAAGAGCACATAACTCGGAAAATGACCATTTAGTTATTATTAATAGCATCTTCAGGGGTTTGAATCCGTGATTATCTGCCGACATTAAAATTACAATCTCGACAATAGGGATTGTCACATTCCACACTACTTGGGTACTGAGAGAGGAATTTTTGTGTCAATAATTTTTTGAATAGATTTCTATTAGTGATCGACCTTAGATCTTGCTCCAATTCATTCCACACCCCGGGAAATGCATAGATCTGTAACCTGTCGAGGGCTTTAGTGCGCGTTCTACTGATATATAAAAAGTCTGATTGTCTCGGAACTCTTTGTGAAGTATTTTCTATTGGGTTAAAAAAGTCATTAAATGACGACGGGAGTTGTCCCATTTTCCAATCAAATATGAAGAGAGAGTATGATTATGTTATTAAAACGTAAAAGGCTCAGTTTCTTTTTCCATTTCGTTTCGGCGATAAAACTGACAGCGGAATATGTATTTATTTATTTATTGGTGTTTAAGGTCACATACTTATGCACAATGGCTAATCGTGACCGTACTGACAGCGGAAGTACCACCCACCGACGTTCATGTAAACAAAAACAGATTCGCACGCATGTACGTCTGCTGCTCAGTAAAATCGAGATAACATAATAGCGACTCTTAATAATCTGACGATCATGGGATAAATAAAATATACCCAAAGTAGCTTGGTGTACCAAATGTTCACCACTCGTGGTGAAGTGGTGTTAACCGCGCGCCAAAGGCTCGCGGTTAACACCACTTCACCACTCGTGGTGAACATTTGGTACACCAAGCTACTATGGGTATATTCAATATATGCAGATTCCAATTTTTGAAAATTTAGGTCAGGAATATCACGCAAAAAGTGCCCTGAATGTGAACATTTCGAAGTTGTGTAGATAAATAATCAAGAACGTGGTGGTACGGTGGCGTTGTGTACTGCAGCGTACTGCACGTCTATGGTGCACTTGTCTTCAACCAATGCTAACCCTACTTGTTCTGAGTTAGTATCCTGGGGAGCCTGACAGTTGCTCGCCGCTGCTAGGTGGTTCTCTATGGGTACTCCTGCTTCCTCCAACCGTAAAGCTGTCCGACTCGAGGTGACGCAGGGTGTCGAAAGTGTCGTTAAACCCAATAAAAACAAAAACAAAAAATAATCACGATTATCTAAAAATTGTGACCAACAGGGTTTGAATTCATTATTCGCATTCGTACGAACAGCGCATGCGCAAAATGTATTGCTGAGAGTTTTCAGGATGTCAGAACATTTCGAGCACAGTTTTGAAGTCCCAAGAGCAGGGACGTAGCTGGCGGTGGTTGGGGGGGGGGGGGTGCAGGGGTAGGGGGCGGGGGGTGTCTCACGACTACTCAGAATTTGAAAAAATCACTACAATTCGGTCACAATAATTCCGTCACATTTTTCGGACACATTTATCATTTAAAACACTGAGGCTTAAAGTTTCAATCCAAACTGAATTTTTAGCCCACCTGAGCTCAGGAGGAGCTTTAGTTATCACTTTCCGTCCGTCGTGCGTTGCCCTTCTGTCATCTCATAACCTACTCGCCTGAATTGAACCAAATTTGATATGCATGTTCCTCATCATATATCAATTCAAGTTTGCCCAAATAAAGTTGCCACGCCCATGGAGAGCCACGGGAGGGGGGCATAACTCCGTTAGTACACCTATGGATTTTTTTAAAAATCTTCTCCAGAACCACAGATCAGAATCTTTTGATATTTGGAATGCAGTATCCTTAGAAGGAAAAAATTCAAGTTTCATATTCGGACTCCCCGTGGGAACGCAAATTTTAACTTAGTGCAATATGAGGTATATTCTTTTTTGAAATCTTCTTCTACAGACTCGCCGGCTATAATCCTTTCGTATTTGGTATTCAGCATACTTAGATGTGATCAAAATCAAGTTTGTTCAAATAAAGTCCCTGAATTGATATCTGGGCTTCCTGTGAGAGCCAAAATTTTAATTTTGTTCAATTTGAGGAATATTCTTTAAAAATCACCCCGACGGAATATTTTGATGTTTGATAATCAGCATACTTGGAGGGGACGAGAAATGCTCAGATTTAAGTTTGTTCAAATCAAGTACTTGGGTTCGTATTTGGGCTCTAACTTGGTGTGGAATATGCGGAATATTCAACATTCTTGAAAAATCGTCTTCAGATCCATTAATTAGAATCATCCGACATTTGGTACACAACATCTCGAACTTGTATTCCCAACAAAACGATATAATCGTGTTATTCAGCACATCATATTACATTTCTCCTTGTCTTACAACTACTGTCATATCCATCTTGTACATGTTCTATGTTTATTGTGTGGAAACAGCTCGGTATAGGCTTTAGGCTTATTGCTGAATCCACAATGTTAAAATTGTTGAATTTTGTACCATTCAGACATTTGAAATAAATACTGTTAAGGTAATGTCGACCACTATTATTGCGACAAATGTGTATTTGTTTTTGTGGAAAAAAACGTACCCTTCCGCGATCGTGAAGCCAAGGGACGGCGACGGGTAAGAACTCACCCCACACAATTGGAGTTCCACTTGACGGACTATCACCCATTTGTGATTTGAAAAATTTTGATTAAATTTGGAGACGTCACTTACCTTCTCCTCCAGAACTTACCCCGGTACATCGAACTCTCTGTGGCTTAGCCACAGAGAGTACGATGTACCGGGGTAAGTTGCTTTAATCCTTTACCTAACATGAAAAGCAGACGACACTTGCCAAAAAAATTCTTGAGTAACTATTCTTTTTCATTTTTTGTCTCAAAAACATAGGTTATGACCCCTCATTGGAACGAGCTCGACGAGCCCGTTCCAGTGAGCAATGAGGGGTCATAACCTATGATTTTGAGACAAAAAATGAAAAAATAATGAAAATTAATTGGTGCTTTTTTTAAAATAGCGCTGGCCTGTTTTGGCCGTTACGTTGGGTAAAGGGTTAAAACATAAATGTACTCTTTTGCATGCAATTTCTGTAAAATGCCCAGGCAATACTTTGATACTTTAATAGCCCCTGCTATAAGAATGTATCAAAGTGCCTCGGCGTTTCACAGCAACTATTTGTATGGAGGGCACACACCCACTCTCAGAGAGAGACGCCACCGAGTACAGTGTTCAGTCAAATGTTTTTCTCATGGGTTAAAGTCGGAAGTTATTATGGTTGAAAGGAGTGTAATTACATGGCGAAATATATATATCATTTATACCATAGCAAATGTTTTGGTGTTGAGATATGTTTTGAAGTTCAAAGATAAGATTCATTTGGGAGCTCTCATACGAATAATCGTATCGATATACAACATTATGATTTCACCATGCCCGTCAAATCGTTTCTAGATTGTTTATTTGAGCTCTAATCTGGGATGGCGTTATTCCCCGCAGATAAATAGGAAAGATTCAAATAATTATTCCATTATTTCATACATTATTGATAAGAACTTAGGTAGCGACAATTTTAATGGTCGTGTCCAGCAATAGCCAAGTAAATTGGGTTGGCCTATCGTGTATTGAATATTTGAATTGAAATAAAAATTGTGTTGTAAAATATGAAAAGTCGTGTTATCAATAACCAGTCAAACAGTGGCGTAGATAGCTTTTTCTCCCACCACTAATTTAAGGCCCGTTCATGTGGCGAGATTTACTTACGTGAGTAAATTTGCATATATGCAAATTTACTCACGTATGCAAATGTAAATTTGCTTTGCGTTCACGTGACAAAAACAGCACCTACGTAAATTTTGTCGTATCATAACTTTTAGCATCATTATTGTCATTCTCGATGGACAGACAGCTACGGTTAAGGCGACAGTTACCTTATGTCGTTAGTGCTGGACTTGTTCTGGGCCTCACAAAACAAAAGACTGTGCTTTCAAGACCAAAATCAAGAGTTTGGTGGCATGACATCGCAAAAACAACATTCAATGATGACCAGTGGATTGAGAATTTTCGAATGCGGAAAGAAACATTTAAGTTTTTGTGCAGTCAATTGGAGCCATCACTAAAACATCAATCCGAAAAACATGTGATACAACCTTTAGATGTTGACCACAAAGTGGCCATTGCAGTATACTGGCTTGCATCCTCAGCAGAATACCGCACAGTGGGCAATCTATTTGGTATTGCCAAATCCACCGTATGCAACTGTGTACATGTGTACATGAAGTGTGTTCGGCCATAGCAGAACATTTGACTGAGAAATTTGTTAAGTTTCCTGGCGGAGAAGATCTCAAAGATGTACTGAATGGATATGAGGAGAGATGGGGGTTCCCAAATTGTGCTGATGCAATATCCTGTCCTAAAGTCACCTACTTCGACACTGGTCGTTTACTTTTACACACAGGAGTAAAGTTGATTTGCGTTCATATGCCACGTTTGCATAGCATGCAAATTTACACGCTATGTAAATATACTTTTACATTACCTCCAGAGTCGGTGCAAATTTGCTCCATACGCAAATTTACTTAGGTGTGTAAATGCGTTCATGTGGCGCATTTACTCACGGGAGTATATATACTCACATGTGTATTTATACTCATGTGTGTAAATCTCGCCACATGAACGGGGCTTAACCCTTTACCCAACGTAACGGCCAAAACCGGCCAGCGCTATTCTCAAAAATCGTCAGTTAATTTTCATTATTTTTTCATTTTTTGTCTCAAAAACATAGGTTATGACCCCTCGTTGGAACGAGCTCGTCGAGCTCGTTCCAACGAGGGGTCATAACCTATGTTTTTGAGACAAAAAATGAAAAAAATTAGTTATTCAAGAATTTTTTTTTCAAGTGTCGTCTGCTTTTCATGTTAGGTAAAGGGTTAATGTACTGAGACATATACTGAGTCAAAAAAAGAAAGTATAATAATCTTTGAGGAGCAATTGTTTTTAGTATTGTCGACTTTAATCCCAAACAAATTATTGTAAATTCATATTTCGATTCTAGCTGCATGAATTTGCATAATTCCATGTTCTTACTTTTGCCAACGTCACGTCAGCACGTCGCAATTCAGACATGGGGTGAAATGAAAAGTTCACACATGCAGTCAATAGCGTGTATGTTCACAGTTTACCTCTTGAATGGCAAGACATCGACGGCGCATGGACCTGATAAGTCTCTGGATGTCACCCTGTGGTATATTAGTTTTCTTATCTGTTCAAAAATTTATTCGTGACTCGCATAAATTTGATGTACAGTTGCTGAATTAGCTGCGCCTCTCAGCAAGTCTGAGTGTCCCAAGGTTACACGGGTGATCTAACTTCCACTGTGGGTGTCCTCTCGCAGTGGGACCTGACAATCAATCTGTGTGAGGACAACACGGTGGATGTTAGGTTAGTACGGACGAGGAATGAGCAAGCAAAGATTAACTGTCTCAAAAATGTTCTGTGACGTTCCTTAGCGGCATTAAACTAAATTTAGAATTGAATAAATTGTGGGGGGGGGGGGTCATCATCACTGGAATTTCTGTTGTATACTGTTGTTTTTTTTTCTTTTTTTTTGTTTGTCTTCTTTGATTTCAATCTGCTTTTATCCGTTTCTCTCTCCCCCCCCCCCTCTCTCTCTCTCTCTCTCTCTCTCTCTCTCTCTCTCTCTATCCTCCCTTTCTTTATTTCTCTCTCTCTCTCTCTTTTGAGTTAACTTCTTTTGTGTATAATATTTACATATTGTTATATTTTGTTCTGCCTTTTGTAATCTATTAGTCTTTGTACAGGAGCGGAGGGTTTTCTAAGTGATCAGCACTTGTCCTCCAATCCTGATTTGCATTGTTGAATGGCGAATAAAAATATGTTTAATCTAAATCTAATCACCCTGTGGTATTGCGTTCCACTCCTGACTTAGAAGATTACGTAAATCGCCTAACGTCTGAAGATCATGAAGTCGTGCCCAACGGTTCAAGTGATCCCAAAGATGCTCGATTGGCGACAAATCTGAAGTAGGGGCCAGGGAAGAAGTTCGATGCTCTGCTCCTCAAGAAAGTCAGGACAGATACGCGCCACGTGACATCGGGCACTGTCTTGCTGGAATAACTGCGATCCGACGTTAGCGTTGAAAACGGGACAACAGCGTTAGGAATTTCGTCCCTATATCGCTGTCCATTCAGATTACCATCGATGAAGATCAACTACGTTCGATGGTGCAAGGAAATTCCTGCCCAAACCATTACACTACCCCCGCTGAAACGGTCGGATTCCTGCACGCAAGCATCAGAAAACCGTTCTCCTTGTCGGCGATACATCCTTGCCCTACCATCAGCGCGCCGTAGACAAACTCGTGATTCATCACTAAAAAGAACTGTGCTCCAACGCTGCTGAGTCCAGCGAAAACGCTGACGGACCCATTCCATTCAGACGATACGATGACGTTGGGTGAGGATTGGTCCGTGGTATGGACGCCTACTTCGGATGCCGTGTTCAGCGAGTCTGTTTCGGACAGTTTGTGCACTAATTCTATTGTTAGCTCTACCAAGAGTAATTGCTACTGTCCTCGTCGCCGAAGGAAGCGATCCCGCCAGTGAGACGTCCTGGGTGTCGGTCTTGTGCAGGGGTCATAACTCTTGGTCGACCTGAACGCGGTCGGTCGGCAGTAGATCCAGTAGTTCAAAACCTTCCAATGAGACGGTAAATAGTGGTCACAGTGACTCCGAACTCAGCCGCGAGCTCCTCTGGGGCTTTCCCAGCCTCATGCATATCAATGGCACGCAACCTCTGATTTTCGGTTTACCTTGGCATTTTTTAAAATGCCGGAAGACAAAAACTAGCGTGTTTTCTCAATAACCCAAGTTCTCTAGCACAACATAACACAAAGAAAATCGTAGCTCACTCATTCAATTTGACATTCTCGGGTAGCACGTGCTATTTTGAAATCCGTAGCAAAATTGTATACGGTTGGGTGGACAACAACAACATGTCATTAAACTCTTTGCACGACTTCTTGTCCACAAACATGCAACATTAGAACTATTATATTTCATCTTTTATGCTATTTTTCACATTTGTTTCTATTGTACTTTCTTTTTTGACTCAGTATATATAAAGTCGCGTTAGACAGCTGAGAGATATGCCTCTCTCACCCCACCCATGTGACAGCTATCTCACCCCACGCACGTGACCAACCTACATTGGCTTATTATCATATTTAACGAGCGCAGGACTATTCACTCATTGCACGTTCTTCTGTAAACAAACGACATGGTGTCACGTTTCGGAAATATTAGCAGACGAACGTTTGTCAAAGAAAATAGAAATAAAAACACAGACCGCAAAACCTCACTCTTTTATATGGATTTTTTGGTTGAACGCCATTATGAGTGGAGCGAGTTGCACGAAATTCCCGTCGAAAAGTTATGTGAATACATTACAGAATTCATAAGATGACGTCATCGGAATGTGTTAATGTTTATTTCTCTACAAATCTTTAACCCCTGTCTTGCCGGCGTTGGATTAATTTTGTGGTATATACCTGTGGTATATACAAAACTTTTGTGTGGTCTTTCCGATAAGCAAATCATTTTTTTTTTCCGAAATGGACAACAAAATTGTTTGATACAGCTGCACGTGCCCCTAATTTCTTTTGATGACGTCAAACTGTTTTTGGTGGGGGAGGGGGGGGGGGGGAAACATTATCCCTGATGGGGCTAGGTTAATCATATTTTTATTTGCCAAACAAATAAATTGCAAATTGGGATTGGAGGACAAGTGCTTGCCACTTAGTATACCCTCCGCTCCCTTAACATGATACAAAAAATCATTACAATGGCGAAACAAACAAATGAGAGAAATGTAAAAAAAAAATAAAAATATATATATACATACTAGAAAATCTAACTTCGCAATAAAAAAGAGTGAGAGAGAGAGAGAGAGAGAGAGAGAAAAAAGTGATTGATTGATTGATGTCCTTTCTGTACCTGATGGGGCTGGTTTGAGATGGGGAAATTTCACCCTCGGGACAATATATTTGGTCCAGACACTCGGCAAGCCTCGTGTCTGGCCCAAATATCTTGCCTTCGGGTGAGATTTCCCCATCTCACACCCTCACCCACCAGGGATAATAATATTCTCCCACCACTAAGGTACTGAGACATATATAAAGTCGTGTGAGACAGCTGGAAGAGTAATGCCGGTCTCACCCCAACCACGTGACAGCTATATCACCCCCACCCACGTGACCAACCTATATTGGCTTATTAGCATATTTAATGAGCGCAGAACTATTCAATTATCGCACGTTCTTCTGTAAACAAACAACATGGTGTCACGTTGGAAATATTAGCAGACGAACTTTTATCGAAGAAAATAGAAATAAAAACAAAGACCGCAAAACCAAAGGACAATTGACTCTTTTATTTGAATTTTCGCAAGAACGCCTTTATGAGTGGAACGAGTTGTACGAAATTCTCATCGAAAAGTTATGCGAATGCACTGCAGAACTCATACAATGACGTCATCGGAATGTTTCGCTACAGATCTTTAACCCCAGTCTTGTCGGCGTTCGGATTTAATTTTGTGGTATATGCATGTGGTATATACTGAACTTTCGTGTGCTCTTTCCGATAAGCAAATCAGCATTTTTTTTTCAGAAATGGACAACGTTCTTGTAATGCCCTGTTCAACTTTGTTAATGTACTAGGGAACGCCCTATAAAGTGGTGATAATTTGGGATTATTTTTCAAGTCTGTGATATTGAAAATATCAAATCTTTTTCTGAATACTTCATAAATGGGGCAGTTAATAATGAAGTGAGTTTCATCCTCAATGTTATGACGACTATAAATATTACATAATTTGCTTACAGCTCTATGTGGCTTTTGTTACCATTTGATGTCAGCGCGCGGAATATTTGAATGACGTTGCTAAGATGAAGTGGCCTCGATATCTTTATCTGATTTATCGATTATTTGTCCTCTGAAGTTCTGGGGTACACAAGAGGTTTATTTCATAAACTAGTTATCGTTAAAAAGTTGCCTTGTTCATTTGACGATGTTGGTTTGAGGCTATAAGGTGGGTCGTATTGGAACATATACGTTATTGCGATGAAGCATGGTCTGAAACATCATTGACGGTAACCTGGTCTGCGGCTCGGAGCTTATGTTCAACCGAGACGCGGTGCACGAGAGTTTTATTTACTAAACTTGTTTTCGTTAAAAGTTGCCTTGTTCATTTCACGATGTTGGTTTGGGCTACAGGAAGGGTCGTATTGGAACATATGCGTAATTGTGATGAAACATGGTCTGAAACATTATTGTAATGTGATCTAAGGTCTGCGGGTTGGAGCTTATGTTCAACCGAGACGCAGAGTGTCTCGATTGAACATAAACTCCAAGCCGCCAACATCGCATTCATCGACCGGGGTTAATTCTGTGAGCCCCTCCCCTTCGAAAATGTCGGGATACTGATGCAGATGCCGAAGGCACACGCGATGATGGGGGGGGGGGGGGGGGGGGGGCGGGGGTTCTCCCCCAAGAAAATGTTGAAATCGGTTATTAAATGAAGATTTCCTGGGCCAAAATGACGGGTTTTTTTATCAGTGACTAAGAGTTATAACTTTTGACTGCACAATTCTTGAATTAATAACTTTATTACGTCAAGTTGAGTTCTCACTTCAAGAATCACGCAGTTCTAAATTACAACCATTGGACAAGTGCAGAGCTCCATTTCTCTACAGCCTCCTTCTTAACTGTTGGCACAGGAGTCAGACCTGGGGGGGGGGGGGGGCAGGCCTGACCCAAGAATGCTGGACTGCTGGGCCAAGCCCGGGCATGCAAAGTTCCAGAACCCGGGGTTACTACCCCGAGCCCCCACCCTCTCCCCGGCCCTGGTAAATGGATGCATGGTCAGTGGATTTGTGGGGTAGACCTATTAATATTTCCAACGAGCAGATAGGAATTTAACGAACTCAGTCTTCTCTGACAGAGCTCAACGAGCTTAATGAGCTCTGTCAAACAAGATTGAATTCGTTAACTTCCTAATTGTATTAATTCAAAATTTTGACATCTGTATGTAGGTGATTAACTTTGAACAAGTTTTAAACATAATGTCAAAGGTTGTATCAAATGGGTTCCAACTATTGAATGGGAACCCCGTGAAGTAAAGCAGGGATTATTTACTGTTGTAAACAAGTTCTGCTTTACTGGTAAAATAGGACACGGAAACCAACGCCTGGGGCGGAAGCTCTCTGAAGTGGGCAGCATAGGTATAAACGATTGGCTAAACTTGCCTTCATCTCTATGTTACGGTCATGATATAGCCAAAGATCCTGAAAATGACCTTAAACACTAAAGCAGATAAAACTATTCAATTTACTCTAACTATTGAATTTACACTAATTCGGCCGCATCAATACCAATCTTAACCCTTTACCCAGAGTAGCGATCAAATAGGCCAGCTCTATTAACCCGTTGAAACCGAGAGGCCGGTTTTCCGGTCCAGAGACATGATACGCCATAATTCAATAAGGATAAATGTTAACCGAATGTGTAGGGTGAAAATATTAATTAGTCTACCCCCAAATAAAGAATATGGATTCTTCCAGTTTCTATAACTGAACTGACATGAAAGATACCACGAGGGTTCTAAGGTTTAAAAAACAATCGCCATTCAAATTTCATTATTTTTCCAGTTTTTGCCAACAAAAATATAATTATTCATTTATTCATTGGGGTTTAGCGACACTTTCGAAAGCCAGGGTCACCTCGTGTCGGACAGTTTTGCGGGTGGGGGAGCCGGAGTACTGGAGAGAAGCATCGAGCAGTGGCGAGAAACTGCTGCCAGACTCCCCAACGTACCAACTCCGCACATGAAAGGTTAGCATTGGTAGAAGACAAGTGCACCGTCAATGTGCATTATGCCTTAGTACACAGCGCCACCGTGCCCCCCTCGTGGGAAATCGGGATTAAGTGCTTTGCCCAAGGACACAACACAGTTACCCCTGGTGTGGGTCGAACCGTGCACCTTTCGGTTTGAAGTTCAGTGCAGTAATCACTGAGCCACCACGCTCCCCGACAAAAATATTAAGACAGAAAACAACGATGGTGGAATACGGGGTGTGGGGTGACAAGAATCAACGATCCGAGTTGGAGTTCTTCTTGTGTGTCACGAGCGCCGTAGGTGCGAATGAAATATAAGTAAAATTTCAACAAAGTGAATGAAACTAATATTTTTAACCCTTTACCTAGCATGATAAGCAGACGACACTTGCAAACAAAATTCTTGAATAACTAATTTTTTTTATTTTTTTGTCTCAAAAGCATAGGTTATGACCCCTCAGTAGTAGAAGATGTGGGAAATGATCCTATTCGTCCGGAGGGCTGGGCCGGAGATCTGGGCCCGGAGTCCTGGGTCGATGACGTCATCATAATTAAAATGTTACGTAAGGTAATTAATATTACTTAATGATTTTTTTTTTTTTAATCACTATAATAATTAATGTAATTAATGACTGTTGCATAATTAATGTAATTAATGTAATTAATGAGTGTAATTAGGGTTGATTATAATAATTAGTATATTAATAAATGAATTAATATTGACGTACTGGACATATGCGCATGCTATCGACTGACTGACCCGCATCACGTGTCTGGGTGTCATTAAATCGATTTTTTCTTTTCAAACGCCAACTACTGACAGATGTTGAAGCAATTAAATCTATTGTCACACTTTAACGACCGGTCATAAATATCGTTAGACTGGACATGCTATCATGTATTTAAAAATCAATATATCACGTGACAAGATGTGTCTTGCTTTTACCTGAAGACTGTGAACGACTCCATTGTGGCTATTTTTATAGGTATAATTTGATTTAATAACTTGGCGTGATTCTTACATATTAATAATGCAAGTTTATTCTTCTCGTTTTTATGGCTGTCGAAAAACTCTCATAGACCAAGATATTCTGATTTTACCCCTCACGCGATAAAGTATTTTTTTAACAGGTCCAATTTCTACGTTATGACGAGTTCTCAAAAAAAATCACAAGAGAAATCGCCATGAGACTACTGTACACGGGGGAGAGGCTATACATGGCTGTACTTTATGCCCCAATACTTTGATGAATTAACGGATCATCTGAAAACCCACCAAGAAGGTGCTTTGAACTGTCAATTTTGTGTTTCAGTAGCAAATTCAACAAAAGAGAGAGGCAGTGTACATCGAACAGACGTCGATGTCAAGATGTTCCAGTGGACGTTTTGTCTGAAATCCTATACTAGGAAAGATACATTAGAAAAAAACATGGAGAAATGTCAAAACTCGACATTTAACTGCGCGATTTGCGGGTTTCAGCTGATTCAACTTAACCGTCATCGCGCCACAAGTAGCAGAAATGCACAACTCGATTGGCCGGTGGAGGCGTTCCTCATCAAATAAGGGGGGTCAAACGAGGTTATGAGGAGGGGTGAAGGAGATAAGTGTGCGGTCATATGTTTAAAATTTTAATAACCTTAATTGCTATGATGTAATCCCCTTAATAAATAGCGTATATTCATTTAATATAATATATTAATAATTTTCGTTAAATAATTCATTTTTTATTCCGCACCCTTATATCCCCTCACAGTACCTAAAACTTTCATGAACGCTCCTCCTCCAGGTCATCCAATACTAAAAAACTTTTGGAAACCGCTCTCCCCCCGCCCCCACCATAATCTTAAAAAGAGTTGCTTTGTCACAAACACACACTTTTTTAACCAATCAGACACCTCCGTTATCCCACACCCTCACCGTCACACCCCTGTATCCCCTCACAGTACCTAAAACTTTCCTGAATTCCCCTTCACCAAGTCATCCAATACTAAAAAAAAAAACTTTTGGAAACCTCTCTCCCCCTCCCCCAGCCCTCACAATAGCTAAATTATCTCGAACCCCAGTTCAGTTCTCTAAATGTAATGGACATGTCAGGCCCCCGAATACGCCTTCCCCACAATTTTGAGCGATCAAATTACCCCGATTAGTCTCCTCTCATAACTTACCACTCTCTTAACCCGTATTTACTATGAGATTGTCCCCTTAATAAATAGCGTATGTTCATTTAATATAATATATTAATAATTTTCGTTAAATAATTCATTCCACAAGACACTTGTCGAAAAAACAAAATGGCGGATTAGTTTGACAGAAATACGCGTATCGATTTATTCAGGAATGTCTGTCGGTTGTGTCCTTGGGCAAGACACTTCATCCCTATTGACCATGTGGGGGCATGGTGACGCTGTGCACTAAGGCGTACTGCACGTCGATGGAGCACCTGTCTTCAACCAATGCAGACCCTGTGTAGAATCTTGACAGTTGCTTGCCGTTGCTCGGTGGCTCTCTCCGGCTTTCCCCACCCGTAAAACTGTCGTGGTCATGATTAGTTATTGTGCAGACCTTAAAATCCAATAAATAAATATAAATAAATAGTCGGTTATCAAAACAGCCCTTAAGTGTTTAACAGTTAATTGTGGACCAGTGCGTTTAAAAGTGAAAAAAATTAGGTGATAGCATACGGACTGTGTTTAATCATAGAAAAATCACACCCGCGCTATTACTAACCTGTATGATTTATTTTTGAATGTTCGCTGAAGAATAACCCACCCATCTAAGTAAAAGCATGAAAGAGCTACCACTATCTTATTACCTATGTGAGGTGGGGGTGGTCGGTAACGTTGTGTACTAAGGCGTACTACCTTCAGCCAATGATAACCCTGTGTAGAACTTTGACAGTTGTTCGCCTCTGCACGATGGTTCTTTCCGGATTGCCCCAACTGTCGTTAAATAAATGAAAAAAACTACAATTCTATAATAACAGGCCAAGACCCCTTCGTTTTGTCAGGGGGAAAATCAACAGTACTTTCACCCCCCTCATTTTAATAGTTGAAAAGTGCTGTTACTCGATCAAAAAAAAATGGTAAAAGGATATGCGACTCTATATTAGCCACCCAAATTTGCGAGACTTGGGGAAAATATAACCCACCTAGAGCTGCACCAAAGCTACGTACTCTATTCGAACTCCCGCATTGTGTCCTTGGGCAAGTTAATTTACCCCGACTATCCACATGGGAGCACGATGACGGCGTGTAATAAAGTGTACTGCACGTCGGTGATACGCATATTTTAGAACAATCTAACCCTGCTTGTGCGGATTTCCGACGTTGGTGAGATGACAGTTACTCGTCGTTGCTCTGTGGTTCTCTTTGGATATTCCGGAGGCTGCCTGTAAAATTGTCACGTTTAATTATAACTTGAACTTGATGTCCGGGTGTAATGAAATAGCGTATTTTCTGCAGACATTCTAAATAAACGCAGCTGGTTTACAGACCTGTACATATTTTTTTTTTTTCAATTGAGTAAAAATATAGGATAGTTACTGATGTAACACGCCGATCAGTATGTTTAATGAATCCAACTACGCCAGTCCGACCGACCCTTTGCCCACCATGATCACAACAAACGTTTCAATTCTCTCTCTCTCTCTCTCTCTCTCTCTCTCTCACCGATACAGTACGGGTGGAAACTAATTGCGTTCAAGCTGTTGTTTTTTTTCTAGGTTTTACCACTCCCCTTACAGCGCAAATCGAAATGAAATCTAATTCATTGAACCATACTACAGTGGATGTCAAAATTAATTTTTGAACGCCATTTTTTCTATGTGCCACTATCAGCAGCTATGACTATAGCGTAACTTTGTGGTAAAATGCTTATTTTTGTACAAAACTCAAGACCTTTCTCTGACAAATGCCTATATAAAAAGAAGATAATACGTGAGAATGCGTTGTGTACCTGCATTTTGTTGATAAAATATGGCATGACCACATTCCCGAATATTAATGATGTACCCGCTTAATAACAGCCGAATTTTTATCGGATCATAGTTTTTGATTTGAATAATTGCCGATTTTTGTATTAAATCACATTCAGTAATTTATGTAGATTTCCTGAACTGGGCGAAGGTCAAGAAAAGCACTCTGTAGTTTAGGAGACTCCACAAATAAAAACAAAATAAAAACTCTTAGATATCTTGCATTTTTTTTATTATCCATATTAACCAGAAATCAAAACTAGTCAAATTAATTAGAATTAAATTACAAATGGATATGAAATTTGCAGTAAAATGAACACTGGTATATGCTGCTGGCCGCATTTTTAGTTGTCTGTAATGGCTGTTGTTCAGAATGTCACCCTATTGGGGTGAGTTTTCGCTTTTTCGTCCAGTTTCATGAGAGCTTCCACGAAGTCCGTTCCACATTCGCAATCTTTTCCAGGGGCCATTCTTCAAAGGCTGGTCCATCGCAACTTTGCGGAGATATTGTTTTCTGGACGACAAACTGCAATATGATCTGGGTTTCCGATCAGACCCCTTGGGATATTTTGATCTTTAAGGATGTTTGCCAAAATTTTCCACCCTGTCGGTTGAAAATCTTTTCTTTTTCGCAGCAGATCATTTATTAGATCACACATATTGGAGCCCGAAATTGTAATGCCGTTATACACGAGTCGATCTTTCTCATCCCAGGATAAATTGGGTATATTCTTTATTATCTGGAGTAACAAAAGCGCCTTCTGCTGCATGGAATCTGGTATAACGGCTAACCAGTCCGGATGATTTTCCACTGAAAAACTAGTCGTTAAGGAGTGTGGTTTGGTGGTTTCTTTGCGTAAATTTGATTGGCGCTGAAAGATTGTCTGGTTCAGCAGCCCTTTCTCTTCAGAACCCGATGTTGAAGATTCAGGAATTGGTCTCATACCCTGGTCTATGGGCGGGACAGCTACAGCATTCAGGGGTGTGCGTATTTCCTGCAACTGTTCACTCCCCCATGGTTCAATACACTGAATTCTGCTTGAAGGTAGGTTGGTTGAGTCATCCATCACTAGCGATTTTACTGGCTCTAGCTTATTTGCAAGCCCCAAAATATTTCCACTTGTTAATGCATTGTTCCAACTAAAGGCTGATTTCATATGCACTGGAGGATAGGGTGGCTCGTTACAGACAGATCTGGTTGTTAACTCGGCTGTATTTGAGTTCGCCCCCCCTATAGTGTGTTTAAAATTTACATTTTTATGTAATTTTCGTCTGTGTCGATAATAATTAGTTTTATGAGAGTAAGATTTTTGACACAATTCACAGACGTAGCGTGAATTCATCATTTTCAGAAGCGAGTTAATAGAGTGGCAATACAGTTCCAACACTCTGCCATTTATATGTATGAATAGAATGGGTCCCACCCCAACCTGTCAATCGCTGATTGGCTAATTTTATATCAAGATAAGGTGGGTTCTACCCCAACCTGTTGATCATTGGTTACTTCAAATTCTCACACAGTGCATTGTGGGAAATTCCAGTGGTAGAGCTCTGATGTAAAATAAGTTACAAATTGATATAGTTTGCTTCAAAAAAGAAAGAAACATCAAAGTCACATTCATGACAAGCCGAGGTAGCACATCTGAACCACCAACTCTACACTGTTTAATCAGATAATCCATTTAATCAGATAATTACATGTACATATCGGTTTTTCATTGGTTTTTCATCAGTTTCCATCGGTTTTTCATTGGTTTTTATCGGTTTTCATTGGTTTTTATCGGTTTTACAATTCGATAAAATGGTTTTTAGTGATTTTACAATTCGATAAAATGGTTTTTAGTGATTTAAATCACGTAAAATGATCACTAATTACCACTAATTGATCACTAATGGTCACTAATTACCACTAATTGATCACTAATTACCACTAATTGATCACTAATGGTCACTAATTACCACTAATTGATCACTAATTACCACTAATTGATCACTAATGGTCACTAATTACCACTAATTGATCACTAATTACCACTAATTGATCACTAATGGTCACTAATTACCACTAATTGATCACTAATTACCACTAATTGATCACTAATGATCACTAATTACCACTAATTAGTGACCAATTGGTCACTAATGGTCACTAATTAGTGGCAATTAGTGGCAATTAGTGACCATTAGTGACCAATTGGTCACTAATTAGTGGTAATTAGTGGTAATTAGTGATCAATTAGTGGTAATTAGTGACCATTAGTGATCAATTAGTGACCATTAGTGATCAATTAGTGGTAATTAGTGATCAATTAGTGGTAATTAGTGACCATTAGTGATCAATTAGTGGTAATTAGTGATCAATTAGTGGTAATTAGTGACCATTAGTGATCAATTAGTGGTAATTAGTGATCATTTTATGTGATTTAAATCACTAAAAACCGTTTTATCGAATTATAAAATCACTAAAAACCATTTTATCGAATTGTAAAACCGATAAAAACCAATGAAAACCGATAAAAACCAATGAAAAACCGATGGAAACTGATGAAAAACCAATGAAAAACCGATATGTACATGTAATTATCTGATTAAATGGATTATCTGATTAAACAGTGTAGAGTTGGTGGTTCAGATGTGCTACCTCGGCTTGTCATGAATGTGACTTTGATGTTTCTTTTTTTTTTGAAGCAAACTATATCAATTTGTAACTTATTTTACATCAGAGCTCTACCACTGGAATTTCCCACAATGCACTGTGTGAGAATTTGAAGTAACCAATGATCAACAGGTTGGGGTAGAACCCACCTTATCTTGATATAAAATTAGCCAATCAGCGATTGACAGGTTGGGGTGGGACCCATTCTATTCATACATATAAATGGCAGAGTGTTGGAACTGTATTGCCACTCTATTAACTCGCTTCTGAAAATGATGAATTCACGCTACGTCTGTGAATTGTGTCAAAAATCTTACTCTCATAAAACTAATTATTATCGACACAGACGAAAATTACATAAAAATGTAAATTTTAAACACACTATAGGGGGAGCGAACTCAAATACAGCCGAGTTAACAACCAGATCTGTCTGTAACGAGCCACCCTATCCTCCAGTGCATATGAAATCAGCCTTTAGTTGGAACAATGCATTAACAAGTGGAAATATTTTGGGGCTTGCAAATAAGCTAGAGCCAGTAAAATCGCTAGTGATGGATGACTCAACCAACCTACCTTCAAGCAGAATTCAGTGTATTGAACCATGGGGGAGTGAACAGTTGCAGGAAATACGCACACCCCTGAATGCTGTAGCTGTCCCGCCCATAGACCAGGGTATGAGACCAATTCCTGAATCTTCAACATCGGGTTCTGAAGAGAAAGGGCTGCTGAACCAGACAATCTTTCAGCGCCAATCAAATTTACGCAAAGAAACCACCAAACCACACTCCTTAACGACTAGTTTTTCAGTGGAAAATCATCCGGACTGGTTAGCCGTTATACCAGATTCCATGCAGCAGAAGGCGCTTTTGTTACTCCAGATAATAAAGAATATACCCAATTTATCCTGGGATGAGAAAGATCGACTCGTGTATAACGGCATTACAATTTCGGGCTCCAATATGTGTGATCTAATAAATGATCTGCTGCGAAAAAGAAAAGATTTTCAACCGACAGGGTGGAAAATTTTGGCAAACATCCTTAAAGATCAAAATATCCCAAGGGGTCTGATCGGAAACCCAGATCATATTGCAGTTTGTCGTCCAGAAAACAATATCTCCGCAAAGTTGCGATGGACCAGCCTTTGAAGAATGGCCCCTGGAAAAGATTGCGAATGTGGAACGGACTTCGTGGAAGCTCTCATGAAACTGGACGAAAAAGCGAAAACTCACCCCAATAGGGTGACATTCTGAACAACAGCCATTACAGACAACTAAAAATGCGGCCAGCAGCATATACCAGTGTTCATTTTACTGCAAATTTCATATCCATTTGTAATTTAATTCTAATTAATTTGACTAGTTTTGATTTCTGGTTAATATGGATAATAAAAAAAATGCAAGATATCTAAGAGTTTTTATTTTGTTTTTATTTGTGGAGTCTCCTAAACTACAGAGTGCTTTTCTTGACCTTCGCCCAGTTCAGGAAATCTACATAAATTACTGAATGTGATTTAATACAAAAATCGGCAATTATTCAAATCAAAAACTATGATCCGATAAAAATTCGGCTGTTATTAAGCGGGTACATCATTAATATTCGGGAATGTGGTCATGCCATATTTTATCAACAAAATGCAGGTACACAACGCATTCTCACGTATTATCTTCTTTTTATATAGGCATTTGTCAGAGAAAGGTCTTGAGTTTTGTACAAAAATAAGCATTTTACCACAAAGTTACGCTATAGTCATAGCTGCTGATAGTGGCACATAGAAAAAATGGCGTTCAAAAATTAATTTTGACATCCACTGTAGTATGGTTCAATGAATTAGATTTCATTTCGATTTGCGCTGTAAGGGGAGTGGTAAAACCTAGAAAAAAAACAACAGCTTGAACGCAATTAGTTTCCACCCGTACTGTATCGGTGAGAGAGAGAGAGAGAGAGAGAGAGAGAGAATTGAAACGTTTGTTGTGATCATGGTGGGCAAAGGGTCGGTCGGACTGGCGTAGTTGGATTCATTAAACATACTGATCGGCGTGTTACATCAGTAACTATCCTATATTTTTACTCAATTGAAAAAAAAAAAATATGTACAGGTCTGTAAACCAGCTGCGTTTATTTAGAATGTCTGCAGAAAATACGCTATTTCATTACACCCGGACATCAAGTTCAAGTTATAATTAAACGTGACAATTTTACAGGCAGCCTCCGGAATATCCAAAGAGAACCACAGAGCAACGACGAGTAACTGTCATCTCACCAACGTCGGAAATCCGCACAAGCAGGGTTAGATTGTTCTAAAATATGCGTATCACCGACGTGCAGTACACTTTATTACACGCCGTCATCGTGCTCCCATGTGGATAGTCGGGGTAAATTAACTTGCCCAAGGACACAATGCGGGAGTTCGAATAGAGTACGTAGCTTTGGTGCAGCTCTAGGTGGGTTATATTTTCCCCAAGTCTCGCAAATTTGGGTGGCTAATATAGAGTCGCATATCCTTTTACCATTTTTTTTTGATCGAGTAACAGCACTTTTCAACTATTAAAATGAGGGGGGTGAAAGTACTGTTGATTTTCCCCCTGACAAAACGAAGGGGTCTTGGCCTGTTATTATAGAATTGTAGTTTTTTTCATTTATTTAACGACAGTTGGGGCAATCCGGAAAGAACCATCGTGCAGAGGCGAACAACTGTCAAAGTTCTACACAGGGTTATCATTGGCTGAAGGTAGTACGCCATAGTACACAACGTTACCGACCACCCCACCTCACATAGGTAATAAGATAATGGTAGCTCTTTCATGCTTTTACTTAGATGGGTGGGTTATTCTTCAGCGAACATTCAAAAATAAATCATACAGGTTAGTAATAGCGCGGGTGTGATTTTTCTATGATTAAACACAGTCCGTATGCTATCACCTAATTTTTTTCACTTTTAAACGCACTGGTCCACAATTAACTGTTAAACACTTAAGGGCTGTTTTGATAACCGACTATTTATTTATATTTATTTATTGGATTTTAAGGTCTGCACAATAACTAATCATGACCACGACAGTTTTACGGGTGGGGAAAGCCGGAGAGAGCCACCGAGCAACGGCAAGCAACTGTCAAGATTCTACACAGGGTCTGCATTGGTTGAAGACAGGTGCTCCATCGACGTGCAGTACGCCTTAGTGCACAGCGTCACCATGCCCCCACATGGTCAATAGGGATGAAGTGTCTTGCCCAAGGACACAACCGACAGACATTCCTGAATAAATCGATACGCGTATTTCTGTCAAACTAATCCGCCATTTTGTTTTTTCGACAAGTGTCTTGTGGAATGAATTATTTAACGAAAATTATTAATATATTATATTAAATGAACATACGCTATTTATTAAGGGGACAATCTCATAGTAAATACGGGTTAAGAGAGTGGTAAGTTATGAGAGGAGACTAATCGGGGTAATTTGATCGCTCAAAATTGTGGGGAAGGCGTATTCGGGGGCCTGACATGTCCATTACATTTAGAGAACTGAACTGGGGTTCGAGATAATTTAGCTATTGTGAGGGCTGGGGGAGGGGGAGAGAGGTTTCCAAAAGTTTTTTTTTTTAGTATTGGATGACTTGGTGAAGGGGAATTCAGGAAAGTTTTAGGTACTGTGAGGGGATACAGGGGTGTGACGGTGAGGGTGTGGGATAACGGAGGTGTCTGATTGGTTAAAAAAGTGTGTGTTTGTGACAAAGCAACTCTTTTTAAGATTATGGTGGGGGCGGGGGGAGAGCGGTTTCCAAAAGTTTTTTAGTATTGGATGACCTGGAGGAGGAGCGTTCATGAAAGTTTTAGGTACTGTGAGGGGATATAAGGGTGCGGAATAAAAAATGAATTATTTAACGAAAATTATTAATATATTATATTAAATGAATATACGCTATTTATTAAGGGGATTACATCATAGCAATTAAGGTTATTAAAATTTTAAACATATGACCGCACACTTATCTCCTTCACCCCTCCTCATAACCTCGTTTGACCCCCCTTATTTGATGAGGAACGTCTCCACCGGCCAATCGAGTTGTGCATTTCTGCTACTTGTGGCGCGATGACGGTTAAGTTGAATCAGCTGAAACCCGCAAATCGCGCAGTTAAATGTCGAGTTTTGACATTTCTCCATGTTTTTTTCTAATGTATCTTTCCTAGTATAGGATTTCAGACAAAACGTCCACTGGAACATCTTGACATCGACGTCTGTTCGATGTACACTGCCTCTCTCTTTTGTTGAATTTGCTATTGAAACACAAAATTGACAGTTCAAAGCACCTTCTTGGTGGGTTTTCAGATGATCCGTTAATTCATCAAAGTATTGGGGCATAAAGTACAGCCATGTATAGCCTCTCCCCCGTGTACAGTAGTCTCATGGCGATTTCTCTTGTGATTTTTTTTTGAGAACTCGTCATAACGTAGAAATTGGACCTGTTAAAAAAATACTTTATCGCGTGAGGGGTAAAATCAGAATATCTTGGTCTATGAGAGTTTTTCGACAGCCATAAAAACGAGAAGAATAAACTTGCATTATTAATATGTAAGAATCACGCCAAGTTATTAAATCAAATTATACCTATAAAAATAGCCACAATGGAGTCGTTCACAGTCTTCAGGTAAAAGCAAGACACATCTTGTCACGTGATATATTGATTTTTAAATACATGATAGCATGTCCAGTCTAACGATATTTATGACCGGTCGTTAAAGTGTGACAATAGATTTAATTGCTTCAACATCTGTCAGTAGTTGGCGTTTGAAAAGAAAAAATCGATTTAATGACACCCAGACACGTGATGCGGGTCAGTCAGTCGATAGCATGCGCATATGTCCAGTACGTCAATATTAATTCATTTATTAATATACTAATTATTATAATCAACCCTAATTACACTCATTAATTACATTAATTACATTAATTATGCAACAGTCATTAATTACATTAATTATTATAGTGATTAAAAAAAAAAAATCATTAAGTAATATTAATTACCTTACGTAACATTTTAATTATGATGACGTCATCGACCCAGGACTCCGGGCCCAGATCTCCGGCCCAGCCCTCCGGACGAATAGGATCATTTCCCACATCTTCTACTACTCCCCTCATTGGAACGAGCTGGACGAGCTCCTTCCAAAGAGGGGTCATAACCTATGTTTTTGAGACAAAAAATGAAAAAGTAATGAAAATTAATTGGCGATTTTTGTAAATAGCGCTGGCCGGTTTTGGCCGTTACGTTGGGTAAAGGGTTAAAGAAAACTATCACCTTCGATGGTCTGTTTACTTTCTTGCTTGGCACTGTTTGTGTCGAAGAATTTCATTCACGTCATAACGTAACGACTAATCATTGGCGTTCTTGTTTGACGTTCTTACGTGTCTGTAAAGTGTTAAACTTCTGGACTTCCAGTCTGAATGTGTATGTTATCAAATAAATGATAACTATCTTGATTAGTTTCCCCTTGAGGATAATACAATATTCATTTGCCTTATCGATTAGTGAATCCGAGACACCACTACACATTTTATCTTCGTGATCTGCTTTTCCTAAATATTATTTCTTCTGATATTTTTTTATCTTTACAAAGCAAGTGGGGCCACGTACCGTGTTGTACTATCTGTTTATATATGCAGAAATATTTTAATATCTTACCCTTTATCGTTAGCTTCAATGAAGGAATGCAATGTTAATTTTCACTTTGATTTTCAATTCAATTTTCAATTCAAACTTGTTCAGGTTAATTAGAGAAAATGAAAGATCCTAAATTGAACACCCTCTCCTCACCAAATCTAATCGAGTTTTGGGCGTGGGTGGGCAATGTATATCTAACAGAGTTTGAGATGTGGATGGGTAGTGTAAAATCAGAGGAAAGTGGGAAGGGGCCTTTGTAGCAGATCGGCGATTCAACGGAAAAACTACCGAGAACTGTCTGTTGTTTTCATTTATTAAAAGTGACAATTGGACCCTCCTCGCTTGTCTAACAATTCCAAGAGAAATAACTTTATCGAAAGTCGATTGTCGTGACGATATAAGTCAAGGGTGCGTAACTTATGACCCCCGTATTGAAGGAGAGTTGTCTGTTGTTTTCGTTTATTAAATGTAACAAAAGGAAACTTCGCTTTATTTTCTACTGATGTCATAGGTGTTTGTCCAATAATTACATGCTTCTTAACTGGACTTCCCTCGCCCTCTAATAACTTCAGGGGAGATAACTTTAGCGAAAGTCGATTTTCATGACGAGATAAGTCAGGGATGGTTGAAAGTCACACAATACTCAAGACATGTGGCCAAGTAGATGTTTCTAGCACAGTGCCGCCTCCCTGGTCATGCAGACGACACTGGATTATAAACAACTGTTCGAGTTTATAGACTTTCTCTGCTCAATATTTTCCGGACTGTCCAGAACGCCTGGTATATTGCATCACGGGCGTGTAGACTCGACCCAGGTTTCTATGCGTTAATGATGGCTTCTGTTGAACTTAATTGAGAGAGAGAGAGAGAGGGAGGGAGAGAGAGAGAGAGAGAGAGAGAGAGAGAGAGAGAGAGAGGGTGGGGCGATAATGGAAAAAAGCGGGAAGGGCGTACACAACTTTAACCCTTTACCCAACGTAACGGCCAAAACCGTCCAGCGCTATTCTCAAAAATCGTCAGTTAATTTTCATTATTTTTTATTTTTTTGTCTCAAAAACATAGGTTATGACCCCTCACTGGAACGAGCTCGTTCCAATGAGGGGTCATAACCTAAGTTTTGGAGACAAAAAATAAAACAATTAGTTGTTCAAGAATTTTTTTTGCAAGTGTCGTCTGCCTTTTATGTTAGGTAAAGGGTTAAGATGTGACCAAGGATTCACTCGTTTGATTTGTCTCTCCTACGAACTCACAGTGTATAAACAGAAATCGTCGAAACCGGAAGTTGTGCGCTCTGAGGCGGGACGTTCCAATCGGAAAAGCCAAATCGCGAGAAGGTGCTGCACAATTTTCCTGATTTTAGCCTTGTATTATAACTGGAAGAGGAGCATTTTAAACTCAAAAAGTAAGTAGACTTGTTATATTTTATTTCTAAGGCAAATTCAGGTCCGAATCTCTTTGCATTTGAGCTTAAACGCCAATTTTGTTCACTGCGCTCACGACAATGTTTACATTTTTGCGAACGAGAATTCGATTGATGATACAAACATACAAAATCAGCGACCCTTTAAGGTTATTTTATTCTCGAAATTCCTAGATAATTCACTTTCCAGTCCATTGAACCTTACATCGACGAACCTGGTTACTTTAAAATCGTACATCAGGCTAATTTCTGGGGTGCTGTCATCGCACAATCTGTCCGATCAATTGTCAAATGACTGTCCGAATAACTCAAATGTAACATTTGATATGTCCCTTATAATTTCATAGTTGGTTGTATCCTTTTTTACATGTAGGACACGTGAAACGAAATTGCTTTTCGTGAATTGATTTCAAATGCATTTTCAGACCATAGCTGTTGTAAAATGGTTTGTCACACTGGTCACACAGCTGCACTGGTTTAGTTTCTTTATTGTTGTTTGTATCTCTACAATGCACCAACTTTTGGTGGCGCCGTACACTTCTGAGTCTAGTTGGCGTATATGAACACAAATCACATCTGTGCACCGTCTCAAGAACTTCAAAAGACTCGTCAATCCCTTCTACAGTTATGGAAGTATCCATTTCCTGAAATGATTGGGAAATTTCGTCAAACCCATATTTTCCAATCCCTTTAGCACTCAATGTCGGCGTCCCAGTTTTGTGGCAGTGTTTTTTTTTTAACAGAGAAGCGTGTTAGGAAAGTAAATATCTATTTATAAGATCTAAGAAGTTCGAATGGTGTTGAGAAAAACCCAGTAGAACATCATTTATATATTTTTATGAAATAAAGCCATGGTTGTTTATCAGCAACCACGACTTGATTTTACATGTTAATCAAGAAATAATTAGATTCCTCGACTAGGGATCTAATTATTTCTTGACTAACATGTGAAACTAAGACGTCGAAACAACAACTAAAGCTTATTTTTGTTATTAAAAAAATCTATGTAAATAATTCTCTACTAATGTTAAGCTCTTGAGCTCCTTGTCAACGCAAAATTTTGATCGACAGAAATTTGCAGTGGTGAAGAATTGCTAGGCTAGATATTCCACGGTAAAGGGTTAACATAGAAAATTTATGTCGATCGAAATTGTTTGTGAAGACGTAGCTCAACTTACCGCTCAGAACTGATATGCGTGGTGGTATGTTGTACACTGGACCTGACCATAGACATTGCTGATAGTATTCGCATCTCGATTCAATCAAATCTCGAAACCTGTTCCATTCCTCTGGGCTGCCAGAAAACAACAATGTTTTCACTTCACCTTACCCATACCTTATTTAAACAATCGCACTATAACACAGATCGAGTCTACCGAACATAAGAATTAAATGTCAAACCGTTGGTAGAAGTTTTCCATGCAAAACAAGCATCCCTAGTCCTACGGTGGCAATGATGCACCACCTTGCGTGGGAATCGATGTTAGTGGTTTAGATTCCATACATAATACAATTGGGGCAGGATTTAATACGCGGCTGTCCATCGCCCCCCCCCCCCCACCCCCACCCCGCACTGAGACGTCAGGTTTACTCACTTTTACATCCATTATTACCAATGGTTATCTCCCTGCAGTTGTCAAAGGTTAAGCAATTTTAATTTTGATGGCCAGGGCTTCTTGAACTCTGCCAATCAAAATATAAACTGTTGAATCGTTGACAATTTAAGAAGATTCAAGTAAAGATTTGGACATTTGAGATTTTAACCTCAGAGAGAAGAAGTTAAACGGGTAAAACAATGAAAGGTTAAGTTTCCGAGAATCACAATATGACTTCCTGTCTTCAGCGAGAGAGGTTGCTTGACGCAGCAAATTGATTCATGGAAAGTCACAGTCTCTGAGTGGACACTACATCCCATATGTTTTGATAGACCAAACGTCTTGTCTTCCAGGTGAGCAAGTTGTGTGAACTTTTCCTTCCAGGCAGTTTTCTTATGTAAAACGAAGTACATTGACTCACCAAGCGAGCAATGATATTACTCACATATTTTATATTCATGTATTGGGTCGACATGAATATAACCAAGGAGTAAAAATACTCAATAGAGGCCCATTTTTAATCGTGCAATGTGTATCTATTGTTGCAGCCCCACCTCTTGCATGGTGTAACGTGTCTCGTTAGTATAACAAGGAATTTGATGGTGATTATACGGCTTACGTTTATCACATGCCCATGGCATTAACAATTCCCGATACAATAGCGCACAGTTAGTCGGACAAAAAGCCCACAGTTGATCAGACAGTTCAAAAACGTCCACGCTTGCAATTGGTCGGACAGTTAGGACGAATACACCGTCTCGCATATTGGTCCTGTTTACGATTCTTCTGTTACATGCTTTCCGTATGAGGGTATGTTTCGACTGGAACGTGAATAATCTGGGAATTTGGAGAGTAAAATGCCCATGAAGCGCCGCCTATTTTGTATGTTTGTATCATCAATCAGATTTTCGTTCGCAAGAAATGTAAACTTTGTCGTGAGCGCGGTGAACAAAATTGACATTCAAGCACAAATGCCAAGAGATTCGGACAGGAATTCACACCAGAAATAACATATAACTATTCCACTTACTGTTTGAATTGAATATACTCCTCTTCCAATTACAAAACAAGTCTAAATGCAGGAAAATTAAGAAGCACGTCCTCGCGATTTGGCTTTTCCGATTGGAACGTCCCGCCTCAGAGCGCACAACTTCCGGTTTCGACGATTTCTGTTTATACCCTGTGGAACTTTACAATAAAAAAATACACATTTTCGGCTCTAAATTTAAGTAGCAATGATTCCCCGATGGGGAAATTTGTTAACTCTTAACTCTCTGAGTTTTTTTTAAATATTTTTATCACATCTAGTCATGGGTACTGTGAAGCAGACATGGGTAGGTTTGATGACGAATTCCTATAAATTTACTTCAAGAAATCATTGGCCAAACAGATAATCCAATACACAGGGGAGAATATGTTGATAAAAGTGCTTAAATTATACTTATTTCACTAGCAACTATTCCTTGTCCTGGCGGGAATATCCGACCGCAGCATGTAAGGAGTTAAATATGGAGCCCAAAATATGGATACCCTTTGAACTCTGGTGGTATTTTCCATGCTAGTTCAATGACAGCAATTGGAGGAGTCCATATTCATTATTTGGGGTAGACCAATCAATATTTTCAACGTTGAAAATATTAATTGGTCTACCCCCACTCATTTACTGAACAGCCATCCTATAATAATAAAAATAATAATAATAACACTTTGGCCGGCCGCTGATTTGTCGCGGTTCTCGGATGAGAAGGCCTTAGTTACCCCTCCTATCCCAACTGCCTCCCTATTCCCACGCTTCTTCTCTCCTCCCAATACTCGGAGACGTACTGCTTGATGACATCCCTTGCCCCATTCTTCCCAATCTCTCCGATTTGCATATTAACCCTCTTCTTTGAGTCTCCCATTAACCACGTGTCCTTCATTCTCCCACCCCACTACCCCATTATACCGCCAGTGAATCTTATTCTTTTAGACTGGTATTTCTGGCATTCTGGAAGAAAGTTTTCCGGGATCTCACTCATTTACTGAACAGTCATCCTATTTAATGGCGTTATGACGTATTATGTTCCTGCCGGAAAAGCGGCCGCTCGGGTTCAAAGGGTTAAATATCAAACTGCATTGTGGGAAGTATTTGCTGCTGAAAGCTTTACTATTTTGGCATCAGAGTGCAGAGGGTTAAGGGTTAATGGCGAACTGACACTTTTCGATATGCAAATGTAACTTGCTTTTGGAATCGAAAAGAATGGAATTTATATTGCCCGTCACAAAAGACAGACCGGTTTCTTGTGATTACAAAACATCGATCTTTTCACCTAATTCAGATGATTGGTTTTTAACGGCAACTCTCTTGGATTTGCAAGCCGCTCGGAATTATACGTACCACTATATCTCAGACAATATAATGTGATCGTCGAACACATGGTGTTCAGCTTTCTATAGTAAATGTCTGAAAAGTACAGACAAAACATTTTTCGCAAAGTCGCAAACTAGATTTCACAGAGTCATAAGTGGAGATTCGCCGAAGAAAGACAGAGACAGCAGAACTGGGAGAAGATGAAACCTCAGACTTTGTGAAAAGATTGAGAAACAATAACACTATCAAAAAACTGTAACAGAACTGAGATTTTTTTGTAATTGTTTGAGTTTAATAAATAAATACGTTATTACTTGGTTAGTTTCAGTCGTCGAAGGCTGCCGTGATGTTACCGAGGGCGGAATTTTACCAATTAAGTCTTATTTGACAGAACTCAGTGAGCTCTGTCAAACAAGAATAGACTGGTTAAATTTCTTGTTGCATTATGGGAAATATATGCATCTTGAACTCTTGATGTTTTGGCAGCAGTGTCCAGAGGGTTAAATTAGTGCTAGGAGAAGCATTCTCCTGCATTTTCTTGACAATATCTACCCAATTATTTCCTTACAGTTTGGGTAATTTATTCCCTGTATTTCTGTGTGTATGATGCATTTTATCTCCAAAGACAATCGTGACTACCACGATGTCGGAAAGACCGGTGGAAAACCAACAAACTGGAACAAGTGGGTTTTTCATATGAATGGAACCTGGTCAGCAACGCAACTACGTACTTTTGCCACCTCCACGTCCGTACCAAAAGCCTTTCCACGACTTTTAGCTTTTGTAAAAGACCATAATCCCGTTTCCCCACTCCCCCACCTCGACGCTAGTGGTGGGGGTCACTGGAGCACCATGCTGTCAACTGAGGGCATGTTCGGATGTAGAAGCATACTTTCTTGGAGGGAAATTTTTTTTAAACTCAGACACTGTGAAAATCCATTTAATTCATCTTACAATTCATATGAATAGAAGTCATGATTACAGATTATCATTGGCGGGTGAAGGGTCTTTAACAGGGAGGGGTTGGGCTAAACTTTTAGGGTTAAATTTGCAAGTGCTTAGCTAGGAATTTTGAAAACTCAATATATTAAATGGAGCTCTGTGGTAGCATCTGTGAAAATATTACGTAATATTTAGGTAGGGTCCTGCGAATATTCGAGATTCGATTCGATATCAATGCCATACGTCTGCTTCGAGATCGATCCCGAATCAGTCTCAAGATTCGATTTTTTCGAATCTCTCGTCACGACTAACATCAATTTGTTACATTTCCAACAAAAATTGGATAAAATTGACATTAGACAATTCATTCATGTCGGCTCAGTTCCTGTTTAATTGAGTAATTGACAATGTTTAATTGTTAGGAAAGTAGTGAATTTTGTCCAGAACGAGATCCATAGTTTTAGTTTTTGAAGGTTTAAATTGTTACTATTCACGTTCTTAAGAACGTGAATAGTAACAAATTCAGCCTTCAAAAACTAAAACTATGGATAATGGGCCTAACTGTTTCAGCGACGGTGCTACAGAGAATATTTATTTATTGGTGTTTAAGGTTTCAGTCAGTCTTGTAAGGGCCACCACAGTGTACCGTAACTTCCGTTTGGTGCAATATAAAATAACTTGTCTATTAAGATTCGATTCGGAATTCATTTCGATATCGTTATCAGATACACGATTCGGTTCGAAAAACAAATGTGTGATTCGCAGATCCCTACATTTAGAATATAAAATATAAGAAGTTTTGCACTATTGTATGTGAAAAATTACATACAAAATAGCTAGGCATATTTTATTTTCCAGTATGTATTACACCTATAAATGCAATTGTGTAAATATGTGATTATGGCAAAAATTAAACATCGCTAAATTTGATGCAACATATTGCGCCTGTAACACCAGGGCCATGAAACTATTTTCTGTAGAACGCCTACGCAATTTGATAATTTTCTTTTATAGCCGAGACTATTAAAATAGTTCCAAAATAGTACCTAGGTGTTTCACTGAAACGACATGCAAAAAAGAACATTTGTTTTAAGAACAACTCCCCTTAGTACATGGTGCTCTTTGTGGCTATAGGCCCCAGAGAGTACGATGTATCGGGGAAAGTGAGGTCGTCCCATCTTATCAAAGGTTGGGTGGAACTCCAATTTTGTTGGGAACTCTGCGTTCGCACACGTGCACCTACTCGGCAGATTTGAAAGTTTGCAAACGTGTCTATCATATACAGTCGTTACCATAATATATACCGTAATCACGTATTATCTGCTAATGTGAACAAACTTAGAACGTCTTTGGTCTGTATCCTCAGCCGGTCCATTCTGTTTCTTCTGTTTCAACCATCTTCCAACCCGAAGACTAACCTTTGGATTGGAAGATGGTTTAAGTGGAAGAAATAGACTGAATCGTGACCTGACGGTTGCAGACAAGCATTCAGGCCACCAGCCTAATTTTGTAAGGAATACGAAGCTGTTATGGTCTGGGACGAGTTTAACCCCTGATTAGTACATCGCCTATGTTTAGATTCGCTCGTTTGGAATATTTCAGTTGGTCGGAAAAGCGAACCAGTTGGTCGGAAAAGCGACTTGATTTAATCGAATTTTCGATTGCAGTACCATTAGGAATGAAGACTCACCACATCCGTCGTTTTACAATACAATACAATATTTTTATTCACAATATACATGTACATATAGTGTAGTTACAAATATAAATGTCGTTTTATGATTACGCAACGTATATAGTTCCACAAATTGTGTAAATATCTCGATGATTTCAATGTGAATTAAATACTTATTGATTGGAAATGGTATAACTGAAGTACAAAAGAATATTTTGTATATTTCTGTGAGTGAAATAACATCACATTACATCGACGTCTGCGCGTAAATTTTACGAAAAGTGAATAAGCAAACAGACCACAGCAGCGTCGAATTCCTTACAGAATTAGACCGGTGGGCTGAGAGCTTGAATTGCATGCACGCCAGAAAGAGAGTCCGTGGCGAGTCTTTTCGCGTTTAGTAATGCACGATTATTACTGTGGCATCACCGACATAACACGAAATGAAGTCGTCTACGTATCGAAGGTATGTTATATTTGCCGACGCTCCCCGATTTCCTCTCATTCTCCCATCTCCACCTGCACACACACACTTGTAATACCCTATGTAGCTCTCGTCAAGACATGAGAATCAAAAAGATTGCATTTCTGTGTATCAATTTCGAAATTTTCTCCCACTGGGCCGAACCAATGGAGGTCCGAAAGGTCTTACATATTTCTTCCCTCAGTATTTTATTAAGCTTCTACCGCCTTTGACGACTACTACTAGAGTAGGTTGAAAATACTGAGGAAGACCACCTGCCGTGGTTAATTGAATCCACAGTGGTATTTTAGTATACTCTCTGCTATACATTTTCAGGCAGGAGATACAGAGCACCGGTTTCACGATGGTGTTTTCGTGAACTTTCGGGACACAGGGTGAAGTTGTCCGGACTATGGCCTATGACACTTCACACTATAGAAAACTGTTGAACTTTATCCCTTTACCCAACGTAACGGCAAAAACCGGCCAGCGCTATTCATAAAAATCGCCAATTAATTTTCATTATTTTTTTAAATTTTTTGTCTCAAAAACATAGGTTATGACCCCTCTTTGGAACGAGCTCTTCGAACTCATTCCAAAGAGGGGTCATAACCTATGTTTTTGAGACCAAAATGAAAAAAATTAGTTATTCGTGAATTTTGTTTGCAAGTGCCGTCTGCTTTTCATGTTAGGCAAAGGGTTAATCGAATGTATTGCTCAATGCTGTATGTTCTCTCTCATTAAAATCATACTTTAACACGATTTCGAATCACTTCTGAATGTTGTGCAAAAATACTGGAGGCTACAATTATTTTGTTGCAACAGTCCCAATAAACACAGCGACGGAATGATTCGTCTACAATCTGCGGATTTGTGTTTTTAACGATTCGTCGTTGGCTCTATTCAAACTATTAAAATGTCGGGAATAAAAAATTGTATTGCCTTTTGTGTGAATACTGATCTTTATCTTATTCGTGGGCACGAGAAAATATGAATGTCCACTCGACGAGACGCTCCGAGTGGACATACGAATTTCTCGTGCACACTCTTGAGATAATTGTCCGCATCCACGCAAAAAACCTACTAGATTCCCTCAACATATTTAGTTGTCACCCATAAACTATTTTACGCTTCATCTAACACGAATAGCAGGCAGTTTTTAAAAATGTTCTTTTGAATCGGGGGGGGGGGGGGGGGGGGGGGGGAGAAACTACAGAGACAAGACGGATTTTTTTGTTTTTCCTCATATTCGGCACCCACTCATACAGTTTTTTTTCCATCAAAATTTTGACACTCAACCTCCTCTGGGGACGCTTGAAGCCATTCAGGTTTCCCCTGTTGAAGAGTGTCTCTCACAATGCTCATTAAGGGTTGTCATTAATTGAGACCAGGTTCAGACCACCCATTAACCCTTTACCCAACGTAGCGGCCAAAACAAACCGGCCAGCGCCATTCTCAAAAATCGCCAATTAATTTTCATTATTTTTTCATTTTTTTGTGTCAAAAACATAGGTTATGACCCCTCGTTGGAACGAGCTCGTCGAGCTCGTTCCAATGAGGGATCATAACCTATGTTTTGGAGACAAAAAATGAAAAAAATTATTTATTCAAGAATTTTTTTTGCAAGTGTCGTCTGCTTTTCATGTTAGGTAAAGGGTAAAGAGAAGTTTTTAGTCAATACCAAGTTTTGTGAAGAAGTTTACAATAGAAGCACGCACAATTTCGTTTCTAAATTGCAATCAGATTCTGGCTGAAAAACTTGCTTCATACCCATCTTAATCAAGAATATTACATCGATGTGACATAGTGCAGAGTATCAATTTTTCCCCCTGTTTGGGGATGGGCGGCTTTTCGCTTTTCCGGTTTCAAGACTCTGCAAAAACCGACCGAGTGGTTTTATTGTGTTCTTGCACAAACCGGTCTATGTAATTTGGAAGAAACTGGAACAGCGACCACCGGGGTCTCTCGTCGCTTAGTCTATCCGGAAAAGGGGCGAATACCTGTTTTCTGATTGTCACATTTTCTCCCTTATTGACTCGTCCTCCAGACGAGTCAATAAGGGAGAAATGTAACAATGAGTTTACAACAAAGATTAAATGAACTTGGTTCATTTGTTACCCTGATTTGTGGCGTTTTTCTAACTGAATAGGCTTAGCCATTCATCCCTTAGAACCCCTGAGAATGATCAAAGGCAAGCCAAAACAGTCAGGACTTTTGTTTGTAGTGGGTGGTGTCGAACAAACTTTTGCGGATTGTTTTTCAAGTTGAAGAGCCTGAAGCGTTATTTATCGTTCTTAACCACAGATACTCGGCACAAGCTGTGAAATCAGAAGAAAAATTATGTCTGTTAGCATTTTTGAATCGATGCTGACGTGCCCCCATAATGGTATATAAATATTAACAAGGTACACAACTCGCTTTTCGAAAACGATTGCACTCAAATATCTCTCCGTATCTATGGACGCCGACAACTTGATGAGTTTTCAAGTGACGGCTAAAAGTGTATAAACGGTAAATGTGAACTCCAGAAATGAATAAATGTCAACCCAAGATGAAAATTGATAAAGGAATACGGTTAATATTTGAATTTGCCCTCCATAGACAATTGCACCTCGAATTTTCATAATAAATCGGAGAATCGTCGCTCGTAACCCACTTTCCACTGAACAGCATCTTGTCCGACTAAATGATTTTCGGCCTTTTCTGTGACTTCTCCCAGTTATTATGAACAACCCAAGAACATCCAACAGGTCGTGTAATACATCACTGTAAAGCTTATTCATTCCCCTTTCCACCTACACCGGGTACTGCTGGGTACGTTTGGTGAATCAAATTTGAGGGGGATATAATGAAGATGAGTGCTATCGTTTTCGAAAAGCGAGTTGTGTACCTTGTTAATATTTATATACTATTATGGGGGCACGTCAGCATCAATTCAAAAATGCTATCAGATATCATTTTTCTTTCGATTTCACAGCTTGTGTCGAGCACTGAACCGAAACAGAGGTTTCTTCCTGAAACCGAATCTGAGAAATCATGTCTGTTTCAAACGTTCATACTATAAAGTTTTCATTTGACAATACCGCTCATTTTAAGGTCAAGTTACAATTTAAACCAGTAAAATATCAAAAATGACCAATTAAGTGATTTTTTTTTTCGTACACAGTTAACCACCCACCCTTTTTCGCACATCAATTTTCAGTATTTGTTGCTGCCGTTTACAATTCAAAGGGGATCTAAACTGCTTCAAACACTCTCTATTCATCTAAATTAATCAGCCTTATTTTAAGTGATGGAAATCAAGTAAAAAGGTTGATTTCTGGGAAAATTGTGAAGTTGGAAAATACGGTCTCCAGGGACCCACCCTCCCAGGGGGAACCTTGCGTCTTGCAATTTTTTTCAGCCACCCGTGCCCCCTGTTTGAATAACTAAAAATGTTCATTATTGCCTTAAAACATAACAAAAATCGGTAAAAATCATAAATTAGTGAATATTACTGGTGTATATTGCAGTTACCTTAGGTAAAGGGTTACCTTTTCGTGCTCACACAGAGTCGGGAATTCAGCACATTGCTGCGTGATATCTGACTGAATCATATCTTTATTATTTTGTCTTTTTTCTCTTGTTATCTAACAGTTTGGATCCAAAGTTCATAATTTGTTTGTTAAGCGAGAGGTTGTGAAAAACTGATTCTATTTCTTCTTTCCTGCGACCTTTTAAATATTTAATTATTTATTTAATGGTGTTTAAGGTCACATGCTTATGCACAATGGCTAATCATGACGGTGACAGTTTTACGGGTGGGGGAAGCCGGAGTACCCGGAGAGAACCACCGAGCAGCGACGAGCAACTGTCAGCTCCTCAACATTCTAACTCTGTTCAAGCTCCGCTCAGGCAGGGTTACAGCGGTGGAAGACATGTGCACCATCGACGTGCAGTACGACTTAGTACACGGCGCCATCGTGCCCCCGTGAAGGCAACCGGGATAAAGTGCCTTGCCTAATAACACAACGCGGGTCGTCCCGGACGGGGATCGAACTCGGTACCTCTAGCATAGAAGTCTAACGGAGATTTTTAAATCATCGAAAAACTGTGACCAAGCAGTGCCTTTTTTCGAAGAGTCTACTCTTTCATTTGGGTGATAAATAACATCAAGCTCGCGGGTCACCAGTCTAATTCTGTAAGGAATCCAACGCTGTTGTGGGCTATTTGTTTACCCACTTTTCGTAGAGTTGATGTACCGTGATGTCCTTTTATTCATAAAGGTATATAGATATTCTTCGATATTCCAGTTATAGATATTTCAATTAATAAATATTTATTTCGCCTTGAAAACATCAAGTTTAAAACATAATCAGTGCGGAACTACGCGGCGTGATCATAAAAATACAGTCGTAGTGGGTTTTCATTCAGAAGTATTTAGTTTACAAGCTTGTCCAAGAGTATTGTAATATTATTAAAGATTCGGTAAAATCAATTCTCCATTGAGAAACATTTCTTGTGTTAAATCAAAGAAAATGAATGTTTGAGGCACTTTTGGATTCAGTCGTCTGGAATATTTCACTTGGTCGGAAAAACGAACCATAGGACTGTTTATCCCTTTGCCTTACACCAAAGACAGACGACATTTTGCAAACAAAATTCTTGAATAACTAATTTTTTTCCAATTTTTGCGTCAAAAACATAGCTTATGACTCCCTCATTGGAACGAGCTCAACGAACTCGTTCCAATGAGGGGCCGTAAGCTATGTTTTGAGACAAAGAATGAAAAAAATATTGAAAATTGAATAGTGATTTTTGTGAATTGCGCTAGCCGGTTTTGTCCGTTATGCTGGGTAAAGGGTATAGGACTGGACTCGTTCCGGGCCATAACAGAGTCGAATTCCCTACAGAATTTGAATGGCCGGATGATAATGTTTCTCTTTAGGTAAATGTTTCTCTTTATGCTTTTTTTGTCTATATATGGTGTTTGATTATATTAGACTGTCAGATCTATGCACGCATTTGTCTCAAAATAGCGGTTGGGTGAAGGGTGTGACAAAAGTTATAGATATATTCCCCCCCCCCCTCCTCCGATCCGTGCCCTATAGTGTGAGTGTAAACTGGAATCAAGTTTTAAAATAATCAAGTATGAATGAATGAATGAAGTTTATTCAACAATATACCATATTCTCATGTTAGATTTGTACAGAAAGATTTTCATTACAAGGTATAGTGGTACATTGTTAGGAGACAACATAGCCACATTGGCTGTCTTCCTGTCGTCCCCGGGAAATATGTAAATAAAACTACACTGTCATGGAGTAGACTGGATTATGTCTACAATTACCACTGCCTCAAGTATCGATAGTCACATATTTTTATAGAAAACGTAAGCACCCCACCGCCAATAACATAACATAACATTTATTAGCATAAAACATTCTCTACAGGACAGTATGTGAGAATATACAAGTAACATGAACAAAAGTAGTATTCAAAACATTACAATTTCATCCACCAATTTTCCATGATCAAAGTATACTATTCAAAGAAAGTAGGGGATGTTTGATAAAAGTGAGATATATGAAGAAATATATTTATATTTTCATCAAAAAGACAGTTGAGGCATTGCACTGTGACATCTGGTGAATGATTTCAGCGATAGTTGGGTATTTGACAAGCACACATTCCACTCACTGAGCTGCAGAAGACATGGGCGGTCAGTCAGAGAATTTACCACATTCAGTCGAAGACCTCCATACCTTGTAAATCCTCCTCGGTTCGCGAGACAAGCGCGGATCCGACGTGGCATGCTCCTCGCCAAACGTCCAATATCAGCTTGACTGATGTTATTCCATTCTTCCTGCAGTGCAGTGGCGCGAGTTCCTGGACATTAGTAGGGGGCTGTTGGCGTTGTTGTAGGCGCCTGCCAAGCATATCCCAGACGTGCTCGATGGGGGAAAGGTCTGGACTTAGCGCTGGCCAAGGCAGTGTAGTGATGTTCTGCTCCTGGAGGAACTCCGTAGCGACACTGGCCTGTGTGCTCTTGCATTGTCATCTTGGAAAATGAATCGACGACCGTGACCTCATGCAAATGGCACCACATGAGCTGCTAATATGTTGTCACGGTAGTACTGCCATGTGATACGCCCTTGGCTGACATGTAATGCTGTTCTGCTTGTCATGGTTATGCCTCCCACAACATAACCGATCCACCACCAAAACGATCGTGTTGCCTAATGGGCACGTCGTCGTGGTATCGTTCGTTCCGCCGCCGCCACACTCTGTTTTGCCTGTCGTGGAAGTCGAGAGTGAACCTCGATTCACCGGAAAACATGACGTTGCTCCATCGATGATTGTCCCAGCGCTGTCGTGTTCCACGTCAATTACGCCTTGCTGCGATGTGACTTTCAGTCAAACGTGGAATTATTCGAGATCGTCGAGCGTACAAATTCCAGCTGTATTGGCGATTAGTCTCACCACTGACTCGCATATCTGTAGCTCGGTGCAGCTGCTGTCCAATTTCTGAGGCACTTTGATGGCGGTTACGTAATGCTGTGGTTCGGATGAAACGATCCTGGTTAGAAGTTGTCGCCCTTGGACGACCTGACCGACGTCTATAATCAACAATGCCTGTCTGAGGGTAGCGTGACCACAACCTGCTAATCACAGATTGAGTAACGTTGAAAATTTAAGCCACTGCAGTCTGTCTGTTGCCAGCTTCCAACATGCCAGCGGCACGTAAACGTTCGTCACGTGTCAGTTTTCGCATACCTCAAAAGTTACGTTTCGACCAGAAACTATTGATGAACGAGTTTATACCAAGAAAAGAACGATGAGACCTCCGAAAAGGCCCGACCAGTACAAATGAAAATTTCAAAACTTTTCCCACAGACATTAACGCGACGCTTGTGCGAAAAACCTGCACGAAGTTTTCGTGGGCCGGTGACATTCATGATCCACACTAAACTTGGTAACATATTGATGTGTCCAATCAGGCGTATCCAATACCATTTTCCGAAAATACCAACATCAGTTGGGATATCCCTTACTTTTTTTGAATAGTATAGCCTAATTTAAATATTTTTGTTTGCCACCAAAATATGACACGAAAAATTGGCCACCTCCCGAAATCTTCTAACAAAAACCTACCGTAATGAATTAATTACACTCACCTTGACAATTCGAATGCTTCATCACCGAAGTGATGGGGAAATCACACAAATTTCACATGCTTTTTAACATTCATTGCAGTTAAGCGCGTTTCGGAACCAGTGGCGTGTTTGGTATGACGGATGACATAAACATTTAGCCGGAAGCGGGCTGTTAACCACGTTAACACACAACTTTCGGTTTGAGTCTATGCATTATGCACTTTTACCGTAATGGTAAAATTGTGTTAATATACTAGAGAACGCACTCTAAAGTGGTAATAATGTTTATTAAGCCTTCACCTAACGCACTCTAAAGTGGTAATAATGTTTATTAAGCATTCACCTAACGCAATAGGGATACTCGGACAAAGTGGGGGCACGGTGACGTTGTGTACTAATTCGTAATGCACGCCGATGGTTCACTTGCCTTCAACCGCTGATAACCCTGCTTATGTTGAGTTAGTAAGTTGGTGAGTCTGACACTAGCTCGCCGTTGCGCTGTGGTTCTCTTCGGGTACCCCGGCTTCCTCCATCCGTAAATCTTACCCTGGCTCTTGAAAGTCTCGTTAAACCCCAATAAACAAACATAGCCGGCCAGCTCTATACACAATTTTTAAATCGAAATTCACATTTATAATTTTTTTCAATTTTGCTTACAAAGCATAACTTTTGACCCTCCATTGGAAAGAGCTAATCGAGCTCGTTCCAACAAAGGTTCAAAGGCTATCTTTTGAGGCAAAGCATTATACAGTTTAGTTATTCAAAACAATTTTGAAGTTCCATTCATCTGCTAGTCGTGTTTGTAAAAAAAAGTTAAAATACAGTACCGACTAAATTGGAGTCTCTCGACTGGTTGAGGGGCTACGTTATTTTTGGTGATCTGAATTTGTTAATCAAAATTTGTTTTCTAACAAATTATTGAAGAGTGCCCTCAGGCACTCTTTAATAATTTGTGATAAAACAAGTTTATATAAATAAAATATCATTTGCCTTTAACTAATATAAAACATGAGCAAGGAAAATGTTGGCTTTTGCTCTGGTACCCTCATGTTTTTTAAAAGCCCTGATAGTGGCTTCTAGCACTCAACCAGTTAACTGAATAAGCCTGTTATTTGAATATAATTTCCAAGCACCAAACCAATTACCATGTCCTCAGTACAAATTTAGACTGTTATTTACTTATAGTTTATAGAGAAAACTGCTATTAATTGAATAAAACAATTTTTGTAATATGTCAAGAAATTACCTTCACACTCACCGAATTCACATTGTTTATAGACCTATTTAGACCCAGTACACTAAGACGGGCATTTAATGTATTATATCTTGTTTGACAGAGCTCCGTGAGGTTCACGGAGCTCTGTCAAATAAGATATAATAGATGAAATGCTCAGTTTAATTGTAGAATACAGGAGATTATTTATTTATTTATTTATTTATTTATTTATTTATTTATTTATTTATTTATTTATTTATTTATTTATTTATTTATTTATTTATTGGGGTTTAACGACACTTTTGAAGCCAGGGTCACCTCGCGTTGGACAATTTTACAGGTGGAGAATGCCAGAGAACCCGGAGAGAACCACCGAGCTGCTGTCAGACTCCCCAACGTACTAACTCCACGCATGCAGGCTCAGCATTGGTTGAAGACAAGTGCACGATCGACGTGCAGCACACCTTAGTACACGGCGCCACCGTGCTCCCCTCACGCAATCGAGATTAAGTGCATTGCCCAAGGACACAACGGAGTTACCCCTGATGGGTATCAAACTGTGGACCTTTCGGTTTGAAGTCCAATGCCGTAACCACTGAGCTATCGCGCCCCTACACAGGGGAGTGATCAAATCCCTGTTATTTGAATACTCGTGATAATTGAATAATTTTCACAGGCAAACTGGCTATTTAATTAACAGGGTTCCTCTGTACCAACAAGGGCCTTGCGAAAATCAAATTTGGGTCGAATCGAATATCGAATCGAATCGAATCAGGCACCAGATTTAGAATCGAATCTCGAATCGAATTTCACCGCTTTTAAAGTTATGGATATTACACCTTCTGGCAACCATAAATATTGTCAGTCTCCACTCAAGTGCAAATCGAAAAAAAAAACCGAATATCCCAGAACGGAATCAATATAATTTCGGAAGCGGACCCTACTTGAACCCTTCCTTCTATCACCAGGTCTCCTATACAGGAGACCTGAAGATAGAAGAAGAGTTCAAGAGGAGACACTTTGTAGGATTTTGAGAACATCTGAACGATTCGAAAATTTTCGAATTGGCGCGAATGAAATATAATCGAATCGAATCATGGGAACTATTTCGAATCGAATCGAATATCGAAGCTTCGCACGGCCCTAGTACCCCACCCAAATTGAAAGAAACAATCGCATTCCATAATTCTGTTAAGCTGTATCATTCACTGAAATGTGAAAAATCAGCATATTCGATTCATATCGCCTACGTACATAACAAAACTATTATATGGCAGAAAGGCTGCAATACCGCCTTATACGAAAATTACAACTTTCGGTGAAAACTGGAATTGTTTTTGGTGAACTTGAATGCGAAATCGCTAATAATAATAATAATTTGTTCGATGAAAATATGGTAACAAAAGAGAGATTGAAATCATAAGAACAAAATCCCATTGTTCACCACACAAATAAAGTTATATCCACATGAAATACACGATGGGGATCGATGAAATTCATTTAGCCCCACCTAACAAAATATTTGTTTGAATTAAAGGTCAGTTCGCTCATATATAACAGTACGAACACTAATTAATCCAAAACGTTGCTGCAATCTCTTTGTGTGGAGGGGATTTTTCCTATCTTCTAACTAAACGGGAAAACTAACGTGAACTCTGCATTAAACTCGTGGAAACATGATCCGTGCAGCGACATTGCCGCTGATTTGTCTTTGGCCGGCCACTGATTTGTCGCGGTTCCCGTTTGAGAAGGTCATGGTTAACCCTATGCACCCGAATACCTCCCTATCACCACGCCTTGCTTCGCCAGCACCGAAAAACGATCTGTTTGATGACATCTCGTACCCATTCTTCCCAATTTCTCCAATAAGCATACTAACCTTCTCCTTTGTGTCACCTAATACTCACGCATCCTTCATTCCCACCCCCTCCACTTCCCCATTATATTCCCAGTATGATTCTTATTCTATTAAATTGATATTTTGGACATTCTAATAGAACGTGTTCACTGTCTCCACAACTCCAATGTTACACATTTGGCACTACTCTTCACTGTCTTTTCCAATTTTCCCCTTAGCTCCATCGACCGCGATCTCAGCTCAGCCCTTTACCTAACATGAAAAGCAGACGACACTTGCAAACAAAATTTTTGAATAACTAATTGTTTTTGTCTCAAAACATAGGTTATGACCCCTCATTGGAACGAGCTCGTCGAGCTCGTTCCAAAGAGGGGTCATAACCTATGTTTTTGAGCATAAAAATGAAAATAAATAATGAAAATTAATTGGCGACCTTTGTGAATAGCGCTGGCCGGTTTTGGCCGTAACGTTCAGTAAAGGTATAAACAGCAGTGCCCCTCCCACCCCCGCCAAAGGTGCCATCAAGGTAGTATTTAATATCCTGGCTTCTCTATATCACGCAGGCCACCCAGGGACCTCTTTGCTTTAACTCACTCTCGCCAATTTCGATTACAATTCTCTGTGATTCTTTCTCTAGTGGTGTGTTCATCCTGGGCCCCCCCCCCCCACTCCACTTCCAAATCAGGGATATATATTGAATAGTTCTGTACCAACTCCCAATATACATTCATATCCGAAATCCCTAAACATGGATCATGTATTCTGACCTGATATTTCTTGGGCCATTTGCTAGAATTAGTCCATCAATTTCGGAGTAAAGGGTGGTCCAATTGGCATTAGAACTTTTTTCCCGAAGAAGATCATGGAACGTCACCCGTGGGGCATACACACTATTAACCTATCACGAGGTGAAATGAAGTAGGGAGAAAAATACCCCTCCCCCCCCCCCCCACACACACACCTATTCATTAAGCGTAGATTGGCAGCTGAATCCATTAGATTTTGTTATCAATATCAAAACCAATGTTTTTTAAAAACCTAACCAAAGTAGACAGTGCAATATTAGGGCGAATAATTTCCTGGCTGTAGTTTTGCAGGGTGAAGAACATGGATGACAATTTTCGTCGTTGGAAGAGATTTTCAGAAAAGTTAGCTCCCCTTAATTTCCGAAAGCTGTCCGAAGATTTAACAATGAGAGTATGGGGAAAATTGAAATTTCGAAATGTTCGCGTATTGGTATCACCCTTTTCAGGGCATTTTACAAATCAGCTATCCTATTAGAGGGTTTTGAGTCGCAGAGCAACCACGTGCCACTATCGAAACCATGATGGCAGACTCGAATATACAAAATGACCGCCGGAAACACGTGCCATCCTGACAACAAGCGCTGCGCATGCGAACTGATACCGCGTCTCACTACTGGAGATGGCGCCACAATATGGCCGCTTACGCGGGCTACCATAACAACCAAACTAACCGTAACTGGGTCACGTAACTATGACGTCACACAAGAACCTGAGTTGGAGAGTATGTTATCGCTAGCAGACATACTACTATGTATATTATCTGCTTAAGACACCTGCATTGGTCACGTTTGGTATCATTTGATGCAAAATTCACCGATCAGTAGAATTATATATAGAATGTGAAATACACTGACCACCAGCTGCCCTGGAAATCGCTCAAAACTCCACACAGAGAGTTCAGTTTTTGCCGATATATATGTCCTTGGTTTTTGACAATGTGCCGAGTTTTTCATCCTCAGAATGATTCAAGATGGATTTGTTAAGTGATACTCGTTGATTCTGCAATTAATTTTATCCAAGAAAAACTAAAAAGATTGATAAAAAGAATGGTTAACCCTTTACCCAACGTAACGGCCAAAACCGGCCAGCGCTATTCTCAAAAATCGCCAATTAATTTTCAAAATATTTTCATTTTTTGTCTCAAAAACATAGGTTATGACCCCTCGTTGGAACGAGCTCGTCGAGCTCGTTCCAACGAGGGGTCATAACCTATGTTTTTGAGACAAAAAATGAAAAAAATTAGTTATTCAAGAATTTTTTTTGCAAGTGTCGTCTGCTTTTCATGTTAGGTAAAGGGTTAAGAGGTCTTCTTCTTGTACTAGTCTGAGTACCACGATGGATACCCTTCTAAAAAGAATCAATGAGTAGGCCTTCGCTTGCCAAATTCATTTATAATCGTTCTGAGGCTGAAACCCCAGTACATTGCCATAAACTGAGAACATTGGCAAACGCAGGCCTATCGATGGCTTGTATATGTCACGTTCTATATAATACTACTGATTGGTGAATACTGCATCGAATGATACCAAACTTGACTTAGGTGGATGGCCTTAAACAGTTGTTATAGCTAAAGACCCTTAACTGGTTGAGTGCAAGAACTACTACCAGGGCTTTCAAAAGAATGACGGTACCAGAGCAAAAACCAACAGTTTCCTTGCTCATGTTTCATATTAAGTCAAACGCAAATAATAGTTTAGTTTAATAGTTTAATGCATTACACCATAATGGCAGTTGCACAATACAAACATAACAAATAAGAAGAATTAGTAAACATGATGTATAATATAAAGTACTAATGACTTTTTTCTTTAACAAGGTGATCTCGCTTACAGAAGAATGACCAGATCATGTTAGAAATAATATTAATCGATTTACTATCACAGTTTTTAAATATATAATAGTATTTCTCCGAATCATTTAATTGTTCAAATTCTTTGTTTTCTTTTATAATTTCTTCGAACCCCATTTCCCTAATTTCGACATATGCCACACAATACATAACTAAATGTTTTTCGCTCTCTATTTCACCGGTATCGCACACCTGGCATCTCCTATCATTTAGGGGCGTTGGTGGTTGCTTATGTCAACCCTTTTCTATTTTCAAATTATGGTTACTAACCCTAAGTCTAGTAAACAGTTCACGGGCCTGTCGAGGTCTGGTGATTTTCAGATAAGGTTCAAGCAAATATTCATTTTTTACTAATCGATACGTTCGTAACTTATTACTGCCTTTCATTTTGTCATCATTGAGCATATCTTTAGTAAATCTTTCTCTTTTCTAATGTTCTAGTACATCTTTCCGTCATTTTCCATTAGTATTGGTTAACGTACTAGCATCGGAAACTTTGATATTGTAACGAGATAACTGAGTTATCCAAGTTCTCGGAATTTTACATTTGAGTGACTCCTTGAATGAGTTGGAGAGTATGTTATCGTCAGCAATTTTGGATAATTTATCGACATATTTATGGAGATGTAAGATAGCATTGTTCACAATAGGATATCTACCTAACTCTCCCCGTGTTGCGTGATTAGATACTTTTCTATTCAACATTAATATTTGTTTACAAAATTTCAAGTGGACTTGTTCACAGGCTGTAGTGTCCGCAAAAGGAGTATTAAGGTCAGGGGACAATATCTCGCAACCATATAATAAAATAGGCTTAAGCAATCTATCAAAAAGTTTACATTTCACATCAAGAGTTAAGTCAAGTGACTTTCTGAGAGAATTTGTAAGGAAAAACATTGCTTTCGATCCTTTTGTACTTAAATTCTCTTGAACTTGTTTTGTGTTTCCATTGTATGTGAATTCAAGACCTAAGTATTTATATTGATCTACGATATCTAATATTTCGCTGTTCCAATACAAAATGTAGGATCTATTCTATCTTTTCTATTTTTGAAAATCATGCATTTTGTTTTATTAATCTTGACACTAAGTTTGTTTTTATCCCCATAGTGTTCTAACTTCTGAACACATTTATTCAATCCGGTTGGAGACTCTGATAACATTACCAAGTCATCGGCAAAAAGTAGGTGATTGAGTCGTTGTCCATTCACATTAACAGGTGAATAGGATTCATCAAATATCACACATATGTCATCAATAAAAATTTTGAAAAGAGTGGGGGATATAGAACATCCTTGTCTAACACCCACAAATTATTACCTGTGGGCACTCTTCAATAATTTGTAATAAAACAAATTTTTATGAACATACTTTTTTCTGTTTTTTTTATATTTGCTCTTATTTGTTTTTTCTTAACGCCTCTCCTTGGTCCAATGGCGCAGGTGTGTGGGATGACCTTCGTAGCGGCAACTTCGTGGCCTCGCTCTTCTCTAATACCGCGAAGGGATCTTTAGCCTGCACGGAGTGTGTATCTCTCCGTACAGATGACAGCCATATTACGTCTCCACCCGATCTCTCCGTACAGATGACAGCCATATTACGTCCCCACCCGATAAGACGATACGCTGTGACAACATCAACGCCATAATTGATGCTGATAGAGAGTGTTTGGACACCTCGACAACTTTTCCCGACCAGGGATCGATCCCGGGACCTCTGGCATGAGAGACTAGCTCACTTATCCACTCGGCCACCACTCTCTTAAAAGCTGAATGAACATGTTCAGACCACCCAAACTAATTTAGTCCTCAAACAGTTAGAATATAGAATGATTTTATTTTTATTTCCTTTTAAGTGCCTTAATGTCTTCAAAAATACATTCAACAAATGCCCGCCCAAAATGGTCGGGGATCTACGTTGGTTTTACTCTTTCATATTACATAATGTGTTGTTTTTTTTTATTGCCGCATTACGTCTATTTGTATAAGGCGCTGTTTATTGGGTTATGCAGTGGTACAGGCGTTACATTATTTCCATATGCACTTCAGACAGGGGCGTAACTATGAGTGTAGGGGGTGTGACATCACTTCCATACAATATTTTTTTCCAGTCAGGACATTTTCGTCAATATTGGAGTCATATAGCAAGCAGCTGATGTTTTTTTTTTCTTACAACACTAGATTTGATATTTCGTCTTTTGTCGCAAACACTGTCGGCCATACAAATGGGGGTCTGCATTACCCGATTCGGACTGTTGGGAGCCCAGCACGTCCAATTTGGTATACCAGAAAGGCACGTACTAATTAAATAAATTGCGTCACGACTACTACATGTGTATTCTATTTATGCAGTAATACATTTTGGTCAAAACAATATTTTATTTGGAAAAATAAAATCTTAACTCTAATAAACTGACAATCTTATATAAACAGTAATATAAAATACATGAAGAAATATTGTAAGTAAATGCAATAAAAGAACAGGATTCGACAGTAACCTTAAGCTTTTACCGAACGCAGACGATATCAAAATTTATTATTTTAAATATCATTTTTTCAAATTTTTCAAAGCATTTCAACAAAACCATATCATGTTACCCCTCGTTGGAACGAGCTCGTTCCAACGAGGGGTCACATGATATGGTTTTGTTAAAAGTTTTTGAAAAATAATATTTTTACAACTGCTGAATTTGCATATTCCGCGGGCGGATGCGGGCGATTCGTTGGTAAAGGGTTAAGCTTTTGTAAGTCGTCTCCTGCATTGAGGCAATATGTAAACAGTTTTATTATACGCTAAACGATATTTTATCCAAAAAAAAATTGCGGAATGATAGAAATCGAATCCCCCACTGTGAAGATATAGACATTTTCACTCTCACGGTATCAATTAAAGTGGCGGCTTTAAAAGCAACACTTCAAGGTGAATACGAATCAAATTATCACTGGAAATGATCAATTCGTCCGCCACCACGCCCCTACGTCGGCAAGTAGGATTAAGTGTCTTTCCCAAGTACACAACACGGTTGCCACAGATGGGATTCGAACCGAGGACCTCTCGACTTGCAGTCTGCATCTCTACCTACTGAGCCACCGCACTCCCTTTTTGTGAGTCTAATCACTTTTGAAAAATACTGTAAGTAAACCTTTGCAATTTTCATCTTGTCTGGCACTTTGCCATTAACCTTCTGTTCCCAATGTCCAAATTTATTGTATGCTAAACGAAAGATTATCGAAAAAAATGCGGAAAGATAGAAATCGTACCCCCACTGTGAAGATATAGAAATTTTCACTTTCACGGTATCAATCAAAATGGCGGCTTTCAAAGCATCACTTCAAGGTGAATATGAGTCAAAATATCACTGGAAATGATCAATTTCTTCTAAAAACATATAATGAAAAGAAAATCTAGTATATTTGAGTGGATACTGATCATTTCCAGCAATAATTCAACACGCATTCACCTTGAATTGATGCATGAAACTAGCCAGCTGAATCAGATCGCAAGACGCTACCTGTTCCGAGTATCGATCAGATCACTTCCGCTTATCAATGCGCATCAACTGTTTACTTTCATACATAAATGCAAGGTTGAAACGAGTGGAATTATCGATAGGAATTATAAAAAGCGTATAATAAAAAGAAAATCTGGTGTTTTTGAAGCGCGAGAGAAAATAGCCATTTGTCTCGATCACGAGTGAGAGAATTTTCTGCATCCACTCAAAAACACTAGATATCCTCTATTCATTACAAGAATTAGGCGGCATTCAATATAATTTCTCGTTTAGAGTAGGAAGAGAAAATGAAAGAACAGTTGAGGAAGAATTGAGAATATTTACAGTAACATGAGTTGCTTACGGATGTGAATGAATGATTGCCAAATCGTTTCAAAATGGAGACCAAGTTTTATGTGTAGGGTCGGCAGGGCAGACATGTCACACAAGAGTGTTTTTCTGTGTGTCCCATTCTAAGGTGGTGCGAAGTTAAGCATGGAAATCACAAAGATAAAATACCTATTCCGTTATACATTTTCAAGAAGTATTGAGTTTTTTTTTTACTATAATCCCGACTGACTTAACCCTTTACCTAACATGAACAGTAGACGACACTTGCAAACAAAATTCTTGAATAACTAATTTTTTTAATTTTTGTCTCCAAAACATAGGTTATGACACCTCATTAGAACGAGCTCAACGGGCTCGTTCCAAAGAGGGATCATAACCTATGTTTTGGAGACAAAAAATGAAAATATAATAAAAATTAATTGACGATTTTTGAGAATAGGGCTGGCCAGGTTTTGCCGTGACGTTGGGTAAATATTCCAACGATATCATCAAGGCATGACTTCAACGAAGTCATGCCTTGCTGATGTAGTTGGAATATTAGTTAGTTGGCACTTGAGACATCACAGTCGAGACAAACCAAATTTATCCCCCTCCCCCCACCCCACCCCACCAATCGACCATCTTCTGCGACTCCTCTGAATTCTATTTATTCGTTTATTTATTTATTGGGGTTTTTCGACAGCCAGGATCACCTCGTGTCGGAGCCTCTGAATTCAGAATTCTTGATATCAGCTAGCTGCTCTCATCATACTTCGATGTATTTCCCTGTTACATTGTCGATAAAACGATTTTGCGTTAAGATTGGGTGTATGTGGCCGGAAGGGAAAGAATATGTTTTTCACGCAGTCAAACCAATCAATTCTTATAAAAAACAATCAATTGAAAACTGTCAGGCGATAACACCTTATAACAGAACAACTTCTATAGATTGAAGTTATCTCGACGAGTTTTGTCATTTACAGCTTGGTTCTGATCAATAAAGTTAGGATTAACAATTTTGAATTTGTGAACCATATTAAATAAAAAAAGTGAGTATAAAAACGCGATCAATATCTTATTACATTTTGTCGAGACTGAGCACAGACTATGACAGCGTCAAACCATCAGCGTGCTTTAACCCTTTACCCAACGTAACGGTCAAAAACGGCTAGCGCTATCCTCAAAAATCTATTTTCATTATTTTCTCATTTTTTGTCTCAAAAACATAGGTTATGAAAGCTCATTGGAACGAGCTCGTCGAGCTCGTTCCAATGAGGGGTCATAACCTATGTTTTGGGGACAAAAAAATGAAAAAAAATAGTTATTCAAGAATTATTTTTGTAAGTGTCATCTGCTATTCATGTTTGGTAAAGGGTTCACACTTCAGCTAATATAACGGCCATATGGTATAACAGCGCTAAATATTTTGCCATAGGCGACCTGTGACATTGTGTGGTATCGCCCCGGAGATTCTTTAGTGGATTTGGAAGAATAGGGTTAGGACTTCAAGGATTTGTAATAGCCACAACGGTCTTTTAAAACTGGAAAACAGTTCTTATGAGATGCCCCAAGTTATCCGTGTACCGTCTGTTGGTTCGGCTGTCTGGCAAATATTGGTTGTTTCAGCTGATGGACGATTCAGTTGGCAAGTACTCAGCAGGTACTTTTATATGTATACTTTTTCTGTTAATAGTCTCTACAAGCTTTAACAATATTGATCAATAGAATTTAACACGGGAAAAATCAACAAAGTTCGTTTAAATATAGTGATGGTAGTTATTTCTGAAGGCAGTCACAATCTGCACAGCCACGAATTTACCAACAAGATTTTGATAAGCAGCACACATCCGTCGGTTGTGAGCGCCTATCCGAGAGTGTCTGATCTGGGCTGCTGCTGGCTCTTTTATACCCAGTTGAACGTGACTGGCTTTGAGCAAGGTTGCGTAATTCTTGCTGAACAAGCGTCAGGCATGTTCGAGTGGATCAAATGAACATGAGACACCCTTTGTCAATGCCAAAAAAGTATCTCTACCAGTCCGTTCTCATACCTCCAACAGGAATATCCAGGCTTCAATAGTAGTCGGCCTGGAGGATGATCTGTTTATTTTAATTTATTTATTGGGATTTAACTTCAGTTCGACAGTCAGGATAACCTCGTGTCAGACAGTTTTACGGGTGGGGGAAGCCGGGAAGCCGGAGTACCTGGAGAGAACCACCGAGCAACGGCGAGCAACTGTCTGTCTCCCCAACGTACTAACGTCACACAAGCAGAGTTAGCATTGGTTGAAGACAAGTGCACCATCTACGTGCAATACGCCTTAGTACACAGCGCCACCGTGCCCCTCCCCCCCCCCCCATGGGCAATTGTGATGAAGTGCCTTGCCCAGAACACAACTTACCCCGGGCGCAGATCGAACCGTGGACCTTTCGGTTTGAAGTCCAATGCCGTAACCACTGAACCACCCTGCTCCCTAAGGATGTCACAGTTAGCTTTCTTTGTTCTTTCTTGATTAGATTTCTGTTAGTTTGTTAGTCCATTTTAAGCAAACTCTTCGAAATTAGACTTATCTCCCTTAGATTCGTGACAGACCGCACCAACTCGGACAGTCGCAAAAAACAAAAAATAAATTTCATCTTTTGTTTCCACAAAATAGGGCCTAGCCGATGACCATGCAATGGAACGAGCTAGATGAGCTAGCTCAAATGCGTTGCCATAAACTATGTTTTTGTTTAGAAAAATGAAAGAATAAAACAATTTGAAAGCTTAACCCTTTACCCAACGCAACGGTTAAAACCGGCCAGCGCTATTCATAAAAATCGCCAATTAATTTTCATTATTTTTTCCTTTTTTGTCTCAAAAACATAGGTTATGACCCCTCGTTGGAACGAGCTCGTCGAGCTCGTTCCAATGAGTGGTGATAACCTTTGTTTTTAAGACAAAAAATGAAAAAAATTAGTTATTCAACAATTTTGTTTGCAATTGTCATCTGCTTTTCATGTTAGTTAAAGGGTTAATTTTGTGAAAAGTGTGGACAAAAAACAGTCGAAAATACGTGGGCATCACCAAGGGGGTTTAGAATAGAACAGTTTAGTGACATAATTCGTCCACACAAGACCGATGCCATGAGTATAAAACAAAAGCAATAATCATTCTGCATATCAGTAAGTGAAGGCAGAAAAAGAAGACAATAAATTCCTTTACTGAGTTGTTATCGTTATCCGATTATTGCTAATCAGTTTATATTGGAGAAATTTGATCTGTTTCTCCTTCTCAGTCATTTCACTGAAATCGGAGGTTTTTGAGGCTATTTCTTCGAAAAACGTGCATCGTAAATGTATATAATAATAACACTTTGGCCCGCCGCTGATTTGTCGCGGTTCTCGGACGAGAAGGCCTTGGTTACCCCTGAATTCCCAACTGCCCCCCTATTCCCACGCTTCTCCTCTCCTCCCAACACCCGGAGACGAACTGCTTGATGACATCCCTTGCCCCATTCTTCCCAATCTCTCCGATTAGCATATTAACCCTCTTCTTTGAGTCCTTTGAGTCCCCCCCCCCCCCCAACCACATGTCCTTCATTCTCCCATCCCACTTCCCCATTATACCCCCAGTGAATCTCATTCTTTTAGACTGATACTTTGGGCATTCTAGAAGAAAGTATTCCAGGGTCTCCACCATGCCCAAGTTACACATCTGGCACTCCCTTTCACCGTCTTTCCCAATTTTCCCCCTCAGCTCCAGGGATCGCGACCTCAGCTTGAACAAACGTGACCCCCCCCCCCCAAAGGTGCCATCAAGGTACTCTTCAAAACCTGGCCTCTCTTTATCACGCAGGCCACCCAAAGACCTCTTTGATTTGACCCCCTCTCGCCAATTACGGTTACAATCCCCCATGACCCTTTCTCTGACGATTTTTTTACCCTGGTTTGCCCTAACGTCCAGGTCCGAGATCTCCAATGAGTAGTTCTCTACTAACTCCCTCACTTGGACCATCCACCCCGCTTTGATATTTGAGTTGAAAATTCTCAGGAACATTACTTTACACCATCGGCTGTCGGGGAGATTTACCAAATAATTAAGATAACCGAGTTCCAACAGGTCTATCCTCTCCTTGATCCTCATCCACCCAAGCTCACCCCTGATTGCTTCTAGCGCTGCGGCATTGCTCGACCCCGTTATCCATCTGCCTGCATCGTTCTGCAGGATTTCCAAGCTCTTTACGGCCGTCTGGTTTAGGGGTACCGCTTTCGTACCGTATGTTATACTTGGCAGCCCCACCATTTCCCAAATGGTTTTCCCCACGAAAACCTTATTGAAACTGTTTCTCCCTATAAGTTTCATTTGGTTAAGGATTCACTTCCCCTTCAGAATCAATTTATTTGTGTGGATTCGGTAGATGCCTCTTCCTGTAATGTTTAAATTTACCCCCAAATACTCGTAATCACCTGTCTCTCCTTCACTGAGACGTTTGCTGCTCCCTTCCGGAATGCAGAACTCACCCACTCTCCACCTTCGAGTGGGGTCCACTTTGCGGCCCACAGGTATAACTTTTCTCTTGCTTTCATTAAGTTCGAGTCTCCATTTGCTCCCATATTTCCCAACAATTCCCAGCATTTTCGTTAGCCCCTCTTCGCTTTCTGACACTAGAACCATATCGTCTGCCAAAAAATAGCCCTGGGATCTTCAGGTCCCCAACTGCTACCCCTCGTCGCTACGCAGGAGTTCATCTCCTAAACCTTTGATGTACAATGCAAACAGGATTTGCGAAAGGATACACCCCTGTTTTAGGCCTATCTCCATAGGCACACGTTTTGTTGTAATGTTTCCCAGGCTAAGTTCACTCTGTACATCTTTATATAATGCTTTCATAATTCCAACAAACTCGCCTCCTAAGCCCAGAGCCTCCAGCTTGCGCCACATACCCTCCCTCCAAACTCTATCATATGCCTTTTTGACATCCAAAAAGGCCATAAACATCTTTTTCTTTTTTGCTTTCGCGGATTCTATCATTTGGGATAGCGTGAAAAGATGGTCCTTCCCTTCCTGAAGCCATTCTGGATTTCTCCAAAAAAACCCTTCTCTTCAATCACCTCCTCTAGTCTCCCACAAAGGACTTTACAAAAAACCTTTCCAATGTTGCTACTGACAGAGATTCCTCGATAGTTATCCAAAACGTCTTTTTCCCCCTTTTTGTGAATAAATGTCACTTTGCTTTCTCTCCACTCCTTTGGGACCTCTTGATTTTCTATGGCTAGATTGAATAGGGCAGTTAGGCTTTCCACGAATTCCTCTCCCCCTTTTTTGACAAACTCGTTAGGAATTTCATTCACTCCTCCCGCTTTTCCATCTCTTAATTTTGATATCACCGTTCGCACCTCCTCCGTTTTAATTTCGCTGCACACGAAGTTCGATAGGTTTTCCTCGACCTGATTCGGACACTTAGGTGGGCTCCCCATACCCCATCGCTTATCGTTTACCTTTTCCCAGTGCTTGACTAGTTCTGATGCGACTTGATCTTGCTCGTCTGTAACTCTGCCATCTACTTTAATACTCTGTGGGTTACTTCCTTTGTTACGTTTATTCAGCCATTTCAAAAATACGTTCGAACTCGACCCCCCTGTCGTTCTTATCGTCCTAATAAGACTGCTATTTCGTACTCTCCGATTATCGTCTTTAATCTTATTTACTTTATTTCTTGCTTGGTGGTATTCTTCCTTTGCTACTGTGTCCTCGTTGCTTTCCGCCCCCTTAAGTTTTCTACTTCTCCTGTATGCAGCACATTTAGCTTTTCTTCCCTTTATGGCCCTTTTCAGTTCTTCATTCACTCTCTACCCAAGTTCTCGTGTTGGCACCCTGACCTTTCCTATACTTTCCTTTCCTGCCTCCACCAGGCTCGCAACTATGGCGTCGGCCATCTTCTGGACACTGCCCCTCTTGGGTACGGTTGCAAGCTTTGGTTTCAGTTGAACTTCGCCCAGTCAGCATCCTTTTTGAGTTCCCAAATCTCCTTAGAGCTTCCTTTGCTTTTTACTAGAGTTTTGGCCCTGATCGTCACTGTAATCAAGTTGTGATCACTATCCACCTCCATTTTACCCTCATCATCCACTTCTACCCCTATCACCTCCCTCCATAAATTAATATCTGTGAGGACGTAGTCGATTATTGATTTTCTGTCGTTCCTCTCCCAGGTCCATTTCCCCTTACACCTCGCGTCCCTGTTCAGAATCTTCAGACCGAGCTCGTTTGTGAAGTTCAACAACTTCCTTCCATTCCTGTTGACTTTATTGTCCCCACCCTCTATGCCTTCTTCATCATTACCTATGTGGCCATTAAAGTCACCCATCAGAATTATACCGAGCCCCTTGTTTTGTAGTTCGGTGATATTGGACCTTAGTGTTGAGTATATCGAATCATTCCATTCGAGTTTGCTTCTCCCCACCGCACAATACACAACCCCAAGGGCAATACTTTTGTTTTTCAGACTGATCCTTACCCATCCAATTTCTGTCGATACCTCAGCCGGGGTGCTGATGCTTTCCAGGTCTGTGATTAGCGACGGTTTTAGATCCTCTTTAATGTACATGTCTACCCCTCCCCATTTTTTCTGGCCTTCCGTTCGCCCTACACCTATTCATACGTACCCCCTTACTTGGCCTACCCGTTCCTCGTGTCTTACCCACGTTTCACTTAAGCCCATGACGTCAAACTCCTCTGCCTCGATCAATGTAGCAATTTCACTTACTTTCTAGTGGAGACCCTGGATGTTGCTATAACCCACTTTCAGGGTATCAAGGTTCATTGGCTTCCGCCTACTGGTCCCATTATTATCTAGTCCGTGTATGTTTGTATATATGCATTGCAGTTCAATACAAAATGTTCATATTTATTTATATTTATTTATTGGTGTTTAAAGTCACATGCTTTTGCACAATGGCTAATCGTGACCGTGAGAGTTTTACGGGTGGAGGAAGTCGGAGTACCCGGAGAGAACCACCAAACATCGACAAGCAACTGTCAGCTCCTCAACATTCTAACTCTGTTCAAGCTCCGCTCAAGCAAGGATGCTGCGGTTGAAGTCATGTGCACCATCGACGTGCAGTACGCCTTAGTACACGGCGTTGTCGTGCCTCCATGTAGGCAACCGGGATAAAGTGCCTTGCCCAAGGACACAACGCGGGTCGTCCCGACGGGGATCGAACTCGGGACGTCTAGCATAGAAGTCCAATAGTCTATCACTGAGCCACCACGCTCCTTAAATGTTCATCAGTCTCCACTTCAAGACCACAGTTTCTACATGTACGCTTTCAATAAGGCACCTTTGGTTGTTTAAGTCGACCCTTCTCTACTTCTAGACTATGGCTACTTATTCTTAGTTTGCAGAATATTATCCTAGTTTCAAAATTCTCAAAAGGGAGTATCAGTTTTTAAACCAGTGTAAATTTCCATACACCCTGGAATATACGTGGATAAGGAATTTATTTTCTCAACATTGAAGAAAAAATGATAATTCTGTAGCACAGAAAAATAACCTATTGTTTGCTCTGCCAAACAAAATATAATGGGTTATGTCCCGATACCAACCGCAATACCTTGCAGTGATTGGTCAATGCCTCGTTGATTTTATTTAATGTCGTAGGCCACGCGCATATGTCTACTGTCAGCGATTCTTATGTCCACTGCCAAGGTAAGCGTCTCGTTGCCATGAGCAACGGTTCATCGCAATGTCTTTTTTCACTTGAAGTTAACTGAGACAAATACATTTAACTGAAGTAAAATACACACAAAAGTACTGTTATTACGTACAAAAAGATTAGTTATGTAAACATGGGTAATTATTTATGAAACCGATTAGATTATAAGGTCTCTTTTCATTAATTTACTGTAACATAAACTGAAACGAATCGAGAGCATGGGGGCGCGGTGGCTCAGTAGGTAGAGGTGCAGGCTGCAAGCCGAGAGGTCCTCAGTTCGAATCCCACCTGCGGCAACCGCGTTGTGTCCTTGGGCAAGACACTTCACCCCCCATTGCCCATGTGGGGGCACGATGATGCCGTGTACTAAGGCGTACTGCACGTCGATGGTACGCTTGTCTTCAACCAATCTAACCCTGCCTGTGCTGCAGTGCGGAGTTACGATGTTGGGGGGCTGGCAGCTGCTCGTCGTTGCTCGGTGGTTCTCTCCGGGTACTCCGGCTTCCTCCACCCGTACAACTGTCACGGTCATGATTAGCCATTGTGCATAAATATGTGACCTTAAACATCAATAAATAAATAAATCTAGAGCATATCGCCCCGTTGATTGCGTACGTAAACATTGAATAAAGGGAAATCACTCCAGTCTGTTTTGATAAAAGTTAACACCTTACCGAAACAGCGTCTGCTTTCTAAATGAAAGACTTTTTTCCAATTTAATTTTACTTGTGTAAAAACGGGGCATATACGTTATTCTGTTTGTTGACAGGGGACATGGTCTCACGTTCCCTGCATGAAACATATATTCAACCTCGGCTAACGCCTCGGTTGAATATAATTTTCATGCAGGGAACGTGAGACAATGTCCCCTGTCAACAAACAGAATAACTTATAATGTCTATAGCTATTTTCATGATAAGATGTATCAAGGATAAATAAATCGGTCAATAATATGCTCTTCGGTATAATCAATGAGTTCCTTGACATCGAAGAGGTATAAATTTTTCAGACTTTTTACAAAGTGACAAAACAAAAGACGAAAGCCCCAAAATACTGTCCAAATGGCATTTTGAAAGAGAAAAAAGAATTGCTGATAACTCCATATTAAAATATAGTTCTATCAGTGACCTGATTTCTTGTCATGAATAACTCAAAATTAAACGTACTATTTTATTTTAATACATATGCCATTATCATAAACTATTTTATGCATTTTGAAAAAAAAAACATTACCTGTATATTTATGTTTTAACTCCGAGCTAAACCAATGTGTAAATATTTCAAGTGGGTGAGGGTATTATTTACATCGTACCTGTCAGCCAATCAAATCGCTGAATCACAGTCTGTCATGAAATAATAGACTTTATTCTTGCTCTAATGTTATAGTCTTTGTTTAAATGGGTGTCTATGACCAGCATGGCCATTTTGGAGTAGCGGTACAGTATGCGATCATCAACTATTTGCACTCTGATGTCAAATTGGCAACGCTTTCGCAGCAAATATTTCCCATAATGCAGTTTGATAGTTAACCAAATATTACCTTATTTGACAGAGCTGAGTGCTAGGGGTTAACCCTTTACCCAACGTAACGGCTAAAACCGGCCAGCGCTATTCTCAAAAATCGCCAATTAATTTTCATTATTTTTTCATTTTTTGTCTCAAAAACATAGGTTATGACCCCTCGTTGGAACGAGCTCATTCCAATGAGGGGTCATAACTTATGTTTTTTAGACAAAAAAAATGAAAAAAATGGTTATTCGAGAAATGTTTTTGCAAGTGTCGTCTGCTTGTCATGTTAGGTAAAGGGTTAAATAAGAATTTGCGTCACGACTCCTACGTGTATCTTTTATTTAAGCACAAATAAATTTCCAATTTACAAGAAGTCTTTCTTTATTTTTTTAAAACTATAATCTCGACTGACGGATATTCCAACTATACCAGCAAGGCATGTCTTCGATGAAGGCATGTGTTAATGATGTTGGAATACTTTATCAGTCGGTTTTAAAGGGTTGGGGCGAAAACACTCCAAATAGCTCGATCGAGGCATCTAATATTTATCGACACCGCCGGCCAAATTTGCTTCATGCGCCCCTGATTCATTCGATACACTAATTAACCGAGAAAAGTGTGCTTAGTGGATGCGAAGGCACTTAAAATTTAGAGGTAAATTGCATGATAAAACTAGTTTTAAAAGAAATCAATGCTGTGGCGTGATTTGTGGCAATTCTTGGAATTGAAATTATAAGTGAATGCTGATAAAACAAAGTGGAAATGTAGAGATGCTAAAAATAAGCACTCAAATGCTATAAACCTGTTGCTCATTTATTTCTGGTTGACGGCAAAAAGGCGATTTTCTTATTTTAATGAGAGATCCGCAAAGACACGATTGTTCGAATTTCATTGAATAGGCCTATTGCCCTAATCCGGTCTAATCCGAAAACATGTCGCATACACCATGTTCGTGCTCACATTGTGGGTGTAATGTTACAAGAGACAAAATGATTGCATTGGCGACAGTGTTAATATTTTCCTGTACAGGCCTTAAATTGTGCACTAACTCAAGAGAATCATCTTTGATTCTCGGAAACTCCTGCTGCGAGAATGAGTTTTAGTTCTTTCATAATTTAGAATTTGAGAGTACTGGTAAACACTTGCGAGTGTAACCAGGGCATATTCAACAGTAAAAGACAACCCACACATTAAAAAATTCAATACTTAAGGGTGTCGTTCCAATTTCTGTGGGTTTCTTGTCTTACATGTGCATGTAGAAGGCTTTTGGCGATCTTGCTGATGAAGCAACAGTGCCTTGACCGCAGTGTCTTGTGAAGACTTGGCTGCCTGTATAGGCAGCCTAGACTTCACTAGAAACACTACGAAGTCAAAGTGCTACCTTATTAAGAGAAAAACAAGTGGAATTCTCCTCACTTGTAAGGACAATTTCAGAATCTATGACGAGAATCAATTGAACATTTTGCGAAAAGTTGATTCTCATTATATTGCTTGCGAGAATCATTTGCGAGAATCTGTTCTGATTCTCGCATGTGAATTTTAAGCCTTGTTGTCTCCTCGGCTCATCAAACTCATCTTGTAGGATAGCCCTGTGTCCACTTAGTATATCATAGAGTTAAACAGTATTGAAATTTCAAGTTCGGTTTCGAAATCGGTATTTTAATATGATTAACCTTGGTATCGGTACGGTATTCGGTATCAACAACATATATGTTCTGGAAACAATACCGATATCGATGGTATTTTTGATTTCAACAATATTTTTTGATGAAAGCTCTGTAATTGCACACCACGTGATATACAGATAAAGAAGAGATACCGATATAACCATGAGACAGTGAATGCAGCATACAGAAACATTACCAGTTAACTGGTAGAGTGCTAAATTATTTTTGACCATCAAATCTTGTACACATGTCTTTGCCTTGTTACAATTTTGGGAGAGTGTGGGCATTTATGGGAGAGTGTGGGCACTCTCCCATAAATTGTAACAAGGCAAACCCTTACAGATTAAATTATATCATTTCAAAGATAATACAAAGCACATACACTGAATATGAGCTTTCAAGCTGTGGTACCTGCACTTCAGAATAAAGCCCAAATATGGGCTGCCAGCACTCTACCAGTTAAATCACTACAATGAAGGGATTCAACAGAAAGCTTGATCAGGGGCGGCGGAACCAGGGTGGAGGGGCTTCAGCCCCTCCACTTTTTGCAGGGCCATGTTTTTTTTGTATGCATATGTTTTAACACAACCAATGACTGGTGAAACAAGGGCCGGATCCAGAGCCTCCCCCATATTTTCGCCAGCTATGTTTCTCTCGTACTGGTTCAGTTTCGATGGGTTTCGGATCATTTTTGCAGTAAGTGGCAGCAAACGCTAACATGTATACAGTCTGTTAATAAATCGGTTAACTGAAGTAGGTCGTAATCTTACAGACATACAAGTACCAAATCCACCCCCAGTCAAGATAATCCACAGACAGTATAATTGCTGTAATCGTCTGGTAAAGCATACAGGTGAGGTCTATATATCAGCTTTGGTCGTTACGACCAAAGCTGATAAATAGACCTTACCCGTGTGCTTTACCGACGTTTATTAACGGCTCTCAAAGTGTGAAATCTTTCAAATACATCTCCTGAAAAATCTCAAAATATCCACTCAGATGCATGGAAATGCTGGTTTTGGGACCCTGGAATTTAAAATTTTTATACCGACGACCATTCACGATCCAGCCCCCCCCCCCCCCCCCACCCCCCCAACACCCACTTTGAAAATCGTTCCACCGCCCCTGTTGGTGCTTATGTTGGTTGTCTCCCTTTGACATTTGGTTTCAAAATAAGTATTAATGGAACTGCTAGCGAAACACTAAATGCAAATTGTTTAAACTGTGAGTTGAAAGATATTTAGATATATATAAATACTGTGGAAGAAAAACGAAATTAGATAGATACGATATAAGATAGTATAAGAAACAAACTTGAAATCAAACACAAGCAAGCGGAAAGTTGAACAAAACGGGCAAGAGGATACTGAATTGGCACTGAGTGGACGCAGCATGCAGATCCTTGTGGGGACATAACAAGAAGAATGGTATTTTTAATATACTGTCCAGCTGTAGATACCCGTTTTACAACAGACAAAGCCGCCGAATTGTTAAAGTGTTGGAAGTAACACGTGCACTCGTCATCGGTCATTTGAGGTAACAAAAAAAGCTGAGAGAAAAAACTCTCTGGGTATTTTCTCTTAGCTTTTTTGGTACATCAAATGACCAGTGGTGACTGTCTTTAGAAATACTCAGTCCACGGGCGCTTCTTGCCATGAATTTTACGGAATGTTCTGTTATTTTCCCTTTGATTTCTTAACTAATGTTGGGAATATTAATTTTCGGTATTTTGAGATTCCCTCTGTACGATAAATCGGCATTGCCTCGATACTGAAACGGGTCGATATTTACGGTATACCACCCATCGCTGGCATATCATCTCATTCAAAACATGAACTGGAAAAAATATATACTCTCCCAAAAAAGAAAGTGTGCATGCTAAAAATAACACTAAAAAAAGATATATATCATTTTCATTCATGGAAATTTTATTCAATCACAGATGAGTCAATTTGTGATCAACACGAGAAATTTCATTACGCTACGACGAATACTCTTGGTGCCATGGAGAGTCAAAGACACTAAGGGTCAAACAGAAAAGTCCTGCACTCAATATCTGGTATGACCTCCGTCTGCATCGACTACTGCTGTGCATCTACGCCTCATGGAAACAAACAAGTTAGCATGGAAGTGGGTTAGGGTAGGGTTAGGTTAGGGTTGAACAGGTTAACATTCTTTACACCTACGAAATTATTTTTTTGGAGTTTGATCAATTTCTGCAATGCACACTTTCTTTTTTGGGCGAGTATATAACGAGCTATTTATTCGTACGGATCAACAAAAAGAAAAAAAAATGGAACTCACGCGGAAGGAACGTGCTTGTATCCGACCCCCTGATACAAAGATCTGTATCAGGGGGTCGGATACACGACAGTTGCGGAGTTAATACAGACAAAATACATGTTGATTCTAAGATAAATACAGATTATCATGATAATGTGCATGTCCTCTGATTTGTATCAGATTCGAGATGGTGTCCAGAATGGGATCTCAACGAGCCGGCTTTGCCGGCGAGTTGTGATCCCATTTTTGGACACCACCGAGAATCTGATGCAAATCACAGTACATGCACATTATCATGATAATTCATTTATCTAACAATTCTGTCACATAACAGATTAAGATCTTAAATTATTAACACAGGTTTTGGGTCATAATGTTGGGGAAAAAAGTTTTAAAAAACATATTTTATGGAACTATATTATTGTGCAGTCTGACAAACAATGAGTAACGCGGTGACCGCAATTTTCAAAGTTGTGTTGTCAAATTATTCACTCTCAGTGTCACTTCCTATGACGATCCGATTGAATTTACTAGGGTACATTCCCAGGAACCGGGTAGGTGTAATATTGAATTGTGCAGTTTCTATCTGTCGCGCTACCGGAAACGAGTTATCTATGTGATACGAAATCAGAATGAGTCGTCTATATGATACGGAATCGGAACACATTATGTGCATGATACGTACCGTTTCTCGTGGTTTTAAGCCAAAATTTTTATGATTGTTAGATAAAAAAATATGCACAACCTGGCACGGAAATAACCTGCGAACGAACGTTAAGGTTACGTGTGGGTTACACCAATTGTAAAATAGGCGAACGAACTACAGGTTACGACAACCTAATTCAGCATAACTTTATTAAATTACTAATCTCGCATGCTTTACCACAACGGCTTGATAGTCTTGGGAACTGTCTCGACTCAAAGATTGAGTATTGCATCCACAATAATAAATTATGAATAGAATGGCATGGTGTTTCCATCTTAAAAAAAAACTTTTTTCTGGGGGGGGGGGGGGGGGGGGGGGGGGGAAATTCATGACATCAGCAAATCTTCAGTTCATCGACCACTGGATATTTTATACAGTATTTCATGAATTGTAGATTTTTTGTTTGAATGCCCCTAAGTTTGCATTGGTCTAGAAAGTAACAATATACGAAGATTATTTTGTCCGGTGTGCTGTAGTCCCTGATGTTCAATGGTCGGTTGCCATGGGGATCCACACACCCCTTGATGAGTGACTAACTTTTGAGTCATGTTAGCAGAAGGTTAGTCAACCCCTTGGTTAAAATGACTAACATTTCCATGAATGCACCTTAGTCAATTTAACTAATGTAGTAGGTTAGTCGGGGCGCGGTGGCGTTGCGGTAACCGGTTCTCGTCAGATCACTGAAGTTAAGCAATGTGGAGCCCGGTTAGTCCTTGGATGGGTGATCGTCTGAGCAATCGATTCGGACTGCCGCGTTGTGTCCTTGGGCAAGGCACTTAACCCCGATTGTCCACATGGAGGCACGATGACGTTGTGTACTAAGGCACACTGTACGTCGATGGTACGCATGTCTTCAACCAATCTAACCCTGCCTGTGCTGCTGTGCGGAGTTACGATGTTGGGGAGCTGGCAGCTGCTCATCGTTGCTCGGTGGTTCTCTCCGGGTACTCCGGCTTCATCCACCCGTAAAACTGCCACGGTCATGATTAGCCATTGTGCAGAAGTAAATGACCTTAAACACCAATAAATAAATAAATAAATAAATAAATAAATAAATAAATAATAAGTAGGTTAGTCATTTTGATTAACCAATCTTAGTCACTGAGGGGGACAAGCTTTTGACTAACCTGAGTTAGTCACTTTGACTAAGCAAAGTTTTTCAGTGCGCCAAAATAAATAGCAACAACTAAGGTGCGATCTCGCTTCGGCGAGATCGCGCGTTAGTTGTTGATATTTATAGGCGGAAATCCTGTTAACATGTAAAAAAGCATGACTTACGTTGTAAAAATAGAGAAGGCGGGAAAGCATTACGCCACGCTTTTTTCTAGGGGTTACTACCATGCTATATAGCTTGACCTGCCATCTGGTTACGATATAAGCCCTTTATTTCCAGGCTCGCATAACATCACCCTTGCACAATTCAAACAGCACCTTGAATACACAACAGAGATATTACAGACCTGCATAAATTGACGATCGTTTCATTCGCCCCAAGCGATTTAAAGCAACCGATTTTTCGTTCACCAGCATGTAATTAGACTTCAGTCAGATAATAAAGAGTTGCTTGAATTACTTCATGCATAATGATGAGAAAACGTAACATAGTGTTCTTTGGGTTTGGAGAGGGAGCCCCTACCAATGTAACAGATTGAGAGAGAAGTGCAGGAGCTGAGGCTCGAACCGTCTACCACCAGCACACAAAGCCGCACCAATAGAGTATTACACCAGACCACCTCATCGGCTCATTGAAGGAATTTTATGATATGAGCTGCAGTAATGTCATGTTGTTGCCTGAGCGCCATCATCTTGTTTTGTCCTGTTCTGCACGGCTATCCGATTGAAAGAACTATTGTGACATGGAAAAATAGAAGTATTGAGTTTCAGCTAAAACTGGAACACATGGATGAATAGAAGATCCACACACTGTGTATAGAATCCTATACAAAGAGGAGGGCCAATAGGAGGACCAACTATCCCTATTCTTTGTATTGGGTACAGTCGATTCTGTATGCAAAGTACATGATTCCGGTTCGGGCCTGAGAGGTTTCATCATTCACGCGTTAATCTCTCTTCCACAGTGAAAGGATTTTAATGACTGTCGTGCTATGAAAACCCAGAAAATTAAGTTTGAGACGTTTAGTCGGAATGGAAGTTGACAGAAATACACAGAACATACGCACTAAATTAGAAGGCAAGCGGTGCAGTAGTTTTGAAGATTACCCCGTACATAACAAACAGATTGACTTTGTATTTTATTATATAATAAAAATGAATGAATTTATTGTCGCTTTTGCGGTGTATGGATATGGAACTGGCGTGAAAAGTTGTAGGAATGGCGTACCACTTCATACCAAACATAATACTTCGATTCAGACGCGTACCCAGGATTCTATAATAGGGGGTGCCCTAGCCAGTCTTGGTAGGGGGGGGGGGGGGGGGGGAACAAAGCTGATATCTGAAAGGCCGTTGTGTCGGGTTTCGGGAGCGTCCCTTTGTCCTAACTAGGACCCCCTCGTCGCTGTCCCCACCTCCCACTTCCCGCCAGGGAAGTGGGAGGTGGGCACAGCGACGAGGGTGCTACGACCGGAGGGATCTAGTTAGGACTGGCCCCACTCCCACAGCTAAGAGCCAATAGGAGACATTTGGGGGCTCTATGTTGTGTGAAACTTGCGGTGAGCCAATGTTTGTTTGGAGGTGGGCAGCGAACATTTTAGGGGGTCAAAGCCTCCTCCCTACCCCGTAGCTACGTAACTGCTCCCATTCCATATTTATACTCTGAATTTCTAGATTGATTTATATTCGATTTGTATTTGATTTTATATCGGAATTATATTGAACGTGGCCTACTTCAGTTTTAACTTCGACACATTTTTCGGATGACAGTGACGAATAATTGTTTTGGTGTAACAGATGCATGATATTGAATGCTTTCCACGGCCGACCTGGTGCAATTACGCTTTAATTGCACCTTTAGACATGTCTATAATTTTTTTAATAGATGAGCCGATATGGTTGGGAAAAACCAAAAACATTCATACGAGAGGAAAAACATTCAACGAGTTTTGAAAACGGTTTTTGGACCCTACTTCCAAACTGAAATGATACAGTAATAGATATGAAGGTCGATTTGGGGCCTTTTTGTAGATGTCTTTTTGGGGGTCTTTTTATTAAAATAACTAGATATTTCAAATATTTCACAACAAAATGTTAATCTCACCACACAGAATTTTTCAGTTATTGTGAAAGCTGACAGATTCTTCGTATTGCCAAAGCAATCCCTGTCTATTTGAACAGTCAAGTGTACATCCCGCAGCTGCTGTGTTAACCCTTTACCTAACATGAAAAAAAAGACGACACTTGCCAAAAAAATTCTTCAATAACTAATTTTTTCCATTTTTTGACTCAAAACATAGGTTATGACCCCCTCATTGGAACGAGATCGACTAGCTCGTTCATTGAGGGGTCATTACCCATGTTTTTGAGACAAAAAATGAAAAATAATGAAAATTAATTGGCGATTTTTGAGAATAACGCTGGCCGTTTTTTGCCGTTACGTTGGGTGAAGGGTTAAACCATCACAATCGGAATCGATGCCTACATACAACATATACAATTATCAAAGACCGAGACCGTGACATTACACACCACATTTAAGACTTGAAATTTCTATTGCACCGTTACACAAACCATTATAATAGCAACATCTGTGGTACTGACACAATATGATAAATATGAATCGGGTAGGGCCCTGCGTATCAAACATTTTCGATTTGAATCGAATCTTAAATCAAATTGGGTCTGTTATTCGAAATCGAATCAATCATTGAGTCGAATCGGGGGCGACTTGTAGATGACTGATTGAGGAAGGGATACTGGATTTGTTCCGACACTGATGGTTCAATATCTTACCTCCTACAAGTATCTGGGAATTTCATTGGTTCAAAGACGTCACATGCAGACTGCATATAAAACCATATACTGCCTGTCAACATCAATATACGCTGACAGCTATGGGTAATCTCTCCTTTGTTCATTGAGTATTCAAAATGGCGGCAGCCGATTAACGGTTCAAGTTGAAAGATTGAGTGTTGGATGCCCATATTTAGTCTGAAGTGCAGGTTAGGCAACTTAAAAGGCTCCATATTCTGTGGATGTGTGTCATGTTACCTTCGAAATGAAACTGTTTGGTATGCATGAATTTGCCTTGTTACAATTTATGAAAGAGTCCCTGTAGGCACTCTCCCATAAATTGTAACAAGGCAAAATCACGTGAACACATTGTGAGAATTCTCTTATTTAATTTTGATAGCTGTTGTTATTAGTTCTGCGCATCGATGCAGCAGTCAGTAAGATATATTCGTTACACAGTTTGCTGGTGGCCTAATATGGTATATATGGTGCCAGTTAATTCCATATTGGACTCGAGCTTCGCTCTCGTCCAATATGAAATTAACTGACACCATATATACCATATTAGGTCACCAACAAACTGTATAACTAATAATATTCCATCTACATCATCAAGACATGACTTCGTCTTCATGATGTAGTTGGAATATTCCCCAGTAAGGATTACAGTTCAAAAATATAAACTGGTGCGTCAAATTACTGGTGCTAGGTACTGCACATGGTTGGCCTCTAGCAAACAGTTAATCATCGACATGGTTTGGAAACCTGAACTGGGCTTTAAACAGTGCTAGTGACTATAGCGAGACTGGAATTAGCATGTGTGGTGTAAGGAGTACAGATTTTGTTTATGTTAATGCAGTGGAAATTACACGCAGGCTTTTATTTTCAACATTATTCATGTAACAACCTCCATCTGAAGTAATACGATTTGGCAGACGACGCAGGACAACGAAGTACTTATTAGATTTGATTTTATTCCCCAGAATTGCCCATTATCAAGTTCGGCAGATATGGCTTTAAACTCGGCTAATATGACGTCGATCTCGGCCGATATGGACCAAACTAGAGCTGTCCCCTTTGATACGTTTGATAAGGACCATCGCGTCCTATTCAGTCTATTACGTCCGCAGCCCAATAAGCAAATGTCCTTATATTTTAGATCCTAAACTTCACATAATATTTTCCCAGCTGCAACCACAGAGTTTCACTTTTTACTCATTTGTCAAAATCTTCTTTGCACACCTCCCCAACAAAATTCCTGTCCACACACCTGGTTTATCTCTCAGTAATTCCATTGCAGAAAATAAATACACAGAACGACACGAGTGTGTGAATGGGTTAATCAACTTGGCACGAGTGCCTGCGCGGAAAGATAAAACGAGGGGTCGCAGGCCTCGAGTTTTATCCTTCCGCGATGGTAGAAGTGCCTTGTCGATTAATCCATTCACACACGCGTTTCGTTCTGTGTTTATTACACGCCTTCATGTCTATAAAAACAATTATTAGAAGGACACTTAGAAATTCATTTGACAACTATCATCAAAAGGAACACATTTCATCGCCAACCAAATTTGCGAGGAGAACCTGTGTTACTATTTCGCCCCCCTCCCCCCCCCCCCCCCCCCACCAACCCCCCTGAGTTCCAATGTGTTCTATGTGCCTGTTGAATAGAACACATCGGAACTCGGGGGAAGATTTTTAGCTAGTTATACAAATTGTAATTGCGGTGCACGATTTCTAGAAAATTCCAGTTAAATTTCTCTTCTTTATAAAAATAGTCTGTTAACGATTTCCGTTGCGCACATATGTGGGAACAGATGTTCATTTTCCGTATGGTTTAGTGTTGCTGTAGATGGGAATTTCAAAGAACAGGCGGGTAATAAATTGAATATCCTTCTGTTTATTGCAGATTAGCACGCTATCTGAAGTCTAGAGATTGGAATATAGACCAGGCAGAGAGAATGCTTCGGTCCACGGTAGAATATAGAAGAAAAACAAAGCCTCTACAACTTGACTGTCGATGGTGCCATGACAGACCTGGATACCATTCTATGGTAGGCTTAACGTTTCAAAGTAGTTTACTTTCCTATCACTGAAACTTTGAACCGTAAGATCGATGTTCGATCTTGACTCATGCCATCAAGGCTGTGCCCTTTGGCAAGTTACTTAATCCCGATTCCCCATGTTGGACACGGTGGTGCCCATGTACAAAAGGCGTGTGGCACGTCGATGGTGCACTTGCTTTCAACACAAACTCCAAGCAGTGTTGTCTCCCCTTGCTACTCTCAATCCAGCGGATTTTCGATCTGCTTGGAGACTGCCTTCAAGTCGGCCAACTCTATTTCTGTCGGGTTAGTAAGTTGGAGAATTTGGCAGTTGCTTGCTGCTGTTCGATGTTTCTCTCCAGGTACTCCGGCTTCCTCCGTAAAACTGCCCAACACGACATGACCCTGACCAGTGAATGTGTCGTTAAACCCCAATAAACAAACAACCCTCTCACTGACCATACTCCGCAAAGTAGTACGATGGCAGCAGATGATACGGCAGAAATTAAGTTTCCGGGATGACAATATTAGTTATAAACATAAAGGGACGTGGCAAACATGACTGATTGGTTGGGGTGTGGGGGTGTAAGCCTGATTACTCCCGACTGCGATGGCTGACGTTCCTACTAACTCATTTTTCAACTACATCATCAAGGCATGCCTTCAAAGAAGGCATAGCTTGATGATGTAGTTGGAATATTAGTTAGTCGGTTATAGTTAAAAACTGAAGACTTCTCAGAAATTTATTAGTTAATAATCAAAATACACTTGTAGTAGTCGTGACGCAACTTTTTAGTTAATTAAAACGCACCTTACAGATACTCCAAACTGGTCGTGCTAGGCCCCAGCAGCCATAATCGAGTACTCCATTTGTATGGCCGACTGTGTGTGTGACAAAGGACCAAGTATCAATCACGGCCGCGTTGTGTACTAAGGCGTACTGCACTCCACCTGTCTTCAACCAATGCTAACCCCGCTTGTGTGGAGTTAGTATGTTGGGGAGCTGACAGTTGCTCGCCGTTGCTCGGTGGTTCTCTCCGGGTACTCCGGTTTCCTCCACTCGTAAAACAGTCATGGTCACGATTAGCCATTGTGCAAAAATATGTGACCTTAAACACCAATAAAATAAATAAATAGTCTTTTAAAAAAGTAGTCAAAGTGCATGACTACTAGCAAGAGCGAACCGATATCTTAGGTTCCAACCCTGACTTGAAAAATCATTAGGGTGATCACAACTCCCACCCCTCCCCAGCAACGCTACAGTGAGCACACTATCGTGTCTAAGGATAGGTAGGTAATTGTTTTATTATAGCATCACGTTTCAATACTTTTAGATCGATATAAATATAAATTTACAGCGATATTTTTGCCTTTTAGGCTATTGGGGTACTTCAAATCACATTATAGCAAATATTAAGTAAAGTTAAAAGTGATAAAAAAATGAACTGAAGATTACGTTAACCTCGTCTGCTCGTGGCTCTTGATCTTGACTGAAGATCTCAAATTATACTTGAAGTCAAGAAACAGCCGGACTGTGTATACCAAGCCAAAGGCGTGATGATGTGAGCTTTTGAGTTTTATAGGATGGATATGATATTGAGTTTTCCAATCCCAATATCTGAATGGAATTGTCGCACCTGTATCTAATACTAACCTTAAGCCAAAAGTAGAGATGGGCAAATACGGAAAAATAGAACCGATACAGATGTCATGGAGATACAGAATAAAAAAAAACGAACCGAACCAAACAATGAATATCGAAACCGTCTGTATTTTTTAAACTTTCCTACATTTGTTATTTATAAAGCCCTTGTCCACCTCGTATAGTGGTGGGGATGCTACAGAGGTAATCAGTGGGGAATTCTCCACCCGACAAGGGGATGGGGGGGGGGGGGGGGGTTGATTTGCCGTCTCGTGCATTGGTAGCGTTTCTCTCACAAACTGTTTACTATCCACCATAGTATCTTTCCAAAAAGAGGTTCCATCACTAAACCTAATGAGCCAACAACACAAACCTTGCTGTCATGAATATTCTTTTCATCAAAAGGGAATGGCATTTCCTTGCAGCGTATTCACCTGGAACATGTCTTATTGTTATCTTGTATATTTATATGCTGCAAAATAAAATCAATCAATCAATCAAAAAGCCTTGTCGGGCACTAGACTACAACCTGAACGTGGCCAATTGCTTAGCAGTGTTTTCTTACCAAGTCTTGGCTGCCTCCTAATGCTAGAAAAACACTGGCCAGTTGATTTGTCTATTGTCAATAGGATCTTCTAATGATTACATGTTAAGGGCACATGCTCTGAGATCTCAAAAGCCTTAAATAGGCCTTTAAAGGTTAAACTTTCTTTGGAACAAATCACATAATTACTGTAGATATGATTTATGTTGGCAAAAGAATGCTAATGTTGAGCTCATTGATAGAATGACATAAGAACAACTTATTCTGTACTTTCCTGATATCAATTCTCCTTTGGTACTATCAGCAAACTTCAGTCAAGTCAGATTTATTTATTTATCTATTAAGGTTTAACGACACTTTCACAGCCAAGGTCATATCGTGCGGATGACAGTTTCACTGGTGGAGGAAGCCGGAGTACCCGGAGAGAACCACCGAGCAACGACGAGTTAGTCCTCGGATGGGTGACCGTCTGAGCGATCGATTCGGACTCCCGCGTTGTGTCCTTGGGCAAGGCACTTAACCCCGATTGCCTACATGGGGGCACGATGACGTCGTGTACTAAGTCGCACTGCACGTCGATGGTGCGCATGTCTTCAACCAATCTAACCTTGCCTGTGCTCCAGTGCGGAGTTACGATGTTGGGGAGCTGGCAGCTGCTCGTCGTTGCTCGGTGGTTCTCTCCGGGTACTCCGGCTTCCTCCACCCGTAAAACTGTCACGGTCATGATCAGCCATTGTGCATAAGTATGTGACCTTAAACACGAATAAATAAATAATTTAAACAATTGGTCTCTTTTTCTCATCGGGAACGTGGCAACCTTTACTTATTCCCAGTTCCCATTCGGCAGTCGTTATGACCTGGGAATAAGTAACGGTTGTCACGTCTGCTTTCTCATCACTGTTTTCACTAGTTATTTTTTATTCCTCATATTCTATCCAGATTTCATCGACTCATTTTTTCTTTATTTCATGTACAACAATGGGCTATTTTATAATCCACAATAAATAAAATAACAACCAGACGACAAATGCAAAGCAATTTCTTGAAAAACTCAATATTTTCATTTTAACATCAAAAGCATGGCTTACGACCACCTCACAAGAACGAATTCGACGAGACCGTTCCATTGAGTATCATCAGATATGTTTTGGGGACAAAAAACGAAAAAAATTACAATGACGATTTTTATAAACCGATCGGAACTGTTATTACTGTTTTTATATCAGGTCGGCAAGAAGGTTTAAATGGTGTTTTGCTTTGGCTGTATCGGTTGAGATGAATTTTGTGACAAATTTTCTCCGGTGACTACGGGGTCTCTCCACCACACGCAATTATTTTTGCTGCCTCCTTCAAACTATTGGCCAAACGCAAGGATCACATAACATAGAGCTCCAAAATGGTCTCAAACATAGGTCAATACATACTGCAAAAGCTTCAGATTCGCTCTTAGAGCACTGTCTTTTGCCAAATCTTCTCGGCGAAGGTCCGAACCCTTTCAGTGTCCTCCCACATATTATGCTTGCTCCTACCACGCCCCCCCCCCCCCCACAAAACCCCCCAAAAACCAAAAACGAAAACCAAAATTGCTAGGCACCCCTACTACAGAATCCAGGCCACGCGCCAGCTATTCTCACTCTGGTAACTTCTCATATCTGAGATTCTTCATTGCTTGTCCCATCTGCACTCTGGCACAACAGTACGTCCCCCGAGCTCCAGTGTGTTCTATGTGCCACTAGGCACATAGAACACATTGGAACTCAGTGAACGAGTATACAACGAAGAGATGCAGCTTTTAAAGACTTCTATCCATTCTCACCTTCAAGTACGTGTGTTGGTTCTTCCACACAATCACTACCAAACTTTGCATGTGTACTAAGCGCAGACCAGAAAGTGTTACTGATGATTGAGATTTCCACACGGGGAGGCCAAAAGGGTGGAATGGGGTAAAAAGGCCAATTATGTTTGTTCCCAAACTTCACCCCCACAACTTCCATCCAGTCACCACCAAGCCAAACCCGTGCACACAGAGAATGCCACTTGTGGGTTCGGCTTTCCATACGTAAGAGCCAAAGATTTGGAATGGGGTCAAAACACATATACGTTAATTCCACAGTCATGTATTTACGAATTAATTATCTTCCTTGCTTTTCAGTTGACAACTTTTCCACCTTTGGACGATGATGGGTGGGATGGGGTGGGGTGGGGTGGGGTGGGGTGGGGTGGGGAGAGGGCATCTAGTAACAGTAAATAACTGGACGAGAGTATGCTCGTGTTCTCCGACACTTATTACCCTGAAAAAAATAACTCTTTGAAAACTATTAAGACATTTAATTCGATTTTTTTTATTGCATCACTGCAAAATATTCTCGAAGGAAAAAGGGTTATTCGATATATTATGCGGCCAAAAATCCGTTTGCCTATTAATGTTTTTTAATTGGGAGTTACTAGAAAGAAAATGTTCGCCTGACTGCTATTTGCATCCCTTTATTTTTCTCTCGTTTCATCCTTTGAGTGCAGCAAGGTGCCATCTGTCATGCTTTAGTTTATATGGTGTGTATATATATATATATATGAACGATATGTGTGTGTGTAAACCATTAAAACGTGAATAGTGATGTTTTTGAGTGTGGCAGTTTGTGGGCCGTTGCCTTAACCCTTTACCTAACGTGAAAAGCAGACGACACTTGCAAAAATAATTCTTGAATAACTAATTTTTTTCATTTTTTGTCTCAAAAACATAGGTTATGACCCCTCGTTGGAACGAGCTCGTCGAGCTCGTTCCAACGAGGGGTCATAACCTATGTTTTTGAGACAAAAAATGAAAAAAATAATGAAAATTAATTGGCGATTTTTGAGAATAGCGCTGGCCGGTTTTGGCCGTTACGTTGGGTAAAGGGTTAAATAAAGAGTAAATTGTGTGATGTTGGACTGCTCTCTCTCTCTCTCTCTCTCTCTCTCTCTCTCTCTCTCTCTCTCTCTCTCTCTCTCTCTCTCGCTCTCTCTTTCTTTGTCGTTCACTCTTTCTCTGAAACACCTGTTAATTGAATATGACAATTCTTAGCTGTGTTTCGAAAGGTACGTCTTCGTTCTTTCTTAATCAGGCTTCACTATCCACAGATATATTCTGGTTTTCACACGCAACGTATAAAGGTTAACAGCAACGTCAATGTCAACTAATTTTTAATGAGATGAACAGAATAATTTTGGATGCATAATTAATACCAGTATGAATACATGATCAGTACTTCAAAAAATTTGCTATCAAATATAGTTATGTCTATTCAGCTGTCACAGAACTGAATTAATTTTGAATGGTAATATGACACTTCGGCATTTTTATTGAGGAAAATACTGCCAGTAATAACATTAGAAGCTGATGAAAATTTAGTTTTGTAACTGTGTGTGTGTGTGGGAGAGGAGGGGGTGGGGCGCTACTTTCAGAGCTACTCTTCAATAAAGAGATGCAAGCCTCCTTTTGGCTGCCGCGTGTTCTCTTTTTTAAAACCAATGCAAACTTAAACAAATAAAATGAAATAATAAAAATAAAAATTAAATGGTTTATGTCTGATATTTTACCCAAGTTAATAAAATTGATAAACACACCACCACCCATGCTATTCTGAAAATTATGATGCCAAAAATATAAAACAAACCAAGAACATGAACTTTTGATAACAAAGAAATAATTACAAAAATAAAAAAAAACCTCGCTCGCCCTAATACAATTTTACAAAAAATGGCCTGAGAAACAGAAGATCTACTTTGTGAGGCCTTAGTGCTGTTAGTACTGTTACATATTCGGGTACGTGCACACTATGTGGCCCGTTTGGTAACTGATACGTGAAGAGTATGTAAATGACAGTTTATTGTTCAGTTCGTATCGAACAACAACATGGAGTGTATACAGGGACGTCGTGAAGATAACCGACTGGGGTGTAAACCAGATTTGTCCCGACTATGATAACTCAAGTCCCCACTGATCAAATATTCCAATTACATTATCGAAGCAGGCCTTCGTTAAAGTAATGAACTAATGATATAATTATATTTTTATTATTCAGTCGGGATTGAAGTTAAAAAACTTAAGACTTGAAATTTATTTTTGAATATATGAAATAATTATGTAGCGGCCGTAAAGTATACATCTTATTCAATCAACATGTGGGAGCACGGTGGCTCAGTCGGTAGAGGTGCAAGCTGCAAGTCGAGAGGTCTTCGATTCGAATCCCACCTGTGGCAACCGAGTTGTGCCCTTGGGCAAGACACTTTACACCCATTGACCACGTGGGGGTATGGTGGCGTTGTGTACTAAGGCGTACTGCACATCGATGGTACACTTGTCTTCAATCAATGCTAACCCTGCTTGTGTGGAGTTATTATGTTGGGGAGCCTGACAGTTGCTCGGTGGTTCTCTCCGGGTACTACGGCTTCCTCCACCTGTAAAACTGTCCGACACGAGGTGACCCTGGCTGTCGAAAGTGTCGTTAAAACCACAATAAATAAATGAATAAATTAACATGTACAGTCCGGTGATGTATTATTGGAGGATACATTTTGAGCACTCCCTTTAGAGGATACTTGTCGGAGGGTATTTATCTGGAGATAGTATTGGCTTCCAGCGTCTGGTCAGTTCCTTGCATCCAGTCCACTACTACTGACTTATCCGCCGTTCAGTAGACTGCCCTATTATCAGCTTCCACTATATTTACCCGAATACTATAGTTTTCTACCACCCTTACAGCCTTGTACCATTACTACTGAGTTGTAGCACTACAACAGGCTTGCTAACTATCTCATCGAACGACTCGAATCTAATCGAGCAAATAAGCAATTGAGTAATTACTTGAACGAGTTACTCCTTTTACGACTCTGGGTATTGGAGGATAAGACGCTGGCAATGGGGTGCCATGGAATGTGGCTGTTCCTAGGAAAGGAAGGTCACATTCCGTAGCACCCCACTTCCAGCAACCCTAACTAAAAAACGATTGGCCTTCGGCATCCCATTTTACCGAGATAAGGATAGGAGGGATGGTAGAATCTCCCACAGATAGTACGATGTATCGGGATAAGTTGTTATAAAATATAGATGTTCTCGTCTGCATGTAGTTTCTGTGAAATGCCTAGGCCCTACATTCATACTTTTTTATAGCCACGGCTGTAAAAAAATATCAAAATGCCTAGGCATTCAAAGAAACTAGCTGTATAGTCCTGGTGTTACAGGCCCTATATGTAACACGAGCTTATCGCTGTTTAATTTCTTCCAGAATCACATATTACCAGAATTACATATAGAGGCATATATACACCTGGGACTTAATTAAGCACACCCTATTTACGGAAAGAATGGTCCATTGAAAAATGAAAGACAACACAATGATGAAAATTTGCAGTATTTTAATGGCGCTAATTACACATATCTGTCACTAATGTTTTTTATGGAAAAATGTTCTCTCGACAACTATGGTTCTGGAACGGTTCATGATGAAACAATGCCGGCAGGCAAAAATGTAACTTGTGATCTTCTGAACACAATAGCAGTGTCTGACGTCGGAAGCGAGTGTATCCACCACGTGCCCGAATGACAGACTGAACACTCCTTCTAATGCTACCAGTGAGTCTTCTGATGTAACTTGTGATCTTCTGAACACAATAGCAGTGTCTGACGTCGGAAGCGAGTGTATCCACCACGTGCCCGAATGACAGACTGAACACTCCTTCTAATGCTACCAGTGAGCCTTCTGATGCTTCCAAATCGGCCAAATTCTGTACAGGCGGATCCCTTGCCTGCACAAAACATCTACGAAAGTCCTTGATGCGTTCTAAGGGATTCAACTCGGGGCTCAATGCAGGCCACGGCAGTGTTGTAATAGCGTTGTTCTGAAGGGATGCTCTCACAGCATGGGAACGATGTGGCCTTGCATTGTCGTCCACGAATACAGGGCGAGTAGTCAACTGGTGGTTGTCAAAATGAGGCACGATAACCAGATTGAGAATGTCCCAGATGTACTGATGACCATTGAGATTCCCATCACCATATCACGTTTACAATCATGAGAAAGGCATCTCCAGATCATTACTGATCCTCTATCACAAGGAACAGTAGGGCACGTAAGCAGTATTTCTATGCCTCAGCACTCTCATGCGACCATCTGTGACGTGAAGCAGGAACCTACTCTTGTCTGACCAATGGACTCTCTTCCACGTCCTGAGATTCCAATGTCGTCGTGTCATAACCACTCCAAACGTCATCTGTAGTGCTGATTGGACAGAGCTGGACACTTGAAGACACTTCTGGACCTCATACCCAGTGCTTTCAGGCGGTTTCGGACAGTTCTGTTACACCAATGCCTGTTGTGGAGCAAAGGCGTTTCGAAACCCACTCCCCACTTGAATCAAAGGGCTCACACCTAACGAGGCATACCAGATGCCGATCTTCCCGAGAAGAGGTCTTTTTGGGTTACATGCCAACGATTTGCCATCTTAGTGCCTCTGACAGTCTCCTCCTTGCCATGTCAATATTTACTGATAAAAGAAGTGACAACTTTTCTTGTTTTATACCCACATTTTACATGCGGATGATAGGGTTTTTGTGCCATTCGTGGGAAGCATGCTTCGCGCGGACGAGGGGATGTGTTTGGGGTACGTTATCAACCAGAAGCATCATGTTTCTCGAGAGGAAATATACTGCAAGACATAGCAATCATTAAAACACAATAATCAGTAACAGCAACTTCACTGTCATGAAACATTTCATGGGGTGCTTAACCCTCTGCACTCTGAAGTCAAAAAAATTTAAGCAGCAAAATCTTCACATGAGGCAACTAGGAATTTAACCAATTCAATCTTGTTTGACAGAGCTCAAGGAGCTCTGTCAAACAAGATAAAATTGGTTAACTTTCATGTTGTATTATGGGCAAAAAATTCATGTTGAAATTTTGATATTTCGAAATCAGTGTGCAGAGGGTGGTAAATAATTAAGTTCCAGCTGTATATATATTTGGAAAATAAAATATGCCTATCAATTTATCGATCTATTTTGTATGTAATTTTTCACACACAATAGTGCTTATATTTTAGATCGACCGGAGCGACAATAGCCGGTGATCGTCGGGCACCAATTAGCGCACCTCCCCAACAAAATTCCTGGCTACGCGCCTGCTGTTTTCCAGGCGAGTTTTCCTGCAAGTACATACGCAGAACAACACACGCATGTGAATGGGTTAATCGACATGGCACGAGTGCCAACACGGACGGATGAAACGAGAGGCCGCTGGCCTCGAGTTTTATCCTTCCGCGATGGCACGAGTGCCATATCGATTAACCCATTCACGCGCGCGTGTCGTTCTGTGTTTATTACACGCCTTCCCGTCTATAAAAAAACAATTATTAGGACACTCAGCAATTCATTTGACAACTAACAACAAAAAGAAAACATTTTATCGCCAACCAAATTTTCGAGGGGAACCAGTATTACTATTTCGTCCCTTGAGTTCCAATGTGTTCTATGTGCCTACTGGCACATAGAACACATTGGAACCCAGGGTACTGTTTTTGATTATCGCTAGCAATTCAAATCGTGATTGCGGTGCACGATTTGTTGAAAATTCCAGCGAAATTTCGCTTCCGTTTAAAAATAATAGTCCATCAACGATTTCATTTTCCGCATGGTTTAGTGTCGCTGCAGATGGGGATTTCATAGAACAGGCGTGTAATAAAATTGTTTATATAGGTATGGGTTGACGTTACAAAACACAGTGACATCATCTTCGAACAGTAATTACTATAATAAAGATAAAGATAAATTTAATAGCAATGAAACATCCATATGGACAGATTGCATAACAACGGTGAACATATGCATATAGAAAAGAACATACATATATATGAATTATAATTCAAATATGTGACGGGTAAATCTCAATGTGCAAACCGTTATAAAGTACGAAGCAGCAATTGCCGGGTATCAAAGAACAGTCGGATTACGCTGTTAACTTTCCACACAATTTCTGGACAATTATTTCATATAATTAGATTCATTTATTCGTCTATATTTAATTCATCAAAGATCGTATAATATCTCTGCATGGTGTCAAATAATATAGTTCTTAATTCGACATATGCAGGACACTCCATTATGAAAGGTTTCTCATCTTCAATTTTTCGCATTGAACAAACACAGCATAACCTATTTTCAAGTTCAATGGGAGGCTGATGGTGCCGTCCCTTTTCGATAGCAAGGCGAAGATTACTTATTCGGAGACGGGTGGATATGGACATATCATCACTTGAATTTGTATACACAAGGTATGGTTCAAGTATGAGTGCACGTGAAGCTGCTAAAACGAGATGTCGCTGGCCTCGTGTTTTATCCTTCCGCGATCTAAGAAAGTGCTCCACCCCCCCCCCCCCCCCCCCCACCCCATAAATTTTTCCATTCGGGACATTTTTATATGGATTGGACTCTTTGATATCGATTCGCTCTTGCTTGTAATCACGGACTTTATCACGAGACTAGATTTGCTACGTGGACTCAGGGCTGCCGAGAGCGAGAACGGGCCCCGTGGCAATGTAGAGAAGAGGCGTTATGGGCCATGCTCCTACAGAATTTCTTTTTAATCCTTTACCCAACGTAACGGCAAGAACCGGCCACCGCTATTCACAAAAACTGTCATTCAATTTTCATTGTTTTTTCATTTTTTGCTTCAAAAACATAGCTTATGACCCCTCATTGGAACGAGCTCGGTAATTTGAATTCTGTGTCTTGCCCAGGGACAATAATACAGGTTACGCAGGTCAACAGCACCGCATTCCCAGCAAATGTGGTAATAATGTTTATGTTTCGTCGAAAAGAAGAGAATGTGGATGTTATTCGTGATAACATTCATTCGATTGGTGCCACTGCGAGTGGGGTGTACATGTGTTAACATCAAGTAAAGTGACGAATGCTACAAGCTGTGCACACTACCTATGCCTTTGTTTAGATTGAATGCGGTCTCAGTGACCTGCATAATGTGGGTTACCTTTGTACAAATTATTGATCTTCCCAGTTTGTGTTTTTCTAAAAGGCAGGACCCCCCCCCCCCCCCCCCCCCCCCCATTTCCAATCCACAGAAGCGCTGCAGCTTGGGGGTGCCCATCCCTGACTTTTAACCTCAGGAAAATAGTCTTTAGATAATGTTATCTCCCTTGAAATTATTGGACGCGCTATGACGGTCCAGTTATGAGGCAAGTATTCATGGAGAAAACCTCTGACTATGACATCAGTAGAAAATAAAGTCAAGTTTCCTTTTGTTATTTTAATTGGTAACTGGTTCTCGTCAGATCACTGAAGTTAAGCAACGTCGATCCCGGTTAGTCCTTGGATGGGTGACCGTCTGAGCGATCGATTCAGACTCCGCGTTGTGTCCTTGGGCAAGGCACTTAGCCCCGATTGTCCACATGGGGGCACGATGACGCCGTGTACTAAGGCGTACTGCACGTCGATGGTGCGCATGTCTTCAACCAATCGAACCCTGTCTGTGCTGCAGTGCGGAGTTACGATGTTGGGGAGCTGGCAGCTCGTCGTTGCTCGGTGGTTTTCTGCGGGTACTCCGGCTTCCTCCACCCGTAAAACTGTCACCGACACGATGTGACCTTGGCTGTTAAAGTGTCGTTAAACCTTAATAAATAAATAAATAATACTTTTAATTAACGAAAGCAACAGACAACTCCCGAATTGCTGCTAGCTTTAGGAAATTAAGGGGAGCTAACGTTCCCTTAAATCTTTTCCAGTGACAAAAATTGTCATCCATGCATTCATTGTTTACTTATAATTATCAACGATTTAGATGTTTCCTTGTATTATTTATTACAGAGACAAGTTGGTTTTGATGAATCTGGTCGTCCAGTAATATATGCATCTTTCATCCAAGCGGCTACCCACAAAAATATTGTGGAAGATTCCGTAACACACGTCACCTACCTGATAGAGAATGCCAAAATTACAATGAATCCTGGAATATCCACTTGGGTTTTTGTCGTGGATTGCACCGGTATGTTTTGATGCTAAATTGTAGAATGGAAGTGAATTACAGGATATCTGAAAGAAAATATCTAAAAGTATCTAAAAAAATTCCACAGACACGTTGGGCGGTTACACAATGAGTTAAAATGGGCACATACAAACGTGTCAGTGTACAGGCATTTCTGTGATATATTATTTGTAAATCCAAACAACGTTTGGTCAAAGATTCCCATCTTCGGTCGCTTCGGTCCATTTCTTCCACTTCAACCATCTCCCAACCCGAAGGCTAGCCTTCGGGTTGGAAGATAGTTAAATTAGAAGAAATGGAAAGACTGTGATCACACCGCGGCATGCTTATCTCAACGAGAGACAATAGCGTGTCATGGTACATTTACCGATACGATTCTAACTTTTCCCCTATTGGGCCGAACCACGGTAGCCTTGAAAATTTGTGCCCCTCCAATGTTATCGAGCTTCCGCTGCCTCTGCTAAATCCCTTTATTGTGTCGCCGCCCCACGAAGTGGGGAGCGACATATAGGGATTACTTTTGTCGTCTTGCGTCGTCCGCGTCGTCGTCCGCGTCGTCCGCGTTGTCCGCGTCACACTTTCTCTTATCCGCCACTCCTCTTTAACCTATGAATGGATTTTGATGAAACTTTCAGTGCTTCTTTATCACATAATGGCATTGTGCACCTCCTATTTTATTTTTTGATCCGCTGTATTTGAGCGACATATATGGATTACTTTTGTCGTCTTGCGTCGTCCGCGTCGTCGTCCGCGTCGTCCGCGTCACACTTTCTCTTATCCGCCACTCCTCTTTAACCTATGAATGGATTTTGATGAAACTTTCAGTGATTCTTTATCACATAATGGCATTGTGCACCTCCTATTTTATTTTTTGATCCGCTGTATTTTTTCCAGAGTTTCCACTTAGAATTCTGTCTGAAATATTAAAATATAGTGCAGGCGACACACGTCTTCCATGGAAGACTCACATCTAAGTTTATTTTATTAATAAGGCCAAATATGGGTGTCACCAGTCGCCTTGTATAGAGTCTCATATTGACAGCCGACAATAAACTTTTTCGTAGAGCTTTTTAGTTTAAAAATATCAAGATTTTATTCCCGTGTTGTTGGACAGCGACAGAGAGCATATTGAACCATTTCTTCTCCTGTAGTAAGGGACAGAATTTCGAGTTATCTTCCATGACTTTTTCAAGCTTCACAGAGCGCGCGATCACATTTGACATGTACACGAAATTGTCGCCGCAGCGTCAGAGACCCAAACCGTCCTCCCCAATAGTTCCCTGTTAACGTTTGTATCTTCATATTAGATAAATTTCTCAATTTTGTTCCTACGTAATAATATATACTATAATGTGGGAACAAAATAGATAAAAATGTCTGATTAAATACACGAATTAATAAATATTTGAATTAGCAAGTAACTCACGTTTTTTTCACCTTCTTTCTGGACAAAAGTCTTTCATCTTTATAAGTTGTGTCCAAAACTGATATCAGGAGTGGACATTTTCATTCTATTTTCATCTTATCGATCTAAACACACATTCAAACTGTAAGCATCACATTCTATTCTCCAGACGTTAGAAATTAACGGTGCTGACTGACACTAGGGGAGGAGAGGTATCATCTGTTGCAAGGTCACAAAGATAGAAAAACATCACTTTTCAAAGTTAAATGGAACCATTAAAACAATAACATATCCAAAATATGTTTATAGAACAAAGAAAATTAATTTTTTCTTCAATCAAATCTATGCCCGTCCAAATTTTGTCATGAGGATTTAGTACATTTTTAGGACTCTGAAGTTACCCCCATCAGTCTTTTCTAACAAATTAATAAGGCGATGAACTGGGATAAAAAGTCGTAATATGCAAATTCAGCAGTTGAAAAAATAGTATTTTCCAAAAAAATTTCATCAAAACCCTATCATGTGACCCCTCGTTTGAACGAGCTCGTCGAGCCCCTTCCAACGAGGGGACACATGATATGGTTTTGTTGAAAGTTTTTGAAAAAATTTAAAAAATGATATTTAAAATAATAAATTTAGATATCGTCTGCGTTGGGTAAAGGGTTAAGCTGGGGATTTAATATCAAATCCTCTCCGAAAGACTATTTATTCCATTACATCCATTGTCAATAAACGATGTGATCTTCTTTAAGGTAACAATCCGTTTAAAGTTTGTATACTTCACCAAAAGATACAGGACTAATCCAGTTTTTTCGTGTAATGCTATAGAAAAGATATATACCCCCAGCCCCCCACCCCCACCCCCAACCCCCGTACAAAGAATAAGGTCTGCATGAGGCGTCGGCTAATGTAACATTCCATACTCCGTGTAAATGGACGACCTACGGTGCCTCAAAATATCCCCAGATAGTGCAATTAGGGGCGTATTTTTCAATCCAGGTTGGGCCGATCCTCACCAACGGGAGGCGGAGCAACTCTCCCTACCCTTCATCCACTCAGGCCTTACGGTTTTCGATATATGATGATGACATTTTAAGCCCCCCCCCCCCCACCCCCCAAAAAAAAGAAAAAAAAATGAAAAGGGTTGTGAAGTTGTGCAATCGATTGAACCTGCATGAACATGCTTTCTAGTTTTCATGTTGAGACAAAGTTTAACTGAATTATCTCCCCTTGAACTTAAGCAGCATTGTTGATTTCTTTTGGAGATTCTTGTGTGCCAAACTTTAAAGGTTGATGAACAGTTTCAAAGAAACTTCTCGTGAATGATTACTTGCAAGTATAGACGTCGAATTTAATTATTTATTGGTTTTTAATCTTTTATCCAACGCAGACGATATTAAAATTTATTATTTTTAAATAACATTTTAAAAAATTTTTAAAAACATTTCAACAAAACAATATCATGTGACACCCTCATTGGAACGTGTTCGACGAGCTCGTTCCAAAGAGAGGTCACATGATATGGCATTGTTGAAATTGTTTTTAAAATTGTGTTTTTTTTCAGCTGCTTAATTTGCATATTACGCGGGTGAATGTGGCCGATTCGTTGGGTAAAGGGTTAAAGTCGTTTAGCAAATCGTTTATACCTATGTGGCCACTTTAGAGGACTTCCCATCTACAATCCCAGGCGTTGGTTACCGCGTCGTATTTTACCTGCAAAGCAGAACGTTTTTACCATAGCAAGCAAGCACTGCTCCACTTCCCACGATGCCCACGGGGAAGACATGCGCATACTTTCCAATTTTTAGTTTGCTATTTTTTTTAATCATTTATCTATCGAATCGGCCGCATTCTCCAGCGTAATACATAAATTTTGCAGTTGAAAAAAATATTATTTTTCAAAAGGTTTCAACAAAAACAAGCTCGTTCTAAAGAGGCGTCACATGAAAAATTAAAATAACAAATTGTGATATCGTCTGCGTTGGGTTAACAGTTAATTAACGGAATTATCGCATCTTCAAGGTAGATTTAATAATTGATTTCTATGTGACATGAACAATTCATGTGTAAAATGTAAATGCACCCTCCCGCTATAACCAAGAAAGATAGATAGATAGTTTAATGACAATAACGTCTACATACATGAGACAGATGCCAGTAAATAATAACAATAAACAATAAGGCCTCATAAAGTAGATTTTCTGTTTCTCGGGTTATTTTTTGTAATATTGCATGCGGGCGGGCGGTTTTTTATTTTATTTTTTGTAATTATTTCTTTGCCCTCAAAAGTTTATGTTCTTGGTTGTTTTATGTCTTAGGCCTCATAATCTACAGTCCAGAACAGCATGGGTGGTGGTGTATTTCGTCCATTGAGTGCAAGAAGGCTTTGCAATGCTGAAGCATTGCAAAGCCTTCTTGCACTCAAGGGACAAATTTATCAATTTTATTAACTTAGGTAAAATATCAGACATAAACCATTTCATTTTTATTTTTTGAAGTTTGCATTGGTTATAAAAAGAGAGCATGTGGTAGCCAAAAGAACCACGCGGGAGGGCCTGAGAAACAGATTTTTTAACTTTTTAGGCCTAAACAATAAGCAATATAAAGATAACCATACATTTCAGTATATATTAGTGTGCGAGCATATTAATACTCCCTCCCAAGTTTAGTGTTTAGTTTTTACAGATGTTGCACACACCCTGATAGGAATATTGTACAAAGACCATTATTTCATGCTCCAGTTATAAATATTCCAATCAATGAATAATATGAACTTCATTCTCCATGGTGCCGGATGGCGGAATACAGAGTTATATAATAATCTATCGATAAATTTTGAGGCAGAGTTATCCCCCTTTATGTTTTCCGCTTGAAAGACACAGTTTAAGACCCTTCACTGGAAAGATCTCATTGAAATCGTTTAACCCTTTACCTAAGGTAACGGCCAAAACCGGCCAAGGCTATTCTCAAACATCGTCAATTAATTTTCATTGTTTTTTCATTTTTTTGTCTCAAAACATAGGTTATGATCCCTCGTTGGAACGAGCTCGTCGAGCTCGTTCCAATGAGGGATCATAACCTATGTTTTTGAGACAAAAAATGAAAAACATTAGTTATCCAAGAAATATTTTTGCAAGTGTCGTCTGCTTTTCATGTTAGGTAAAGGGTTAAATGAAGAGCCATCTGCTATGTTTTGGAGACAAACTTTAAAATAATATCTGAAATCACGGTTTTCGTGAATAACATTTGCTGGAACAACATTTATTTGATTATTTATTTATTTATTTATTTATTGGAGTTAACGACACTTACGACAGCAGTGTAACCTCGTGTCGGACAGTTTTACGGGTGGAGGATGTCGGAGTACCCAGAGAGAACCACCGAGCAACTGCAAGCATCTGTCAGACTCCCAACGGACTAACTCCAAACAAGCAGTGTTAGCATTGGTTGAAGACAGGTGCACAATCAACGTGCATTACGTCTTAGTACACAGCGACACCGTGCCCCCACGTGGGCAATCGGTTTCAAGTGCCTTGCCAAAGGGCAACGCAGTTACCCCTGGCAGGGATCGAACCGTGGAACTCTCGGTTTGAAGTCCAATTCCGTGACCACGGATCCACCATGCTCCGGATGTGACATTACCTGAGGTAAAGCGTTAATGTTCGTAAAAGTCCTCATTGCAAGTTTAAACTTAACTGTAACATCCAAGCTGTCGGGCCACTTGTCTAATTCCGTACGGAAACCGATGCTATTACGGTCTGCTTGTTTACCTACTTTACGTGAAGTTTCCGCGCAGACTGTCGTTGATCTAGTATGGTATACCTTCACTCACAAAGATATACAGATACTCTCTTCTGTCCCAGTTATAGATATTCCAATCAATAAATATTTATTTCGCTTTGAATACATCAAGATATTAACATAAATACACAGAACGACACACGCGTGTGAATGGGTTAATCGATATGGCGTAGACTGTCGTTGATCTAATATGGTATACCTTCACTCACAAAGATATACAGATACTCTTTTCTTCCCCAGTTATAGATATTCCAATCAATAAATATTTATTTCGTTTTGAATACATCAAGATATTAATATAAATACACAGAAAGACACACGCGTGTGAATGGGTTAATCGACGCCACACGAGTTCTATCCTTCCGCGCTGGCATTCGTATCATATCGATTAACCCATCTACACGCGTGTGTCGTTCTGTGTTTATTACACGCCTTCACGTCTATAAAACCAATTATTAGAAGCACACTCAGCAATTCATTTGAAAACAAAAAGAACACATTTTATCGCCAACCAAATTTGCGAGGAGAACCCGTGTTACTATTTCATCCCCCGAGTTCCAATGTGTTCTATGAGCCTAATGGCACACAGAACACATTGAACTCATGGGACGATTTTTAGCTATTGCTAGGGATTCGAATTGTAATTGCGGAGCGCGATTTGTAAAAAAATTCAGTGAAATTTCGCTTCTATTTAAAAATAGTCCGTTAACGATTTCCGTTTCGCACATATGTGCGGAACAGAGTTTCATTTTCCGCACGGTTTAGTTTTGCTGTAGCAGGGGATTACATAGAACAGGCGTGTAATAAATGGTGGAACTACGTGGCCCAATCCTAAATCTTCAGTCGTAATGAGTCTTCATTCATAAGTATTTAGTTTACAAACATGTCTAAAAGTATTGTAATGTCATTAAAGATTCGATCAAATCAATTCTCGGTTGAGAAATATTTCTTGCGTTGACTCAAAGAAAATGAGTGTTTATGGTCTTTTTGATTCAATCGTCAGGAATATTTCAGTTGGTCGAAAAAGTTTTTATTTATTTATTTATTTATTTATTTATTTATTCATTTATTTAACGACACTTTCGACTGCCAGGGCCACTTCGTGTCGGACAGTTTTACTGGAGGAAACCGGAGTACCCGGAAAGAACCACCACGTAGCTGCGAGTAATGTCAGACTCTTCAACCTTCAACTCCTCACAGGCAGGGTTAGCAATGGTTCAAGGCAAGTGCACCACCGACGAGCACTACGCCTTAGTACACTGCGCCATCATATGGACAGGCGGAATTAATTGCCTTGCCCAGGAACACAAACATGTTATCCCTGGCGAATCATAGACCTTTCGGTTTAAAGTCCAGTGCTGCAACCACGCCCCCTGACGGACTGTCTAAGGGCTGGGCTGTTCCAGGCTGCTGCAGCATCAAATTCCTTACGGAATTTGACTTGTAGCTTCAGAGCTTGTGTAACATCCTTTCTAAATACCGATCTCAAACAGCTGTCGTCACTGGATGCTGTTGTCATAATCGATAATTAGCCCATATAAGTATAAATTGATACGTATCGTTATTTATGGATGTATTATACCTGTACCAATTACCACCAGTCCATGTCCTGACACGTTTGCGAGCGTGATTGCACTCGTCAGCACTCGCTGAGTTCCGTTAATTAGATGATTTCAGGTAATTTGTTATCAAATTACTAAAATTTTATATTCTGTAAATCTACGTGAAAATGATCTTTCAAGAAAGTTAAGGGGGCAAGAGTAATATCTAGGGAGCATACAGCATACGATTCGCTGCATCCTCGGAGCCCCGCACCCGCAATATGGCGGCGGCCACAAGAGAGGGTGCTCCCTCTCGATGGAGAGGGTCCTAGCCACGCCCCCCCCCTCCCCGGAAAAATTTTGAAACTCGAGACAAAAAGAATGCAATTTCCTTGACTCTGATTCGGCCTGCGTCCATAATTTACAAGTTGTGGAAGGCATCAATAATTAATTATTGATACCTTTCACAACCCACAAATTATGGACACAAACGGGCTCAGAATCAAGGAAATTGCCAGATATTAAAATTTCTTGCCTGATGTTATCTTATGGGTTAACATGAGGGGTATGACTAAATTTTTGGGGGATGTGCCCCCCACCCACCCACCCATCGCTACGCCACTGTACTGTCGCGTAGGTTTAACCCTTTACCTAACAAGAAAAGCAGACGACACTTGCAATAAAAATTCTTGAATAACTAGTGTTTTTCATTTTTTGTCTCAAAAATATAGGTTAGGACCCCTCGTTAGAACGAGCTTGTTCCAACGAGGGGTCATAACCTATGTTTTTGAGACAAAAAATGAAAAAATAATGAAAATTAATTGGCGAATTTTGAGAATAGCGCTGGCCGGTTTTAACCGTTACGTTGGGTAAAGGGTTAAAGAAACAAAACGTCTACTGCATTATATCATAGCTATATGTAAATCATTTTCACAAATAAAACTAAAATGCTTAGGAGTTTCAGATTATTTCAGATAATTCAAATACCTTTCACTCTCATCCCTGAGGGGTGCACGGTGGCTCAGTGGATACGACATTGGACTTCAAACCGAAAGGTCCATGGTTTGATCCCCGTCAGGGGGAACAGCGTTGTGTCCTTGGGCAAGACACGTAACCCCGATTGCCTGCGTGGGAGCACGGTGGCGCTGTGTGCTCGGGCGTACTGCACATCGATGGTGCACTTGTCTTCAACCAATACTAACCCTAACTGTGTGGAGTTAGTAGTACGTTGGGGAGTCTGACACTTGCTCACCGTTGCTCTATGGTTCTCTCTGGGTGCTTTGGCTTCCTCCACCCGTAAAACTGTCCGACACAAGATGACCCTGGCAGCCGAAAGTGTCGTTAAATCCCAATAAATAAATAAATAAATAAATAAATAAATAAATAAATAAATAAATAAATAAATAACTCATCCCTGAGAAATACCGTAGCAGTCTGTATGTATCTGTATTTATTTATTTCTTGGTGTTTAAGGTCACATATTTCAGCACAATGACAAAAGTAAACAGGCACTGTCCCACTTCTGATGTCCCACAGACTACACTACGTGGGACGTCTCAATCAAAAACTGAAGCACGTGACCTTGTTATGTAACTTATTTGTGGTTTTTCCAGTCCTTAGCCCTTTACCATGAAAAGCAGACGACACTTGCAAAAAAAAAAAAATTCTTGAATAACTAATATTTTTCATTTTTTGTCTCAAAAACAAAGGTTATGACCCCTCGTTGGAACGAGCTCGTCGAGCTCGTTCCAACGTGGGGTCATAACCTATGTTTTTGAGACAAAAAAATGAAAACAATAATGAAAATTAATTGGAGATTTTTGAGAATAGCGCTGGCCGGTTTTGGCCGTTACGTTGGGTAAAGGGTTAAACAGAGTTTAGTAAAAGCAGTTGCCCACTTTTGTAATAACACAGCTAATCACTTTTGTAGTCGTTTTATTATTACAAAAATGAGCGATTCCTCTTTCGAAAATGGTAGCCTCTATTACAAAAGCTGGCGTTTTATTCCCCAACTCATGCGGTCTTATAACAATGGGCGATCTCTATTACAAAACTGGGGAGTTACTACACTTGAAAGGTGGGGGATATTACAACTTTATATTTTAGTGGCAGCAACACTGACATATGTTTTACACTGGAGCTGGATTCAACAACCTTTCAGCTGATGGTGTGGTGACGAGTTGATTTTCATTGGGAGTGATGAGGTGAAGACATGGGAGTATGATATAGGGAAAAAAATTTTTTTTTCAAGTCTGGGTAATCACTTGGATGGATAAACCCTTTTGCAGGATGGTAATCCTATCACAGCTGAATGAATATAATAATTGTCTGGCTTTGACTCCAAAGCTTTGTGGCTGGGGCGATGGTCTAGTAACTTTATACCCATCACGGCTACAGAAGACACAGGCAAAAAATATTTTTTTGAATAACCTGGAATAACTATATATTTTCATTTTTGTTGCCTCACTAATGACCTATCACTGGAACCAGAGCTGGGAGCAGTTAACGTTTCAAACGTTAACGTGTTAAATTATTTTAACAACGTTAAAAAATTTAACCAAGTTAATAACGTTTAACTCTGAAGATTATAATTGTATAATATGTAGCACCGCGTCGTTATCTTGTGTTTACCCAAGCTGGATCGTACGGAAACGTCCTAGCGCCAACGAGAAAAAAAATGAAATCGTAATTACGATTTACTAAACCGTAATTACGATTTACTAAACCGTCATTACGATTTAATAAACCGTAATTACGATTTAATAAACCATAATTACGATTTAGATAAACCGTAATTACGATTTAATAAACCGTAATTACGATTTAATAAACCGTAATTACGATTTAGATAACCGTAATTACGATTTAATAAACCGTAATTACGATTTAGATAAACCGTAATTACGATTTAATAAACCGTAATTACGATTTAGATAAACCGTAATTACGATTTAGCAAAACCGTAATTACGGTTTAGTAAATCGTAATTACGATTTATTAAATCGTAATTACGGTTTAGTAAATCATAATTACGGTTTAGTAAATCGTAATTACGGTTTATTAAATCGTAATTACGGTTTATTAAATCGTAATTACGGTTTATCTAAATCGTAATTACGGTTTATTAAATCGTAATTACGGTTTATTAAATCGTAATTACGGTTTAGTAAATCGTAATTACGGTTTAGTAAATCGTAATTACGGTTTATCTAAATCGTAATTACGTTTTATTAAATCGTAATTACGGTTTATTAAATCGTAATTATGGTTTATCTAAATCGTAATTACGGTTTATTAAATCGTAATTACGGTTTATTAAATCGTAATTACGGTTTAGTAAATCGTAATTACGGTTTAGTAAATCGTAATTACGATTTAATTTTTTTTTCTCGTTGGCGCTAGGACATTTCCGTAGGATCGCGCGTGCCGATGACGTCGAATTTTACGCCATTTGACGAAATTGAAGAACACGAATAATTTAGATGTCCGTCAATTATAGACGACCCATTGATTTGGTGGAGAGACCATGAAGCCTTCCTACCAGCGTTGGCGAAGTTGGCTCGCCGATATTTGGCGATACAGCAATATCAGCTTCATCCGAACGCCTAATTTCCATGTGAGGACTGGTATTCGGGAATCGGCGGATGTCTCTTTCTTTGGATACAGCCGCAGCGATTATATTCTTCAATGAAAACATCGCTAAATGTTAGAATTTACGATAACCTGCAAGAACTATATTAATAACAGTTATTGTTCGTAATAAAAATGGCCGAAGTTATTAAAATTTTGTTCATTTTAACATTTAACGTCATTTAACGCATTAACGCATAATTATTTAACACATTAACGTGTTAAGGAAAATTTTAACTCCTCCCAGCCCTGACTGGAACGCGCTCATTCTAATGAGGGTTCATAATGAAAGTTGGGGAATAATTTCTTTTTAAATAATCAATTTTTGGGCGATTTTTGATGATAGCACTGGCCAGTGTGCATGATTGTAGCTAGAGGGTATTGGGTGCTGAAGAAGGCTGGCTGTACCTCTGCAATCCCTAATGCACCACATTAACTGGATGACCACAGAATTACCAATGTTAGGGAAGTCTATTTTAACCCTTTACCTAACACGAAAAGCAGACGACACTTGCAAACAAAATTCTTGAAGCACTAATTTTTTCATTTTTTGCGTCAAAAATATAACTTATGATTCCTCATTGAAACGATCCCGGTGAGCTCGTTCCAACGAGGGGTCATAAGCTATGTTTTTGTGACAAAAACATGAAAAGGTAATAAAAATTGAATGGTGAATTTTGTGAATAGCGCTTGCCGGTTTTGGCCGTTACATTGGGTAAAGAGTTAAAACTACACCCACCACGGGTGTAATTTTCCGACTGGTACCACAAATGTTCTGACCCGGAAACCTTAGAATGTTCAACTTTTTCCAATTAGAACCTGAAAGTTTGCAACTATTGAGGTTTTGTTCCAGAATTGGGGGTAGCGACCTTCCCCATCCAAACACACATACTCCGCCTCTCTCACATCATTGAGGTTACTTTTTGATAACTCTTTATCTAACGAATTGGCTGCACCCACCTACATAAAATACAAATTTAGCAGTAGAAAAAAAAACTCCCATTCAAAAAGCTTAGGACCCTGCGGATCACATATTTTCAAATCGAATCGGCTCTATTATTTGAAATCGAATCGAACCTCGCATTGAATCAGGGGCGTCTTTAAGATGACCGACTAGCGAAGGATATGCTGTAAACCTGATTTGTTCCAACTGTGGTGGTTCAGGCTATAACTGATAACATTTTCCAGTTACATCATCAAGGCACGCCTTGCATGGTTACGAGTAAGGGTTCTAGTTCAAAAACAGAAATGGGTGCGAGAATTATCGGTACTGGGCATTGCACAGGGCTAGCCGCTTACAACAGCTCATCATTGACATTGCCTGGAAACTTTAAATTTGCTTTCAACTGTGGAAGTGACTTGTGAGATTTGAATTAGCATGGCTGTTGGCATGGGTTACCGATGCTGTTGATGCTAATATGGCGGAAATTACACTCAGCCTTTATTTTCAAAATTATTTATGTACGATTTCCATCAGAACTATACGTTTTCTGAGACGACGAAGATGACTGAACCAATCTATATTCCAGTGAAAAGATTTGAATTATTTATTTATTTATTTATTTATTTATTTATTTATTTATTTATTGGTGTTTAAGGTCACATACTTATGCACAATGGCTAATCGTGACCGTGACAGTTTTATGGGTGGAGGAAGCCGGAGTACCCGGAGAGAACCACTGAGCATCGACGAGCAACTGTCAACTCCTCAACATTCTAACTCTGTTCAAGCTCCGCTCAAGCAGGGTTACAGCGGTTGAAGACATGTGCATCATCGGCGTGCAGTACGCCTTAATATACGACGTCATCGTGCCCCCATATAGGCAACCGGGATAAAGAGCCTTGCCCAAGAACACAACGCGGGTCGTCCCGGACGGGGATCGAACTCCAGACCTCTAGCATAGAAGTCCAACAGTCCACAACTGAACCACCGCACTCCCGAAAAGATTTGAATGGAAACAAATTGGGCAGCCGTTTGCGAATTGAACTGAATGGCAACTTAAGATTCGAAATCGAATCGAATTTCGAAGCTCCGCTGGGCCGTAAAAAAATTTCAACACAGTCATGTAATATGACCCCCTCACTGGGACGAGCTCATTGAGATCGTTCCAATGAGGGATCACATGATATGGTTTTGTCGAAAGTTTTTGAAAAAATAATATTTGAATAAATAAATTTCGATATCGTCTGCGTTGCGTAAAGAGTTAATGCACATGGAACAAGCTTTTTTAACCCTTCATTTAATGAACCGATCGCAACCGCCCATATAATATACAAATTCAGCAGCCGAAAAAAATTATATTTCAAAATGTTTCAACTCAACCATATGGTGCGACCCCTCATTGGAACAAGCTCGTTGAACTCGTTCCAATGAGGGGCACGTGATATGGTTTCATTGAAGTTTTTTTAAAAATTTGAAAAAATAATATTTAACCCTTTACCTGGCATGAAAAGCAGACGACACTTACAAACAAAATCCTAATAAGTAATTTTTTTGGTCTCAAAAATATAGGTTATGACCCCTCTTTGGAACGAGCTCGACGAGCTCGTTCCAAAGAGGGGTCATAACCAAAAAATGAAAAAAATAATGAAAATTAATTGGCGATTTTTTGTGAATAGCGCTGGTCGGTTGTGGCCGTTACGTTGGGTAAAGGGTTAAAATAATAAATTTTGATATCATTTGGGTAAAGGTTTAATATTATTTTTTATGAAAAAGCATGTCTGAGACTCATTCTGCTTTATCATTTCAGGAATGTCACTGTCTGTTTGTAACCCAAAATTGGGATATGGAGTAACTCAGGTAATGTCTGACCACTATCCCGAGAGACTTGGAATGGTTATATGCATGAATCACAACCCAGTGTTCCAGGGTGTGTGGAAAGCTATAAAAGTGTTCTTACACCCAAATACTGTTGCGAAAATGAAATTAGTGCGTTCCAAGGATAAAATAGTTCAATTGTTTCATAAATATTTCCCAGAAGAGTTGTCAAACTGGTTATTAGAAGAAATAAAATTGAACAAACAGCGCCCTCTACCAAGATCTCAGATAGAATTTTGGAACAAGCCACCAGCTGGTGAGCATGACCCACGTGGTTGTCAATCTTATGTGAGTAAGTTTGTTGAGCCGTTTATAGAACGGGATGTGTGGGCTGCTGGCAGAATTCACAAACCGCATCCAAATGTAGTTGGTAGTTTTTCTTGTTCCGTGGAAGGTATAGCATCATCAGAACACCACGCTATTACGCAGGACAGGGAGAAGGATATTTCATCAGACTGTTCTTATGGGAGTGATGATGAAAATGGTACTCAAGAACTTCAGATTGCTGCTGAGTATTCAATACCGAATGATGCGGCATCGTTGATACCATAGCCATCCATATTTTTAACCATTTTACGTAAATAATTTCAGAACAAAAGCTTCTAAGTCCTCACTGGAATGAACTCAACAAGCCTGTTCCAGTGAGAGGTCATGAAATTTAAATTTAGAAAAAGGAAGAGTGAAGAAAACAGAACTCAAGGCTATGCGGGTTGAGCAAATGTAAAAGTTTTCTTAGACAAATAATTGAAGTATGTTGTTATTGTGTTTAAATAGATTTATCTTATTTAATAAACAGAAGGTTGTTGGTAATAAAGTACTTACGAAAGGTTATTTCACGTTTTGTCTGATCCACGTTAACCCTCTACCTAACGAATCGGCCGCACCTGCCTGCGTAACATGCAAAATCAACGTATGAAAAAATATTATTTTTGTAAAAAGTTAACAAAATTATATCATGTGACACCTCATTGGAACGTGCTCGACGAGCTCGTTCCAATGAGGTGTCACATGATATGGTTTTGTTGAAATTTTTTGAACAGTTTGGAAAAATAATATTTAAAATAATAAATTTTGATATGTTCGCGTTGGGTAAAGGGTTAAAAAATACATGTGCTGAGAATAAGGGAATAAACAAGAAATTAAAGAAACAGAGGCTCAAGTGAGCCTAAAACACTCATCTGAATAAAGTTGTCTATAGAGCTGGGAGAAGGGAAAGGGGGTATTTTAAGTTTAGTTTGATAGTTTAATGCATTACGCCATAATGGCAGTTGCACAATACAAACATAACAAATGATTTTTTAGTCGAGTTGTGACGAAGTCAAACTCGACTTATGGTTTGATGAATGGCGGGCGGGCGTAAACAATTGGTTTCCGGATGATAACTTGATAATGGTTCAACCCATGTTCATGAAACTCCATAGGTAGGTTGGTAGCGGTGAGAGGAAGAACCCCATTAATTTTGGACTTGCTTGGTCAAAGGTCAAGGTCACAGTGACCCTGAACATAGTAAATTGTAAACAATTGGTTTCCGGATGATAACTTGACTACGGTAGTAATAGTGTATGCACGTTTCACCCCACATTTGGATGACCCCGGTGGATGACCCCGGAAGTGACGTCATGTCACGTGACGTAGTGGCGCCATGTTGTGTTGTCATGGTAACCCGCGTGAGCGGCCATGTTGTGACGTCACCTCCATAGTGATACGTGGTGTTAGTGCGCATACGCAGAACGTGTTGTTAGGGTGATACGCGTTTCCGTCGTCCATTTTGTGTACTGGAGGCCACCAGCTTGGTTTCTATGGTAGCACGTGATTGCTATGTTACCCAATTTTTCTGCAATAGGACAGGGGTATGTCCGGAGGGCATGTTCGATTGAACGGAGTATTTTCTGGAATGACTTCCCTGGATAATTACCACAAACAACCCGACAAGTTTTACTATTTCGAATTCTTCCAGAATTCTCTGCTTCTATCCATATATACAATAGTTATCGTTGATCTGGCCATGTTCCTTTATTCTAGAGTATACTCCAGTAGCGTAGAAGAGCCTATTAGTTGGAACAGATTTACTTATTATTACTATATTTAGCAATTTCTGGTCTATTCGTGTTAGTTCTGACCCTATTCCGTGTACTCTTGTTGTTTCATTTATATAACTAACCAATCAGATTGCTTGATTTCCCATAACCTGTACTTAATCGTATAGAGTTATCTCCCCTTATTACAGCGAAGTTATATCCGATTCTCATCACAACTATATCCAATGGCAATATCACCGGGCACCCCAATTTCGGCACCCCTTTTTGAAAAACATATGACCTTCGGCATCCCTTTTTTGTCATATGTGCTTACGTGAAAAAGCACAATGTGACACAATGTGCCCTAGCACAAAGGCACATGCTTTATGTGCCGATATGTGCTTACGTGAAAAGGCACAATGTGACACAATGTGCCCTAGCACAAAGGCACATACGGGTATTTGAGGATACCTATGACCTGGTATTGTATTATTTGAGGATACCTATCGAGGATACCTTTTATAGGATACTTATATGAGGATACTATATAGGCTGTACATATTTCTGTAGCTCTCTTGCTGGACCTTAGTACTATGAATCCACCTGATGCTTCATGTTATCCTATGACTGGTATAGGTAGTATGCAATGCTAGGCATAGGGGTATTGTGGGTAGGGGTACTGCCTGGTAGTTTAGAACGATACTATAGTATGGGCGGTATGTACACCTATAGGTCCCTGTTAGTGCTCGGTACTATTAACCAACCGATTGCTTTGTTTTATTATATGGCTGGTATATGTAGTACGTTATGGTAGACCTAGTGATTTTGTGGGGGTGGGGGTAATGCTTGGTAGTTTAGAACGGTAGTATAGCATAGGCTGTACATATCCCTGTAGGTCTCTTGCTGGCCCTTGGTACTACTGATCCACCAGGTGCTTCATATTATTGAGCGGTATTCTGGGGTGGGGTCAATGCCGGGTAATACAGAACGGCAGCAGAGTATGATAGGTATATTCCCCTGTAGGTCCCATCCTAACCGTTGATAATATTAACCTACCAAATGCGTTGTATCATCCTGTTACTGGTAAGATGGTACGTAATAGCAGTAGTTCTGACCCTATTCCAAGTACTCTGGTTGTTTCATTTATCCAGATCATTTATATAAATTATAACTAACCATTGATTTCCCATAATCTGTATGCAGAGTTATCCCCCTTGTGTATAATAAAAGCCTATATCCAATGGCCATATTCCCAGGCACCCCAATTTCGGCACCCCTTTTTTAGGAATCCCATTTGTGGAATCCCTTTTTTGTCAAATAAGCATAAGAGTCGTAGTAAATTAGACCTCATTGGGGGATTTTTAATACGACTCTTATCCTCATTTCAGAAAAAAAGGGATTCTACAAATGGGATTCCTAAAAAAGGGGTGCCGAAATTGGGGTGCCTTCTGGAGAATCCCTTTTTTGAAATGAGGATGATAATAACTTGATAATGGTTCGACCCATGTTCATGAAACTTCATAATTAGGTTGGAATCATTGAGAGGAAGAACCCTATTTATTTTGGACTCGCTAGGTGAAAGGTCAAGGTCAACATAGTAAATCGTAATGGTTTGACCCACATTCATGAAACTGCATAGGTAGGTTGGCCTAGGTGAGTGAAAGACCCCTATTTATTTTGGACTTACTAGGTCAAAGGCCAAGGTCACAGTGACCTTGAACATAATAAATCGTAAACAATTGGTTTCCAGATGATAATTTGACAATGGTTCTACCTACGTTCACGAAACTTCATAGATAGATTGGCATTGGTGCAAGAAAGAGCCCTATTTATTTCGGAATCACTAGGTCAAAGGTCACAGTTACCCTTCACATAGTAAATTGTAAACAATTGGTTTCCGGACGATGAGTTGATAATGGTTAAACCCACTTTTGTGCTGTCACAACTCGACATTGGATCGGTGATCCTATCGGCATGTTTTCTTTAACAAGGTGATCTCGCTTACAGAAGAATGACCAGATCATGTTAAAATAATATTAATCGATTTACTATCACAGTTTTTCAATATATAATAGTATTTCTCCGAATCATTTAATTGTTCAAATTCTTTGTTTTCTTTTATATTTATTCGAACTCCGTTTCCGTAATTGCGACATGTACATGATAATCCATAACAAAATGTTATTCGCTCTCTATTTCACCGGTTCGTACACCTGGCATCTCCTATCATTTAAGGGCGTTGGGGGTATGTTACTTGATGTCCTGTGAGAGCTTACTGTTGATTTATTTGTTAGCCAGAGTAAAAATCTTCTGGGTTTTTTTTGTTGTTGTTGTTGTTGTTGTTTTTTTTTTTGTTTTTTTTTGTTGTTGTTGTTGTTGTTTTGTTGTTTAGCAGAGTTCTAGAGCAGGGAGGCTTTGATTTTTCAGATTTGGGTTTGGCTCGGTTTCTGGAAAAAAACTTGGTTTCAATTCGGGTTTTCTACGAGTTAAGAACATATTGTAAACAACACGCCACAGTCCTTAACTTGGGAAAAAGTCTATAATAGTTTGTTCGACACCACTCATCACAAAAAGTTCTGTCTGTAAATATCTGCATTAGGTTCAACCTAAATTTCCTTTGATCGATCCTACGGGGTCCTAAAGGATCATTTGCTAAGCCCACTGAGTCAGAAAAAAACAAGTTAGGGTAACTGACGAATAAGGTTAACCCTTTACCCAACGTAACGGCCAATACCGGCCAGCGCTATTCACAAAAATCGCCAATTAATTTTCATTATTTTTTAATTTTTTGTCTCAAAAACATAGGTTATGACCCCTCTTTGGAACGAGCTCGTCGAGCTCGTTCCAATGAGGGGTCATAACCTATGTTTTTGAGACAAAAAATGAAAAAAATTAGTTATTCAAGAATTTTGTTTGCAAGTGTCGTCTGCTTTTCATGTTAGGTTAAAGGGTTAATCTAATCGATGCTGTATTTTCATTGTTATAGTTTCTCCCTTATTGACTCGACCGGCGAATGAGCCAATAAGGAAGAAAATATGGCAATGAGAACATTAAGTGGTTGCCTCTTTGTCGGATAGACCAAGCGATGAGAGTCCACATGGGACACTAGTTCAGTTCACTTGTAGTCCAGTACAATAGTTTGGTCAGTTTATGTACAAACACTCTAAAACCAGTATTTGCTGGGTGTTACAGATCGGTTTTCCGATTTGCTGCCAAAAAAACCGTAACTGGATCAGACCCCCCCCCCCCCCCCCCCCCCATAAAAAAACGCTCAAACGCTCAGCTCTACAATGTTGCTTATTTGGGTCTCAACTGGTTACTGTATCAGTCATTTAACCCTTTACCTAACACAGTATTTTAAAAAAATAAATTAAATTTCATATTTTTCGAAAACAAATTTCACAATTTTTCAATAAAACCGTACAAGTATGGATATCATTAGAACCAGCTCGACGAGCTGGTTCTAATGATATACATATCTGTATGGTTTTATTGAGAAAATTCTGAGATATTTTAGGCTGTGATAGGCTTATTCTGGTTAATTTTCTGGCCGTTTGTGACCGTTATGTTAGGTAAAGTGTTAAGTGAAAGATTTTGAGCATCAATATCTCTCTTCCGAACACTAAAGTATCTACATAAAATGGGAGCGTAGTGGCTCAGCGGTCATCGCATTGGACTTCAAACTGAAAGGTCCATGGTTTGATTCCCACCAGGGGTAACTGCATTGCGTCCTGGGGCAAGGCACTTAATCATGATTGCTCAAAATGAAAAATATCTTAAAATACTGAGTGACTTAATAATAATAATAATAATAATAATAATAATAATAATAATAATTTACTTACATAGCGCTTTTACCAGCAAAACACTGCTCATAAGCGCTCACGATATAAACTTACAATCAAAAAGATAAAAATCAGCAGTGGAAGGCTATTCGAAAGAGATGGGTCTTTAAATCCTTTTTGAAACTTTCAATATTGAAGGTTTTCCTTAAATTCGGAGGGAGTGCATTCCATAGTGAGGGAGCTGCAAAAGTGAATGATCTTTTTCTCGAAGTAGATCTTATTCGGGGCACGACACAAGATGGTTCTCTGAAGATGATCTAAGATTCTGTCCTAGTTTGTGTAAAGTGACAATCTGTTTTAAGTAGGTAGGGGCATTATCTTCTTGGATGATGTTGTGTGTCATCATTAATCCTTTATATTTGATGCGAGACTCAACTGTTAGCGAATACAAAGATTTGAGAATTGGTGTAATGTGGTCAAATTTTTTGGCGCCAGTAATCATCTTGGCTGCTGTATTTTGAATGAGCTGAAGAAGGTTAATAGATTTCAGCGGAAGTCCAAAATAAAGAGAGTTGCAATAGTCCAACCAGGACATGACCACAGACTGTATAACAGTTTCCAGTGTGTTTTGGTCAAGTAGTTTTCTAATTTTGTTGATGTTTCTCATCTGGAAGAAGGAACTTTTGCTCACATTAGTGATTTGGTTACCCAGATCGAAGTTATTGTTAAAAATAAAACCAAGGTTCAGAGCTGGGGTAACATTGACATCGCCTATTTTCAGAAAGTTGATAGATTTGTCTAATTGACGTTTGGCACCCAATTATAATGAAAGTGTCAATGACACTGCAGCTTAACCCTTTACCTAACCTGAAAAGCAGACGACACTTGCAAAAATAATTCTTGAATAACTAATTTTTTTCATTTTTTGTCTCAAAAACATAGGTTATGACCCCTCGTTGGAACGAGCTCGGCGAGCTCGTTCCAACGAGGGGTCATAACCTATGTTTTTGAGACAAAAAATGAAAAAAATAATGAAAATTAATTGGCGATTTTTGAGAATAGCGCTGGCAGGTTTTGTCCGTTACGTTAGGTAAAGGGTTAACTTGACTGTGTGTAGTGTTTGATGAAAAGGATAATGTTAAATGTTTATGAATGGATTATGAAATAAGACAAGAATTGTGATCATTGAGAATATGTTAAGTTCTGTACTCTACATGCTATGTTTTCAAAAAGAGGTGTAGACTGTACCAAAGAATTGAGGTCTGGGTTGATGTGGCTCTAGCTGGTAACGTATGCCAACCAAAGCTACCAAGTTACAGTAAAAGCATTTCAAAAAACTACATGTAGAGTGTGGCAAAAGAATTAGGACTGACGCATGGGCCCCATACGGCTGTCATGGTAGATAGATCTGAACCAGAATGGGAAATTCATCCGGACATTTATTCAGAAATCCATCTGGACATCACAGCACCAAGTTACTTAACCAAGTTGCAACGAAATCACCTCACGTTTGTCAACCAAAGTTACAGTAAAATCATTCCAAAAACTACATGTAAAGTGTGGTAGAACAATTAGGTTTGACGCTGGGGCCCCATGTGGCTCTCATGGTTGACTGATCTGAATCAAAATGGGAAATTCATCCGGATATTCATTCAGAAATCCATCTGGACATCACAACACCAAGTCATTTAACCAAGTTGCAACGAAATCACCTCATAAATACGGCCTTATGCTGTGTCGAAGGTTTTAAGAGTAAGAGCTCGTGAAGCACTCACCGTTGACCAATATGACCAATTTAGACCAAAATACATGTAGGATGTTCTCATCCAGTCATCAGACCAAGTCATACTACCAAATTACAATGAAATTGCTTCATAAATACGACCTGTAGACTGTGGTAATTAAAGCCTTTAGGATTCGAACCCGCACAGCTGTCACATATGACAGATCATGACCAAACCAGAATATTCTCATCTAGACAATTGACAGTACGTTAAGTTCTGTACCTTATAGTTTATGCATTCAACAAGAATAATAAGAGGTGTCGACTGTGATAAAGGAACTTACACTCCAACTCGTGCGGCCCTCATGGTTGACCGATCTCAACCAAAACAGGGCTACAGTATGAAATAACTAGATATCATACCAAGTCATCCTACCAAGTTACAAGAAAATTCTTTCATAAATACGGCACGCATACAATGCTAAAGGAATATAAGACGCGTGCCCAAGTGACGGTAACGGCTTACCGGTCGCGACCAAAATAGGACAGTCTCATCTAGACATCATACCGAGCCATCCTACCAAGTTACAATGAAATCGCTTCCTCAATATGAACTGTAGACTGTGCTAAGCAAATCTAGGTCACGTGCCTGTGCGGCCGTCACGGTTGACTGATCACGACCAAAATAGGACGATCTCATCTAGGCATTATACCGAGTTATCCTAGCAATTTACAATGGAATCCCTTCATAAATGTAACCTTGTAGACTGTGCTAAAGGAATCTAGGTCCCGTGCCGATGCGGCCGTCATGGTTAACCGAACCGACCGAAACAGGACGATCTCATCTAGACATTATATGGAATCATCCTACCAAGTTACAATGAAATCCCTTCATAAACACGACATGTAGACTGTGCTAAAGGTTTTCGGGCTTCGAACCCGCGCAGCCGTCACAGTTGACCTATCGCGACCAAAAATGGACATTCTCATCTAGACATGACCTCGAACCTGCACATGAAATTTAGTGATGATCGGACAAGAACTACGGGGTGTAGCCTGTGCTAAAGAAAATGTGAACAGACTCACCGACTGACAGACTTCCGCATGCGTGGTGGTAATAATAGCTTATCTTTTGTCAAGTTAAGCTAAAAATTCTGTCTTGTATCATTTAATTTGAGAAAATTCCTCAATATCCATTGACGAATATCGTCGATGCATGCCTCGAGTATTGTTAATCAGTTGCTTATTTTGGAGAGGAGGCAGACAAATACAACTGGGTATCATCGCATCGGCATACAGATGAAAATTCTGAGTGCTTCCGCGGGAGTTTACCGAGTGCCAATGTATTAGGCTATGAGCCAGTATAGTGTCACGCTCCCCAACTCCCATTAGGGAATTTTCCAGACTATGTTTTTCTGAAAGTCCAATAAATAAGAAACATTTTAAGACATGTTTGCCATCTGGCGACTGGAGCGTTTAGAAACTACAGGCATTTGTTGGATCAGCTTATAAAAGCTCGAGTACAAAATTTCGCGAAATCACATACAAGATTTCATAAATTGGCCTAAAGACGTTACCACACATAACTGACCATACTGTTTTGGCTATGAATCAATATATATAGTTACGCCAACCCTAAAACTCACTCCGCTTAGCACGCATCTCACAACACCCAACACTACCTCACCCACCGCACCCCACACCATCAACATTAACAAATTTTAAAAAATTATGTTTTTTGAAAGTCCAACATTCAAAGGTTTTAACCAGTTGAGGACTAGATCATTTTTGGTGGTCTGAATATTTGAAATTCAAAATTTATAATTTTATAAATTGTTGGAGAGTGGCCAAAGGCACTCTTCAAGAAAATGAAATATAATAACTTTATACAAACAAAATATATTTAAATTTGCCTGAATATGAAATATGAGCACGGAAAATATTGGCTCTTGCTCTGGTACCCTCATTTTTTGAATGCCCTGATAGTGGCTTCCTGCATTCAACCAGTTAAAGCATGTTTTCCAGCTGGTGACAGCAGATTTTGTAATTTACAAGCATTTCGTTGACCTATTTATAAAACCTCACGAACACTGTTTTTTTTAAAAATTGTGAACAAGGTTTTATAATCAAGATGACGATTTGAATTAGTTAACCCTTTACTCAACGTAACGATCAAAACCGACCAGTGCTATTCACAAAAATCGCCAATTAATTTTCATTATTTTTTCATTTTCTGTCTCAAAAACATAGGTTATGACCCCTCTTTGGAACGAGCTCTTCGTGCTCGTTCCAATGAGGGGCATAACCTATGTTTTGGAGACAAAAAATGAAAAGTATTAGTTATTCAAGAATTTTGTTTGCAAGTGTCGTCTGCTTTTCATGTTAGGTAAAAGAATAAATTGACCATGTCAAGGCTATGGGCCACTATAATTTTAGAGCCCAATTCCCACTTTTTCAAACCTCAATGCAAAACACCCCCACAAACACACCCGCCCACCCAAACACGACCTACTCCACACCATACAGCATCCCAACTTCTGTTTCACGATAGATCTTGCATACCGGGTTGAGGAAGTTTAATGACTCGCCCCCTTCTGACTCATGCCCTGATCGCTGGGACGGACAGATCATTTCGACCAAATCGCGTCACCTTATGACCCTTTTCATCGTATGTTGTTGTGAGGTCTTCTAAAACGATATGAGAATGCCATTAGGCAGCCAGGTCGTCATCTGAAGACTCTCCACCACTTAGCATAATCGATAACTAGATTGATTCAACGCAACTTTAACCATTTACCCAACGTAACGGCCAAAACCGGCCAGCGCTATTCACAAAAATCGCCAATTAATTTTCATTATTTTTTTCATTTTTTGTCTCAAAAACATAGGTTATGACCCCTCTTTGGAACGTTCCAATGAGGGGTCATAACCTATGTTTTTGAGACAAAAAATGAAAAAAATTAGTTATTCAAAAAATTTGTTTCCAAGTGTCGTCTGCTTTTCATGTTAGGTAAAGGGTTAATGGCATGTTGTCCTACTGGGGTTCCAGGTAGGATTTCAATTTCAATTTCCAATATAAGTTTCGTTTATGCGAGATTGTTAAGCCATATGAAACTTCGTTTCATATCAACATAGGGCGCATTATCAGACCTTGCTATAGTGAATTTATTCCAGCCTAGAATACGCCTCAAATCCTAGAGCTGTGGATGGTATAGCTTGATCCACCACTACGTGTAGTGAATCGTGGAAGTGGAGGTTAATGATGGTTTATTCCTGCAGCCCGGTGGGGCTGCTGGAAAAATCGCCAATGATCCACCCATTCAATTAGACAATGTTACTTCGTTGTCTTTTCACAGACTGCGAACTTTTGTTTTTCGTACAAATATGCATATTGGATTGATGAAGCTTGAACTGCACCCCCATCCAGTAGTAATAGTCGCGAGTGTTTTGATCTCTGATCGACAAAAAAATTGAAACCAGCATAAGCTGTGGGATGGATATGACCCCCACCCCACCCCACCCCACCTGGCTGTGCATATTGCATTTATGTTCTAAGGGTTGCAATTAAATGTCCCAAAGAGCCTTGTGCGACCACTAGGACACCCTTGGTTCCTTCTTGCAAACGTCAGAGTCATTTTCTGGCGTGCGTGCGTGCGTGCGTGCGTGCGTGCGTGCGTGCGTGCGTGAGTGCGTGCGTGCGTGCGTGCGTGCGTGCGTGCGAAATCATACCAACACATCTGTTATCAGGGGTGGGCCCACCTTGCTTCGTATCACTGTTTTGAAATTATAAATGTATGCCTCTCTTGCCAACTTTCGACATTTTTGTGGCAAGAGGGGCTCGTCAGGCCTTATTTGTTTTTTTCCTTCTCTCTGTGTTTTTTTTTTATTTCTGTCTATCTTCTTTCCTCCAGATATACCATTTCTGTGTTTTCCACCACACAATACAGCCTTGCGTTTGTCGTATATAAACATTGATGAATCCAGCGCAATGTTTAAGTATTATTAATAGCCCTTCTTTCGAAACTCATCAATTAACCACTGGTAATATAGTAGTTCGTGCAGCTGACACACTGGGCTCGGCGTATTCTCCCAATTACTAGGACAAGGCTCCACCCTCGCCCCCATTATGATAATTTATTTTCATCTTTACTTCTATTCCCTCATGTTATCCAGTATCCATCAATCTGTATCAATAATCCACAAAGTCGTCGTGCAAGAAGTTTACCAATTCATAACGTGCTACGATTTAACTTCTAAGACTGCTAATTTTCCCCTTCTCTACTGTACCTTTTGTGATGATATTCTTTGGTATCGTCACGCTTCCACGAGGATTAATTAGTTTCACCAGCTCCATAACCGTAATATTAATTTTTGGAATATCTTCTTCGTGTAAAGAGACGATTTATGACTTCGATGAAGCAGACAGGCCTGAAAATAAGTAGTCTGACATTTGCAGAATGGGGTCCCCAGCGGGTGAATTTGATGATGCTATCCCATACAGTGGGCCAGTTTATCCTCTGGGTACCCCCTTTCTGTTTAGTTTTGAGACTGTGACTCAGATTGAGGTTCGCAAAGGGTAAATTTAGTGATGCTACCCTGCTATGCAGAGTAGCATTACTACATTCACCCTCTGGGGACCTCATTTTGCAGATGACAGTCGGCTTATTTTCTGGCTTGGTTCAAGCAGATTATTCCTTTATTTATATATTGATGCTTCACAGTTACCGTGTATACATTACCTATCTTCACCTTATTCTAGTGTTTTCTCTACCTTGATGTTTAATTGTCTTTCATTCATTACCTTCCATTGTAGCCTTTTCTTCAAAGCCAACTTGAATTCAATCTGCTTTCGAAACAATACCAGTATATTACATGCATTCGTGATTAGTATTTACTATACCCGTGCACTGTGGTTACGTTGCTACCGACAAATTACATAAGATTACATAATGTGTAACATCGAATTACATCGTGCTCGGATAGGTACTTTCAACATTACAGTATTTGTTCGCAGCCTAAAGCACCAGCTGTCGAAGTATCAATCAGTTTGTGCCTTGAGTTACCTACTGGGGCGCGGTGGCTCAGTAGGTTGAGGTGCAGGCTGCAAGCTGAGAGGCCCTCCGTTCGAATCCCACCCGCGGCAACCGCGTTGTGTCCATGGGCAAGACACTTCACCACCATTGCCCACGTGGGGGCATGGTGGTGTTGTGTACTAAGGCGTACTGCACGTCGATGGTGCACTTGTCTTCAACCAAAGCTAACCCTGCTTGTGTAGAGTTAGTATGTTGGGGATCCTGACATTTGCTCGCCGTTGCTCGGTGGTTCTCTCGTGTACTCCGGCTTCCTCCACCTGTAAAACTGTCCGACACGAGGTGACACTGGCTGTCGAAAGTGTTGTTAAACCACATTATATAAATAAATAAATAATTTACCTGCTCCTGCGCCTCGGTGGTGTTGAACTGCATGAAAGCTTCACTGCTATGGTTGCTCTGTTCCTTAGGTACTGCATTGAATCAATTACCTTGCATATGATAAAGTTAACTGAAGCATCTATGTATCCTCACAAGAGTGCTCATGTCCCAAACATTTTATCCATTTTGAAAGTATTTATCTCTGTCTTCATTGTCACTTCAACCTTCCTTTATTTGGACATGACCTTATTACTCTCGGTTGACATCGAACTCAACCATGGACTAAGCTCTATCAACTCACACAATAACCCCAAAATTTGAAAATTTTGCATCTCAACATTCAGAGCATAAAACCTAAATTAGGTACTCTTGAATGTGAATCCCCATCCTATAATATCCTGGCTTTAACCGAGACATGGTTGCAGAGCAACGACCCCTCATCCGATGTCCTAATCCATGGGTTTCATGAACCACTGCGTCACGACCAATCTACAAGGGGTGGTGGGGTTGCCATCTACATTAAAGACAATATCTCTTTTCGACATCGGCCCGACCTCGAGGTGCTGAATATTGAGTGCATATGGGCTGAAATATTCACCAAACATAGTAAGTCTCTATTGTTAGAGGTCTTTTACCGCCCACCCAACAGTCCTCCAGAGACACGGAATGCCGTATCGGCATCCATCGAAACGCCAGAGACACGCAAATTGTCGATTAAGTTGTTACTGGAGATTTTAATGACAACCACCTGATTCCCTCGAGAGGCGTTTTTACAGAAATAAGTAGCGTTTTCAACTTGAGATAACTTGAGAGTGAGGCAACCTGTTTTACTGAGTCGTCGACCTCGCTTTTAGATGTTTTTGCTATGAGTGACCCAGTCAACGTGAAAGACATCATCCCGGTCATGATTCGGTACCACTGCGTTCCCTGAGTTCCAATGTGTTCTATGTGCCTACTGACACATAGAACACATTGTAACTCAGGGGACGACTGCCCAATATCAATTGATGTCGAATTTTCAAAACCAAATCCTCTCTTCTTTAAGAGAAGGGTATGGCTGTATCCTCAGGGCAATTATGAAGCACTAAACTAGGCTCTCTCGAACGATGACTGGAATTCTCTCTTTTATAATTTGTCTCGATACTATCGTTTCCAACTTCACAGACAAATTACTCGACACAGAATCTAAACATATTTTGAACAAAGTTAAATTATCACTTCGCGACCAGATCAGCCGAAATGGTTCCACAACGGATTAAACTAATAATAAGACAGAGAAAACGGTTGTATCCCATAGCCATACGCTTTAGTCTTCCGAACGCTTGGGCCAAATATAAAGGCAAAAGGAATGAAGTTGTATCGGCTATTAGGAAGGCCAAAGCGACATATCTATCTAAAGTCCAGACCACCCTGAGGAGCAACGAAGGCCCCACTTCACTGTGATTGAAGACACTAAAAACGTTCATCGGAAGCAATAAAGCAGAAGAAATCCCTACTAGTATCCATTTAAATAAAGTATATTCCTCAAGCGTTGAGAACGTACAAGTGTCCAACGAATACTACAGTTCTATCTGAACAGTTGACGATTCGAAAGCTTCCCTGTCTGACTCCGCATCCCACGCTTCACAAGTCATTGATAGTATCACTCTACATTGTAGTGAAGTATATGAAGCAATGGGGGGGGGGGGGGGGGGGGGGTAAACTGTTGGACTTCTATGCTGGAGGTCCCGAGTTCGATCCCCGTCCGGGACGACCCGCGTTGTGTCCTTGGGCAAGGCACTTTATCCCCGTTGCCTACATGGGGGCACGATGACGCCGTGTACTAAGGCGTACTGCACGTCGATGGCGCACATGTCTTCAACCGCTGTAGCCCTGCTTGAGTGGAGCTTGAACAGAGTTAGAATGTTGAGGAGCTGACAGTTGCTCGTCGTTGCTCGGTGGTCCTCTCCGGGTACTCCGGCTTCCTCCACCCGTAAAACTGTCACGGTCACGATTAGACATTGTGCATAAGTATGTGACCTTAAACCCCAATAAATAAATAAATAAATAAATGAATAAATAAATAAATAAATAAATAAATAAATAAATAAATAAATAAATAAATAAATAATATGAAGCAGTGAAGTTGATAAAGGTATCTAAGGCGTCCGGGCCTGATCTTGTAAGTCCGCGTCTTCTTAAAGAATGTAAATTAGCTTTGTATGAGCCTCTTACAATTCTATTTAATGTTCTATTGAACAACTCTTGCTTTCCTTTACTGTGGAAAAAAGCAGTTGTCTTCCCAATTTTGAAAAAAAAACAACCCTCAAATTCAGTTACTAGTTATCGCCCGATATCACTAATTAGCTGCGTAGGTAAAATATTTGAAAAATGTGTCTTCAAACGCTTGTGGTATTTTCTGACTGGCAACAATGTTCTTAGTCAATTCCAATCAGGTTTTATACCCAGTGATTCAACTGTCCTCCAGCTGACTGACATACACGTTGAGTTCAGTCGAACGCTCGATGAAGGCAAAGACGTTGGGATGGTTTTCTGTGATATCAGCAAGGCTTTAGACAAAGTATGGCATGATGGTCTTATTCACAATGTGAATTGGTGTTTCAGGTGAATTACTGTTGTTCTTGAAATCGTATCTTTCGGATAGGTCGCAACGGGTTGTGATTGGATCGGATGCATGATCATGGAGACCCATTAATGCTGGTGTTCCACAAGGGTCGATACTTGACCCTTTAATGTTCCTGAGATATATTAATGACATTACCGAACACTTACTCAATAGCATACGCCTCTTTGCAGATGATACTTCCCAATATTCAACTGTAGATAATCCAGAACAAGCTTCGATCGCAATAAATTAAGACTTGGCCACAATAGAACCTTGGGCCAAGAGTGGCTGGTTGAGTTTAATCCCCACAAAACAGAGAGTATGCTTATATCACGCAAAACCAACCCCATTGCCCACCCACCACTATTCTTAGATGATACATGAGTGTATCGAATGCGAAGGCAACGCATTTTGTTTTCGAGCTGGCTTCTCTTTTTCTCCTTTGCTCCTCTTCTTTATACTCTCTTTCCATCTCCTCCTTCGTTCACGTGCAAGGTTTAAACAATATCATGTATCGTCGTCTGGTGGTTTTCAGGACCGTATTATTCATAAGGCTGACTAGGCTGAAGCCTAGGGGTCAGCAGGGACAGGGGGCCCGCCATTTTTTTGGCTGAGGCACTGTTACAAGCGCCTTAGGGCTCCAATGATTAAAGGCACTTTGCAGTCTGCGCCGCAGCGATACATGAACATTTGTATTTATCCATATCTATACTCTCATAAGTATACTATATATGTACATTTATATACAGTACAGTGTTTAATGCTTATTTAAATAATATGTCAAGTTGTGAGTAGAATTCTTCAGGAGACCCGCAAATGGATATAGGGAGGGCTATTTACTACGGCATAGTGCCTACCCTACCAGGGTCAGGCTGTCACCTGTAGTGGGGTGAAAAATTGAAGTGCCAGAGGCCAAAGAATCTAAAAGTCTATGGGCCCGGCCATGGGTTAATACGGCACTGGTGGTTTGACTCCCCGTGCTCATCTTTCTACGACTGGGGTTACCACCGTGTCCCTAGTTTTGTGCCGGGCCGGGCGTCTTTGCACTCGCTGTTACCTGCGTGTACTGAGTACGATGTTAGTAAGTTAAATGTGAATGATCTCCCATGTATTTGCTCCCACGTCTACATTCTTAGGATTTGTGACCAGCCCTTACTCTGTGTGTATGGATGCGGTGTCCCGGCTTGGCACAGGGTTGCTGATCAACTTACTGACTGACCATGGTTTCCAGACGGCAGTATATGAGTCCATCTACTGTGTTATACCATCTTTCTGAGAAAATTAGTGAATGACTCAGGGAGATGACTCGCATAAGCTCTACGTTTTCTGTCAAATCCCTCCAATACTTAGCCAGCTGTTTATTGTTAAATATGTTATATCGTGAATTACTGTGCCTTGCACTCTTACTTCTTTTGGTGGTCAATTGATTTAAACAATATTTATTGAAAAATTGAAAAATGGTTGGTTGTTACATGGAACAAATATAATTTATAAAATACACATGAACAATTGAAAGTATTGTACTTTTGTACAGTTAACTGTAATAACAGGATTCGACATCAAGCCTAAGGCTTATGTAAGTCGTCTCCTAAAAGTGTCAAGTTACAAGATAATTATTTATGGTTCAGAGTGATACAATAGAGGTACATGTATTTTCAAATTGGTTAAAGAGACGGAGAAAAAAGATTGAGAGTGAAGTGAATGAGGAAAGTGGAGTCAGTTTGTCAATGTCATGATGTCAATGATCTGGCAGGTTGAGATTCGATCGACAGGGCAGTCACTATGAATTCACATCGCGATTAGTCGGGAAGATCCGTCATTGCTTAGCGGTTAATTCCCTGAGTAGGTTACTCACAGGGGCGCCGGAGCCGCCCCAACCACCCCCAACCAATGTCGGGGCAAAAAATTTGTCGATCATGATATTTTTGTGATCGACCTTCAGCCGAACGTCATTCATATCAAATAACTAGGCGATGATTTTTTAATTTTGCTCTGGCGGATATCCTAAAATAGTGCGAGCAAAGATCGTCTTGTTTCTTCAATATTGCGCACACAATGGCCAAAGGAAGATGTTAATGCACAAATGCACTAAGTAGGAGGCCATTGCTTGTGGCAATGGGTTTTTTTTTATGGAAATTCATAAATATACCCTGCAGAGAGGGCAAAAGGGATAAGTTGATGCACAAATGCATTAAGTTCAAAGGTTGGTGATAACGACAATAAATTTTTATGGAAATGAAAAAAAGCAATAGCTCGCATCTAGAGGTAACCCCAAACAAGCATGCCATGTTTCAAAGCAATCCAATCATAAATGTGCCCTGTAGGGTGTGCCAAAGAGGAGAAATATTGAGGTTTGACTAAACTTAGTTCTAAGAACGTTGGCAGTGGCAACATTTTTTGACGGAAATTGAAGAAAATCGATAGCTCCCATCTAGAGGTCACACCAAACAAGCATACCAGGTTTCAAAGCAATCCGATCATAAATGTGCCCTGTAGGGTGTACCAAAGGGAAATATTGAGATCTGACTAAACTAAGTTCTGAGAACGTTGGCCGCAGCAACATTTTTTGACAGAAATGGAAGAAAATCGATAGCTCCCATCTAGAGGTTTCCCCAAACATGCATGCCAGGTTTCAAAGCAATCCGATCATAAATGTGCCCTGTTGTGTGTGCCAAAAAGAAATATTGAGGTCTGACTAAACTAAGTTCTAAGAACGTTGGCCGCGGCAACATTCTTTGACGGAAATTGAAGAAAATCGATGGCTCCCATCTAGAGGTCAGCCCAAACATGCATGCCAGGTTTCAAAGCAATCCGATCATAAATGTGCCCTGTTGGGTGTGCCAAAGAGAAATATTGAGGTCTGACTAAACAAAGTTCTAAGAACGTTGGCCGCGGCAACATTCTTTGACGGAAATTGAAGAAAATCGATAGCTCCCATCTAGAGGCCAGCCCAAACATGCATGCCAGGTTTCAAAGCAATCCGATCATAATGTGCCCTGCAGGGTGTGCCAAAGGGAAATATTGAGGTCTTCTGACTAAACTAAGTTCTAAGAACGTTGGCCTCGGCAACATTTTTTGACGGAAATTGAAGAAAATCGATAGCTCCCATCTAGAGGTCTCCCCAAACAAGCATACCAGGTTTCAAAGCAATCCGATCATAAATGTGCCCTGTATGGTGTGCCAAAGGGAAATATTCAGGTCTGACTAAACTAGGTTCTAAGAACGTTGGCCGCGGCAACATTTTTGACGGAAATTGAAGAAAATCGATAGCTCCCATCTAGAGGTCACTCCAAACAAGCATACCAAGTTTCAAAGTGATCTGATCATAAATGCGACCTGTGAGGTGTGCCAAAGGAAATTGTGGACGTACGTACTAACATACTAATGTACTAACATATGTACATACGTACGTACGAACGCCGGCGGACAAGAAGTGATGGCAATAGCTCAGCTTGACTTTGTCAAGTTGAGCTAAAAATCAAGATCATATTTTGCATATTAAGAATTTAATCGAACTTTTAAATTTCTGTCTAAACTTTTTTTCGACTCAAGACTCGGTCTACACTTTTTAGCGATAGCCTGAAGGAATACAGTCTCGGACAAAGTAGTGTTCATGAATGACAAATTCTAAGTCAAAGAAGAGGCTCTAAAGAGCCTGAAATCGCTCAGCTGGCAGAACCACATATCCCTGTTATTCTAATCAAAATCAAAGAATGCAGCTGGCTGCCATGCTTCTTCATCTGCAGAAAACAGAATAACGATTGTTTTCAGAGACTTTCCACACATTATTTGTGCTAAGTTTGGTTCACACTGGCCAAGTAGTTTCAGATTAGATGATAAAAACGTGATTTCCAATAGGGTTTCCATGGTAACTATAAGTTGCAATTGTGGCCATGTTTGCAGCCCGATCAACATTTCGTGAGGATCATTGATAGAGGGTGTCCCAGTCATTAATCATGTGAAGTTTCAAAACATTTTGCCTTGTAGTTTCAGAGGAGATTTTTGAAAAATGCACACAATCAGAATCAAAGAATGCCTCTGGCGGCCATGTTTTTCATCCGACAGGGACAAAATGAGGAACATTTGTAGATAACCTCCCATTGATCATTCCTGCCAAGTTTGGTTCACATCAGCTCAGTAGTTCCAGAGAAGATGAAAATGTGATTTCCCATATGGTTTCTATGGTAACTATAAGCCGCAATTGCAGCCATGTTTGCAACCCGATCAACATTAAATGAGGATCGCTGGTAGAAGGTGTCCCTGTCATCAAGCATGTGGAGTTTCAAAACATTTGGCCTTGTAGGTTCAAAGGAGAAGATTTTTGAAAATCCATCTACCAGAATCAAAGAATGCCTCTTGCGACCATGTTTTTCATCCAACAGGAACAAAATGAGAATCATTTGTAGAGAACCTCCCGTAGACCATTCTTGCCAAGTTTGGTTCACATCAGGTCAGCAGTTCCATAGAAGAAGATGAAAATGTGAAAAGTTTACGGATGACGACGGATGCAAAGTGGTGGCGATACCTCACATGGACCTTTGGGCCAGGTGAGCTGAAAAGGCAATAACTCTGAAACCACAAATCCCATGGCGGATGACTGTCCTTAACATTTGTAAAAAGTTTAACAATTGTACTATGATTCGTTTCTGAGTTATGAAGAGACACGAATATTGACCAATTTTTAGTGTGACCTTGAAGGTACGAAACTGGCTATGGTGTGTGACACATCCTCCCATGGTCCCTTTATAATTGTGTGAAATTTGATGACTGTGGCCCTAACCGTTTTCGAGTTATTGGCTCGGGCTCACACACATACAAACACACGGACAGATGGATGGACACATGCACACTTCAATCACTATATGCTACCCGACTTAAGTCGGGGGGGGGGGGGCATAAAAACCCAGACAAAATTGTGTCCAGAGACAGATGGACAAGCTGATTCCAGTATACTATCACAGGGTTGTTATTTTAAGGTTATTCTAAATTTTAAAAATAAGTAAACAATTCCGAGTTATTTAGAATGAATGAAAGAAAGAAAGTTTTTAATAATCAGTGTGAGTAAACAGGGTAAGCGTATTAATTTAATTAAGTTCGTATTCGGAAAGCGTTCTTTGTTCAGTCGCTGTCATGCAGGGACTGTATAAACAATGCATTCCAAATTAGAACTTATTGAAAAGTCAGTTCATGTCACTGCAGGTCATCAAAGCCGTCTTTTCTAAATTAGCACCTTTGTCCAAATCAAGTTTTTGATAGGCGATGGGCGCGACTATATAAGACCCCTCGAGTTAACTTCAACACAGACTCGCTAGGATGGAATAATCGTTAGTTCACGCGGTGTAGTAAAGAGTTAATGTATTTGTGTGGTTCCGGTAAGCCGTCATTTGGACGACAGGATTCCCGATCTGATGATTTGCATCGAGGGGAGACGCCGAAGAAGAACCGATGAGTATATGTAGTATTTAGTTTATAGTATTTAGTTGTGATAACACGTCGTAGTTACATAGTTATTAGTTAACAGTTTTAAGTGTATTAGTGAATCTGTGTTATTAGATGATCAGTTGTTATTATTGCGAGTTAGAAGCACTATTATCAGGAATTGTAGGTGTTAAGATATTCTAAAGGGTGACATTTAGTATTAAAGGTAATTCCCCATAATGTTGTAGGCGCAACAGGATAAATGCGCGCATGAGCGGTTGAGTGAAAGATTTCGTGATTTCTTGTCAGTAGTCGCAGCTTCGACCTTTCTCTACGAATATAAATTTGGGAAACAAATTTAATTTTAGATAATATTTTAGTACTTGTTTTCGGTGGGATTCAGTGACTAGTCACTAAACTCATTTCATTTGTGGTTGGGATTATTTATTTAGGATTTGTTGGCTATTTGTAAATAAGAGTATAGAAGATTTTATATATAAAAATTGTTGGATTGTTAATAGTCTTTATCTTATTAATGAAGAAGCCCTGAGTACCCTAGGAATTGATGGAACCTCAGCCCCGCCAAGAAATTTGCCCATGCTAGTTCATTACCGTTGAAAGCAATTGATTGAAGCACGGCGCTACTCTGTGGCTCGTGAATAAGCAATTGCGATCTACAAAAGTGAGCTAGTGAAAATCCCCTGTCCCCGGTGAAAGATTATCTTGGGTCCCCAGCAAAGTTGATCAACCCCAGCCTTGGCCCTCCGTTGACTAGCGCCCTCTGGTAAATAAATATTCACTCCCTCCGAGACGTTGCCACGGCGGCGTTCCAGGGGACAGTCAGAAAGTGCTAACACCTCTATAGACACCTGAATGAGCGATTCCCCAGTGGAAGTAACGCGTGGTTCCACTTTTCAGGCGGACCGTTTGGTCATAATACCCCCTACATCCTTATTGCGGGGATATAACTAATAAAAGATTTCCACACTTCTGCCGTGCATAAACGGTTAACCAGTAGTGAAAATTGCAACTTAAAAGCTTGTAACCATTATAGCACAAGTCAATAAATTCAACAAAACACCACAATGATGAATCGTAGATGTATATGATAGATAGAGAATAAACATATAGTGTTTTCAAGTAAAATATTTATTCTACGAGTAGGACTAAAAATGAAACCAATGAGCCTCTGGCGAGTCTGTTTCATTCTTAATCCTACGAGTGGAATAAAATTTCTACCCGAAAACACCTTACATTTTGTTTATCCCATAAATCTTCTACAGGGCAGCCGCAGCAAAATCAGGCTGTTATGCGCTACAAAACACTACGAGAAGTGAGGAGCACATTGGTCCAATTCGATTGACAAGCAAAACTGCCAAACATAAACAAGATGCAGTGATACATTTCTGTCTAAAAATAATTCCCCTACAAACTTGAGCTAAAGTTGCAAAAATACTTTATAAAATGAACAATGTTTATCTTTCTTATTTTCGTTGTTAATTGTTGTTTTTTTCGTCGTTGATTCAACAGAGCAGTCGACACATGCATTTGTTTATTTACACTTTCCTAATTTGGAAAATGAAACATTCATCATGCCCCACCTTTCACAATCGAACTTGTATGCTTTTCAATGCTGGGATTCGATTGATTTACTTTGTGTTTTCTTTGTTAATTGTTCTTCATTTTATTGTTTGGCAGAGTTGAAATGTGTCATATATTCTAAAACTAAACATTTAAGCATCTGTCAAGGTTTGACAAACGTTGGTTCATTATGTCTCCCACAAATGTAAATCAGGTCATGACAACACAAATGTGGTAGAGGTCAGAGGTCAACAAGTCTATTTCTTCTTTTGGAATAAATTTTGTCAGTGTTAAACGTACACAGAAAATTTATCACCCTACTACAGGGGTGTGATTACATTGTCATGAAATAAACTGAAATCATGTTTGTATGAGGGGAAAGGTTTCCAAATCAAACTTTATGTCCCCATATAAATGATTTCCTGTAGAAATAATGCTTCCCATGGCATTTTAGTTCTTTGAAATTACATGAAAATGGTCTGAAAGACCATTTTCATGTAAATTAAAAGAAATAAATAATTTGTACTTGGATAGAAAAAAAAACTGAAATCAGATAAAAACTGAAAAATCACGCCACTGCTACTAGAAGCTGCTACTGGGTGAATAAAGCAAAAATTTATCCAAGACTTTTATAGTTTGAATAAACGTCCATTTATGGGATAAAATAATAAAGCAACATCATATCATGAGCAAAGATTTATTCATTATTTATTTCAATTTATGTAAGTTCAATTTACAGTAGCAAACATTAATGTTGAAAATAGCATCTGAAACAAAATCTTTGAACCATTTTAGATTGTCAGTTACCACACAAATTCATGTCCAAACAATGTAAAGCTTTGTCAATATATATAAGATTTCTGCAATAATTTTAATGTACACATAACAACATCTGTCATTTTCTCACATACGCTTTCTTTTTACAAACATTTTGCTATCACAAACAAGTGCTCCTTTTGATGTACATTTATACAGATAGAAGAGATACCATTCTGATGTCAGAAGCCATTTATAGATATGGTGGAAACCTGTTAACTGAATAGCAACTCTGCCTGTAAAAAAATATTCAATGAACCGATACAGTGGAACCCTGTTAATTGAATAGCCACTTTGCAAATGAAAATTATTCAATTAACAGAAGTATTCAATTAACAAGGATTGTGTCACTTCCCTGAATTCTAGAGATAAACTTAGCATTTATTCTATTATATCTTGTTTGACAGAGATCCATGAGCTCTGTCAAACAAGATATAATAGATTAAATGCTTGTATTAGATGTACTGAGGCCAAACAGGCCTACAAAGGAAAACTGGGGAGAGTCATGGTAATTTCTTAGCAGGTTAAAAGATTTTTTTATTCAAATTTGTACTAGAAGTATGATAAATGGTTTTGTGTTAGGAAATTATATTCAATTAACAGGGTTAGTCAGTTAAGAGATATCTCAGTAAGTGTGCTTCACTGTACATTCAATAAACGTTTTCTGACCAAACATCCCTGAGTGTGGGAGAGGGAGGGGGGGGGGGATTTAAAGTTCTCTTAGCCAATAAAGGACAACAAATCTGTGAAAAGTTAAAAAATTTATAGTAATTTATATATTTTTTATACTTACCAATGACCCAGACATAGCTGGTGCTAACTCTTAAAATATAGGGCCAAACACAAATTTTGCCCCCCAATCCCCAAAATTTGCATCTAAAACTAAAGAAAACATGTCCTGAAAGGCCCTCCACACCTCGCCCCCACTGCGCATGCGCAGTGTCAAGGACGTTCCGAAATTGGCGCCATTTATCATTCTAATAACCAGTGCCTGGTAAGCGCTATGTACTCAGCGGGGAGGCAAGAGTTCCCAACTCCTGGGAGGGCCATCCCCGTCTGGGTCATTGGTAAGTATAAAAAATATATAAATTACTATAAATTTTTTAACATTTTTATACTGTACCAATGACCCAGACATAGCTGAATAGTAAAAAGGCTGGAGGGCCAAGGACATAGAGCAAAATGGAATACGCTCAATAAAATAAAATAGAGTCATCCCCTGTAGGGAAAAGAAGTAATAGGCCTTACATGTATCTTTCTTATTTATGATAAATTAGAAAGATACAACACCTTCCAAAAATTGAGCTTCATACATCCATGTACTCTATTAATATCCAATAATCCTTATACTAATAATTTTTAAAGTAAGCCAATAATAAAGTAAGTCTAGAGAATAGAGACTCTTATACTCCTAAAAGTGTGTGAGAATTGCATAATCATGTCCGTTGACATATGCAATATTCAAAAGCTATACTTTAAAAACTAAGACTTGAATGAATTTTATAAACTTAAACTTCTCACTAAACAACCATCCCAATAACAGCTCAGAATTACTAACTCCGGAGGAGGTATCCCCTTGTTTTCATAGTAAAAACAGGTGACCCAAGGGAACACCCTCCCCCCCCCCCCCCCCTTTTTCTTGCCCTGGGTCAAATAGCCCAGAGCGAAGAGGGCAGCCGAACGGAGACACTGCCGAAACAGACAGCCTACCTAGCTATAGTAGCAACTGTTAAGTGAATGACATTCTGAGCAGTAGATAATAGACCTAACAATAGAGGCCTCCAGAAATGGACTCGATATTTCTGAGATAAAATTCATGAATGGATGGCTGAGCGCAATGAGCAGCCTTCAAAAATCTATAATAGCAACACTATTAATGTAAGCCCAAGAAGTAGAAGAACTCTTACTTCAAGAGCCGAAATCTTAAGCACAACTGCTAAGCCAATGATATACCATAAGCAGTACGCTAGTTAATAGAATCGATTAACAATAAAATGGAGCGTAACGTCCTTCTACTAGACATCAAAGACAGAAGAAGCTTACGCCCTTGTAATAAACAGATATCTGTTTATAAATACATAAACTGTATCCGGAAAGAGTAAAGGCCTATGCCCATACGAAGACGGAAGGACCTTAAAATAATAGGTTCCGGATAATAGGAGCCTAACTCTTATGCAACAATCCAACCTAAATAGTAACGGAAGTATTGATTCCGAAACTATGAAAGTGAAAATCATCCATCGATAGTGCATGAAACTCACTGACTCTACAGTAAAAGAGAAACCAACAGAATTACTGTCTAAAAGGTCAGAATTTGAAAACTACTGTTTCCAGAGGCTCAAATGATTACTTAGCTAAATAAGAACCGAAGTTAAAATCCGTATAGGAATTTAATCTAAAGATTCTAAGTCTATTTATCAAAAAGTTACTAACTGACTTAGATAAAGAGACAAAAGACTCAATTGTAAACTATCGTAGAGTGCATAGGTATGAGGTAACATAAACCTATAACCTAAATAACAACAGGCTGCAGTAGATCTTGTGAAACAAGTATACTAAAAACTAGCAATGCGTAGTATGGAGGGATCAACCATATGAACATAATGATCCCTACACCACGACGGAAGAGCCTCCACTTTAGTCGCATAGAATAGCGAAGAAGAGGATCTCCTATAGTAAGAAATCGCGTCCAAAGCTCGTCCAGTACAGTGCTTACAATGCAATACGGACCACACAACGGAATACATGAAGGTTGCGACCTTGCTGGTTGTGATAAAGATGACACGATTTACCCAGTGAAAAAAGATCCTCACATAGAGGAAGATTTCACGTTAAGATCCACAGTAGACAAGAGAGTAAATTACTCATGATCTCTGTGAAGATAGAGATGCTATCAACAGAAATGTATTGTGGTTGTTTATCCTAGCAATACCTGCTAAAACAACAGCGCCGGAGGATACGCGTATCCTATCATTGCGTCCTATAGATCAATAGAGCGTTAACAGTATTAGCTCAGAGATCTGGACAAGCCAACACATACGTCTGCAATTGATTAGCAAGCTGTGTCATAATAAAACATCATTGGGCGCTCCCATAGATAGCAAATCTGATTAAATACTTGTTTGTTGAGAGTCCATTCTGACAGCAACAAGCGACCCGTAAGAGAACGGGAGTGCGATAAAACAATCAGACGACCCCGAATATGACGGACCAAAACTGAACTTGGTGTACAATAACCAACAGACGGATTCTTTCCATTAAATTGAATAACGGAAACGAAAGAGTGCCTCCCTGGTTCCGGAGATACGCCACTACTGTCGAATTAAAGGACAGGAATTTGGGCATGCAATTCTGAATAATGTTCATGCAATGACATAAAGCAAGCCTAAAAAACATTATTCCGCGGAAGTTAAACTGATAGCTAAAAGACTGCGGAACCCAAAGACCCTGGCACTTCGACTCCGTAGGGATCAGTATATATCCCAATCTGTTTGACTGGCAACCGTCATAACAGCCACACTAGGGTCCGGCAACTGCGGCGGCACTCTCTGAGTCAACCACCGAATGTTTGCCCCAGTCTGAATCTCTTGTAACACTAGATAGACAAGAGAATGTATAAACCAAGCAATTCATGGATTGCCGGAAAGTTGCCGTCGAAGAGAAGCTCCTCCGAGAACGAAGCGACTCTGAGAGAGTTCTTAACCTACTATCCACGCGTGGATGTAGCTAGGGCTGCATCACGTCTAACCAACTCCAATCAGCCACTGAAGGGCGGAGTTATACGTGAACAAAATACTGCCCTCAAAAGAAATTACATTGAGAATAATATCCCGTAAATCTTTTCTTGAAGACGTAATGATAACGCCTCAGTAAGGCGGATTACGTATAATAAAGCGTCTAAGTTAAGTCTACTATACATAATGTCGTTCCCAATATTGAAATTGGAAAAGACATAAACGGCGAAAAAGAATATATGCAGTCTTTAATCACACCGTCTAGACGCATATGAACTCTCGGTATGCCCTGCTCTGCCAAAATAAACTATATGTAAAAAAGATAAAATGGCAGAAATGAGCCACGCGGACAAGAAACTAAACTATCATGCTTAGTAGCAGGCTAGTATATATATATAATATATAGCGTCGAAAAATAAAACACATGTTGTAATGACAATATTGGACTGCGTCGGTAAGTCAGGGACAAAGTCCCTGTACCGATCGAAAAATCCGAGTCCAATGACGCTATAAGTCTCTTATCCAAGATCGCAGCAATGAAGTCCGAAAAATAATCACTGGAAGAAATGCCAGAAGATATGAAAGGCATCTTCCGATACTACTAAAGGGAAAACTCGAAATCTATCGAATCCCTTTCGCCATCCTGTCGGACCCTATAAAGCGTTCGGTCGTCCGTAGCTTGATGCAACCGCGGACCGCACCGACCCAGCGCCGTCGGATAATTCCTGATTCGACCGAGAAACCGTCAATTGCTGGGATGCTGCGAAAGAACTGTGCTAACTCGGATAGCACGTCCGTCACCGAGGCCTGAGGAGCAGCGGTCTTACGATGCATTGCCGCAGGAAGCTCCGAGATCGTTACCCCGTGCATACTTCCAATATGCGAGCGAACGGAGTGTATAGGCCTCGTGTCCCTTGGCTACCGGATGGCGCGACCTATTCGCTGTGGAATCACTGAATGCCGAAACTGATCGGATACTCGAGGTCACGTAGCCAATGTGCGGTCGTGTGCCCTGCTGTGAGGATGAGGAAGCATTAAAGACAGTCTCTCGGACTGTCAATATAACGGAGCGTCCCGAGCAACGGACATATGCTCCGAATGTAAAATATCTGAACCACAACATGCGGTCCCCTATGTTGTTGGCTTCCTCCGATCTGTCCTCAATCTGCCGTCACTGGGTGAGTACTAAAGTAATTAAAGTGCTCGCATCACCCAAATCTCCTTCCTAGACCGCAACGGACGAACCCGGCAGCCGAACCATTCGATGAATGTATGCTACACCGGGTGAGCTAGCGAATGTCATTCCGTAAGCGATAGACATATTCCATGAGCACTTATTGCCGCTAACTCTTCATTAACTATGACGACAGAGGCACACTTTTGAAAGACATCTCCATAACTCTTCGAACAAGAAACCAGAAATGCTTGGATAGCAAGCATAAAATAATAATATATATAGCGTCGTTCAATAATTCGAAAGTTTGTGTGACATTATTGGACTATGTCGGAACTGAGGGACGATGTCCCTGAACCGAACCAAAAATTTCTAAGTCCACCGACGCTATCAGTTTCTTATCCGGCATCGCAGCATATGTTGTTCCGAAAGGGAAAGCTTGAAATCCACCGAATCCCTTTCGGTATCCCGTCGGACCGGATGAAACTTTCGGACGTCCGTACCCGCTTCCGCGGAGCGTCCCGACCCAGCATCGTCGGATAAAATATATGCGACAGATTCAGTTGATGCTGGGATGCTGCGATAAACTGTGCTATTAAGGAAAGCACGTCCGTTCCCGAGGCCTGTGCAGTAGCGGACTTACGATGCATTGCCGCTGGAAGCTCCGTGTACGTTGACTCCCGCACACTTCCTATGCGAACGTCCGGAGTCTGCAGGCCTCGAGTCCCCGGCTACCGACCCAGCGCTGTCGGATAATTCTCGATCCGACACCGTTTCTGTCGGCTGCTGGGATGCTGCGATAAGCTGTGCTATGTGCACAAGAATGTCCGGCGTCGAGACCTGCGGAGGCGCAGTCTATCGGTGCTTCGCCGAGGGCAGCTCCGCATCAGATGGCTCCCGCATACTTCCTATGCGAACGTCCGGAGTCCATCGGTCTCGAATCCCTGGCTGCCGGATGGTGTGACCTGGTCGCCGAAGAATCCTTGATCGGCGAAGCTGGTAATATATCGGCGGTCACGCAGCCAAGGTGCGGTCGTGTGCGCTGATGAGAAGAGGAAGCCTTAGCAGTCTCAGCGGACTGCCTATACAACGGAGCGTCCCGAGCGACGGACGTATGCTCCGCTAACGACACATTTGTACCACAACATCTGGGGCCAGATGTTGTTGAACGAGAGAGGGGCCTCTCTCGCTTGCCGTCCGGATGGACCGGAACGAGCTATGAACCGGACTAAAAGGCTTCCTCCGTTCTCCCTCCGATCCGCCGTCACTGGGTGTGCATTAAGTTAATTTTATAGTGCTCGCATCACCCCAAAATTCCTTCTAGACCGCAACGGACGAACCCGGCTGCCGAACCATTCGGTGAATGGACGCTACACCGGGCGAGCTAGCGGACGTCAAAGGCCGTCGAACCTACTAGGGTCCTCTTAGGCAATTGGCGTATTACATGAGCACTTTTCCGCTAGCCCTTCATTAATTGTGACGACGGAGGCACACTGTTGGAAGACATCACAGATACATCACCCTAATCTTGATCGTCTGAAATAGAAATTGATAAAGTAGAGTGACCCTGCGGGGAAAGGACCGGAGTGTCCAAATCCCCAACAACATACCGTGACATACGCTTCCCATATTGTCATCGAAATCATACGATACAGAACAGGAGTTAATGCGAGTACACTGACCACATATAGAATGATAATAAGGTCAGAGGAAGACTTCCTCCTAAAACAATTGATCAATATCCTTTCAATGAGAAAAGAAAACAAGTCCTGGTACTCGCACTAACCCCTGGCAATCAAATACATAATAATAATATGATCCATTAATATAGAAAAAATAATTGAAATCAAAATATTTTGAAAAAATATTTTTTCAGAACAGCCCAAGTTTCTGAAAAGTAACGTTGAGCCCCAATGGATCCCAAGCCTAAGTGTGGACAAAAATTTTAAAAATATTTTAAACAATTTATTCAACACTTACGAACAATAATAATGTATCTAGTTATGATTAAAATAACATAAAGATATTATTATTTAGAAATCCCCCCCTCACACAGAGGGCTGTTGTAAATGTAAACAATGAGTGTAAAAACACTAAAATAAGACTCCAGGCACCCAGGCCCGAAATCAGTTACCAAAAATACACCATCTGATGCAAAACAGAGACTTCCAGGGAAGAAACTGCAGAACATCAGATGGTAGATGCAGAACACAACGCCTAACCACCCGTAGGTGAAGACGTAAACATGGGGAAAGAACAGAATTCATTCTGTTATTAAGCTAAAACTCCCAAGAAAATTTAGTAATAATAATTACAGAAACTATGCCAAAAGCATGGGAGAATAGCAAGGGGGAACTTAAAGGACAGGGAGAGAGGAAAAACACTTGAAAAAACAGTGTAACTAAATAATCAGAATGACAACAAAATGGCTGCTGCCTTGAAAATAGGTAACTTAACATAATTTCATTAAAAAATTTTAAGTTACAGCCCTGATAATATTCTGTCACACATTCTTTTCCTCTCCTCCTTTTCTATCCTCCTTAGAATCACCATTTCACTAATATTTATGTGTCTGGCATCATTTAAACTGAGATTTAAAAGCACAAAGATCAGTCAGATGTTAACTGATGAAGGGCCAAACTTAGAATGATAAATGGCGCCAATTTCGGAACGTCCTTGACACTGCGCATGCGCAGTGGGGGCGAGGTGTGGAGGGCCTTTCAGGACATGTTTTCTTTAGTTTTAGATGCAAATTTTGGGGATTGGGGGGCAAAATTTGTGTTTGGCCCTATATTTTAAGAGTTAGCACCAGCTATGTCTGGGTCATTGGTACAGTATAAAAATATTATGTATTTATTTAAAGGTGTTTAACTAGTAGAATGCCAAACTATTTTTGGTTACCAAAATTTGTTCACATGTCTAAGTCTTGTCATAATTTGGGGGAGAGTAAATAGGCACTCTCCAATAAATTTTAACAAGGCAAATCCATAGACTAAATAATTTACCTTCAAAGATAATATAAAGCACATCCACTGAATATGAAGCCTTTTGAGTTGGGGTACCGGCACTTTATAGAGTAAAGCGCAAATATGGGCTTTCTGCACTCTACAAGTTAAGATCACATATTTCTGCACAATGGTCAATAATGACTGCAACATTGATATTAAGTCAAGTCCAGCTAATAGTTTATACCCATGTTGCCCATTTTAGAGGACTTCTACACCCAGGCATTGGGTACCAGGTCCTATTTTACCAGTAAAACAGAGCATGTTTCCCACAGTAAACAAGGCTTGCTTCACTTTCCGTTTTTGGGGTTTCCACATGGAAAATATCCCCCAATTAAGTGGACCGTTGTAGAAAAAACATCAAGGACTATTTTTGCAGAAATAAGAGTTAACCCTTTACCCAATGCAGACGATATCAAAATTAATATTTTAAGTATAATTTTTTTAATTTTTCAAAATATTTCAACAAAACCATATCATGTGACACCTCATTGGAACAACTCGATGAGCTCACTCCAAAGAGGGGTCACATGATATCATTTTGTGGAAAGTGTGTGAAAAATAGTATTTTTTCAGCTGCTGAATTTGCATATTATGCGGGCGGATATGTCCGATTCGTTGGGTAAAGGGTTAATCATGTAAACATCACTGAAAAAATACCCTATAATGTCTTCTGTACATTTTTAAGACCAACTCCACAATTTCTAACAACTTAATTCTACTCAAACTTTTATTAACTCAGACCTATTATGAAGCAGGCGTAATATAATAAATTTAGGAAAAATTTTTTTTTCGAAGATAATGCATTAAAATACCTGCAGAGGTGGGTTTTTGCCCAACTCTCATATCCTCTGAAGAAGAGTGATATGTAATGTAATATTTCAATAAATAGACCGGACGGTTCAAACCAGAGATCCACAGGCTGATACATCTTAACCCTTTACCTAACATAGTGGCCAAAAACGGCCAGAAAATTAACCAGATTAAGCCTACCACTGCCCGAAATATCTCCGACATTTCTCAATAAAATCATACATATAACACGATAATGAATTGTAGAAGTATATGATAGAATAATAAAGCAACATCAAGTGATGATAGAACTCAAGTGATGATATGTATCCTGTGGTGAGAGCATTTGCCCTCCTGGGAGGATTTAGGAGGGCAATTTTTAGCCCTCCTGTATTTTTCATAATGTCAGGCCTGCAGGGAAAAAAATTGTGTTGTTACAACTTATTGGAGAGTGCAGACATGCACTCTTCAATAAACTTTTACAAAATTTTTTTATGAACAAAATCTTGCTATACTAAGGCTCTTGCTGGCAGCATGGTTTCTTTGAAAAGAAAAGAAAAATTGGGTTACAAATTGCCTTTGAACAATAATTTAGCACTCTCTCTGTTGAAACCAGGCATGTCAGCCAGTACATGTACAAGAACTGCCGGTTCCCTCATGCTCCAACTGGTACCAGTACTGAAGCTTTTCTCCCACCGGTGCCAGTACAAAATTATTTTATCGGGAAATTCCTAACTGAATGAGGGTAAACAGGCTGATAATCGTGTATGGCACACTTGCACGACATACTAACTTATTTGTGAATGAACATATCAAAACACTCTACAGGAGCATGTTCTGTCTGCACCACAACCTCGATAAGGCCCACTATTGTGGTGACTTTTCAAGTGTGACATCAAAGACAATGAAAGCATCATCATCGGCTACTTCAAAGGAATTATTCTGTGGAGGCATCAAAGTAATCATAAAGCACGATCTTCATGCTTTATGATTACTTTGATGTCACCACAGAATAATTGGTATGATGCCATGTTTGTCTTGCGATATTGGGGACTGAGGCGGTTTAAATGCAAATTTCTCCCATCAGATGGCAATATGTCACACAAATTATTGATTTGTCCCAGTACCAGTTTCGGTGGACAGACTCTGTCCCGTCTCGGTTATGTTGGTACTGGCAGTACTTTGACAAGCCTGGTTGAAACTTAACTTTTTCACCACATTGAGCAACACTGTTCCACTTCCCAGGATTCCCACTGGAAAGGGCATTTTAATGTTAATCCATTCTCAGTGTACTGTATGGAAAATAAAAGATATATGATGAAATTTGCAATCATCAAGAATGTTGTCCTCTCTCAGAACAGAATCCGAATTTCAATCATAGTCTTCGAAAGCTCAAGGAGTTCTTTCAAACGAGATTTTTTGTGGATGAATACCTAGCCCCACATTAACAGAAGGTCATAAGGTCATTCCCGGCAAAATATATCATCTAATTTTTATGGCTAACTGATATTAATGCATTTAAAAAGAAATTACATTTGAGGTTTAAAAATGATCCTGGCAACAAGATGATCCATGGAATTTTCACAGCAGTGCATTCCTTACAATAAATAATTTGTTACAATAAAAATCTTGATATTCAATATGAAAATTTTTCAACTGGATCACGCACATGATGTCATAATCAGCAGCAAGTATTCAAGTCTATATAATACAGAGCTTAAGAGAAGACACATACTGGCATTAACCTTTTATGTAACAGAAATAGATGACAAAACTTGCCAAAAAATATTCTTCCAATAATTAAAAAAAAAAATTTTTGGCCTCAAAAATATGGCTTATGACCCACTCCAATGAGAGGTCATGGGCCATGTTTTTGAGGAGAAAAATTGAAAAAATAATAAAATTTAAATGATTTCTGTGAACAGCGTGGGCTAAGTGTGATGATTACATTATGTGAGGGTTAAAACACACTAAATTTCAGTGAAACACATTAGATGTAGAGGGGAAGGGAGGAGAGGAAGGAGGTGGCTGACTACTATAATTTAAATTTCGAAAATCCACACTGCACAATTTTGGGACGGACTGACAGATGGTTGGACAAGGTGATTCCTATATACCACCACAGGGGGTATAAAAATGGATATTTGAAAACATTTTTTGATCAATTTTTAATGGAGAAATAAAAGCTTCATTTTCAAATTCAGTTAAGATGCAAAATATTTCATTTTTATGGATCTGCAATATTACGTTTTACCAGAAAGTACAGACAGGTATCAAAATGAGGGAAGGAGGGTGGCACTGTGATCTATGTACCCGGCAAGATGGCCAATCACAGCTTGACATTTTTCTTTGCATTATGATTAATCACATTTAATACTGGAGAGTTTATTTCAGACAAAGTTGCAAATCCGCTGTAGTGAATTGACAAGGAAATCAATCACGAAACACAGACACCTATAAGTCCCTTGAATATTGTACCACAAGTTACCAACACAGCAGGAAAGTAACTGGATACATCCTTCAAGTGACATGTTGGTCAAATTTATTACTAGCATACAGTACTATGAACATCTAGTACAAACATTCACCCATGCCATGCAGTTGTAAAGAAAAATGCAGTTACCAGTATATGAAAATGGGTCAAGCAAATTAGAAAAGGTTTGGCATAAGTTGTCCCTTAACCTTTAAAATTAAGCAAATTTTCAATTTTTAACCCCTTCACCTAATGAATCGGCAGCATTCATCCATGTAATTTACAAACTGTACAGTTGAAAAAATGTTTTCCAAAAATTTCAACAAAACCAGATCACATCAGCCCCTCACCTCACTAGAACAAGCTCTTTGAGCTCATACCAATTAGGGGGTCACACATGATTTTTTCAAGGTTCATACACTTTTCAGAGAATCAAATTCCATGAAAAATCAATCCTTTTAAACCTGGTTAGGAATTCCATGGCTTTTCCAAAACTATAACCCTTCCAGCCCATTTTCCAACACTTTTCAAGACCCTTTAATTTTTTTTCTCAAAAGTCCATAACTTTTCCAGGATTCCATGACCCGTACGAACCGTTTTTTGGAGTTTTTTTGAAAAATTTAAAAAAAAACATAATTTGGTCAATTAAAAAAAAAAATTCTTGTTTCATAGGCACCTCCCTGGTCATAGAAAATCTGCCTCATCCCCTTTTTTGATATGAAAAAAAACCCCCAGCTATTGAATGAAATTTTAACTCCTAGCACACTGGTAATTTAATTGAAATCTCTTCTATGACATTATTTTGCACAAACAGTTATCCCTCTACACCTTGTTTGACAGAGCTCACAGAGCTCTGTCAAACAAGATAGATCTAGATGGTTAAATTTTCAACTACGCTAAGGGAAATTTTTCATTGCTGAAAACATTGGTTTGCCACATAATAGCATAAGTCGTTAAATTCTGATTCCAACTATTTTCAGAATTGTTTTGTGAGTAAAAAAAAACAAACAAAAAACTGCCCAACCCCCTCATAAAATTGCTAAAAAATTGCCGGAGAAACAAGAAATTTTTTTTATAGGCCTAAAAAAAAAATTTTTGATTTCATGTGCATTGGGTAAAGAATAAAAGGCCTGTTTTTAAAAACTTAACAGGATTTCAATCAAATATCTATGGCAATCTGTATAGCACTGATAAAGAATGCACCTCATATTGTTGCATATATAATATATTGTCCATTTGGCAGTCAATCTTGTCTTCTGACAAAACATAAATCTCTGTCTATATACATCTGTGACAATTTTTTATTCTACCATGTCATTCAATGACGAGAAGAAAAGTGATTTAACAACACACATCCACAACACTATGTCACTGGTTTTGAGATCATCTTGAAGATGATGAGTATGGCGATAAATGATATACTGTCTAATTGTTTTATCAAATTAGTGGAGCTCCGTAGTCTCTTGTTCTCTAACACCCTGCGGCTGCTTAGGTGGCATGCAGGACCGTGCAACTGATTCAAACAATCTACAAAAATAATGAAATATTATATTAAAATATTTTAAAAAAAATATCTCTGGGAAAGTCCCAGGCGTCAAGTCTCCTTAGAAAATGTTTCTAAAAGTAAGTAGCACTATAACCAGATATTTTGAAGATAGGAAGAAACTCCAATTTTCACCAAGTGTGGTATGTCATCTGTAATTTCATTACTTGACCTCCCATTCAGGTTGCAGCATTCAAGATTTTTAGTGAGGCTGTGAGGATTTGAAAAAAATTTGTTATCAAATTCAGCCACTTCAACCCTTCACCCAACGTAACGGCCAAAACTGGCCAGCACTATTCACAAAAATCACCATTCAATTTTCATTTTTTGTATCAAAACCATAGCTTATGACCCCTCATTGGAATGAGCTCATTGAGCTCATTCCAATAAGGGGTCATAAGCTATGGTTTCAACTCAAAAAAATTGGTTATTCAAGAATTTTATTTGCAAGTGTCATTTGCTTTTCGTGTTAGGTGAAGGGTTAATACAAAATTTATAAACTTTAACCACCAAATTCGATTCAAGCCGAGGAACTCTTTATAAATATATATACAATGGAACACTGTTGAAAAGACACCTTGCAACTGATCTAGATTCAATTAACAGGAGCATACAATTGAAAAGAATTTGGTCATTTTCTTGTATTGTTGTAATAAACTGAGCACTTACGTTTTGGAGATAAAATAGATAAAATGCTTATATTTGATTGACTGAGACAGGAGTTCTATAAACTTGTGTCATTAAGTGGATATTAGAGCAAGTCCTCAATGGATCAATGAATTTTTTTTATTCAATTAACAGGAGTTTACTCTGTCATCCCTATACAATTAGAAGGTCAAATTTGTACTGAAGATATGGGAAATGGTTTGATTTTTAGACGTTTTATAAACTTAAAAGAATTAGGCCCCACAAAGTAAATCTTCCATTTCTCAGGCCACTTTCTGTAAAAGTGCATGTGGGCATTTTTTTTATTTTATTTATTTCATTTTTGTAATTATTTCTTTGCCATCAAAAGTTTATGTTCTTGGTTTGTTTTATGCATCATAATCTACAGAATAGCATGGGTGGTGGTGTATTTCATCCCTTAAAAGTATTGAGAAGCCTTGTTGCACTCAAGGGACAAATTTATCAATTTTATTAACTTGGGCAAAATATCAGACAAACCATTTAATTTTTTTTTTATTAAAGTTTGCACTCATTATAAAAAGAGAGCATATGGAAGCCAAAAGGACCAGACGGGAGAGCTTGAGAAACAGATTTTAACTTTTGTAGGCATTATTTACTTAAGAATTATCCAAATTAAATGGGCTTCACCATAATAGGAACTCATTTAACCCTTTACCCAATGCAGACGATATCAAAATTTATTATTTTAAATATCATTTTTAAAAATTTTTTAAAAAGTTAAAAAATTTATAGTAATTTATATATTTTTTATACTTACCAATGACCCAGACATAGCTGGTGCTAACTCTTAAAATATAGGGCCAAACACAAATTTTGCCCCCCAATCCCCAAAATTTGCATCTAAAACCAAAGAAAACATGTCCTGAATGGCCCTCCACACTTCACCTCTACTGCGCATGCGCAGTGTCAAGGACGTTCCGAAATTGGCGCCCTTATTCATTCTTATAACCAGTGTCTGGTAAGCGCTATGTACTCAGCGGGGAGGTAAGAGTTCCCAACTCCTGGGAGGGCCATCCCCGTCTGGGTCATTGGTAAGTATAAAAAATATATAAATTACTATAAATTTTTTAACATTTTTATACTGTACCAATGACCCAGACATAGCTGAATAGTAAAAAGGCTGGAGGGCCAAGGACATAGAGCAAGATGGAATACGCTCAATTATATAAAATAGAGTCATCCCCTCTAGGGAAAAAGAAGTATTAGGCCTTACATATATCTTTCTTATTTATGATAAATTAGAAAGATACAACACCTTCCAAAATTGAGCATCATACATCCATGTACTCTATTAATATCTAGTATAATCCTTATACTAATAATTTTTAAAGTAAGCCAATAAATAAAGTAAGTCTAGAGAATGGAGACTCTTTATACTCCTTAAAAGTGTCTGAGGATTGTATAATAATGTCCGTTGACACATGCTATATTCAAAAGCTATACTTTAAAAACTAAGACCTAAATGAATTTTTAAAACATAAACTTCTCACTAAACAACCATCCCAATAACAGCTCAGAATTACTAACTCCGGAGGAGGTATCCCCTTGTTTTCATAGTAAAACAGGTGACCCAAGGGAACACCCTCCCCCCCCCCCCCCCCTTTTTCTTGCCCTGGGTCAAATAGCCCAGAGCGAAGAGGGCAGCAGAACGGAGTCACAGCCGAAACAGACAGCCTACCTAGCTATAGTAGCAACTGTTAAGTGAATGACATTCTGATCAGAAGATAATAGACCTAGCAATAGAGGCCTCCAGAAATGGACTCGATATTTCTGAGATAAAAATTCATGAATGTGGATGGCTGAGCGCAGTGAGCAGCCTTCAAAAATCTATAACAGCGACACTATTAATGTAAGCCCAAGATGTAGAAGAACTCTTACTTCATGAGCCGAAATCTCAAACACAACTGCTGAGTCAATGATATACCATAAGCTGTATCGATAGTTAATTGAATCCATTAGCAATAGACTGGAGCGTAACGTCCTTCTATTAGGCATCAAAGACAGAAGAAGCTTACGCCCGTAGTAATAAACAGATATCTGTTTATAAATACATAAACTCTAATCGGACAGAGTAAAGGCCTATGCCCGTACGAAGACGGAATGACCTTAATAACAATAGGTTCCGGATATTAATTAGGAGCCTGACTCTTATGCAAAAATCCAACCTAAATAGTAAAGGAAGTAGTGATTCCGAAACTACGAAAGTGAAAATCATCCACCGATGGTGCATGAAACTCACTGACTCTTCAGTAAAAGAGAAGCCAACAGAATTACTGTCTAAAAGGTCAGAATTTGAAAACTACTGTTTCCAGAGGCTCAAATGATTACTTAGCTAAATAAGAACCGAAGTTAAATTCCGTATAGGAATTTAAACTAATGATTCTAAGTCTATTTATCGAAAAGTTACTAACTGACTTAAAGAGACATAAGACTCAATTGTAAACTATCATAGAGTGCATAGGTATGAGGTAACATAAACCTATAACCTTAATAATAACAGGCTGCAGTAGATCTTGTCAAACAAGTATACTAAAAAGTTGCAATGACTAGTATGGAGGAATCAACAATATCAACATAGTGATCCCTACACCAACGACGGAAGAGCCTCCACTTTAGCCGCATAGTATAGCAAAGAAGAGGTTCTCCTATAGTAAGAAATCGCGTCCAAAGCTTGTCCAGTACAATGCTTACAATGCAATAAGGACCACACAACGGAATACGTGAAGGTTGAGACCTTGCGGGTTGTGATAAAGATGACACGATTTTACCCAGCGAAAAAAGATCCTCTCATGGAGGAAGATTTCGCGTTAAGTCCCACAGTAGACATCAGAGTAAATTTACCCACAGTCTCTGTGAAGACAGAGATGCTATCGACAGAAATGTATTGTGGTTGTTTATCTTAGCAATACTTGCTGAAACAACAGCGCAGGAGGATACGCATATCCTATCATTCCGTCCTATTAGATCAATAGAGCGTTAACAACATAAGCTCAGAGATCCGGACAAGCAACACATACGTCTGCAATTGACAAGCAAGTTGTGTCGTAAATAAATTATCATTGGGCGCTCCCACTGATAGCAAATCTGATTGAATACTTGTTTGTTGAGAGTCCATTCTGACGGCAACAAGCGACCCATAAGTGAACGGGAGTCCGGTAATACAATCAGACGACCCGGAATATGACAGACTGAAGCAGAACTTGGTGTACTATAACAAACAGAAGGATTCTTTCCATTAAATTGAATAACGGAAACGAATGAGTGCCTCCCTGGTTCTGGAGATACGCCACTACTGTCGAATTAACGGACAGGATTTGGACATGCGTTTCTGAATAATGTTCATCCAATGACATAAAGCAAGCCTAAAAAAACATTATTCCGTGGAAGATAAGTGCTTGCTTAGAGACTGCGGAACCCAAAGACCCTGGCACTTCGAATCCGTTGGGATCAATATTATATCCCAACCTGTTTGACTGGCAACCGTCATAATTATAAAACTCGGATCCGGCAACTGCAGTGGCACTCTCTGAGTCAACCACCGAATGTTTGCCCCAGTCTGAATCTCTTGCTACACTAGATAGACAAGAGAACGTGTGAATCGAGCAATTCATGGATTGCTGAAAAGTTGCCGTGGAAGAGAAGCTTCTCCGAGAACGAAGCAACTCTGAGAGAGTTCTTCACCTTACTATCCACGCGCGTGGATGTAGCTAGGGCTGCGTCACATCTAACCAACTCCAAGCAGCCACTGAAGGGCGGAGTTATACGTGAACAAACTACTGCCCTCAAAAGAAATCACATTGAGGATTATATCCCGGAATTCTTTCTCTTGAAGACGTAATGATAACGTCTCAGTAAGGTGGATTACGTATGATAAAGCGTCTAAGTTAAGTCTATTAGACATCATTGTCGTTTCCAACATTGTGGTTGGAAAAGACATAGATGGCGAAAAAGATTATTTCCAGTCTTTAACCACGCCGTCTAGGCGCATATGAACTCTCGGTATGCCCTGTTCTGCCAAAATAAATTATTCGTATAAATGACAAAAGGTAGAAATGAGCATTGCGGACAAGAAACTAAACTATCATGCTTGGTAGCAGGCTTATATATATATAGCGTCGATAAATAATACACATGTTCTAATGACATTATTGGACTGTGTCGGTAAGTCAGGGACAATGTCCCTGAACCGATCCAAAATTCCGTGTCCAATGACGCTATAAGTCTCTTATCCAACATCGCAGCAATGTAGTCCGAAATAACAATCACTGGAAGATAATGCCGGAAGATATGTATGGCAGCTTCCGATGCTACGAAAGGGAAAACTCGAAATCTTTCGAATCCCTTTCGCCATCCTTCGGACCCTATAAAGCGTTCGGTCGTCCGTACCTGATGCAACCGCGGACCGCACTAACCCAGCGCCGTCGGATAATTCCTGATTCGACCAAGAAACTGTCGATTGCTGGGATGCTGCGAAAAAACTGTGCTAACTCGGATAGCACGTCCGTCACTGAGGCCTGTGGAGAAGCGGTCCTACGATGCCTTGCCGCTGGAAGCTCCGTGATTGTTACCCCGTGCATACTACTAATATGCGAGCGAACGGAGTGTATAGGCCTCGTGTCCCTTGGCTACCGGATGGCGTGACCTGTTTGCCGTGGAATCACTGAATGATGAAACTGATCGGATACTCGAGGTCACGTAGCCAATGTGCGGTCGTGTGCACTGCTGTGAGGATGAGGAAGCATTATCGACAGTCTCTCGGACTGTCAATATAACGGAGCGTTCCGAGCGACGGACATATGCTCCAAATGTAAAATATCTGAACCACAACATGCGGTCCCTTATGTTGTTGGACGAGAGAGGGACCTCTCTCGCTCACAGCCCGGACGGACCTGGACAAGCCAGGAACCGGACTTACAGGCTTCCTCCGATCTGTCCTCAATCTGCCGTCACTGGGTGAGTACTAAAGTAATTATAGTGCTCGCATCACCCAAATCTCCGTCCTAGACCGCAACGGACAAACCCGGCAGCCGAACCATTCGATGAATGTACGCTACACCGGGTGAGCTAGCGAATGTCACTCCGTCGATCCTACAAGGGACCTCTTAGGCGATAGACATATTCCATGAGCACTTATTGCCGCTAGCTCTTCAATAACTATGACGACAGAGGCACACTTTTGAAAGACATCTCCGTAACTTTGCGAACAAGAAACCAGAAATGCTTGGTAATAGCAAGCATATAATAATAAATATATAGCGTCGTTCAATAATTCGAAAGTTTGTGTGACATTATTGAACTATGTCGGAACTGAGGGACGATGTCCCTGAACCGAACCAAAAATTTCTAAGTCCACCGACGCTATCAGTTTCTTATCCGGCACCGCAGCATTCTGGTCCGACGAAAGAACCTGTAGAAGATCAAGTCAGATGACATACACAACAACATATGTTGTTCCGAAAGGGAAAGCTCAAAATCCTCCGAATCCCTTTCGGTATCCCGTCGGACCGGATGAAATTTTCGGACGTCCGTACCCGCTTCCGCGGAGCGTCCCGACCCAGCATCGTCGGATAAAACATTATGCGACAGATTCAGTTGTTGCTGGGATGCTGCGATAAGCTGTGCTATTTAGGATAGCACGTCCGTCCCCGAGGCCTGTGCAGTAGCGGTCTTACGATGCATTGCCGCCGGAAGCTCCGTGTACGTTGACTCCCGCACACTTTCCTATGCGAACGTCCGGAGTCTGCAGGCCTCGTATCCCTGGCTAGCGGATGGTGTGACCTGGTCGCCGATGATTCTCTGACTGGCGAAGCTGACTGGATATCCGAGGTCACGTAGCCAAGAGTGGTCGTGTGCGCTACCATGAGAATGAGGAAGCCTTATTGACAGTCTCTCTGGACTGACTATATGTCGGAGCGTCCCAAGCGGCGGCATATTGTACCACAACATCTGGGGCCAGATGTTGTTGTACGAGAGAGGGTCCTCTCTCGCTCGCCGTCCGGATGGACCAGAACGAGCTATGAACCGGACTAAAAGGCTTCCTCCGTTCTCCCTCTGATCCGCCGTCACTGGGTGTGCATTTGGTTGATTTATAGTGCTCGCATCACCCCAAAACTCCCTCTAGACCGCAACGGACGAACCCGGCTGCCGAACCATTCGATGAATGGACGCTACACCGGGCGAGCTAGCGGACGTCAAAGGCCGTCGAACCTACTAGGGTCCTCTTAGGCAATTGGCGTATTTACATGAGCACTTTTCCGCTAGCCCTTCATTAATTGTGACGACGGAGGCACACTGTTGGAAGACATCACAGATACATCACCCTAATCTTGATCGTCTGAAATAGAAAATGATAAAGTAGAGTGACCCTGCGGGGAAAGGACTGGAATGTCCAATTCCCCACTAACATACCGTGACATACGCTTCCCATGTTGTCATCGAAATCATCAGGTACAGAACAGGAGTTAATGCGAGTACACTGACTACATATAGAATGATTATAAAAGTCAGAGGAAGACTTCCTCTTATTACAATTGATCAAAATCCTTTCAATGTGAAAAGAAAACAAAGTCCTGGTACTCGCACGAACCCCTGACAATCAAAATACATAATAATAATATGATCCATTAACACAGAAAAAATAATTGAAATCCAAATATTTTGAAAAATATTTTTTCAGAACAGCCCAAGTTTCTGAAAAGTAACGTTGAGCCCCAATGGATCCCAAGCCTAAGTGTGGACAAAAAATTTAAAAATATTTTAAACAATTTATGCAACACTTACGAACAATAATAATGTATCTAGTTATGATTAAATTAACATCAAGATATTATTTTCAAGAAATCCCCCCCTCACACAGAGGGCTGTTGTAAATGTAAACGATGAGTGTAAAAACACTAAAATAAGACTCCAGGCACCCAGGCCCGAAATCAGTTACCAAAAATACACTATCTGATGCAAAACAGAGACTTCCAGGGAAGAAACTGCAGAACATCAGATGGTAGATGCAGAACACAACGCCTAACCACCCATAGGTGAAGACGTAAACATGGGGAAAAGAACAGAATTCATTCTGTTATTCAGCTAAAACTCCCAAGAAATTTTAGTAATAATAATTACAGAAACTATGCCAAAAGCATGGGAGAATAGCAAGAGGGGACTTAAAGGAAAGAGAGAGAGGAAAACACTGAAAAATCAGTGTAACTAAATAACAAGAATGACAACAAAATGGCTGCTGCCTCGAAAATAGGTAACTTAACATAATTTCATTAAAAAATTTTAAGTTACAGCCCTGATAATATTCTGTCACACATTTTTCCTCTCCTCCTTCTCTATCCTCCTTAGAATCACCATTTCACTAATATTTTTGTGTCTGGCATCATTTAAACTGAGATTTACAAGCACAAAGATCAGTCAGATGTTAACTGAGGAAGGGCCAAACTAAGAATGAATAAGGGCGCCAATTTCGGAACGTCCTTGACACTGCGCATGCGCAGTAGAGGTGAAGTGTGGAGGGCCATTCAGGACATGTTTTCTTTGGTTTTAGATGCAAATTTTGGGGATTGGGGGGCAAAATTTGTGTTTGGCCCTATATTTTAAGAGTTAGCACCAGCTATGTCTGGGTCATTGGTACAGTATAAAAATATTTCAACAAAACCATATCATGTGACCCCTCGTTGGAACGAGCTCGACGAGCTCGTTCCAACGAGGGGTCACATGATATGGTTTTGTTGAAATTTTTTGAAAAATAATATTTTTTCAACTACTGAATTTGCATATTATGCAGGCGGATGCGGGCGATTCGTTGGGTAAAGGGTTAAGATCCTCTATACATATCAGACCATGTTTTAATACATTTTTGCTACTCATCAACACTCTACATCCTGTGGTTTTCCAGTTGTTTATAGGCATGTCTTGGCTACCTATACAGACAGCCTTTGCCTAGAAACAACTGCAAAAGTATCTTATTTATTATTTATTTATTGGTGTTTAATGTCACATATTTCTGCACAATGGCTAACCATGACCCTGACAGTTTTACGGGTGGAGGAAGCCGGAGTACCCGGAGAGAACCACCGAGCAACGGCGAGCAACTGTCAGCTCCCCAACATACCAACTCCACACAATCAGGGTTAGCATTGGTTGAAGACAGGTGCACCATCAACGTGCAGTACGCCTTAGTACACAGCGTCACCGTGCCCCCACGTGGGCAATGGGGGTGAAGTGTCTTGCCCAAGGACACAACGCGGTTGCCGCAGGTGGGATTCGAACCGAGGACCTCTCGGCTTGCAGCCTGCACCTCAACCAACTGAGCCAACGCGCCCCGCAAAAGTATCTCTAATGCACATGTAACTTTGAGTTTAGCAAGAAAGCACCTGTCCCATTGAATGTAAAAAGTGATAAAACCTGGAGTTAGACCCCCAAGAGTCAACTGATAGGAGACACCAAAGTCAAAAAGTGGGATTTCTGACAGTCAATATTGCAGAAACTTTCTTTAATTTAGCAGAACAACAAATGACTTTGCAAGTCTACACTGTCCCCAAATCAGAACAATTTAAAGGCCTGATATCATATCACAAATTGGTAAAAGTTACTTGGCACTACACATAGGGTAATAAATAGATTGATTGATAATTCTTAACCCATTAAACCCTGGTGGTATCTTCTATGTCACTTAGATGGCAGCAAATGGAAGAGACCATATTCATTATTTGGGGGTAGACCAATTAATGTTTTCAATGTGCAGACTTGGGGCTGCATGTTGTAAATATTGATTGTTCCACCCCATATATTTACTTAGCAACCACCCTAATTAATGAAATTATGAAGTATCATGTTCCTGGCCCAGAAAAACAGACTTTCCAGTCCAAAGTGTTAAATAGCGCTTCATCCCACTTTAAAGTTAGATCAAAGGGCTTTACACAAGTACTGTACCCCCCTCTCCCCCCCTCCTTTTGGGTATTATACGCAGGTGCTTAGCTCACATCACTTATTGCAGAATAACCTCCAAGGCGGTAACTAGAGCTGAAACTGTTAACCAATTAATCGATTAATCAATGATCAACATCTTGGTCGTTCAAAAAGTAATTGATCGATCAACCGTTACTTTTGAACTACTATATTATATGGGTTAACAAAGGAACAAACTTGCTCCAAAACAGGCCTAGTCGATTTTGTCTGTTAAGTTGGGTAAAGGGTTCATGCTGTAAATCATCAACGGTATGGCAATTATTTAGATATCTATTCGGACAAGTGAATAATTGGTTAACCAAGGTTAAACCGTGTGATTAATTGATCAAGAAAACCCCTTAACCATTTCAGCTCTAGTGGTAACTTCATTGCCTCGCTCTTCTCGAATACTAAGATGGGGTCTTTAGTCTGCACAAGTGTGTTTCTCTCCACAGCCATGTTACATCCCCACCCACCCCAGTATTCTGTGACAGCATCAACTCCAAAATTGATGGGGTCAAAGACTGTTTGGACAGCACAGGAATTTTCACTGAATGTGGGTCAATCTTGGGACCTTTTGCTGGAGAGATCGTGCACTTATCCACTCGGCCACCAACTGGCATTCACTGAACGTGGATCGATCTTGGGATCTTTTGCTTGAGAGATCGTGCACTATCCACCAGCAGGCCTGGAAAGAAGCAATCTGTCATTTGCATGAGGTTCCAAGGAGGTGAATTTGCTGATGCTATCCCTTACTTTGGGTTAGAATCCCCCAATTTATCCTCTGGGTACCTCTTTCTGTTTAGGCCCGAGACCTTGATTCAGATTGAGGTTCACAGAGGGTGAATTTAGTGATGCTACCCTGCTATGCAGGGTAGCATCACCCAATTCACCCTCTGGGGTCTCATTCTGCAGATGACAGTCTGCTAATTTTAGCCACCAATTAGGGATGGGTGGTTTTCAAATTTCAAGTCAGTTCCGGTTTCATTCAAAGAGTTGGGTTTTTGGTTTCGGTTTTCATTGTACAAACATAACAATACATTGCATTTGCATATAAGATGTATTTGGTGCCAGTCCATGTCATAAGGACTCCCTTTCCAGGGCAACGCACTTGTGTAATAGCCTATACCGGTACTCCGAGTTCCTGAGCACAATGTATTTGCATAAATTATCTCAAAAGTTTCAAGTTTGAGAAAAATGATTTTTGCCTGGAGTCTGTTGCAAAATTACCCTTCCCCACCCAATACCTGTGATTAAGGTAACCGAAGACACCCCAAAAAATTATGCCTACCATAAAAAATTTATAGAGTAAAAGTCACTCATATAGGTCATTGTAACCCTAAAGTTCCATCCAACTTCAACTGTGATCTTTGGAGTTCAAGCTTTCAAAATTACATGTAGAAATAAATATATTTGTCATTTTAAATGTGGAACAAGTGACAAGTTCCAGTTCTGCAGGAAATCGCATTAGAGAAACAGATGAACGTTTAAAACACGATGCGTAAGAAGTAATTTTGTCACCTATTTCCGCAGTAAATGCCATGCTTGAATGCAATACCAATTACTGCAGCTGTTCTAAAAAAGGGGTATCGCGACTCAGAAGTTTGAAAACAAAGGTTAATTTAAGGCTTTTTCTCTCTTTTTTGAGAAGTGAAGACCTGATTAGAGTCTTTCAACATTGAAGTTGAAAAAAGTGACGGGTTTTCAGTAATTTTATTCGGTTTCGGTTTTGATAACAAATTTTCGGTTAACCGCCCATCTCTACCACCAATCTCTAAATATTTAACAAATGAATATACTTACTTTTCAACTTCTGGTGCACAATGTACGAATTCATGATTCCAGAACTTGAATTGAGGATTCTTTATAAGTTCAATGAATGTGATCAATAATCCCCACGGATGAGGTCTGTTCACTATCAATCTCTCCAACAGCACTCTACAATGTTAAGAAAATGATTTGATACAGCAATTTGAAAAGAAATGTTGTTTCTAAGTTACCTCCCTTGTCATTGATACTCTGCATCAGGAACTATTTTTTATCCATTTCATACTTACAAGGTCAAAAGTTTTGTTACATCAAGCTGCCACTGTATGTAGTATCTGAACATCCACAATGACTTTTAAGCTTATTCTTTCAAAACTTTGACAAGAACTGAACATGATAAAAAAAATGTATATGAAAAAAAAAACTCCAGCCATTGAATGAAATTTTAACTCCTAGCACACTGACACTGGTAATTTAACTGAAATCTCTTCTATGAATATATTTTGAACTTCTGTTTCTCAGGCCCTCCCACATGGTCCTTTTGGTTGCCACCTGCTCTCTTTTTATAACCAATGCAAACTTAAAAAAATAAAAATAGACCGATGAAATCGTCAGATGTGTACCCATACGCGCAACTGGTAGAAAGCTGTATGACGGAGGGCCACCACGGATGCCGACATTATGTACACCATACATGGTATGGGTACATATAGAAATGGATTGGAGGAGTGTCTAATTTGATGGATAAAGGGTTAATATCTCCGGATCAAATTATCAGATTTACATAAAAAACTATACAGCACAGCACATCAGTAACCTGAATACATATATAAAATAACATGACAATCGGATTGATATTTTTTGAGTTATCTCATGCCAAAGGGATTGGAGGAATTTTCAATTTGAAGGATAAAGGGTTAATATCTCAGGATCAAATTATCCGATTTACACCAAAAACTATACAGCTCGGCACATCAGTAACCTGAACACGAATATAAAGTAACTTGACAATCCAAGCAATATTTTTCAAGTTATCGAATGCCAAAGGGATTGGAGGAATTTTCAATTTGAAGGATAAAGGGTTAATAACTCAGGATCAAATTATCAGATTTACACCAAAAACTATACAGCTCGGCACATCAGTAACTTGAACACAAATATAAAGTAACTTGACAATCCAAGCAATATTTTTCAAGTTATCGAATGCCAAAGGGATTGGAGGAATTTTCAATCTGAAGGATAAAGGGTTAATATCTCAGGATCAAATCATCAGATTTACATCAAAAACTATACCGCTCGGCAAATCAGTAACCTGAACACAAATATGAAGTAACTAGACAATCCAAGCAATATATTTCAAGTTATCGAATGCCAAAGGGATTGGAGGAATTTTCAACTTGAAGGATAAAGGGTTAATAACTCAGGATCAAATTATCAGATTTACATCAAAAACTATACAGCTTGGCACATCAGTAACCTGAACACAAATATAAAGTAACTTGACAATCCAAGCAATATTTTTCAAGTAATCGAATGACAAAGGGATTGGAGACATTTTCAATTTGAAGGATAAAGGGTTAATATCTCAGGATCAAAATAACAGATTTACACCAAAAACTATACAGCTCAGAACATCAGTAACCTGAAGATATATATAAAGTAACATGACAATTGGATTGATATTTTTTGAGTTATCTCATGCCAAAGGGATTGGAAGAATTCTCAATTTGAAGGATAATGAGTTAATATCTCTGGATCAAATTATCAGATTTACACCAAAAACGATACAGCTCGGCACATCAGTAACCTGAACACAAATATAAAGTAACTTGACAATCCAAGCAATATTTTTCAAGTTATCGAATGCCAAAGAAATGGATACGGATGCCGGACGGACATTCTAATAAATGGGTACTTGGGTGACTATTTTTACGGGACTACAATAAAATGTATGTCCATTATACTAAAACAAGTGATTTTGGGAAAAATTTTTGGGGTGGTAGCAAACCCTGACCCTACCCTTTACTGACCCTAACCCTACACCCCCACCCTCTATTCTAAACCCCACCCTAGACTAATGAAAATGGCTATTTTTTTAGGGTATGTTATCATAAAATGCATGCCCATTCTATTAAAACAACTTTTTGGGAAAAATTTTTTTGGGGTAGTAGCAAACCCTAACCCTACCCTTTACTGGCCCTAAACCCCACCCCACCCCAACTCTAAACCCCACCCTAGAAAATTGAGATTTACTTGTGGGACTAGCCACCTAAATCACAGAAGTCAACTAACCCCCGTTTATACCGATAATTAGCCCCCTAAGTAGTCATTTATGAGTGCGGACAGACAGATGGATGGAGGGACAAAGGATGGACGAATGACGGATGGCCACCCCGGATGCCGGCATTATGTGTACCATACATAGTATGGGTACACATAAAAACTGAATGGTTTATGACTGACTGATATTTTATCCAAGTTAATAAAATTGATAAATCTGTCCCTTGGGTGCAACAAAGCTTTGCAATGCCTTCGTGTACTCAAGGCACAAAAGACACCACCACCCATGCTATTCTGTAGATTATGAGTCCTAAAACATAAAACAAACCAAGAACATGACCTTTTGATGGCAAAGAAATAATTACAAAAATAACAAGACTAACAGTGACCGCACGGTCAAGGATGCCCCCGAACTATGACCTTGATCTGTAAGTCAGACTGTGACCTGGAACTCCATCAAACAAAAAAAAGATTTTGTGTGCGACACATCATCTCCACATAAGCAACATGTATGCCAAGTAAAAAAAACAGTAAAATCATTCCAAAACAAGTCATCCTATCAAGTTCCAATGAAATCCCTTGATAAAAACAATCTGCAGACAGTGCTAAAAGAACGAAGATCACGTGAACAGGTGGCGGTAATGGCTGACCGATCGTGATCAAAATAAGAGTCTCATCTAGACATCATACCTAGTTATCCTTCCAAGTTACAATGAAATAACTTCATTAATATGAACTTAGACTGTGCTAAACAAATTTAGGTCACATGCCTGTGCGCCCATCACGGTTGACTGCTTATGGTCAAAACAGTACTTTCTCATCCAGACGTAATACTAAGAATAATCTGAAGTGTAGACTAAATTAGAGAATTGAGGCCAGGGTTAATGTGGCACTCACAGTTAATGAATGTCAACCAAAGTTATCAAGTTACAGTTATTTATTTTTTTATTTATTGGTGTTTAAGGTCGCATACTTATGCACAATGGCTAATCATGACCGTGACAGTTTTACAAGTGGAGGAAGCCGGAGTACCGGGAGAGAACCACCTAGCAACGACGAGCAGCTGCCAGCTCCCCAACATTGTAACTCCGCACTGCAGCACAGGCAGGGTTAGATTGGTTGAAGACATGCACACCATCGACGTGCAGTACGCCTTAGTACACGGCGTCATCGTGCCCCCATGTGGGCAATCGGGGTTAAGTGCCTTGCCCAAGGACACAAAGCGGGAGTCCGAATCGATCGCTCAGAAGGTCACCCATCTGAGGACTAACCGGGCTCGACGTTGCTTAACTTCAGTGATCTGACGAGAACCGGTTACCGCAACCCCACTGCGCCCCCATCAAGTTACATTAAAATCATTCCAAAACAAGGCATCCTACAAATTTGCAATGAAATCCCTTCATAAATGCAGGCTGCAGACTGTGCTAAAGGTAACATGCCCTTACAGCAGTCATGGTTGACTGAACAAAACAGGACGTTCTCAACTTGACATTATAGAGTCATCCTACGAAGTTACAATAAAATCCCTTCATAAATACTATCTGTTGACTGCGCTAAAGGTTTTTGGGTTTTGGGCCTGTGCAGCCGACATGGTTCACTGATCGTGACCAAAAGGGGATGTTCTCATCTAGACCTTATACGGAGTCATCCTACCAAGTTACAATGAAATCACTTCATAAATATGACCTGTAGACTGTACTAAAGGTTTTTGGGTTTCAGGTTCGCGTACCCGTCACGGTTGACCAATCGCAACCAAGAGGGGACAGTCTCATCTGAACATTATACGGAGTCATTCTACCAAGTTACAATGAAATCCCTTCATAAATACGATTTGTTGACTGCGCTAAAGTTTTTGGGTTTTGGGCTCACATAGCCATCACAGTTGTCCGATCATGACTAAAAGGGGACGTTCCCATCTAGACATGACCTCAAACCTGCATATGAAATTTTGTGACGATCGAAAAGAACTACAGGGTGTAGCCTGTGCTAAAGTAAAGAAACTGAGGCACAAACTCAGACTGACAAACTCACAGACTTCCGCACTTTCAATAATTTTCGAGGAAGGTTCAGTATTCAATACACTTCAAGGTTTCTAAATTCCAGCATTTTCAAGGAGGCATGGGAACCCCAATCATCTGCTCAATGTGAAGGAGGTATCGAATTGAGTATTCTAGGCTTCTCATTTCAGCCTTTGTGTTTAAAAGGATAAACACATTAGTATTAGCTTGCCTTCCTGTTACCTGAAAAATTCTGAAACAGGGTTACCTGAAAGAAGGTTGCCTTAACTGGTCGACTTCTAAATTATTTTACAAAGGAGATGTGTAACAAGAGAATTTTTTCCAAAGATACCAGGCCTCAAGCAAGGGAAGCTTTAGTTGGTCAAAATTTTGTGCATTAATAATGTGCATTAATAATGGCTTTGATACAGTTTATTGGAGAGTGAGTGTTGGCACTCTCCAATCAATGGAGGCAAAACAAATTTATATGAAACAAACTATTAACTGAAAATAGAATTTTTTTTCATTTGCAAAATCCACTTTAAAAACATTTCCACAATCCAGTACAAGTATTTCTATTAATTTCTTGAATCCTGTACCCTATATAGCAGGTAACCAATTAACGTGTATTTTTACAGCCTTCGTGGGTGTATATTTTCATGTAGTGTGTGATATGATAATCCTGTACATTGTTATAAAAAATTTTCATTATTAACGGAGTAAATAATCCTGTGCACTGTATCAACTCTTTAACGCTTTACCTAACATAGCGGCCAAAAACAGCCAGAAAATTAACCAGAATAAGCCTACCACAGCCTAAAATATCTCTGAAGTTTCTCAGTAATACCCTACAAATATGGATATCATTAGAATCAGCTGATCAAGCTGGTTCTAATGATATCCATATTTGTATGGTTTTCTTGAAAAATTGTGAAATCAGTTTTCAAAGAAAGTGAAATTTAATTTAATTTTTAAAAAATACTGTGTTAGGTGAAGGGTTAACCACCGAAATATGTATTTATTTATGTATTGGTGTTTAAGGTCACATATTCAGCACAATAACGACTGCAATATGGAGATCAACAGTTAATACCCGTGCTGTCCATTTTAATCCTTTACCTAACGAATTGACTGCATCTGCCTACATAATATTCAAATTGAGTAGTTGAAAATTTTTTTATTTTACAAAAAGATCAACAAAACCATATCATGCGACCCCTCCAATGATGGGTCACATGATATGGTTTTGTTTAAATTTTTTGATAAATTTAAAAAAATATTTAAAATAATAAATTTTGATATTGTCTGTGTTGGGTAAAAAAGTTAAAGGACTTTCACCCCAAGAATTGGTTACCAGGTCCTGTTTTACCAGTAAAGCAGAGCTTGTTTACCATAGTAAACAAGTGCTGCTCACTTCCCTGGGTTCACAAGGGGAACACAGTACAATAGCAAAATCCACCCAGTACTATACTTAACTAGAGAGGGTATCAGTACCCCGTGGCTCACCAACAGGTGGCCAATGTAAAGGGGTGGCTGGAGTAAAAAAAAAAGAAGTTCAAAACCTGCACACAAAAGTCCAAAATTAAAGAAAATAAGCAGCTAAAGGGTTAAATAATATAATAATAGCCCCAAAGAAGCAAGCTAACATAAAATAGGAACCATGGCAATATGCTACAAGGTCAGTCTCCACTTTGAAGAAAAGAAAGACAAACCTCAAAACCTGCACATAAAAGTAAAAAAAAAAGTATCACATTTGTTTCCATGGGTTAAAATTTAGAAAAATACCCTGATAATGTCACAGTAACCACCATGGCAATATGCCAGTAAGGTGAAACCCTACCTGAAAAATATCCACTTGGAAGAAAAGAAAGACAAACCTCAAAACCTGCACATAAAAGTCAAAAAAGCATCACATTTGTTTCAAAGGGTTAAAATTTAGAAAAATACCCTGAAATGTTAAGGAAACCACCATGGCAATATGCCAATAAGGTAAAACTCCACTTGAAGACAAAATTTCAAAACCTGTACACAAGAGTCAAAAACCTGCACAGAAAAGTCAAAAATCTGTACATAAAAGTTCAAAATTCAAGTAACTAAGCATGGAAAGGGTTGAATAAAATATTACTATCCCTGAAAAGCATGTAGACATAAAAAAAAAGCAAAAAAAAATAAAAAAATAAAAATCTGCACACAAAAGTTCAAAATGAATGAAGCCGACATGAGGGCTATGCCATAGGCTCACACAACTATCGTTGGTGAGCCAAAAAGCATTCAAATTCAGCATTAAGACCCATCATTGGAATAGACTGTGGAAAGTTTTTACTGAATTCCAAAAATGAAAACCTATTCTATTTTGCTATCAATTGCATTGGGTAAAAGATTATGTTAACCCTTTGAGACTTTAATTATTCTGACGTTCAAACGTCACTGGAAATTCAGTTTCTTCAACGTCTTTCAAAATACGACGTCAAACATTGGAAAGTACAAATAACAAGATATTTACACATTAGTGATTATATGGTTGTGGGCTAGATTATTTTGGGTGGTCTGAATTTGTTATTCAAAACTTGTTTTATTACAAATTATTGGAGAGTGCCCACAGGCACTCTCCAATAATTTGTAATAAAGCAGATTTATATAAACAAAATATTATTTGTGTTTGACTGAATATGAAATACAAGCAAGGGAAGTGTTGGCTTTTGCTCTGATATCCTCATTTCTCGAAAGCCCTGACAGTGGCTTTTTGAACTTGACCAGTTAAGAAGTCTTGACAGCAGGATTATATTAGTATTTTAAGCTGCGATAACATTTGGCTCTACGGTTGTCACTGAGCACTATTCGGGGGAAAATAGGAATTGAGATTAAGACTTTAAAAAATCGAAAAATAATAACAAAACAAATGACCACAAAGTATCAAGGCACTGTTTGATTTCGTACGTCATAAGACGTACAAAAGTATCAATGCACTGTTTGATTTCGTACATTATAAGACATACAAAAGTATCAAAGGGTTAATCTTTTCTCAGGTCACCATATTTTTTTTTTTTTTATTCTATTGGCCTGCAGGGTCTTGTGAAAGATATGCAAAAACAGTGCCACTATATTTCACTTACCTAGTCACTTGTTCTTGAATTGCTTCTGTGTTTGCTTCTGCAAACAAATAGAGCAGTGCACAACTGAAGTAGTGAGTATGACTATTTGGATAACGTAACTGATTTATGATCGCAGTCAAGAACAAATAACGACCTGAAAAATAAACAAAGTAGGTATACTGACTGATGAATGTTCAGAATATCAACAGCTGGAGGACTAGATTAACCCTTTACCTAACGAATCGCCCGCATCCTCCCACGTAATATGAAAATTAAGCAGTTGAAAAAATTAAATTTTTCAAAATATTTCAACAAAACCATATCATGTGACCCCTTATTGGAACGAGCACGTTGAGGTCGTTCCAAGGAGGGGTCACATGATGTGATTTTGTTGAAATGTTTTGAAAAATTTAAAAAAAATGATATTTAAAATAATAAATTTTGATATCGTCTGCATTGGGTAAAGGATTAACTTGTAGTGGACTTTCTTCATCAATACTTGTTTGGGATAAATTTATTTGAAAGGACCTTTAAGGCATTCTCCAATAATCAATTCTTCCCCCCCCCCCATTCCAAAAGAAAAAAGACAAATCTACAAAAATGTTATAGTAATTTATATATTTTTTATACTTACCAATAACCCAGACATAGCTGGTGCTAACTCTTAAAATATAGGGCCAAACACAAATTTTGCCCCCCAATCCCCAAAATTTGCATCTAAAACCAAAGAAAACATGTCCTGAATGGCCCTCCACACTTCACCTCTACTGCGCATGCGCAGTGTCAAGGACGTTCCGAAATTGGCGCCATTAATCATTCTAATAACCAGTGCCTGGTAAGCGCTATGTACTCAGCGGGGAGGTAAGAGTTCCCAACTCCTGGGAGGGCCATCCCTGTCTGGGTCATTGGTAAGTATAAAAAATATATAAATTACTATAAATTTTTTAACATTTTTATACTGTACCAATGATCCAGACATAGCTGAATAGTAAAAAGGCTGGAGGGCCAAGGACACAGAGCAAGATGGAATACGCTCAATTATATAAAAAAGAGTCATCCCCTCTAGGGAAAAAGAAGTATTAGGCCTTACATGTATCTTTCTTATTTATGATAAATTAGAAAGATACAACACCTTCCAAAATTGAGCATCATACATCCATGTACTCTATTAATATCTAGTATAATCCTTATACTAATAATTTTTAAAGTAAGCCAATAAATGAAGTAAGTCTAGAGAATAGAGACTCTTTATACTCCTTAAAAGTGTCTGAGGATTGTATAATAATGTCCGTTGACACGTTATATTCAAAAGCTATACTTTAAAAACTAAGACCTGAATGAATTTTTAAAACATAAACTTCTCACTAAACAACCATCCCAATAACAGCTCAGAATGACTAACTCCAGAGGAGGTATCCCCTTGTTTTCATAGTAAAACAGGTGACCCAAGGGAACACCCTCCCCCCCCCCCCACCTTTTTCTTGCCCTGGGTCAAATAGCCCAGAGCGAAGAGGGCAGCAGAACGGAGTCACTGCCGAAACAGACAGCCTACCTAGCTATAGTAGCAACTGTTAAGTGAATGACATTCTGAGCAGTAGATAATAGACCTAACAATAGAGGCCTCCAGAAATGGACTCAATATTTCTGAGAGAAAAATTCATGAATGTGGATGGCTGAGCGCAATGAGCAGCCTTCAAAAGTCTATAATAGCGACACTATTAATGTAAGCCCAAGATGTAGAAGAAGTCTACTTCATGAGCCGAAATCTCAAACACAACTGCTGAGTCAATGATATACCATAAGCAGTATCGATAGTTAATTGAATCCATTAGCAATAGAATGGAGCGTAACGTCCTTCTATTAGGCATCAAAGACAGAAGAAGCTTACGCCCATAGTAATAAACAAATATCTGTTTATAAATACATTAACTCTAACCGGACAGAGTAAAGGCCTATGCCCGTACGAAGACGGAAGGACCTTAATAACAATAGGTTCCGGATATTAATTAGGAGCCCGACTCTTATGCAAAAATCCAACCTAAATAGTAAAGGAAGTAGTGATTCCGAAACTACGAAAGTGAAAATCATCCACCGATAGTGCATGAAACTCACTGAATCTTCAGTAAAAGAGATGCCAACAGAATTACTGTCTAAAAGGTCAGAATTTGAAAACTACTGTTTCAAGAGGCTCAAATGATTACTTAGCTAAATAAGAACCGAAGTTAAATTCCATATAGGAATTTAATCTAATGATTCTAAGTCTATTTATCGAAAAGTTACTGACTTAGATAAAGAGACATAAGACTCAATTGTAAACTATCATAGAGTGCATAGGCATGAGATAACATAAACCTATAACCTTAATAATAACAGGCTGCAGTAGATCTTGTCAAACAAGTATACTAAAAAGTTGCAATGACTAGTATGGAGGGATCAACAATATCAACATAGTGATCCCTACACCAACGACGGAAGAGCCTCCACTTCGGCCGCATAGTATAGCGAAGAAGAGGTTCTCCTATAGTAAGAAATCGCGTCCAAAGCTCGTCCAGTACAATGCTTACAATGCAATAAGGACCACACAACGGAATACGTGAAGGTTGAGACCTTACGGGTTGTGATAAAGATGACACGATTTTACCCAGCGAAAAAAGATCCTCTCATGGAGGAAGATTTCGTGTTAAGTCCCACAGTAGACCTCAGAGTAAATTTACCCACGGTCTCTGTGAAGACAGAGATGCTATCAACAGAACTGTATTGTGGTTGTTTATCTTAGCAATACTTGCTGAAACAACAGCGCAGGAGAATACGCATATCCTATCATTCCGTCCTATTAGATCAATAGAGCGTTAACAACATAAGCTCAGATCCGGACAAGCAAACACATACGTCTGCAATTGACAAGCAAGTTGTGTCGTAAATAAATTATCATTGGGCGCTTCCATTGATAGCAACTCTGATTGAATACTTGTTTGTTGAGAGTCCATTCTGACGGCAACAAGCGACCCATAAGTGAACGGGAGTCCGGTAATACAATCAGACGACCCTGAATATGACGGACCGAAGCAGAACTTGGTGTACTATAATAGAAGGATTCTTTCCATTAAATTGAATAAAGGAAACGAATGAGTGCCTCCCTGGTTCCGGAGATACGCCACTACTGTCGAATTAACGGACAGGATTTGGACATGCGTTTCTGAATAACGTTCATCCAATGACATAAAGCAAGCCTAAAAAAACATCATTCCGTGGAAGATAAGTGCTTACTTAGTGACTGCGGAACCCAAAGACTCAGGCACTTCGAATCCGTTGGGATCAATATTATATCCCAACCTGTTTGACTGGCAACCGTCATAATTATAAAACTCGGATCCGGCAACTGCAGTGGCACTCTCTGAGTCAACCACCGAATGTTTGCCCCAGTCTGAATCTCTTGCTACACTAGATAGACAAGAGAACGTGTAAATCGAGCAATTCATGGATTGCTGAAAAGTTGCCGTCGAAGAGAAGCTTCTCCGAGAACGAAGCGACTCAGAGAGTTCTTCACCTTACTATCCACGCGCGTGGATGTAGCTAGGGCTGCGTCATGTCTAACCAATTCCAAGCAGCCACTGAAGGGCGGAGTTATACGTGAACAAGCTACTGCCCTCACAAGAAATCACATTGAGGATTATATCCCGGAATTCTTTCTCTTGAAGACGTAATGATAATGCCTCAGAAAGGTGGATTACGTATGATAAAGCGTCTAAGTTAAGTCTATTAGACATCATTGTCGTTTCCAACATTGTGGTTGGAAAAGACAGACGGCGAAAAAGATTATTTCCAGTCTTTAACCACGCCGTCTAGACGCATATGAACTCTCGGTATGCCCTGTTCTGCCAAAATAAATTATTCGTATAAATGATAAAAGGCAGAAATGAGCATTGCGGACAAGAAACTAAACTATCATGCTTGGTAGCAGGCTTATATATATATATATATAGCGTCGATAAATAATACACATGTTCTAATGACATTATTGGACTGTGTCGGCAAGTCAGGGACAATGTCCCTGAACCGATCCAAAATTCCGTGTCCAATGACGCTATAAGTCTCTTATCCAACATCGCAGCAATGTAGTCCGAAATAACAATCACTGGAAGATAATGCCGGAAGATATGTATGGCAGCTTCCGATGCTACGAAAGGGAAAACTCAAAATCTTTCGAATCCCTTTCGCCATCCGGTCGGACCCTATAAAGCGTTCGGTCGTCCGTACCTGATGCAACCGCGGACCGCACCGACCCAGCGCCGTCAGATAATTCCTGACTCGACCAAGAAACTGTCGATTGCTGGGATGCTGCGAAAAAGCTGTGCTAACTCGGATAGCACGTCCGTCACTGAGGCCTGTGGAGAAGCGGTCCTACGATGCATTGCCGCTGGAAGCTCCGTGATCGTTACCCCGTGCATACTACTAATATGCGAGCGAACGGAGTGTATAGGCCTCGTGTCCCTTGGCTACCGGATGGCGTGACCTGTTCGCCGTGGAATCACTGAATGACGAAACTGATCGGATACTCGAGGTCACGTAGCCAATGTGCAGTCGTGTGCACTGCTGTGAGGATGAGGAAGCATTATCAACAGTCTCTCGGACTGTCAATATAACGGAGCGTCCCGAGCGACGGACATATGCTCCGAATGTAAAATATCTGAACCACAACATGCGGTCCCCTATGTTGTTGGACGAGAGAGGGACCTCTCTCGCTCACAGCCCGGACTGACCTGGACAAGCCAGGAACCGGACTAACAGGCTTCCTCCGATCTGTCCTCAATCCGCCGTCACTGGGTGAGTACTAAAGTAATTATAGTGCTCGCATCACCCAAATCTCCTTCCTAGACCGCAACGGACGAACCCGGCAGCTGAACCATTCGATGAATGTACGCTACACCGGGTGAGCTAGCGAATGTCACTCCGTCGATCCTACAAGGGACCTCTTAGGCGATAGACATATTCCATGAGCACTTATTGCCGCTAGCTCTTCATTAACTATGACGACAGAGGCACACTTTTGAAAGACATCTCCGTAACTTTGCGAACAAGAAACCAGAAATGCTTGGTAATAGCAAGCATATAATAATAAATATATAGCGTCGTTCAATAATTCGAAAGATTGTGTGACATTATTGGACTATGTCGGAACTGAGGGACGAAGTCCCTGAACCGAACCAATAATTTCTAAGTCCACCGACGCTATCAGTTTCTTATCCGGCATCGCAGCATTCTGGTCTGACGAAAGAACCTGTAGAAGATCAAGTCAGATGACATACACAACAGCATATGTTGTTCCGAAAGGGAAAGCTCAAAATCCTCCGAATCCCTTTCGGTATCCGGTCGGACCGGATGAAATTTTCGGACGTCCGTACCCGCTTCCGCGGAGCGTCCCGACCCAGCATCGTCGGATAAAACATTATGCGACAGATTCAGTTGTTGCTGGGATGCTGCGATAAGCTGTGCTATTTAGGATAGCACGTCCGTCCCCGAGGCCTGTGCAGTAGCGGTCTTACGATGCATTGCCGCCGGAAGCTCCGTGTACGTTGACTCCCGCACACTTTCCTATGCGAACGTCCGGAGTCTGCAGGCCTCGTGTCCCTGGCTACCGGATGGTGTGACCTGGTCGCCGATGATTCTCTGACTGGCGAAGCTGACTGGATAACCGAGGTCACGTAGCCAAGAGCGGTCATGTGCGCTACCATGAGAATGAGGAAGCCTTATTGACAGTCTCTCCGGACTGACTATATGTCGGAGCGTCCCGAGCGGCGGACGTATGCTCCGAATGCGAAACATTTTGTACCACAACATCTGGGGCCAGATGTTGTTGTACGAGAGAGGGGCCTCTCTCGCTCGCCGTCCGGATGGACCAGAACGAGCTATGAACCGGACTAAAAGGCTTCCTCCGTTCTCCCTCTAATCCGCCGTCACTGGGTGTGCATTTGGTTGATTTATAGTGCTCGCATCACCCCAAAACTCCTAGACCACAACGGACGAACCCGGCTGCCGAACCATTCGATGAATGGACGCTACACCGGGCGAGCTAGCGGACGTCAAAGGCCGTCGAACCTACTAGGGTCCTCTTAGGCCATTGGCGTATTTACATGAGCACTTTTCCGCTAGCCCTTCATTAATTGTGAAGACGGAGGCACACTGTTGGAAGACATCACAGATACATCACCCTAATCTTGATCGTCTGAAATAGAAATTGATAAAGTAGAGTGACCCTGCGGGGAAAGGACCGGAGTGTCCAATTCCCCACTAACATACCGTGACATACGCTTCCCATGTTGTCATCGAAATCATATGATACAGAAGAGGAGTTAATGCGAGTACACTGACCACATATAGAATGATTATAAAAGTCAGAGGAAGACTTCCTCTTATTACAATTGATCAAAATCATTTCAATGTGAAAAGAAAACAAGTCCTGGTACTCGCACCAACCCCTGGCAATCAAAATAAATAATAATAATATGATCAATTAATATAGAAAAAATAATTGAAATCAAAATATTTTGAAAAAATATTTTTTCAGAACAGCCCAAGTTTCTGAAAAGTAACGTTGAGCCCCAATGGATCCCAAGCCTTAGTGTGGACAAAAATTTTAAAAATATTTTAAACAATTTATTCAACACTTACGAACAATAATAATGTATCTAGTTATGATTAAAATAACATCAAGATATTATTTTCAAGAAATCCCCCCCCTCACACAGAGGGCTGTTGTAAATGTAAACAATGAATGTAAAAACACTAAAATAAGACTCCAGGCACCCAGGCCCGGAATCAGTTACCAAAAATACACTATCTGATACAAAACAGAGACTTCCAGGGAAGAAACTGCAGAACATCAGATGGTAGATGCAGAACACAACGCCTAACCACCCGTAGGTGAAGACGTAAACATGGGGAAAAAAAACAGAATTCATACTGTTATTCAGCTAAAACTCCCAAGAAAATTTAGTAATAATTACAGAAACTATGCCAAAAGCATGGGAGAATAGCAAGGGGGGACTTTTTAAAGGAAAGGGAGAGAGGAAAACACTGAAAAATCAGTGTAACTAAATCAGAATGACAACAAAATGGCTGCTGCCTCGAAAATAGGTAACTTAACATAATTTCATTAAAAAATTTCAAGTTACAGTCCTGATAATATTCTGTCACACATTTTTCCTCTCCTCCTTCTCTATCCTCCTTAGAATCACCATTTCACTAATATTTATGTGTCTGGCATCATTTAAACAGATTTACAAGCACAAAGATCAGACAGATGTTAACTGATGAAGGGCCAAACTTAGAATGATTAATGGCGCCAATTTCAGAACGTCCTTGACACTGCGCATGCGCAGTAGAGGTGAAGTGTGGAGGACCATTCAGGACATGTTTTCTTTGGTTTTAGATGCAAATTTTGGGGATTGGGGGGCAAAATTTGTGTTTGGCCCTATATTTTAAGAGTTAGCACCAGCTATGTCTGGGTCATTGGTACAGTTTAAAAATACAAAATATTGTTTGCTTCTAACAAAATATGAAACCTTTGTCATAATACTAAAAAGTGGGCCCAACTTAATTGGATATCTCTTAACTGAATAACCTTGTTAATTGAATAAAATGACAAAACAAAAAACCATTTACCTAGTGTTGTGTGTTTTGGATTTTTTTAAGCTTCTGTTTCGGTTTTCAGTTTGGTTTTGCCAAAAAACTCAGTTTATAGGTCAGTTTTTGGTTTTATGATAGAATATTTGTACACTTATTATATGTCATACAGTGATAATATAAACATCATTTTTCTTATTATTCTATCAATGAACACTTGTGTGGCCATTGCCAACCTTAATTACCATTTGCATGAGCTCTGTCAAGCAAGACACAACAATAGAATAAATTCTCAGTTTATCTCTAGAATACAGGAAAGTGACCAAATTCATAATGACTGAATACTCCTCTTAATTGAATAATGTTCAGTAGCAAAGTGGCTATTCAATAAACAGGGTCCCACTGTACCATTTTCCAGAGCCAGTTCACAGGTGCTTGCTCTGACCTGTGACTGATAACCTACCTAGCTAGAAATTATGGTTCTTGGACGATAAAAATATCATATACATTGAATAATTAAACAAGAATAAAACAAACAATGACGCCACAAATAAGATCATGAAGACAGAAGACAAAGTTAAAGTTACAGTAACAGCAGCTTAACCTTCACTTGTGTATCTTAACCCTTTACCTAATGCAGACGATTTCAAAATTTATTATTTTAAATAACATTTTAAATTTTTTTTCAAATTTATCATGTGACCCCTCTTTGGAACGAGCTCGTTCCAAAAAGGTGTCACATGATATGGTTTTGTTGAAATTTTTAGAAAAGTTAAAAAATTTATAGTAATTTATATATTTTTTATACTTACCAATGACCCAGACTTAGCTGGTGCTAACTCCACAAAAACCAGGGCCAAACACAAATTTTGCCCCCCAATCCCCAAAATTTGCATCCAAAACAAACAGAAATCATGTCCTAAAGGACCTCCATAGTACGACTCTACTGCGCATGCGCAGTGACGCAGTCGTCCCGAAATTGGCGCCAAATATCATTCTTACTGGCAGTGCCTGGTCAGTGCTATGTACTCAGCGGGGAGGCAAGAGTTCCCAACTCAGGGAGGGCCATCCCCGTCTGGGTCATTGGTAAGTATAAAAAATATATAAATTACTATAAATTTTTTAACATTTTTATACTGTACCAATGACCCAGACTTAGCTGAATAGTAAACAGGCTGGAGGGCCTAGGACATAGAGGAAAATCCAATAAGCTCAATTATATAATAAAGAGGTAACCCCTTAAGGAGAAAAGGAGTATTAGGCTTTACATGTATCTTTCTTATTTAATATTAAATTAGAAAGATACACTACCCTTAATAATTGAGCACAATAACATTCATGTTCTCTATTAACATCCAGTATAACCCTTATACTAATTATTTTTAAAGCAAGCCAATAAATAAAGTAGTCCAGAGAATTGAGACTCTTTATAATCATTTAAAAGTGTCCGAGTATTGTATATTAAAGCCCGTTTGACACTTGACATATACAAATGCTTCACACCGAGCTACACTTTAAAAATAAGACATGAATGAAATTAAACATTAATATTACACTTTAAAAACATCCCGGAAGCGACTCAGAAATACTGTCTTGGAGGAGGCATTCCCTTGCTTTTCACTATAAAGCAGGTGACCTAAGGGAACACCCCCCCCCCCCCCCCCTTCCCCTTGCCCTGGGTCAAATAGCCCAGAGCGAAGAGGGCAGCCGGACGGAGTCACTGCCGGAACAGAAAGCCTGCATAACTATAGTTGCAACTGTTTAGTGGACGACATTCTGAGCAACAGATAACGGACCTAAACAATGCAGGTCTCCAGAAATGGACTCAATATTTCTGAGATAAAAATTAGTAAATGTGGAAGGCTGAGACCAATAAGCAGCCTTCATTAAATCTGTAATAGCAACACTATTAGCATAAGCCCAGGAAGTAGAAAGAGCTCTTACTTCATGAGCAGAAATCTTAAGCACAGACTGCTGAGAAGAAGATAAATCTTCATACGCAGTACGGATAGTTAACTGAATCCATCTAGCAATAGAATGGACTGAAATGTCCTTTCTATTAGGCATCAAAGACAGAAAGAAACGTTTCCATCCCTTTCTGATGAACTGAGATCTCTGTTTATAGATACGTAGTGCTCTAACAGGACAGAGTAAAGGCCTACGCCCGTCTGAAGACGGAAGAGCCTTAATAACAATAGGTTCCGGATATTTATTAGGAGCCTGATTCTTAGCTAAAAAACCGACATTAGTAGTGAAGGTGATAGTGTTCCCAACACTACGATAATGAGAATCATCCACCGATAGTGCATGAAGCTCACTGACTCTTCTGGCAGAAGAGAAAGCTAAGAGAAAAGCTGTCTTATAAGATAAGAATTTGAAATCTACTGTCCCAAGAGGTTCAAATGGCTTTTCCTTCAATTTAAGGAGAACCCAAGCTAAATTCCACTTAGGAATTAATCTAAGAGTTCTGGGTCTATTTATCGAAAAGTTTCTAACCAATTTCGATAAAGAGACATTAGATCCAATTTGTAAACTATCATGATGTGCATAGGTATCAGATAACATAGATCTATAACCCTTTATAGTAACAGGCTGCAGTTTGATTTCGTCAAACAAGTATACTAGAAAGTTAGCAATGTCTGGTATAGAGGGATCAAATATATCTACAGAATGATCCCTACACCAACGACGGAAAACCTTCCACTTAGCCGCATAGTTTAGCGAAGAGGAGGTCCTCCTACAGTTAGAAATCGCGTCCACTGCTCGTCCTGTAAAGTGCTTGCCATGCAAGAAGGACCGCACAACGGAAAAACGTGAAGGTTGAGACCTTGCAGGTTGTGATGGAGTAGGCGCGATTTCCCCTGCGAAAGAAGATCCTCTCGTGGAGGAAGCTTCCGCGGTAGGTCCCACAACAGACACCTGAGTAGATTTATCCACGGTCTCTGTGGCGACAGAGATGCTACCAACAGAATCTTGCATTGAGATTGTTTTATCTTTAGCAATACTTGTTGAATTAACGGCGCTGGAGGATACGCATATCCTATCATTCCGTCCCAAGGGATCGACAGAGCGTCTACTGCAAATGCTCTTGGATCCGGACACGGGGACACATACGTCTGCAACTGATTGTTGAGATGTGTCGCAAATAAGTCTATCATTGGCCGTTCCCATTGGTAGCAAATCTGATTGAATACTTGTTTGTTGAGAGTCCACTCCGACGGCAACAAGCGACCCTTTCGTGAAAGGGAGTCTGCTAGCACATTCAGACGACCCGGTATGTGACGGACCGAAAGAAGAACGTGATGTTCCAATGCAAACAGAAGGATTCTTTCCGTTAGATTGAACAACGGAACTGAATGAGTGCCTCCCTGATTCCGAATATACGCCACTACTGTCGTATTGTCGGATAGGATTTGGACATGAGCGTCGTGAATAATGTCCATCCAGTGACGTAACGCAAGCCAAATTGACATCATTTCCTTGATGTTTATGTGCTTGCACAGGAATTGCGGATCCCAAAGACCCTGGCATCTCGAATCCGTTGGGATTAATGATGCACCCCAACCTGTTTGACTGGCATCCGTCATAATGGTAAAACTCGGATCCGGCAACTGCAGCGGAACTCCTTGAGTTAACCACTGAATGTTTGCCCAAGTCTGAATCTCTTGTTTCACTTGATCTGACAAGAGAACGTCTACATCGAGCGAATGAATTTTCACACTCCAATTCTGAGTCAGGAAAATTTGAAGAGGCCGTGTGCGTAGCCGTCCCATCGGAATGAGATCCGCGGCGGCTCCGCACCGACCTATCAGTCTCATAAATTCTCTCGCCGTGACTTTGTCTGTATTCAGACAATAGCGAGCGTAACAACTGACTAATTTCGCTCTGGTTAACGGCAGACGAACGAGATTGTTGTGCGTCTCGAAGCTCATTCCCAGATGAGTGAATGACTTGGACGGCACCAGATCCGACTTCTCCTCGTTTACTATGAAACCGAGACGTCGGAGCAATAGAAGAAGATTCTGAACATCGTTCTGAAGCGTTAACTCGTTGCCGTACCTCTGAAGAATGTCGTCCAGGTAGGCCGACGTTACCGCAGACGAATGAGCTCGGAAGTAGATCATTACCGAGTTCATTACCCGAGTGAAAGCCCAGGGTGCTAGATTCAATCTGAAGCACATGGCCCGGAACTGATACACCATTCCTAGGACTGCGAAGCGTAGATACTTTCGGAATGTCGGATGTACCATGACGTGAAAGTACGCATCTTTGAGATCTATGCTCGTTGCATAATCGTTCACCCGAATACTCGCTCTGACCGATCGAATCGTCTCCATATAAAACTTCGGAGCGAGGATCAGCTTGTTTATCCAGCTCAAATCTATGACTGGACGGAACGAGCCGTCTGGTTTCGGAACCAGAAACAGATGGCTGTAGAATCCCAGCGATTCCTGGTTTTCTACGACCTCTACCGCGTTCTTCATTAAAAGAGACTGCACCTCTGATAGCAGAGCGTCTCTTTTCTGAGGATTTGACGGAAGATGAGTCCACTTTGGACTTCGAGTTAATGGAGGCTTTCGTTTGAAGGATATCTTTAGACCTTCCGAAGTCACTCCTCTCACCCACGGGTCGTCCGTAATCGACGCCCACTCTTGAGAAAAACTTGACAACCTTCCGCCAACCGGAACGCGATAGAGGTTTGAGCCATCACCTCCTGGATCTGCGAGGCCTGCGGTAGGAGAAACCACGTCTTCCACGACCCGCACCTCGCCTCGTCGACCTCGGGGCGTCCGACCGATCGTCCCGGCCTGAAGGACGTCCCGAACGAGAGTCGCTATCCTGACGGTCTCTCGAATAAGAGCTAGAGGACGCATCGGAACCTCTATAGGAACCTCTCTTGGGCGCATAAGACCCAGAAGTGCCCGCCTTATTCGTGTCTGCTGTATCCGACCTTTTAGGAGCGGATCTGAACAACAGAGAATCACTAGCTTTCTTTTTAATATTATCATAAATAGCGGAAAGCTTGCCGTCAAAGAGAAGATCTCCTGAGACCGAAGCGACTCTAAGAGAGTTCTTCACCTTAGAATCCACTAGTGTGGATGTAGCCAGGGCTGCGTCACGTCTAACCAACTCCAGATTTGCCACTGAAAGGGCGGAGTTACACGTGGAATAAGCTACTGCCCTTGAAAGAAGTCTTAAGGAGGATTGTATATCCTGAAACTCTTCCCCTTGAAGGCGCAGTGATAACGCCTTAGTAAGGTGATCTGCGTAAGATAAGGCATCTAAATTGGCTCTGTTAGACGCAATAGCTGTTTCCAACACTGCGGTTGGAATAGAAGCTGACGACGGTAATGATAGCTCTAAGTCTTCCGCCTCGTCGTCCATACGCAGAGGAACTCTCGGTATACCCTGACCTGCCGTGTCGAATTTATTCCTTGCATTAATGAAAGGCAGGTTGAGAGTATTTGCGGACAAGAAACCTGCTTTCCCCGTCCTGGAAGCAAGTTTAAAAATAGCGTCGTTCAATAATTCAAATGTTCTTGCAACATTATTGGACTGCGACGGAAACTCGGGAGCGATGTCCCTGAACCGCTCAAAAAATTCAGAGTCCAATGACGCTATAATTCTCCTGTCCGGAAGCGCAGCAGTCTGGCCCGACGGAACAACTTGAGGAAGAAAGTGCCGGATGAAGTCCACGGCAGCTTTATGTTGTTCCGAAAGGGATAGCTCCAATTCATCCGTATCCCTTTCACCATCCGGTCGGACTTCCCGATGTTCCCGGTCGTCCGCCCCTGATGCTTCGGCGGAGCGTACCGACCCAGCGCCGTCGGATAATTCTCGATCCGACACCGTTTCTGTCGGCTGCTGGGATGCTGCGATAAGCTGTGCTATCTGCACTAGAATGTCCGACGTCGAGACCTGCGGAGGAGCGGTCTTTCGCTGCTTTGCCGAGGGCAGCTCCGCATCAGATGGCTCCCGCATACTTTTCCTATGCGAACGTCCGGAGTCCATCGGTCTCGAATCCCTGGCTGCCGGATGGTGTGACCTGGTCGCCGAAGAATCCTTCATCGGCGAAGCTGGCAAAATATCGGAGGTCACGCAGCAAAGGTGCGGTCGTGTGCGCCGACGAGAAGAGGAAGCCTTAACAGTCTCTGCGGACTGCTTATACAACGGAGCGTCCCGAGCGACGGACGTATGCTCCGCTAAAGACACATTTTGTACCACAACATCTGGTCCCAGATGTTGTTGTACGAGAGAGGGGCCTCTCTCGCTCGCGGCCCGGCTGGACCTGGACGAGCTAGGAACCGGACTAAAAGGCTTCCTCCGTTCTCGTTCCCTATCCGCCGTCACTGGGTGTGCATCTATTATTTTTATAGTGCTCGCATCACCCAAAATTTCCTCTTGGACCGCATCGGACGAACCCGGCTGCCGAACCATTCGGTGAATGGACGCTACACCGGGCGAGCTAGCGGACGACATTTGTCTAATCTCCATGAGCACTTTTGCCGCTAGCTCTGAATTTATTTGTGACGACGGACGCACACTTGAAGAAGATAACATGGAAACATCACCCTGTTCTGGTTCCTCTGAAATAGAAACTGAGAGAGTAGAGTGACCTTGTGGAGAAAGAGCCGGCATCGCTCTTTCTCCAGAAACAACATATCGTGACACACGTTTCCAATGTTTCTCATCCCAATGTTCACATGTAGGACAGGGATTAATGCGAGAACACTGACTACAATTAATACAATGATCATGAAAGTCAGAGGAAGATTTCTTCCTATTACAATTTGAACAAAGTCCCTTCATTGTGAAAGAACAACAATAAGTCCTAGTTACTCGCAAAAACCCCTGACACAAAGATACATAATAACATGATCCATTAATAAATGAAAAAACAATTGCAAAACAAAATAATTTTGAAAAAATATTTTTTCAGAGAAGCCCAAGTTGCTGAAAAGTAACGTTGAGCCCCGATGGATCCGATGGCAAAGTGTGGTCAAAAATTTTAAAATTATATAAAATAATTAATGAGACACTTTCGGATAATATAAATGTATCTTATAATGAGATAAACTACCACAAAGGCAAACAGCCCCCCTCAAAAAAGGCTGTTGCCAATGAAAACAAACAGTGTAAACACAGTAGAAAACATGACTCCAGGCACTGAAAAAACTGGCCCGGAATCAGTCATCAATTACACTCTATCTGATGCAAAACAGAGACTCCCATGGGAGAATCTGCAGAACATCAGATGGAAGATGCAGAACACAAACGTTATACACCCATGGGTGAAAACGTAACTATGGGGAAAATAACAGAAAACATTCTGTAACCAAGCAACTCTCCCAGGGAATTTTAGAAATGAAACTTCTCAAAAATATGCCAAAAGCATGGGAGAATTGCAAGGGGGGACTTTAGAAGGCTAGGGGAGAGGAAACACTGAATAAGCAGTGCAACAATTAGCAAGAATGACAACAAGAGGCCCATGCCTCGAAAATAGGCAACTTAACATAATTTCAACAAAAAATTTTAAGTACAGCCCTGATTATTTTTTGCCACTTCTTTTTTCCTCTCCTCCTTCTATCCTCTTTAGAATCACATTTTCTCCAAAAATTACGTGTCTGGCATCCTTTAAACTGAGATTTACAAGCACAAAGATCAGTGAGATGTTGACTGATGAAGGGCCAAACAGAGAATGATATTTGGCGCCAATTTCGGGACGACTGCGTCACTGCGCATGCGCAGTAGAGTCGTACTATGGAGGTCCTTTAGGACATGATTTCTTTTTGTTTTGGATGCAAATTTTGGGGATTGGGGGGCAAAATTTGTGTTTGGCCCTGGTTTTTGTGGAGTTAGCACCAGCTAAGTCTGGGTCATTGGTACAGTATAAAAATATAATTTTTTTCAAGCTGCTGAATTTGCATATTACGCTGGCGGATGCAGGCGATTCGTTTGGTAAAGGGTTAAGAATGAGACTCCAAAATCAATATCACAATCTCTGTAAATAACAAAAAAAATAACTAGAACTGACGATATCATCCAGAAACAAAGTCTTATCTAAGGTAAGTGACTGCGGGTGTGGTGGGTCATTGGTTAAAAAATTGGACTTTAAACTGAAAGGTTGACAGTCCAATCCTGATCCATCTACCCAGTGTCCTTGGGTTGGACACTCAATCTTGATTGCCCACATGGGGGCACATTGGTGCAGTGTACAAAGGCATACTGAATGGTGCACTTGTTTTCAACCGCTGCTTTGTTCCTACCAGGTTGGAGAATCTGACAGCTGATCACTGCTGCAAAGTGGTTTTGCTGGCTGTGTTTTCTAGACAAGTCTTATCTGCTATTGTTGGCAGCCAAGACTTGACAAGAACACACTGCAAGGCAACAGGACAGAGCTTGTCATATGTGGCAAAAATTGTACAAAATTGTCCAGTTTTTAAGGGTTAAACTTTTACTTAAAATGACTGGGATGGGCTTATAAGTCAGCAAGAATCCAGACATCTGATTCTCGTGAAGATTTTCATTACTATTTGATATCCCATAGTGATGTAGAGCAAGAGTCGCCTTTGGATTCTCGCAAAACTGAAAGGATTTTAGGCCCTGGAGTTGGGGATAATGCTTGCAATAAAAATTCTTCAGTAACTAGTACTTTTCCAAAACACAGCTAAAAACCCTCTACTAGAATGAGCTTGTTCCAATGAGGGATTATAAAGTAGCTTTTTGAGGTAAAAACTGAAGAAAAAATAATAAAATTTGAATGGCAATTTTTGTAAATAGAGCTAGCCATAGATGGCTGTCTCCCTTGATAAAACATGAAACCATATCCAAAATCAAGCGGCTTTGTCCCTTCCAAGTGCACCTCCAGTACATTTCCAGTAGACCCGAAATAAGCAGCACTGGATTTAAGGCTCAACCTGCCTTCCACGTGTCTTGGCTCCATCCCAATACAATTTTGTTTCAATTTACCTGAAAAAACATTTGCATGGTAAAACCATGATAAATTTTAATCACAGGGAATGGAAGGATTGTACAATATTGCAATTATCAATAAAAAAAAATTAGTTCTTACCTTCAGTATCAAGATCAACAGCTAAATTCTGGAAAATATCCATATGAGATGAGTGAGCAATTGTTGTCATACTTGGAGTCTGACCTTTACTATTGATATACTGTATTGCCTGTGTGCCAACATACATGACTAGAGCATTCATAAGAGGTATGTTGTATCTTGAGCCAGGCTCATTGGACTGAAAATGGAAAACAAATGCTATCATGCCAACTTCATTCACTCTAAAAGATAAATTTTCCCCGGCTAAATTTTTCCAAGGTTTGTTAACAAGCTGACAGCTGGAAGCCAATATTTGAATTCATTCTTAACTTGTATAGTGCTGGAAGCCACTATCATTGCTCAACTGAAAAGTGCTGAAAAACACACTGTCTGCATTACAACAAAATCTTGCTAAATTAAGGCTCCATTTGCTCGCATCATTGCATCTTTGAGAAACAAGAGGCCTCTCTGCCAAGACATCTCTGCCCAGGGTCACTGCTGTTAGGGGAAGCTAAATACAAGAAATGAATCCAAGTGTTATTGCTTGTGACCTTAACCTTCATGATATCACAATGGTCAAGGTCATGACATGTTAGGTTATGGGTAACAACTGTGTGAAGTTTGGAAAAAGATCTGTCACACAGATTCAATTATACAGACCAGACAAGAGATGCATAATATAAAAGTTTTGCTGTCTGTGACCTTGACCCTGATATGAACTTTGATCAAAGTCGCAACAAGCTTTGAGTCATGAGCAATAATTGTATGAAGATCTGCCAATTAGATCAAATTATATGGAACGGACAAAACGATAGCAAAATATCAAGTTTTCTTGACTGTTACCTGATCTATGGGGCCAGTGACCTTCACCTTGAGGGTTCAGGCCTTATTACGACTGATGACACACCATCTAGTGACAATACATACGCTTACAAAGTTTTGTTAAATTATCCAGTGGTTAAGAAGTTATGGTTGGACAAATAAAATTTTGACAATGGACGGGAAGATGAACGGATGGATGGACGGACAACTTTGCAAAAGAAAAGCTTTGCTGACATTTTGTCAGACAGAGCTAAAAATACTAAAGTTACAAATCACCTTTGAAAAATAATTTAGCACTCTACCAGTTAGATGCAGGCATTACAAATTAATGGTTTCATAATCTGTGAAGGTGGTTCACATTATCTTTAAAATGAACGGATTTGCCTGGTGACAAGGCAAAGACATGTGAACAAATATTGGCAATCAAGAGAAATTTAGCACTGTACCAGTTAACCCTTTACCCAATGTAACGATTAGTACTATGAAAGTGTCAATGACACTGTAGCTTAACTTGTGTGTTGTGTTTGATGAAAAGGATAATGTTCAATGTTTATGAAAGGATTATGAAATAAGACAAGAATTGTGATAATTGGGAATATGTTCATTTCTGTTCCCTGTATGCTATGTTTATGATAAAAATAATATGAGGGGTACACTGTACTAAAGAGCTGAGGGGTGGGTTAATATGACCTCACAGTTAATGTATGTGGCCCTCACAGTTAACATATATCAACAAAAGTTACCAAGTTACACTGAAATTATTCCAAAACGAGTCATCCTATCAAGTTACATTGAATCCCTTCATAAATATATATATATCAAAATGGGACGTTCTCATCTGGACATTATATGAAGTCAACCTACCAAGTTACAATGAAATCCCTTAATAAATATGACCTGTAGACTGTGCTAAAGGTTTTCGGGCTTTGGGCACCTGAAGCCATAACAGTTGCCCAATCGTGTCCAAAAGGGGACGTTCTCATCTAGACATTATATGAAGTCAACCTACCAAGTTACAATGAAATCCCTTCATAAATATGACCTATAGACTGTGCTTAAGGTTTTCGGGCTTCGGGCTCGGGCAGCCATAATGGTTGAATGATCGCAACCAAAGGGGACAATCTCATCTGGGCATCATCTGGAGGGATCCTATAAAGTTACAATGAAATCCCTTCATAAATATGACCTGTAGACTGTGCTCACGGTTTTTGGGCTTTGGGCACTTGTAGCCATCACAGCTGACCAATCACGACCAAAAGGGGATGTCATCATCTAGGCGTTATATGGAGTCAACTTAATAGGTTACAATGAAATCCTTCCATAAATATGACCTTTTACCTATGCTAAAGGTTTTTGGGCTCGGGCACCCATCAAGGCTGAATGATCGCGATCAAAATGGGACATTCTCATACAGACATTATATGAAGTCAATCTACCAAGTTACAATGAAATCCCTTCATAAATATGACCTGTAGACTGTGCTAAAGGCTTTCGGGCTTCGGGCTTGGGCAGCCATCATGGTAGAATGATCGCAACCAAAGGGGTCAATCTCATCTGGGCATCAACTGGAGTGATCCTGAGAAGTTACAATGAAATCCCTTCATAAATATGACCTGGGGACTGTGCTCAAGGTTTTCAGGCTTCGGGCACCTGTAGCCATCACAGTTGACCAATCACGACCAAAAGGGGATGTCATCATCTAGGCATTATATGGAGTCAACCTAACAGGTTACAATGAAATCCTTCTATAAATATAACCTTTTGCCTATGCTAAACGTTTTTGGGCTCGGGCACCCATCAAGGCTGAATGAGCATGACCAAAATGGGACATTCTCATGTAGACATTATTTGGAGTCATCCTACCAAGTTACAATGAAATCCCTTCATAAATCATAAATATGACCTGTAGACTGTGCTAAAGGTTTTTGGGGTTCGGGCACCTTTAGCCGTCAAAGTTGCCCAATCATGTGCAAAAGGGGACGTTCTCATCTAGACATTATAGGAAGTCAACCTACCAAGTTACAATGAAATCCCTTCATAAATATGACCTGTAGACTGTGATTTAGGTTTTTGGGCTTTGGGCTCAGGCAGCCATAATGGTTGAATGATCACAACCAAAGGGGACAATCTCATCTGGGCATCATCTGGAGTGATCCTACAAAGTTATAATGAAATACCTTCATAAATATGACATGTCGACTGTGCTCAAGGTTTTCGGGCTTCGGGCACTTGTAGCCATCACAGCTGACCAATCACGACAAAAAGGGGATGTCATCATCTTGGCATTATATGGAGTCAACCTAATAGGTTACAATGAAATCCTTCAATAAATATGACTATTAACCTATGCTAAAGGTTTTTGGGCTCGGGCACCCATACAGGCTGAATGATCCCGATCAAAATGGGGCGTTTTCATCTAGACATTATTTGGAGTCATCCTAACAAGTTATATTGAAATACCCTCATAAATATGATCTGTAGACTGTGCTAAAGGTTTTCGGGCTTCGGGCACCTTTAGCCACCACAGTTGCCCAATCGTGTCCAAAAGGGGACGTTCTCATCTAGACATTATATGAAGTTAACCTACCAAGTTACAATGAAATCCCTTAATAAATATGACCTGTAGACTGTGCTAAAGGTTTCCGGGCTTCGGGCTCGGGCAGCCATCATGGTTGAATGATTGCAACCATAGGGGACAATCTCATCTGGGCATCATCTGGAGTGATCCTAAGAAGTTACAATGAAATCCCTTCATAAATATGACCTATAGACTGTGCTAATGGTTTTCGGGCTTTGGGCTCGGGCAGCCATCATGGTTGAATGATCGCAACCATAGGGGACAATCTCATCTGGGCACCATCTGGAGTGATCCTAAGAAGTTACAATGAAATCCCTTCATAAATATGACCTGTGGACTGTGCTCAAGGTTTTCGGGCTTCGGGCACTTGTAGCCATCTCAACTGACCAATCACGACTAAAAGGGGATGTCATCATCTAGGCATTATATGGAGTCGACCTAACAGGTTACAATGAAATCCTTCCATAAATATGACCTTTTGCCTATGTTAAAGGTTTTTGGGCTCGGGCACCCATTAAGGCTGCATGATCACGATCAAAATGGGACGTTCACATCTAGACATTATTTGGAGTCATCCTACCAAGTTACAATGAAATACCTTCATAAATATGACTTCTAGACTGTGCTAAAGGTTTTCGGGCTTCGGGCCCCTGTAGCCGTCACAGTTGCCCAATCAAGTCCAAAAGGGGACTTTCTCATCTAGACATTGTATGAAGTCACCCCATCAAGTTACAATGAAATTCATCAATAAATATGACCTGTAGACTGTGCTAAAGGTTTTCGGGTTTTGGGCTCGGGCAGTCGTCACGGTTGGCAGATCATGCCCAAATGGGAAAATTCTCTTCTAGACATCATAAGGAGTCATCCTACCAAGTTACAATGAAATCCCTCCACATTAGACATGACCTGCAGTCTGTGCTAAAAGTTTTTGGGTTTCGGGCTTGGGCAGCCATCACAGTTGATAGATCAAGCCCAAAAGGGGACGTTCTCATCTAGGCATTATACAGAGGCATCCTACCAAGTTACAATGAAATCCCTTCATAAATACGACATGTAGACTGTGCTAATGGTTTTCGGGTTTTGGGCTTGGGCAGCCATACCGGTTGCCCAATTGCAACCAAAAGGGGACGTTCTCATCTAGACATGACCCCAAACCTGCATATGAAATTTCGTGACGATCAGACAAGAACTGCGGGGTGTAGCCTGTGCTAAAGGAAAATGTGAACAGACATCACAGACTCACAGACTAACAGACTCGCAAACTAACAGACTCACAGACTAACAGACTTCTGCACGCGTGATGGCAATAGCTTATCTTGACTATGTCAAGTTAAGCTAATAAAATGGTTAACCGGTTTGAAACCGGTTACCTACCTAACAGATTTGAAAACAAGAGGCCCCACGGGGCCTGAAGCGCTCATCTTGAACAGAACACAATATAAACAGAGTCCAAGAATGAGTCTACATTAAGGAATCCACCTCCATTGGATACACTGCCAATCCTTGAGTCCCTCAGGAGTGACTAAAATAATCCGGGCATCATGCCTTTTCTTCAGTTGATCGTAATGTAAAATGTAGAGCTCCCTATGAAGCCCCCTGATACAACCTATGTTGATTAATCTTAGTTACACACACACCTCTGGAGGGTGCTGAATACAAAATTTTTAATTTTTCAGCAACATGGCCACTTCCGGCTCCCATAGGGAGCCCAAATATTAACCCAGGCTCTCGATTTGAACACAGTTGAATCTGACTTCTCTAGAGATGTTGTGTACCAAATATGAAAGCATTCTGACTGTTGGATCTGAAGAAAAGAAATTTAAAGAAATTTCTTCATATTCAACTAAGTTAAAATTTGGGCTACCATAGAGAGCCGAAATATTAACCTATGGATCTGATTTGAACAAACTTGAATCTGACCCCCCCTAGAGATGTTGTATACCAAATATGAAAGCATTCTGACTAGTGGATCTGAAGAAGAAGATTTTTGAAGAAATTCCCTGATATTGTATTAAGTTAAATTTCAGGTTCCCATATGGAGCCCAAATATTAACCCAGACACTCGAATTGAACAAACATGAATCTAACCCCCCTAGAGATGTTGTATACCAAATATGAAAGCATTCCGACTGGTGGATCTGAAGAAGAAGGTTTTTAAAGAAATTTCCTCATATTGCACTAAGTAAAAATTTGGGCTACCATAGCAAGCCCAAATATATACCAAGGGATCTGATTTGAACAAACTTGAATCTGACCCCCCTAGAGATTTTGCATACAAAATATGATAGCATTCTGATTGGTGGATCTGAAGAAGAAGATTTTTAAAAATTATCCTGCATATTGAACAAAGTTAAAATTTGGGCTTCTGTAGGAAGCCCAAATATTAATCTAGGGACTTGGTTTGAACAATCTTGAATCTGACCCTCATAACAATGATATATACCAAACATTAAAAGATTCTGACTGGTGGTTCTGAAGTAGAAAATTTTTAAAGAATATTCCCCATATTAACTATGTTAAAAATTCGGGCTCCTGTATTGAGCCCATATATAAACCAATGGGCTTTATTTTAACAAACTTGTATCTGACCCCCCCCCCCCCCCCCCCCCACCCCCCATGAATGCTGTATACTGAATATCAAACGATTCTGATGATTGGTTCTGGAAAAAAGATTTTTTTAAATTTTTGCAAATATGCTGACTCAGTGTTTTGTTCAATGCCCATTACAGGACAACCTAACATAACTGATGGCAATTTTTTTTACCATTCAATTCTACTGGTACTAAGGATACTTCAAACCAAATAACAGCTCTCTGTTCAGTGTGGTTTGGGAAATACGGGTGTTTGAAAATATTTCTATTTTTAGTTCCCACAGGGTTCCCATGGGGATGCGGGAATGTTTTTTCTTGCATGAGTCAAGTACTTATGACCCAATAATGCCACATATCAAATTTGGTTCAAACTGGACCATAGGTTCCGAAAATATAAATTTTGGGCGGGGCCAAAAATCTTACCCCTCCCATTACAAAGCCAAATATTGCTTCACGAACTTTGTTTGAACAAACTTGATTCTACACCTCAAAAGGAAGCTACATAGCAAATATCAAGTCACAGTACACACTGGTTCATGAGAAGATTTTAAAAATATTTTGGGGCATTTTCCCCCACTCCCTCCCACACACAAACTTTCACTTGAATTGGCCCAGTGGCTTTGGAGGAGAAGACCAAAACATGGTGTTGACGGACGACGGACGGAGAGCGATGAGATTAGCTCAGCTAGACTTTGTCAAGATGAGCTAAAAACGTCAACCCATTATCCGAAATATCGATAGTGATTGTCATTCCACAGTTAAAACATAGTAAATCTGCCGCTTCTCCTTTGGGATAGATTACACTTCGAAGCAGCGCTGTATATATTGAGAAATAATCGACTTTGGCTTCAAGACTTCGTTAATGATCGGCAATTTCCCTGAGTACTGAGTAACCGCAGAAACTATTCCGTAGTATGTATACAAACGAATGTTGTTGACTTTGGTTTGTATACACACTACGGAATAGTTTCTGAAAATACTGCTTTCCAATTCCTATAGTTTTGATCCCAGATTTTGTGAAATAATGGCTACGGATAACCGGATATTAGCTGGTTATAGATTTCGGTTAGTCGGTTGTGAAAATGAGCCAACCGTTTCAGCCCTAGTAACAACCAAAACCAGCCAGCACTCTTCACAAAAATCGCCAATTAATTTTTATTACTTTTTGTCTCAAAAACATAGGTTATGACCTCTCTTTGGAACGATTTCGGCGAGCTCATTCCAATGAGGGGTCATAACCTATGTTTTTGAGACAAAAAATTAGTTATGCAAGAATTTTATTTGCAAGTGTCATCTGCTTTTCATGTTAGGTAATGGGTTAATGAAGAAATACCAAATACATTTGAGGGATAATACTTATATTCACTTGTTATATTTGAGCACCTTTTTTCAAAAAACAAATATTGTCAACATAATATAGGAGTTATAAACCAATTATAATAAATAGACATTATATTAATCATGCTTGGTTGCAGACACATGCAAATATATTTATACACCAATCAAAAAAAGGTACAATTTTAAAGTCTCTTAACCATTTACCCAACGCAGACGATATCAAAATTTATTATTTTAAATATTTTTTTAAAATTTTTCAAAAAATTTCAACAAAACCTTATCATGTGACCCCTCAATGGAACGATCTCAATAAGCTCGTTCCAATGAGGGGTCACATGATATGGTTTTGTTGAAATATTTTGAAAAATTTAACTTTTTCAACTGCTCAATTTGCATATTACACGGACAGATGCGGGTGATTCGTTAGGTAAAGGGTTAAATTCATACTAATTTTGGAAGACACTGCAAGCCAATAAAAACGTTCAACTAGGAGGTTTAATTCCAATGAGAGATTGCCTGAAAACCAAAACCCTTTATTTTTTTGGCTTGCTGATGGCTAATTACAGTAGTCATATCCCATTCGTCATCATAAGTGAAGAATGGGAGATGAGTAATTGGATTTGATCAACAAGAATACAGAACAGCAGATCAGTTACTGTCATATTTATTGTATACCTTGTTACACAAAAGAATGAAATAAACATCATATAATTGATGAACACTATTCTACTGCCGTGGTTAGTTTTAGGAGATTTCACAAAACACTGAGCAATAGACATATTATGTCATTATCAATATATCATTTATATTATATTCTAAGTGATTCACCTTCATAGTTTTCAATAAACACACAACTTTACATTTTTTATTATATATGTTTTCTTATTATAGCAGTGATTAATGGATACTTTCCAACTCACAATCTTTGCATGGCTCAGTAATTCACTTCATGAATAAAAATTATTAACTCCATTTACAAGAAACTATGGAACTACTTGTCTGTTTTTTGGGTCACATTAAGCATCCAAGGCTATAACATGACACAGGGTTCGAACACATTTTTGGGAATCAAATTCCATGACTTCCCCAAAACTTTCTACCCAATTTCCCTTACCTTTCCCTCATTATTATGACCACCACACTCTCTTTTTCGGGATTTTTAAGCAATATTTTATTTTGGGGGGAAATAGCATACTACATTGTTATCACAACACATTTCCATGACTTTCCAGCAAAAAAAACCCCATTTTTCCGAAACTTCCATGCCTGGAAATGTTTTTTTCATTTTTTATGACTTCAAGATTCCATGACCTAAGCGAACCCTGATGACAGCAACACAAGTGTAAAATTAAGTTTGATCAATCATTTAAATCAATGCTGCCCACTTTAAAGAACTTCCACCCCAGGTGCAGATTATCAGTAAAACACAACTAGATGACCAAAATAAAGAATCACTGTTTCAATTCCCGGGGAACCCATGCGGGGTGCCAAGTGATGGCAAAAAGTCATTCTGACAATTCTATTGGGTGACCTGATATAGCTCTTTTAACGGATTATGTTTGGTGTGGAAATGGAACTTGTGTCAATGTGTTTTTGTCCTCCGAGACATTGTATACAGTACACTTGGGAGACTTTTTGAGAATCTGGAACTGCACTCTCTTTGCTCCCTAAAAATTAAAATTCTAGGAATACTGGGTCAATATTAGACAACAGTTGGAAAGGAAAAATAAGTCTGGCACCATGTGATGTCGACAAAGGTCGGGAAAAGGATTTAAAACAAGAGGCCCCCAAGGGACCTTAATTGCTCACCTGACAAAGTGGTTGAAAGAAGTATTTTGGGTCACATTCAATTACTCATGGTTCATCAACACTACAGAGGAATGAGGCCATGAAATCTGTTGTCTATGTCAGATGATTATTATCATAGGTCCTCACGACTGCTTCCAATTCTATCAGCTGTAGACAAGCACTGCCAAACTTCCAAGGCTGTTATGTAGCTGCAGTTTGAAAGGCAATTTTTTGGAAAAACAGTAAGGAATGGATTTGAACAAACTTGCACCAAAGTGGATCTGAAGAAGATTTTTAAAGAATATTCCTCATAACGCACTAAGTTAAATTTGGACTCCTACAGAAAGCCCATATATTAAGCCAGGGACTCGATTTGAACAAACTTGAATCTGACCCACCTAGAGATGTTGCATATCAAACATGAAAGGATTCTGACTGGTGGATCTGAAGAAGATATTTAAAGAAATTCCCTCATATTGCACTAAGTTAAACTTTGGGCTCCAATATAAAGCCCAAATATTAACTCAGGGAGCCAATTTAAACAAACTTGAATCTGACCTCCCTAGAGATGTTGCATACCAAATATCGAAACATTTTCACTGGTGGATCTGATGAAGAAGACATTAAAATAATATTCCTCATAATGCACGAAGTTAAAAAATGGTCCACTGAAGCCCAGTATTTTCATGATGGTTAGATTATGCTAGCCTTCACATCTTTGGAATTGTGCTTGCTTTTGTATTTTGTACTGTTTATTGGAATGCCTAAATGCGACACACTTTTTTTTATCATGAATTAAGCAAGAATGAGAAGGCAAAAACTGGTGAAAAAAATTAAATCTTCAAAAATAAAAGTTAAGCCTAAAAAAGTTGAAGTCTTCAAGACAATTTTCATGTAAATTTAAAGAAAATAAAATTGCAGCATTCTTATCACCAAATTGCTGAAATCACCCAATTAGCTGAACTCTCTTATCCCTGACTATGGAAATATTGTTACATACCTGGAGATGACTTCTCAGATCAGACAAGAAAGTGACTGGAGATCTCGACTTCAAATAAGATTCAAGGTCCTGAAAAGTGAAAGGAAATTAAATATTACATCACACCAAACTTACCTCATATTACTAAAACATTCTACAAGATAATATTCTGCCAGGTTCACTACTATCTTCTGAGGAAAATTTTGACAATCTTTCCACAATGAAAGCATACATTTACCAAATTACATAATTTTGATAAGCAGAAAATGATTGCAGAGTTGTTGCCATTATAAAATAATTTTGTGAATGCACAAATAAATTAAAGTGGAGAAACATCACAAAATTCACTTCTATTAAACACCACTAAAAGATATTTTCTTCTACATGTATACCCATAATTCTCAACTTCAAAGTCATAATTTACAGTCATATAATCAAAAAGACTTGCTGATAATGTTGAATTTCAAAACTTATAATTAAACATGAAAAACAAATTTTGAGATAAGGAAACATTGGTCACTCTCAAAAAACTGAAAGGTTGTTCAGCTGTTTAGTGTCTTTAGGTGTGTCAATCTTATTGGTCCGATATCATTTTGCTTTCAACCCTCTCTCTGTGGCATCACCAAATAAACTTTATTACATCTCACATTATAAAAAGTGTGAGCACCCACATGTCAAAAAACAAGTAAATTATGAATTTGGAAACTTTCTCCAAGTGGAGTGTTTAGTACTGCTGTATTCATTTTGATTAATACCTTTGAGATCCAAATAGCTATAAACTAATAAATAGAGGCATTATTCAGTCAAAAAAAAAAAACCCTGTGATGTAATGTGATTACCAAGGCACATTTTTGTGCAGATGTGTGAAGCAGAATTACTCTACAGGGCAGTACACAATACTGAGGATTTTATTTGATCCATTTCATCTACATCAACACAGCTCTGTTGAATAAGATGTAATTGGTTAAATTCTCAGCACAACCAATGGCAAATAATATTGGTTATCACAGGGAGAGAACTATGATTTTCAGTCAATATAAAAACTCTCAGCCTGTTTAGCTCTGCTGGGTACATAGTTTTGCAGGGCATTTTCCGATGCACTGGGCTCTGTAAAACAAGATATAATAAAAACAAGATCTGTCCAACAGATTCAATTATACAGACCCGACAAGGTACTAACAAAATCAAAGTTTTGCTGTCTGTGACCTTGACCTTGAGGAACTTGGATCAAAGTTGCGACACACCTATGAGTCATGAGCAATAATTGTACCAAGAATGAATAAGATCTGTCAATCATACCCAGATATATGGACCGGACAAAAGTGACAGTGACTGTCACCTTAACATAGGGCCTGTGACCTTGACCTTGAGGGGCACATAACATATTATAAATCGCGACACACTGTCTTTTGATAATGCACAGTGTTATAAAGTTTTGTCAAAAAATATTCAATGGCCAAGAAGTTAGGGCCAGGACAAACAAAATATTGAGGAGAGATGGACAACAGATGGATGGAAACAACATTACCAGAAAAGCTCACTTGTCAGGCAGAGCTAAAAAGGAGAAATTCAATGAAAAACGGAAAATTCAACTGGTTGAAATATACTGTGTAAGCAATCTATTGAAACTAACCTTTTTAAATGAAACTGGCTGGATCATATTGGCAAAGTTGGTCAGTATTCTTGGTGGGTGTGATATGTCAGGTAACATGTCCACCTTCAAGTTTGGCGTGAATGGATCAGGAAGGCGCATGTTTCGAGGAAAGGCACTCAGAATCAGGTTTCTCATTTGAATACAGTTCGGAGGGATAATATCACAGAAAGAATAGTGGAAATCACAGAGGAATTCTGGGAAATCATGAAGAAGGACCAGCAACACTCTCAATGTTCCCTGCAATAAAAAGGAATTGAACATTTAATGAAGGCTCTCACAGTTCAATGTTTAAAGCTTGTTTCTGACCTTTACATATTTTCAGTTCTTGTTTGAAAGACATTTTTTTTGTTCTACATAAAATGAGAGAAATGTTTGAAATGAAGTAATGATTTCAAGGTTGATATCATTATGAAATTTAACCCCAAGTCCCCATACAGCCACAAACTGCCACTTTTATATTGCTTTGAAAAAGTTGCCCTAAGTGCACTTTTTCTTGAGGGCTCTACCAGTAGGCTGCACTTATCTTGACAGTGTTTTAACATCATTGTTGGCTGCCTGCATAGGCAGCCAACAATGATGTACAAACACTGTTAAGTCATCTGCAGTTATGTACATGTATGTGTGGTGGTAATTAACATGAAAGTAATCCAAGTGCTGAACTCTTAGAAGCCGGGAATCAGAATGAATTTACTGAACATGACATACCGCAAAAAACTTACAGTAAAGCATGTGCATCTAGTCAAGTGTCGTCTGCCTATTCAGGCAGACAACACCTGACTAGAAGCACCTGCTGTGCTTAATGCTCCCCCAGCCCAAAGATAGCTGAAGCGTCACAGCCAGATTACCTGCCATATTACATCACAGGCAAGAAAACTCGACTCCCAGCTTCTAAGAGTTAAGGGTTGACTTGCTTTAAGTACTGTTATCTCAAAACTGTCATTATTGCTGAATACAATTCATACACACTATGCAGTGATGGAACAGAGACACAGTACTAGATCGCTGGGGGGGAAACTCTCGGCAAAAACTGCAAGGAAAAAATTACAGAAATGTTTCAATACAGTAATAAAAGTATATCTATAATCTAATGAAATTTCTCAATTGAAAAAGTCACCAGAATGTGTCAATCAATGTTCACCATATATTGAACAATTTTGTGTTATCGTAGATTTGGTGGTGTTTTTTGGATGGATGAACAGACAGAAATTTGTATGTTCAAAAGGTCACCATTCTGTCATTTCAATGAGGTATAATCCCACACACTACTTACCCTATACAACAGCTGGGTAGGCTTTGTAAGTTCAGCATTCCTGAGGAATGGAGCCAAGAATTTAAATAGATCTATAAGCAACTGTGTGTACATACTCCAACCCTGAAAGCAAAACACAATGCCTAAAGTACATGATATACTGTACATATACTGTACATGGAAAGTGGATCACAGGCTCATTGTCTCAAGGATGATGTAATTCAAGGACTTTAAGGGCCTATTCAAGCTTTTTCCTAGGACCTTTATAAACATTCTTTGCAACTATTCCATGCTATTTTCATATAGTTTTGAGTAATTCTATGACTAAGATACACAGTTATCAGTTTAACCCTTTACCCAATGCAGATGATATCAAAATTTGTGATTTTAAAAATTATTTTTTCAAATTTTTCATAATATTTCAACAAAACCATATCATGTAAATACTCATTGGATCAAGCTCAATGAGCTCATTCCAATGAGGGGTCACATGATATAGTTTTGTTTAATTTTCAGAAAATTATTATTTTTTCAACTGCTTAATTTGCATATTACTCGGGCGGATACGGCCGATTTGTTAGGTAAAGGGTTAAAAAAAAAAAAGGATTGTTTTCAATCATAAATAAAACAAGAGGCCCCAAGGAGCCTTAATCGCTCACCTGATAAAGTGGTTCATATTTATTTATTTATTTATTGGTGTTTAAGGTCACATACTTATGCACAATGGCTAATCGTGACCGTGACAGTTTTACGGGTGGAGGAAGCCGGAGTACCTGGTGAGAACCACCGAGCAGCTGTCAGCTCTCCAACATCGTAACTCTGAACTCTGCACCGCAGCACAGGCAGGGTTAGATTGGTTGAAGACACGCGCACCATCGACGTGCAGTACACCTCAGTACACGGCGCCATCGTGCCCCCATGTAGGCAATCGGGGTGAAGTGTCTTGCCCAAGGACACAACGTGGTTGCCGCAGGTGGGATTCGAACCGAGGACCTCTCGGCTTGCAGCCTGCACCTCTACCAACTGAGCCACCGCACCCCCGATAAATTGGTTCAAAGATCACATTCAGTTAGTCATGGTTCATCAACATTACAGAGGAATGAAGTCATGAAATTATTCATAACTCTAGTGTCCATGTCAGATGATTATTATCATAGGTCTTCCTGATTGCTTCCAATTCTATCAGCCGTACATCCGCACTGCCCAACTTCCAAGGGTTTGAAATGCAAATTTTATGGGAAAAACCCCACTTAGGAATGGATTACAACAAACTTAGACAACCCCACCTATCCCCCTGCCCTCCCCTCCCCCCAAAGAGAGCTCAAATTTTAATACAGGAATTGAATCTGATCTACCTTGAGATGTTATATACCAAATATGAAAAGATTCTGATTGGTTGTTCTGGATAAAAAGAGTTTTGAAGAAAGTCCCTCATATTGCACTAAGCTAAAATTTAGTCCCTAGATATGTTGTATACCAAATATGAAAGGATTCTGACAGATGGATCAGAAGAAAAAAATTTAAGACATTTCCTCATACTGCACTAAGTCAAATTTTGGGCTCCAATATAAAGCCCAAATATTAACTCAGGGCCCCAATTTGAACAAACTTTAATCTGACCCCCATAGAGATGTAGCATACCAAATATCAAAACATTTTAACTTGTGTATCTGATGAAGAAGAATATTCCTCATAATGCACTAAGTTAAACTTTGGGCTCCCAAAGAGAGACCAAATATTAGGCCAGGGACTCAATTTGAACAAACTTGAATCTGACACCCCTAGAGATGTTACATACCAAATATGAAAGGATTCCGACTGGTGGATCTGAAGAAGAAGATTTTTTTAAATTACCCTCCATATTGGACAAAGAAAAAATTTGGGCTTCCTATGGAAGCCCAAATATTAACCTAGGCACTTGGTTTGAACAATCTTGAATCTGACCCTCATTACAATGATATATACCAAATATTAAAAGATTCTGACTAGTGGTTCTGAAGAAGATTTTTAAAGCTTATTCCCAATATTGCCCTAAGTTAAGATTCAGGCTCCTGTATTGAGCCCAAATGTGAACCGAGGAGCTTAAATTAATTTGAACACACTTGTATCTGACCCCCCCCCCCCCCCCCCCCCTCCCCCCTTATGGCTGCTGAATATCAAATATTAAAAGATTCTGATCAGTGGTTCTGGAGAAGAAATTTTTTTTAAATTTTTGCAAATATGCTGACTCAGCATTTTTTGATCCAGCACCCCCCTCCCCTCCCCCCCCCCCCCACCCCCACAGAACACTCTGACACACAACCAATGGCAATTTCTTTTCACTACTCCATCCTACTGGTCCTAAGAATGCTTCATACCACATAACAGTTCACTGTTCAGTGTAGTTTGGGAAATATGAGGTTTGAAAATATTTCTATTTTTAACTCCTGGGTTTCTAACAGGGGACACAGGAATTTTTTTTTTTTTTGCATGAATCAAATACTTATGACTAAATCTTGCCCCTCCCATTCCAAAGGCAAATATTGCTCCATGAACTTCATTCAAACAAGCTTGATTTTACACCTCAAAAGGAAGCTCCACACCAAATATCCAGTCACTGTACCCACTAGTACACGTGAAGATTTAAAAACAAATTGGAACATTTTCCCCCACCCCCTCGCTATGGAGCGTGGCAACTTTATTTGAACAAACTTGAATTGACATATAAGGACCATGCACATCAAATTTGGTTCAATTCGGCCCAGTGCTTTCTGAGGTGAAGTCCATAATGTAAAGTTAACACTGGACGGACGGATGGATGAAAGTGCTTAGTTAAGCTCCTCCTGAGCTTTGCTTAGGTGAACTAAAAAAATAGATAAGGTTGTTGCAACTATCAATTTTTAAGTAGACTATTTGCCACCATTAATCAACAGTCAGTCAATAATAGTCATTCCCATAAGTTTCAACAATATCTCAAAATCTTACAAATTTAAAACTGACAATGTATGAATGTGTACACTTTAGTGTTGAGATAAAATGGAAACCCCAAAATGTCTCCGACTGATCTGAAGAATTTAATCAGAAGAACATCTGTGCACATATTTCATTCCTATAACTAATTTCCAGATATTTCGAACATAAATCTCTCTCCACACCAACACAACTTAAACTTAGTACTACAAGTCAACTGACAATTGTGATAACTTCTTCATTTTCATGGTTCAAATGGTTCCAATGGGGCCGTTTGAGTGTACAAGGCCGAAGATTCTATTTACTCTGAAGTCTGCAATAACTTTCACAAACCATGAATTATTCAATCGGTACACTGTTTGAATGATACTCTTTAGTAGTGATTGATTGTTATACAGGGTGCTGGTTGTATAAAGCTAGTACTTATTTTTTTGTACCGAAAGGATGGTCTTTACATTATTAGCAAACTACAGTTTAGGCCACACAAAGAAGATCTTGTTTCTCAGGCCATTATTTGAAAAATTGCATACGGGCGGGCGAGCGTTTTTTTTATTTTATTTTTTATTTCTGTAATTATTTCTTTGCCATCAAAAGTTCATGTTCTTGATATATGTTTTAGACCTCATAATCTACGGAATAGCATGGATGTTGATGTGTTTTGTCCCTTCAGTGCAAAAAGGCTTTGCAATGCTGAAGTATTGTAAAGCCTTTTTGCACTCAAGGGACAAATTTATTCATTTTTTTAACTTGGGTAAAATATCGGACATAAACCAATTTAATTTTTAATTCTTTCAAGTTTACATTGGTTATAAAAAGAGAGCATGCAGCAGCCAAAAAGACCATGCAGGAAGGACTGAGAAACCGATTTTTTATTTTTTTAGGCCTTATTAACACACATTTTAAACCCTACTTGTACCAATTTGAAAATGAATGGTGCTAGACTAAAAATCAAAACCGTTGATGACCGCAATAGTCTACAGTTAGTTGACTAATCAAATGATCGTGACAGCACTAAAATAAGATCAATTTCATCTCAGAATGTTCAATATGGATACAAACCTTCTGTTGAGGAGTCAAAGCTAGCATTCTTCCTATAAACACTCGGTGTGATACAAGCTCAAGCCAAGCATAAGCAAATCCAGGAGCTTTATCAGGTCTTAAGATGTGGAATGTATTGCTGCAAAATAAAAATTGCAATTTTTCAAATTCTACAGGAATGTGAAACAATTGTCTCATTTATGTATTCATCTTCATTTTATCAAGAATTTAGTGCTTATTTCCTTGGAAGGCAAATAAAACTTTCTATACATTTGGTCTAAAATTTATTTAGATTTATTTCTTGGTGTTAAACTGGTAGAGTGCTGAATTATGTTTGGTCATCAAAATTTGTTCACATATCTTTTGCCTTGTTACAATTTATGGGAGAGTGCCAATAGGCACTCTCCCATAAATTGTAACAAGGTAAATCATAAAACATTAAATAATTCCATTTCAATTTGTGATATGTAGAACATCCACTGAATATGAAGCCTTTAAGTTGTGGTACTTACACTTCAGAAAAAAGCCCAAATATGGGCTTCCAGCACTATACCAGTTAAGAACACATTTTTCTGCACAATGGCTAATTGTGACGGCAACATGGATATAATGTCGAGCTAATTTCCATTCCAGGCACTGGTTACCGGGTCCTATTTTACCAGTAAAAAAGAGTTTGTTTACTATAGTCAACAAGTACTGCTTCACTTACTAGGGTTCCCACGGAGAACATATGGTCTAAAAGTGCACAACAAAATGCTGAACAAATATAAAATATCAAGAGATTTTACAACATGGTAAAGTTCTCGAAGACTGATCACCAAGTATAATCTTACACTTCTAAACTGTTGTCAACAATGAAACAAAAATAAAATTCTTGTGAAATGTCTGTGTATAGTTTAAATTGTCTGCCTATTATTTATGGGTGTTTAAGGTAACATACTTCTGGACAATGGCTAACCATGACTGCAACATGGAGAAAAAATAAAGTTTAGTCACTCGATAAACCCATGGTGCCCATTATAGATGATTTCCACCCCAAGCATGGGTGAACAGGAAAATAGAATTTGTTTACCAAAGTTAACAATTACTGCTTCACTTCCTGGGGTTTCTATGGGGAAACAATCATGGTATAAAGAATACGATTTTGGCATTCATTAACCCCTTGAACACTGATTTCAAAATAGCAGAACTTACCAGAAAGCAGTTAGTACTTGTAAATTGATGCTCTCCAAAATTGTCTCTGGAGCATTCAATTCTATAAATAACATAATAAATATCCGGTGGTACGGCAACTGCTGGAATTCTGCATGTCTAACTTCATGGTCTTGTTGTAATACACCAGTCACTATTCCCAGCACCTGTAAGAAAACATCAGAGTTTGAAAGCAGAACTATTTAATGAAAGCTTTGTATGTGAAAATAACTGATTTTCATGGTTCAGAGATAAGTGAAATGCATAAAAACGAAAGATATTTTGGGTCTCTTCCTTCACAGGCTCTGCACTGAGAGAAATTTTAAGTCTCGAGTGGCCGTCCTGAATAAATTTCAGGCTGAGAATGTGGACATATATACAGAACACATTCGTTTGAATGGGTTAAGAATTATTGGGTGAGATAGCTTTGGGCCAGGATATCATGAGAGCCAAAAGCTCAAGTGATATCCTGGGCCAAAGCAATCGTGTGCGATAATTCTTAACCCATTCAAACATATGTGCGGTTCTGTATTTATCACACACATCTCCTGTGCAACAACCAGTTTACACAAAAATTGAACTAAAAGCACTTTTCAAATGAATAATTTCCAGGTTTCCTTCGATGTCAACAAGACATCACTGTTAGAAGGTGGGGTACCAACACTAATTTGCTTTTTAATTTTTACGGCATTCAATTGGTCGAAACCAACTGACACCGATCAGTGTCACGGTCACAATGATCAACTTCAAATATTGACTAAACTGCAGGGAACAACACAACAAAAAGTGTTTAAAATAGCTAATATGTTTAGCACACTCCATAACTATATGATCAGTTGTGGAAAGTATTTGTCAAGGAACATGCAGTCAGAATGTTATTTTTACTTTGTAAATTTTCATTTGAATCCGATCGTTTAAATATCCGCGGTAAACAAATCTAAATAAGGAACTTGGAATTTCCAAGTCATCTCGACTCCGGTGCATTAGACCAATGATTGACATGATATATTTAGACAGGTTCCTTCTCCATTTACATTGGAATTGAAATCGAACATGTTTTGTATCACATGTGCAATACAACTTTATTTTTATCGTACAGGCAGAACAGTGGAAATCCCTTGTTTTACGTTAATTGGCGTGTGATAAATTTATTTATTGGTTTTTAAAGTCACATACTTCTGCACAATGGCGAATCGTGACCACAACATGGAGATAAAGTCAAGTCCAGCCAATCATTTATACCCATGTTGCCCAATTTAGAGGCTTCCACCCCATGCACTGGTGACCGGGTCCTATTTTACCAGTAAAACAGAGTTGTTTACCACAGTAAACAAGCATTGCTTCACTTCCCGGGGTTCCCACAGGGAGACAATGTGCACATAACAATCAATATTTCCAGTCTACCATTCTTTGGCATAAAGAGGAAAACACTAGTTGGGACACATTCCATGTCATTTTATCACGTGAAATTACGACCGAACTCAATGATGGCCTGTAGAAACAAACTATAGTTTGTCATTAACTCCAAATATATCTTCTATCATGGTGCAGTGGGACCTTACTAACTGAATTGCCACTTTTCCGGTGAAGTTGTTTCCCTGTATTCTAGTGATGAACTGATCATTCATTCTATTATATCTTGTCTGACAATGCACATGGAGCTCTGTCAAAGATGTAAAAGTCCATTTGCCCATATTGGAAGTACTGATGTTCCAGGGCTTATATTTCAACGAGAATCCATTCACACAAAGATTCGCGCAACAAAGCCAGCGCGAATCCATGTAAATTCTCACTGAAATTAGGATTTGCATGAAAAGAAGTGAGTCAATTTAACCATTTACCTAACACAGCAGCAAAAAATTAACACAAGACTAACATGACCTGAAATATCCTTGCATTTTGTCAATAAAATTGTACAAATATGGCCGTCATAAAATTGTACAAATATGGCTCAATGAGCCGGTTCCAATGGCATCTATATTTGTAAGGTTTTATTGATAAATATTGCTAATTTTTTTTTTTAAATTATCCAATTCAGTTTATATTTCAAAAATTAACAAGAGAAACGCTAACGTGTGTGCTGATGACCCGAAGTTAGCAAAGTCGGACTTGCATGTAAATAAATAACTTCTGAATGTTTGAAGAGAATTGGTTCATCCAATGAACGGAATTAAAAACACTGTGATTCTTGTGTCATCCATATTTATATGAATATATTGATATGTAATAGGTTAAAATGACACGCAAACCTGCCCTGCAAAACACTGGGCAGTACAGAAATAGTGGACTAGAAAAAATTATGAAGTACGGACGTACGGACCGTCGGACAGAGACCTCGACTATATACCCCCTTGAAAATTTTTGGGGGGCATAAAAAGCTGTGTAGGGTAAAGGGTTAACATGTACTATCAGTATACAACACATCTGCCTAATGAGATCATGGGACACTTATGGCAGATGTGGATTCTTGCTACCATTTTCGCAAAAAACCAAATGGATTCTTCCAAATTTAGATGAAATGTCAGCCCAGTGTTTAGATGGGTCTACGAACACAATGAATTCAGTGACTGTCAGAGCAATTCTGCGAAGTAATATATATTACAAGATTTTTTTTCATTCCATTTACATGAATTTACTCTGTAGACGACATACAATTAACAGGTCAAATTTACACCGAAGGTATGGTAAATGGTTTGCCTGTGGAAAGTTATATCCAATTAATATGGTTATTCAATTACAAGATATTGAATTGAGTGGGCTCCACTGTACTTTAAATGATCAAGAGCTCATAGCATATGTAAATACAAATGGAGCGAGGACAATCTCAGACTGTTTTTTACAAATTTTTGACATGCTTGATAAGTTCAACCCTCTGCCTTTGCAGCACTAAAGTTTGAGTTGACTATACAAGAAGCCATTAGTGTCCAACCAATGATCGGAACTGTCCACCACAATTGGCTGATTGTGGGCAATCGGATGAGGAAGGCAATGGCTCCTGGAACATCGGTTCAACCGATTGTTGCCAAGCATTTTGTGAGGATTCATAAACAGCATTTTATTATCTTGTTCAATTGTTAATATAAAACTTAGATGTGAGTCTTCCATGGAAGACGTGTGTCGCCTGCACTATATTTTAATATTTCAGACAGAATTCTAGGTGGAAAAGGGGCATAACTCTGGAAAAAATACAGCAGATCAAAAAATAAAATAGGAGGTGCACAATGCCATTATGTGATAAAGAATCACTGAAAGTTTCATCAAAATCCATTCATAGGTTAAAGAGGAGTGGCGGATAAGAGAAAGTGTGACGCGGACGACACAAGACGACAAAAGTAAACCCTATATGTCGCTCCCCACTTCGTGGGGCAGGTGACACAATGATATCAATGATACCATTCAATAAAGTTGAGAAACCACCACAATGTGTATTCTTAATCTCACTAGATGCCCCTTTATGGTTATACAAGTTAAACGATATGTAAAGCTTACAATTGAGTGCACTTGCAACAATTGCCAGTTCATACCGGAAAAGTGAAGGTTGCACGCCATTGACTCAGGTCACAGTAGAAATAACCAGTTGCATGCCCTTGGGTGGTAAATGTGGCTCTGAGAGCCACATTTACTGCCCAAGTGTGTGCGACTCGTAATTTTACTGGACCTGAGTCAACGGAGTTTAACACTGAATTTTAATATAGTTCTTTCGGGTTTCAACTTATCTAGTAGTGAACAGACTGTAAACACTGTAAAATATGTTGAATTTAATGTAGTCCTTTGCGAGCCTCGACTTGTCTAGTGATGCAGAGCATTACAATCGGAATCAGCCAAATGTGAGCTCAAATAACCAATAATTGGCCAGCGGCCATTTTTGGTAATCGGTTGAACACTAGTAGCCATGAATTTACAAGCAACCCTGCTGGAGTACTTTGCATTTAACCTGCAAATTAGCATAAAACATGTCGATTGGGGCACTTGTTTTCAGGTATAAAAGGTTGCAAATGTTGGAATTAGGCCTCATTACCTGCAGTAATGGCCTTTACTTATTAGATATGATTTTCTTTCTCCAAATTGTCAATATTAACATTTAACCCACCAAGTATTTCCAAGATATTTTTCATCAAGTCTAGTCATGGCTGCGGTGTAGCAGCCATGACTAGATTTAATGAAAAATTCATCTGAATTTAACTCATGAAATCATTGGTCAAAAAATCCATTCAGTTTAGAGGGAGTAAATTGTATCAGTTGTGCCCAAATTATATTTCTTTCAGTGACAAGAAAAACCCTCCATGGACAGGAATATACGTCAGCAGCATGCGAAGAGTTAAATTCAGCTGATATGATACTGAACTCGGCCAATATGAACCAAACTAGTTGTCACCTTGATGTATTACCAGGCATATCAAGTTTGTTTACATCAAAATCTTTCATCATTTTTACCCCAATCAGGAAAACTGGTGTGACCAGGCATAATGGAGTGATTTGAAGCTGTGTTTTTGTATAATGAGGAATTAATTATGGCAATAAGTAAGGATTTGGGTCCTTGAAGAGAACAAAGAAGAGGGCTGTACAGAAAATTCAACACATACTAAGAATCAGAGACATAAGCAGAGATTGGTCAAGTAGGAGAACAGATAGCTCAGCTATCTGAAAGTCATGGCTTCCCCAGTGGGGAAGCCGAGATACTGTGGAAGTGACAACCTTCAGACAACTGAACTAAGAGAAGTGGAAACTTCAGACTTTGTGAAAAGAATGAGAAACAATAATGCTGTCAGAAAACAGTAACGTATATGAGAACATTTTATTTGTGAAAAGAATGAGAAACAATAACACTGTTAACAAACTGTATCAGATCAGAGAACATTTTGTAATTATTTGTTTTGGTTTTATAAATAATAAAATGGATATTACTTGGTTAGTTTCATGTCGGCCAAGATATCAGCACTCTGTAAATTCATATCAGCCTTCTGATCTTGTACCAATGAAGGATCATAATCATTATTTTAGAGGCAAAAAAAACGAAACTGTTTAATTATTCAAAATCTATTTTTTTTAAGTGGCATCTTCAGTTCATGTAAGGTAAAAGGTTTTATTACATGCCTGTTCTATGTAATCCCCATCTACAGCAACACTAAACTATGCAGAAAATGAAAATCCGTTCCACACATATGTGCAGAATAGAAATTGTTGACTATTTTTAAATAGAAGTGAAATTTCTCTGGAATTTTCTACAAATCATGCACCGCAATTACAAGTTGAGTCACTAGCGATAGCTAGAAATCATCCCCTAAGTTCCAAAGTGTTCTATGTGCCATTCAGGGGACGAAATAGTAACACAGGTTCCCCTCGCAAATTTGGTTGGCAATAAAATGTGTTCTTTTTGTTAATAGTTGTCAAATGCATTGCTGAGTGTCCTTCTAATAATTGTTTTATAGAAGTGAAGGCATGCAATAAACACAGAATGACATGCGTGTGTGAATGGGTTAATCAATATGGCACTTGTGCCATCACGAAAGGATAAAACTCAAGCCCTCGGCCTCTCATTCTATCCTGCCATGCTGGCACTTGTGCCATATCGATTAACCCATTCACACACGCATGTCATTTTGTGTGTTAGCAAAACGGTTGCAAGAGAAATAAAATGATTACCTACCTTGTTTAATAAGTTGATTTTTGTGACTGTATTGGATGTGTCACCCGAATGCTTGACCAGAAGTGCAATGAGACGTACAAATGCATCCAAGGTATGAAAACATCTTGCTCGAATTAATGTAGGACTAGTTGTTTGCTCTCCCAGAGCCCGGTAACACAGTTCAACACACATTTCAGTGCAGAGACGGAAAAACCTGGTGATTAAGTCATCAGTCTTCAGTATTCCTTGCTGGTGCATCTGCTCAAAAAATAAAAGAAAAGATCTCTTTTATATACTTGATAATCAAATTATCACTCTAATAAGTATGTGTTAAAATTTAACCTCTTTTGAGGTAAAGATCAGAAAAAAGGCCTTGATATTACAGGACAAAATCAGTTACCAGGTCAAAAAATGCTCAAGCAAACCAGAGATGCAATTGAGCCTAAAACATTCACCTGGATCAAGTTGTCTATATGGAATGGAGGGTGGATGAGAGTGTTAAGTGATTGTGTGTGTGTGGGGGAAGTGAGAGCTTTTTGTTATTTGTTTACCCAGGGTAAACATCTGTTTTAAAAAAAATAGCATTTTTTTTTGCCTGTTTGATTCTACTAATAAATGAAAGTGTTAATGACACTGTAGCTCAACTTGTGTAAGGCATGTACATGTATAGCAAATTGAATATTGAATCACATATGCAGCCAAAAATTTTTAATAGAAAGAATAAAGAGCATCGAATATGGATGATCACACATTTTTCTGTTTGTGAACACTGCCACATATGGAGGCAAGAGACATTGTGCAGATGGGATGGGGATGTAAGCATTTGTTCCGACTGTGATAGCTCAGGCCCCAACTAATAAAATATTTCAATTACATCATCCAGACATGCCTTCATCGAAGGCATGCCTTTATGATTGATAAGGGTGGAATATCAACCAGTCAGGATTATAGTTGAAAAAAGCACCAAACTTTCTGCATTGCTTTCATTAACCATATTTGAAAATGCCATATTCAGCTCGCCAATTTCGACTCAGATACATTTTGAATCAAGTAGTTTTCTGAATTATTGAATATTTAGAAAACCTGTTGGAAGCACAGAACAAATATTTCTCATTTGAGTTGAAAAAAAAAATGATACTGTTATTTGTATGTTGCCTTGACAAAAGAGCCTCAGAACATCACATCCTAATCTTTGCTACATGAAGATTTCATACCTGCTGGACAAATGCAGAAAAGGCCTTTGTACTGTCTCTTCCTGCAGCTGGAGAGTGATACATATTCACCCATTCACGGAGTAGATACTCAGTCTTCTCATTCAGTCCTGGAGGATCATCAAACTCCCTAGCTTGTGTTATACCACTATGCATCATGAAGGTTGGTCCACCTGAAGCTCTATCAAGAAGGCCTCCTTCTGAGTTCTGTCTTATAACTTCCAATAAACTAGATAAGTTTGAGGTGTCTGGCACAGGAGTTCTAAAAATATATATAACTGATCACTATGAGGTGCATGTCCCGAGATTGTTAAAAGTTTTGAGGTCTTGTCTAAAAGCAATGTAATCAACATGTCACCTTTAATTACATCAATCAACTCAATTAAAAACAAAGTAAGGACCAAAACTCTGTTGAAAAAATGTGGGTAAATTTTTATAATGTGCAGGAGTGGCCTGTCAAACAGATCCCTCATACCAAATTTCATTGAAATCCATCCATTCACTGCTGAGATATCACTGTGGTTCACTGCTGAGATATCGCTGTAGACAACTTTTTTTTTATAACATGAGAGGGTGCGGCTTGCCGCAAGGCTGCCTCATACCAAATTTGATTGAAATCCATCAACTCAATGCAAAGATATCGCTAAGGACGCACAAGAGTGGGGATATAACAACCTCCATATTAACTTTGGGGACTGTGGACCCATTTGCCCAATACATAAATTCTCTTTATAGAATAATGTGTTAAGTGTTTATTTGGTAACTTCCTAAAATACTTGTTTGAAAGTTAGTGGCAGAAATGAAAAATTTTCCAAAATTTCCAAGTCCTTCTTGGCCCAAAATCTGGACAAAAGGTGGGACATTGTTCAATATCAAACCTCTCTTAGATACTGTTTAGTTATAAATATATACCAAAAATCATGTGATTATGAATAGATATTCCAAAGTTATGGAAAGGAAGAAAACATCCTTAAAATATTTGAGTCTTTCCAGTCCAAAAAGTAAAAAAAAATGTCCGACGTTGTTCAAACTTGAACTTAATCTAGACATTGTATAGTTATAAAAGCAAATCTAACATCAATTGCCTCATCCATATAGTGGTTCAGAAGTTATTAGATGGAAACCAAAGTTGGATGGACAGAGACAAAACAGATTACTTTGATGGAGCAGATTGGGGGGGTCTAAAATAAATGAAAGTGTCAATGACACTGTAGCTCAACTTGTAAAGACAAAGACATGTACATGTATAGTATGTTACACAGCAATGACAAACATCTAGGTAATGACCTGATAACGAATGTACATATAAAGTATTGTAACGGTCTGTACATAAATACTGACCGTTGCCTGTAACAAATGTATAGGCAAAGTATTGTAAAGGTGGGTGACAGTCACATGCTAAACTAGAAAAGAAATCTTTTGAGTCCCAGAGTGGGTCTGACTGAACCCCAAAATATTTGTTCTCATAGCACAGTGATAACAAAGGCACCCCAAAACACACTCATTCCTATCTCAAGGTGAAAACAAAGGTACCCAAGAAGTTTCGTGAAGATCAGTTCACAAATATGAGCTGTGTAGAAGTTCTGACAAAAAACTGATTGGACCTAATTTCGGTACAAAATGGCCACTGGCAGCCATCTTGAATTCTGGACTGCACCCAGAAACACTCGTTCTCGTCCCAAGGAGATAACAAAGGTTCCCAAGAAGTTTTGTGAAGATCGGTTCATAAATACAGCCTCTAGCCCGAGCCGTATTGACATGTGCACTTACAGTGTATAAGTAGCACTGAATAAATCAAAGTTCATCTAATTTGCATAATTTCTGCACAAGAAAAAAACCCGTACTATATGTGATGTATTCCATGTTACTAAACATTCATACAAAAATATATTCAAATCAGAACTTTCATACAGAAGTTCTGCACAAAAGACTGATTGCACTAATTTTGGTACAAAATGGCTGCTGGTGGCCATCTTGAATTTTGGACCACACCCAAAAACACTCATTCTCATCCCACGGTGATAACAAAGGTACCCAAGAAGTTTCGTAAAGATCGGTTCATAAATTCGGCCTCTAGCCTGAGCCGTATATAGAAGTTGTGTACAAAAAACTGATTAGACCTAATTTCGGTACAAAATGGCCACTGGCAGCCATCTTGAATTTTGGACCGCACCCAGAAACACTCGTTCTCGTCCCAAGGTGATAACAAAGGTACCCAAGACGTTTCGTGAAGATCGGTTCATAAATACAGACTCTAGCCCGAGCCGTATTGACATGTGTACTTACTGTGTGTAAGTAGCACTGAAAAAATCAAAGTTCATCTAATTTGCATAATTTCTGCACGAGAAAAAAACCTGTATTATATGTGATGTATCCCATGGTACTAAACATTCACACAAAAAATTATTCAAATCAGCGCTTTCATATGGAAGTTCTGTGCAAAAATCTGATTGCACCAAATTTTGTACAAAATAGCTGCCATCGGCCATCTTGAATTTCGGACCGGACCCCAAAACACTTGTTCTCGTCCCACGGTGATAACAAAGGTACCCAAGAAGTTTCGTAAAGATCGGTTCATAAATACGGCCTCTAGTCCGAGCCGTATCCAATTGTTGACGGACAGACAGACAGATGGCCAGACGGACAGATGGACGACGGGCCATGGCATAAGCTCAAATTTGGCTTCACCAAAGTTGAGCTAAAAATCTTGCTTGTTAAGTTTTGGAAAAGAAGGTATTTTGTTTTTTGAGAATTTCATGTTTGTTTGGCATCAGCCATACTTAGTAACTATCATAGCTGCATACAGTGACTTTCCATAAAGTTTCCATAACAGTAAGCCAAAAGGAAAAGGTAACTTACCCTTCAGGCATTTGTCTCGATCTGGACATCAGTAAAGCTAAAGCTTCAATTGTGTTATTGAAGTCAGCCTGCAAATGAGAAAAAAAAAATCTTGAGAAAATGCGACTGGAAAGGTTCGTTAAGCATGGGGAAGGATCTGTGGACAAATTTTGATTTGGGGGGGGGGGGAGGTGTAAGGAGAGAGTCACAAGTGGAATCTGGAATGAACACGCTCTTGGGACACTAATGTTCCTGCCTACATGGGTTTGTTTATAAGCTCTTTAACTGGAAAGAAAAAAGCTGACAATTGGACCAGGCCTTCCTTTTATAATCATGAAAATAACCTGAACTCTTAAAGGCCTGGTGATATTTACATATTTTTGGTCCACTTTGGTAGTCTAGTCTACAGCCCGTGGCTTTGTAGTTGTTTTGGGAAAAGTCCTGGCTTCCAACACAGGCTGCCAAGACTGATCAAGAAACAAGCCAAGGTACTTAGAATGCAACTTACATGTTTCCACAGACTGCATTTTGGGGAACCTTTTCTTTTGTAGTAAAAGTTTTCAAAAATCAGAACTAGGCCTTCACCTCTTAACCCGCTGAGTATTTTTAGGATTTTTTTATGAAGCAGCCATGACTAGATTTGATGAAAAATTCCTCTAAATTTAACTCCAAGAAAATATTGGTGAACAAGACCTATTGCTGAAGGCAATTCTTACCTCCATTGCAGTGCTGGATCGATGGAGCATGAATAATTAAAAACCAAAGTAAGGACCAAAGTAACTCTGCCGAATAAATGCAGGCAACATTTTTATAACATATGCAGGAATGGCTTGTCATAAGGATCCCTCATAGAGTAGAACCTGTCTTGAGAGACCACCCTTTTTGTCGGGCAAATGTGGTCTCTCAAAACAGGTGGCCTCTCATGACAGGTCCATTACAGAGTACAACAACAAACAGTACAAGGTTACAGCAGACTCTAAAGACAGGTGGTCTCTCACAACAGTGGTCACACTTTATCAAATTTCATTAAAATCCCTCCACCCACTGGTAAGATATCGCTGCAGATGGAGCATTTTCCCTCACCCCCCTCCCTGTGGGGTGGGGCATATTGAGCTGAACAAAAACACAATGCCCCTTTTGGACATCACTCACACAAACTTTCACTTGAATTGGCCCAGTGGTTTTGGAGGAGAAGTCCAAAACATGGTGTTGATGGATGACAGTCGAACAAAGGACAGAGAGATAAGCTTAGGTTGGCTTCGTCAAGGTGAGCTAAAAATAAGCATAAAATAAACCTCTCCATCCATTTGAAAAAAAAATTGCCTGAGAATCAATTAATTTATTTTGTGTGGCCTTATGCTTTTTCAAACATAATTAGTTGATTGGGTAGTAACTCCACTCTTTTGGGTGTTTGTGTGGTAATCCAGTATCCACATTGTGTGTGTTCAAAATACAGAAAGTAAATACTGTACCTCGCTAACTTGTGCAGCATGGCTTTCATCCATGAAGTATCTTTGAACCAGTTGTGTAGCAAATGATACTGCCATGTAATTCAATCCATTCTCCATAAGCTGTGCTATGTATAAATCATACTGAGGTAATGAGACTAGGTTGTTGGCAATCAATAGATCAACAGCATCCACTTTGTATTTCCTCTCATCTCTGCTATCAATGAGACACCTGTTAAACACATAAATATTTATTTATTTTTTATTGGTGTTTATTACTTTCCAAAATGTGATTTACTGGTATTTCCGGGTTTGATTATAAACGATAACTTCACAAGTGAATTATGCAATCAACAATTGGGTCATGTATCCGTGCACACAAACGAAGGCGCTTTGCCGTGGGTGTAATGGGGACATCATTGTTTTTTGTTTTTTTAACCCTTTACCTAACGTGAAAAGCAGACGACACTTGCAAAAAAATGTCTTGAATAACTATTATTTTCATTTTTTGTCTCAAAAACATAGGTTATGACTCCTCATTGGAACGAGCTCAACAAATCCAATATGAGTCTAACTTAATAACATGTCCCATTTTTTTAGCTTTTCCAATACAGTGGAACCCTGTTAATCGAACAGTCTCTTTGCCAATGAAAATTATTCAGTTAACAGGAGTATTCAATTAACAGGGATTGTGTCACTTTCCTGTAATCTAGAAATAAATAGCATTTATTCTATTATGTCTTGTTTGGCAGAGCTCCATGAGCTCTGTCAAACAAGATATAATAGATTAAATGTCTGTACTGGATGTACTGAATCCAAATAGATTTATAAACAAAGGAAAACTGGAGAGGGTAAGGGTAATTTCTCGGCAGGTTACAAGATTTTTTATTCAATTAACAGGAGTTTACTCTGTAACCTATATTCAATTAACAGGTCAAATTTGTACTGGAGGTATGGTAAATAGTTTTGTGTTGGGAAATTATATACAATTAACAGGGTTATTCTGTTAAGAGATATCCAATTAAGTGGGCTCCACTGTACCACATTTTTGCCTTATTGTAATTTATTGGAAATCTCTCTGTAAGAGAGAGAAAGAAGTAAAAGTGGTGGTAAATTCATCAAAAAGGTTTTGCTATCTTCAATATTTCTGTGAGGCTGTTATTTATTTATTTATTGGTGTTTAAGGTCATATACTTATGCACAATGGCTAATCATGACCGTTGAGACAGTTTTACGGGTGGAGGAAGCCAGAGTACCCAGAAAGAACCACCGAGCATTGACGAGCAACTGTCAGCTCCTCAACATTCTAACTCTGTTCAAGCTCCGCTCAAGCAGGGTTACAGCAGATGAAGATATGTACAACATCGACATGCAGTACGCCCCCATGTAGGCAACCAGGATAAAGTGCCTTGCCCAAAGACACAATGTGGGTCATCCCGGACAGGGATCGAACTCGGGACCTCTAGCATAGAAGTCCAACAGTCTACCACTGAGCCACCACGCTCCCTGTGAGGCTGTTGAAAATTTCATGGAATTCAAATCATGGAATAATCACATTAACATATTACCCAACACAACTAGAGGTTCTATGCAATAAAACAATTCTTGAAGAAACTAAGAACAAATGTTCAGCCTCAAAAACATAGCTTTGTTGGGTTGAGTAATGTGTAATCTTCATGATTTGGATTTTAACATATTTATAAGAGCCTCGCAGAAATACTAAAGATAGCAAAATGTAGATTGCTGAGCAAAAAATGTTTTTTGATAAAATTACAGCAGACAAAACTTGAATTTTTTTTTTAAAATTAGGCCTCATAAAGTAGATTTTCTGTTTCTCATTCCAATTTTTGTAAAATTGCATATGAACGGGGTTGGTTTTTTATTTTATTTTTTATTTTTTGTAATTATTTCTTTGCCATCAAAAGTTCAAGTTCTTGGTTGTTTTATATCTTAGGCCTAATAATCTACAGTCCAGAACAGCATGGGTGGTGGTGTATTTCGTCCCTTGAGTGCAAGAAGGCTTTGCAATGCTAAAGCATTGCAAAGCCTTGTTGCACTCCAGGGACAAATTTATCAATTTTATTAACTTGAGAAAAATATCAAACACATAAACCATTTAATTTTTATTTTTTGAACTTTGCAATGGTTATAAAAAGAGAGCATGCAGTAGCAAAAAGGACCATGCGGGAGGGCCTGAGAAACAGATTTTTAACTTTTATAGGCCTTAGTGAAGTGATTTTTTTGTGAACAGCACTGGCAGGATGTGGTTATTACATTAGAAAACTGGTAACCCTTTACCCAATGCACACGATTAATTATACGTTTTTCAAAATTTTCAAAACGTTTCAACAGAATATAATGTTACATCACATAGGGACACGCTTGTTCCAATGAGAAGTCACATGATATGGTTTTGTTGAGACTTTTTGAAAAATAATTTTTATCTCGACAGCTCAATTTGTAATTTGAATAGGTGGATACCGCCGATTCGTTGGGTAAAGGGTTAACTATTATCTTAACCTACTGCATCATTATGCAAGACATCTGTAGGATTTTACAACATGAACATAAAATAAGTTAATTTCAATTTCTGTTAAGCATTACAGATGCATAGATCATGCTGACCTTCTTTATGTTTGGACTGTCAAGAGAAGCTTAACCCTATACTCTAACAAAGACAATATCAATTTCATTATTTTAAATTTTTACAAAAAATTTCAACCAAATCATATCATGTGACCCCTAATTGGAACAAGCTCATTCCAATGAGGGGGTGACATGTTATGGTTTTGTGGAAATATTTTGAAAAGTTAAAAAATTTATAGTAATTTATATATTTTTTATACTTACCAATGACCCAGACTTAGCTGGTGCTAACTCTAACAAAACCAGGGAAAAACACAAATTTTGCCCCCCAATCCCCAAAATTTGCATCCAAAACAAAAAGAAATCATGTCCTAAAGGACCTCCATACTACGCCTCTACTGCGCATGCGCAGTGACGCAGACGTCCCGAAATTGTCGCCAATTATCATTCTTACTGGCAGTGCCTGGTCAGCGCTATGTACTCAGCGGGGAGGCAAGAGTTCCCAACTCCAGGGAGGGCCATCCCCGTCTGGGTCATTGGTAAGTATAAAAAATATATAAATTACTATAAATTTTTTAACATTTTTATACTGTACCAATGACCCAGACTTAGCTGAATAGTAAACAGGCTGGAGGGCCTAGGACATAGAGGAAAATCCAATAAGCTCAACTATATAGTAAAGAGGTAACCCCTTAAGGAGAAAAGGAGTATTAGGCTTTACATGTATCTTTCTTATTTAATATTAAATTAGAAAGATACACTACCCTTAGTAATTGAGCACAATAACATTCATGTTCTCTATTAACATCCAGTATATCCCTTATACTAATTATTTTTAAAGTAAGCCAATAAATAAAGTAGTCCAGAGAATTGAGACTCTTTATAGTCATAAAAAAGTGTCCGAGTATTGTATATTAAAGCCCGTTTGACACTTGACATATACAAATGCTTCACACCGAGCTACACTTTAAAAATAAGACATGAATGAATTTAACATTAATATTACACTTTAAAACCATCCCGGAAGCGACTCAGAAATACTGACTTGGAGGAGGCATTCCCTTGCTTTTCACTATAAAGCAGGTGACCTAAGGGAACACCCGCCCCCCCCCCCCCCCCCCCTTCCCCTTGCCCTGGGTCAAATAGCCCAGAGCGAAGAGGGCAGCCGGACGGAGTCACTGCCGGAACAGAAAGCCTGCATAACTATAGTTGCAACTGTTTAGTGGACGACATTCTGAGCAACAGATAACGGACCTAAACAATGCAGGTCTCCAGAAATGGACTCAATATTTCTGAGATAAAAATTCGTAAATGTGGATGGCTGCGACCAATAAGCAGCCTTCATTAAATCTGTAATAGCAACACTATTAGCATAAGCCCAGGAAGTAGAAAGAGCTCTTACTTCATGAGCGGAAATCTTAAGCACAGACTGCTGAGAAGAAGATAAACTCTCATAAGCAGTACGGATAGTTAATTGAATCCATCTAGCAATAGAATGGACCGAAATGTCCTTTCTATTAGGCATCAAAGACAGAAAGAAACGTTTCCGTCCCTTTCTGATAAACTGAGATCTCTGTTTATAGATACGTAACGCTCTAACAGGACAGAGTAAAGGCCTACGCCCGTCTGAAGACGGAAGAGCCTTAATAACAATAGGTTCCGGATATTTATTAGGAGCCTGATTCTTAGCTAAAAAACCCACATTAGTAGTGAAGGTGATAGTGTTCCCGACACTACGATAGTGAGAATCATCCACCGACAGTGCATGAAGCTCACTGACTCTTCTAGCAGAAGAGAAAGCTAAGAGAAAAGCTGTCTTATAAGATAAGAATTTGAAATCTACTGTCCCAAGAGGTTCAAATGGCTTTTCCTTCAATTTAAGAAGAACCCAAGCTAAATTCCACTTAGGAATTAATCTAAGAGTTCTGGGTCTATTTATCGAAAAGTTTCTAACCAACTTCGATAAAGAGACATTAGATCCAATTTGTAAACTATCATGATGTGCATAGGTATCAGATAACATAGACCTATAACCCTTTATAGTAACAGGCTGCAGTTTGATTTCGTCAAACAAGTATACTAGAAAGTTTGCAATGTCTGGTATAGAGGGATCGAATATATCTACAGAATGATCCCTACACCAACGACGAAAAACCTTCCACTTCGCCGCATAGTTTAGCGAAGAGGAGGTCCTCCTACAGTTAGAAATCGCGTCCACTGCTCGTCCTGTAAAGTGCTTGCCATGCAAGAAGGACCGCACAACGGAAAAACGTGAAGGTTGAGACCTTGCGGGTTGTGATGGAGTTGGCGCGATTTCCCCTGCGAAAGAAGATCCTACCGTGGAGGAAGCTTTCGCGGTAGGTCCCACAACAGACACCTGAGTAGATTTATCCACGGTCTCTGTGGCGACAGAGATGCTACCAGCAGAATCTTGCATTGAGATTGTTTTATCTTTAGCAATACTTGTTGAATTAACGGCGCTGGAGGATACGCATATCCTATCATTCCGTCCCAAGGGATCGACAGAGCGCCTACTGCAAATGCTCTTGGATCCGGACACGGAGAGACATACGTCTGCAACTGACTGTTGAGATATGTCGCAAATAAGTCTATCATTGGCCGTTCCCATTGGTAGCAAATCTGATTGAATACTTGTTTGTTGAGAGTCCATTCCGACGGCAACAAGCGACCCTTTCGTGAAAGGGAGTCTGCTAGCACATTCAGACGACCCGGTATGTGACGGACCGAAAGAAGAACGTGATGTTCTAGCGCAAACAGAAGGATTCTTTCCGTTAGATTGAACAACGGAACTGAATGAGTGCCTCCCTGATTCCGTATATACGCCACTACTGTCGTATTGTCGGATAGGATTTGGACATGAGCCTTGTGAATAATGTCCATCCAGTGACGTAACGCAAGCCAAATTGACATCATTTCCTTGATGTTTATGTGCTTGCACAGGAATTGCGGATCCCAAAGACCCTGGCATCTCGAATCCGTTGGGATTAATGATGCACCCCAACCTGTTTGACTGGCATCCGTCATAATGGTAAAACTCGGATCCGGCAACTGCAGCGGAACTCCCTGAGTTAACCACTGAATGTTTGCCCAAGTCTGAATCTCTTGTTTCACTTGATCTGACAAGAGAATGTCTACGTCGAGCGAATGAATTTTCACACTCCAATTCTGAGTCAAGAAAATTTGAAGAGGACGTGTGCGTAACCGCCCCATCGGAATGAGATCCGCAGCGGCTCCGCACAGACCTATCAGTCTCATAAATTCTCTCGCTGTGACTTTGTCTGCGTGCAGACAATAGCGAGCGTAACAACTGACTAATTTCGCTCTGGTTAACGGCAGATGAACAAGATTGTTGTGCGTCTCGAAGCTCATTCCCAGATGAGTGAATGACTTGGACAGCACCAGATCCGACTTCTCCTCATTTACTATAAAACCGAGACGTCGGAGCAATAGAAGAAGATTCTGAACATCGTTCTGAAGCGTTAACTCGTTGCCGTACCTCTGAAGAATGTCGTCCAGGTAGGCCGACGTTACCGCGGACGAATGAGCTCGGAAATAGATCATTACTGAGTTCATTACCCGAGTGAAAGCCCAGGGTGCTAGATTCAATCCGAAGCACATCGCCCGGAATTGATACACCACTCCTAGGACTGCGAAGCATAGGTACTTTCGGAATGTCGGATGTACCATGACGTGAAAGTACGCATCTTTGAGATCTATGATTGTTGCATAATCGTTCACCCGAATACTCGCTCTGACCGACCGAATCGTCTCCATATAAAATTTCGGAGCGACGATCAGCTTGTTTATCCAGCTCAAATCTATGACTGGACGGAACGAGCCGTCTGGTTTCGGAACCAGAAACAGATGGCTGTAGAATCCCGGAGATTCCTGGTTTTTTACGACCTCTACCGCGTTCTTCATTAAAAGACTGCACCTCTGATAGCAGAGCGTCTCTTTTCTGCGGATTTGACGGAAGATGAGTCCACTTTGGACTTCGAGTTAATGGAGGCTTTCGTTTGAAGGATATCTTTAGACCTTCCGAAGTCACTCCTCTCACCCAAGGGTCGTCCGTAATCGACGCCCATTCTTGTGAAAAGCTCGACAACCTTCCGCCAACCGGTACGCGATAGAGGTTTAAGCCATCACCTCCTGGACCTGCGAGGCCTGCGGTAGGAGAAACCACGTCCTCCACGACCCGCACCTCGCCCCGTCGACCTCGGGGCATCCGACCGATTGTCCTAGCCCGAAGGACGTCCCGTACGAGAGTCGCTACCCTGACGGTCTCTCGAATAAGACCAAGAGGACGCACCGGAACCTCTATAGGAACCTCTCTTGGGCGCATTAGACCCAGAAGTGCCTGTCTTATTCTTGTCTGCTGTATCCGACTTCTTAGAAGCAGATTTAAACAACAGAGAATCCGAAGCTTTCTTTGTAATTTTATCATAAATAGCAGAAAGCTTGCCGTCAAAGAGAAGTTCTCCGGAGACCGAAGCGACTCTAAGAGAGTTCTTCACCTTAGTATCCACGAGTGTGGATGTAGCTAGGGCTGGGTCACGTCTAACCAACTCCAGATTTGCCACTGAAAGGGCGGAGTTACACGTGGAATAAGCTACTGCCTTTGAAAGAAGTCTTAAAGAGGATTGTATATCCTGAAACTCTTTCCCTTGAAGGCGCAGTGATAACGCCTTAGTAAGGTGATCTGCGTAAGATAAGGCATCTAAATTGGCTCTGTTAGACGCAACAGCTGTTTCCAACACCACGGTTGGAATAGAAGCCGACGACGGTAATGATAGCTCTAAGTCTTCCACCTCGTCGTCCATACGCAGAGGAACTCTCGGGATACCCTGTCCTGCCGTATCGAATTTATTCCTTGCATTAATGAAAGGCAGGTTGAGAGTATTAGCAGACAAGAAACCTGCTTTCCCCGTCTTGGAAGCAAGTTTAAATATAGCGTCGTTCAATAATTCAAATGTTCTTGCAACATTATTGGACTGCGACGGAAACTCGGGAGCGATGTCCCTGAACCGCTCAAAAAATTCAGAGTCCAATGACGCTATAACCCTCTTGTCCAGAACCGCAGCAGTCTGGCCCGATGGAACAACTTGAGGGAGAAAGTGCCGGATGAAGTCCACGGCAGCTTTATGTTGTTCCGAAAGGGATAGCTCCAAATCATCCGTATCCCTTTCACCATCCGGTCGGACCTCATGATGTTCCCGGTCGTCCGCCCCCGATGCTTCGGCGGAGCGTACCGACCCAGCGCCGTCGGATAATTCTCGATCCGACATCATTTCTGTCGGCTGCTGGGATGCTGCGATAAGCTGTGCTATCTGCACAAGAATGTCCGGCGTCGAGACCTGCGGAGGCGCAGTCTTTCGCTGCTTCGCCGAGGGCAGCTCTGCATCAGATGGCTCCCGCATACTTTTCCTATGCGAACGTCCGGAGTCCATCGGTCTCGAATCCCTGGCTGCCGGATGGTGTGACCTGGTCGCCGAAGAATCCTTGATCGGCGAAGCTGGTAATATATCGGCGGTCACGCAGCCAAGGTGCGGTCGTGTGCGCTGACGAGAAGAGGAAGCCTTAACAGTCTCCGTGGACTGCTTATACAACGGAGCGTCCCGAGCGACGGACGTATGCTCCGCTAACGACACATTTTGTACCACATCTGGTCCCAGATGTTGTTGTACGAGAGAGGGGCCTCTCTCGCTCGCGGCCCGGCTGGACCTGGACGAGCTAGGAACCGGACTCAAAGGCTTCCTCCGTTCTCGCTTACTATCCTCCGTCACTGGGTGTGCATCTATTATGTTTATAGTGCTCGCATCACCCAAAATTTCCTCTTGGACCGCATCGGACGAACCTGGCTGCCGAACCATTCGGTGAATGGACGCTACACCGGGCGAGCTAGCGGACGACATTTGTCTAATCTCCATGAGCACTTTTGCCGCTAGCTCTGAATTCATTTGTGACGACGGACGCACACTTGTAGAAGATAACATGGAAACATCACCCTGTTCTTGTTCCTCTGAAATAGAAACTGAGAGAGTAGAGTGACCTTGCGGAGAAAGAGCCGGCATAGCCCTTTCTCCAGAAACAACATATCGTGACACACGTTTCCAATGTTTCTCATCCCAATATTCACATATAGGACAAGGATTTATGCGAGAACACTGACTACAATTAATACAATGATCATGAAAGTCAGAGGAAGATTTCTTCATATTACAATTTGAACTAGAAAAACTGTGAGCACTGCTCACTAAATGATACCACCCACTCCCACCAAGAAACATTTTACAACAGTAAAAGTGTGTTTAATGTAGAGAGCACAAACACTGACAACCCCCCCCCCCCCCCCCCCCCAAAAAAAAAAAAAAAAAATACCTGAAAGCAGAATAGAAGGTGCACATCTATAATGTATATAAAAGAATGTCTGAGAGTTTCAATGAAATTCGCCCACTGGTATAAGAGGAGTAGCGGATAGCAGGAGTGTACCCCCCTAAAGCATCAGAACAATTTGGCCAAGTTCATTTCGCCCTTTGGGAAAGAGTAAAAAATAAAAATACCTGAAAGCAAAATAGGAGGTGCACATCTATAATGTATAGAAAAGAATGCCTGTAAGTTTCAATGAAATCCACCCACTGGTTTAAGAGGAGTAGCGGATAGCAGATGTGTACCCCCAAAGCGTCACGGACGTACGGAAGTACGGACATACGTAAGTACGGACACCATGAATGCTATATACCGCCCACTTTTCAAGTGGGTGGTATAACAATGTCCCTTCATTGTGAAAGGACAACAAGAAGTCCTAGTTACTCGCACAAACCCCTGACACAAAGATACATAATAACATGATCCATTAATAAATGAAAAAACAATTACAAATCAAAATAATTTTGAAAAAATATTTTTTCAGCGAAGCCCAAGTTGCTGAAAAGTAACACTGAGCCCCAATGGATCCGATGGCAAAGTGTGGTCAAAAATTTTAAATTTATATTAAATAATTGATGAGACACTTACGGATAATATAAATGTATCTTATAGTGAGATAAACTACAGCAAAGGCAAACAGCCCCCCTCAAAAAAGGCTGTTGCCAATGTAAACAAACAGTGTAAAACACCAGAAAACATGACTCCAGGCACTGAAAAAACTGGCCCGGAATCAGTCATCAAAATTACACTCTATCTGATGCAAAACAGAGACTCCCAGGGGAGAATCTGCAGAACATCAGATGGAAGATGCAGAACACAACGTTATACACCCATGGGTGAAAACGTAACTATGGGGAAAATAACAGAAAACATTCTGTAACCAAGCAACTCTCCCAGGAAATTTTAGAAATGAACTTTCTCAAAAATATGCCAAAAGCATGGGAGAATTGCAAGGGGGGACTTTAGAAGGCTAGGGGAGAGGAAACACTGAATAAGCAGTGCAACATTCAGCAAGAATGACAACAAGAGGCCCATGCCTCGAAAATAGGCAACTTAACATAATTTCATCAAAAAATTTTAAGTACAGCCCTGATTATTTTTTGTCACTTCTTTTTCCTCTCCTCCTTCTATCCTCCTTAGAATCACATTTTCTCCAAAAATTACGTGTCTGGCATCCTTTAAACTGAGATTTACAAGCACAAAGATCAGTGAGATGTTGACTGATGAAGGGCCAAACAGAGAATGATAATTGGCGCCAATTTCGGGACGTCTGCGTCACTGCGCATGCGCAGTAGAGGCGTAGTATGGAGGTCCTTTAGGACATGATTTCTTTTTGTTTTGGATGCAAATTTTGGGGATTGGGGGGCAAAATTTGTGTTTGGCCCTGGTTTTGTTAGAGTTAGCACCAGCTAAGTCTGGGTCATTGGTACAGTATAAAAATATTATTATTTTTCAACTGCTCGGTTTGTATATTAAAATGGCCCTTATGGCCAATTTGTTAGGTGGGGTTAAAGTTAGGGTTAAAGACAAACTTCAAAGATGTTAAAAGTGATTATATGAGATAATCTGAAGTGATCATGCAAAATTACAATTTAAAATTTCTGACATATCTGAGTATGTTGTAAGCCCTAAACATCCACTACCTTCAATACAAATTTGACCTGTTAATTAAGTGGATCTAGATTACAGAGTAATCTCCTGATAATGATATCTCACTAAATCATAGCAAGAAAACAAGTGTTAAAATGACATTATCAGTAATGAAATAAAATGATTATTTATTGGTGCTTACCGTCGTATCAGCATCTAAGGTTATGTCATGGCAATAAACAGTCTTTGCATTTTGAGGTGTGCTATTACTCTTTCACAACATTATTCCTGCAATTTTTATTGTTTGAGAGCTAAGAACAACAGGCAGAGGCCAAATGTTTTAGAGTATCCTCCCTTGATGTGGAAACACACATGTATAATGCAATGAATCTCGCACTTTAAATCCCCTGGTAATACTCCACTTGTGATAAAATACAATGGAAATACTTACTTTGTGCTAATTACCAACATGAATGTGCCATTTAATTAATATAAGCATTATACAGTGGAGCCCACTAATTGGATATTTCTTAACTGAATAACCCTGTTAATTGAATATAATTTCCCAACACAAAACCATTTACCATACCTTCAGTACAAATTTGACCTGTCATTTGAATGTAGGTTATAGAGTAAACTCCTGTTAATTGAATAAGAAATCTTGTAACCTGTCGAGAAATTACCCTGACTCTCCTCAGTTTTTCTTTGTTTATAGACCTATTTGGCCTCAGTATATCCAATACAGGAAATTAATCTATTAAATTTTGTTTGCCAGTGCTCATATAAAAGAATAAATGCTAAGTTTAGAATACAGGAAAGTGACACAATCCCTGTTAATTGAATATTCCTGTTAACTGAATAATTTTCATTGACAAAATGGCTATTCAATTAATATATGAGGTAATCACATTACACGATCACATTACACGATGATTATCTTTCCAAAACTTTCTCCACATAAGGGGACTCAAGTTGGTCAAACAACAGCGCCCCTCACTTCAAATGGAAGCAAGCAGAGTAAAGTACACCTTCCGTTTTCAAAATTGAAAGACTGTGATTATGGATTGTACAATGAGTCATTATCTCTAATAAAAATAAAACAAGTCAATTGAAGGATTCCACTGTAATCAGCCTCTTGGCACTCTCAAATAAATTTCAACAAAACACATTTGGCCTAAAAAAGTTTAAAATATGTTTCTCAGAACCTCCTGCATGGCTCTTTTGACTGCCGCATGCACTCTTTTCATAACCAATGCAAACTTGAGAAAATAAAAATATTTTACCCATGTTAATAAAATTGATAAATTTGTCCCTTAAGTGCAAGAAGGCTTTGCAATGCTTTAGCATTGCAAAGCCTTCTTGCACTCAAGGGACGAAATACACCACCACCCATGCTATTCTGTTGATTATGAGGCCTAAAACATAAAAAACAAAGAATATGAACTATTGATGGCAAAGAAATAATTATAAAAATTAAAATAAAAAAACGCCCACATGCAATTTTACAAAAAAGGGACTGAGAAACAGAAGATCTACTTTGTGAGGCCTTAGTGAGAAACAATTTCTGACTACCAGAAAACAAAAATAAGCTAGTACTCTACCAGTTAATGCTGCACAAACATATCTATACATACCTGGTCACCTGTTTAGTAACCCACTGTAGTCCGTAAGCTCTCGGATCACCCAGTCCCTTCAGAACATGTAAATGACATTCTCTGAATCTCAGCATCAGTAAGTCCTGATCTGATGGTAAAGTGGTGTACAAATCCAACAGCCCTTCCACAGCCTAAAAGTGAAATTGTACCATTTTATAAATTAGAAAAAAAGGTTCCCTGAATTTTTTTACAGTTGTTTACCAGTTTTTCTCATAAAATGAATTTTATGATAACTGATGGGATGGCAGGCATTTTCTTGGCATTGCCAGCTTTTCTGACATGATGAATGTTATAAATGATGGGGTGGCAGGCATTTTCTCAGCATTAAACACATCTTCACAGTCTTAGACTTGACGCCACCATCACAGCACTATTGGGCTGTGTTGCTAGTACAATAAAGGATTTATGTCCTTTTGATGAACTTCATACTCAGTTAGCTGCCTGTATTTTGATGCCAAATACATATAGGTTATTACCACTATGTGGGTTTTCCGGAGTGGTATACTGAAGTCAAGATCTCACCTCTGGGTACATATCGACGAGTCTATTAGGTTGAGTCTATATATGACCCAAAGGCGAGGTTGAGACTTCAATACACCATCTTGGAAACCCACATGGTGGTAATAACATATATTTACAGCAGATCAATTTCCCCAGAATTACACTTTCGGAATTCAATCAACCACACATAGATAGAGTTAAGAGAAAATTTTCAAACAACTGATAAATATTTGATGCATAAAGAAAAAAATTTATTGAAGAAAATAGCCTTTACCTTTCACTCGTCCCAGGAATTGTACTTGAAATTTAGTTTGAAATTAACAGACTTTTTTACATAACTAAATTTCCAACACCAACAACTGCACCAAACTAGCAGATCAAGTAAAATATGTTGTTATGCCAATAGCTTTTGACAATTTGAATACTGGAAAAAAATTTCTTGAATTTCTTGCCATTCATGAATTATGTGTCAAGTCAATTGATACTGCAAATATGGGTGGTGGGGGGGGGGGGGGGGGGGTGAGGAGAGGGGGGAGGGAGCCCCCCCCCATATTTGCAATATCAATTGAAGCGGCACATAATACACAGTTTGCAGGATGGCTATCTTTCAAGTCACATTCGCACCACTCAAAACTTTTTTCAATCCATTTTTCAGAAAGGACACTCACCTGGCATTTTGTACATCCTATTCATGTAATGTAAGAATTAGAAACATGAGCACACTGCGATGTGAGAAAATCTGACAGCATCAAATGAATCACGAAACAGGAAGTGAACAAAGTAGTGAATTTTGACTGTTTTGACCGGATTTTCAGATTTTTCAAGGACCAACCTAAATACCGTTCAGGTTGGCAAGATTCCATGACCTAGATGCGCACACAGGAAATAAAATATAATTTTTTCATTTATTTTATCATTACATCATGAATTTCATCATTCATTCATTGATAAAAAAAAGATCGGTAGCAGTAATAGTGTGTTGAATCAGTTGTTCTAATGCCGATTCACTTTTAGAATTTAAGTATTTCAAGTGCTAAGCTGTTCAGAATTTGGGAATGGTGACACAGTCTCAAGTAAACATCAAGGGTGGAGTTCATCCATTGTTTGGAACTTGGGGTGAGTGATACTTGTTGCAGCAAAAAATATTTTTCATATCATTTGGCCAAGTAATATCAAAATCTTATATAAGGAGGATGTGAAATTTACCACAATTACATCACAAAAATACTTCACATTAGGGCTGTCACGATTAATCGATTGTCGATCAGTCATGCAGAAATCAATTAGTATTTTTCATTGTTGAAGAATCTGTAAATTTTACCCCATTTTACATGTTTAATAATTAAAAAAAAGTTGATGAAAAAACTATTGTTTCTAAAGGTAAAAGGGAAAGAACGTTGATGTTAAACCTCAAGAAGCCGTTAGAAGCATTTGTCTTTTAGGTACATCCAAAGCTTTGATGTTGTAAAGTTTTTTGAACTGTTAGTGTAATAATCAAGACTGGTTGGCAGTTGCAAACTTGCAAAGTTCACAACTGACGACTGGTCTTGATTATTACACAGATGGTTCAAAAGTTCAGAACATCAAAGCTTTGAATGAACCTAAAAGAGGATCGTCTTCACTGTTTACTTGAGATAGGTCAACGGAGTTGAACTTCATTTTTAACGACTTCAAATAGGGTGTGGGGGGGGGGGGGGCATCTATGTATACTTACTCGATTATAATCGATTATTTGCAACGATTAATTTTCTAAATTCAAATATCGTGACAGCTCTACTTCACATACATAAAAACTACCTTTTGTATTAATGCAACTGCTGTGACCATTTCTCTTGAATTTCTTGCCAACAAAACTGCTTCAAGTAAACTATGTAACTGCACCACAAGAGGGTTGTTGGTTGGCAAACCCATCATCTGTTGTATATTCTCTTGAATATCTCGGGCAATCTTGTCATATATTTGAGAAATTTCATCTGTTGTAAATGGCTGTAAATAATTATATTATATTTTTGTAGAGCTGTTTTTAACATAAAATGTTTTACTGATACAGTATTGGTCAAAAACATTCAAACAAATACAAGTTGAATTCAGATGAAAGTTTATTCTTTGGATTTCTTCAGTAGCAAAAAATGTCAACTCTATTGATTCAGGAGTCGTATTGATAGGATATTGGGCATAATTTTTCATAACATGTTCAGTTGGGAGTTCTTGGAATCCACACTTCTTTTTCATGATTCAAACATAAACAAATAGACAAAAGCAGTGGACAACCAGGGCTTAAAATCCATGCGAGAATCAGAATTGATTTGCGCAAATGATTCTCTCAAGAACAGTAAGAAGAATCAATTCTTGCAAAATGTTCATTTGATTTCTTGTTACAGTTCCTGAAAGTATCCTGAAAGGCCTGGAGAATTCTACATATTTTTAGCTCCCTCATAATAAGGTAACACTTGGACTTACACTTACCCACTAGAACCGTGGACCTTTCGGTTTGAAGTCCAATCCCATAACCCAGTGTTTCCGCTAGATCAAAAACGATGAGGCCATTTCGGGGATGAAAATGCACGAGCATCTCCATTATCATGGCTTGCAAAAGAGAGTACTATTATGGAATGAGAACTCAGTTCTCTCATACGAGGGGCAATTTTAAACTGTGTATCAACAGAAAGCCTAATCATTCTTGAGAGCTCTTATCATTTTTCTCCTCTCACGGAATAGAATCATCTCTCTGTGTACTTCCTTGGCTACCATATCCCCCTACTTCCCTGGTAACTGGGCCAGCATAATTTATGTACTGGGAACTCAAAAGAACTTCAAAGAACATCGAGACTTGAGTCATTTTTTGATGAGTAATGGGTCAGCAAGTGCTACATCAATGATCAGAGGAGTTGACTCCCATTCAACAGTCACCTTTTCAGGAACCTGGTGATAGGCTTTTTAATAGAACATCTCGGATGTCATAAAAGTTAAAAAATTTATAGTAATTTATATATTTTTTATACTTACCAATGACCCAGACTTAGCTGGTGCTAACTCTAACAAAACCAGGGCCAAACACAAATTTTACCCCCCAATCCCCAAAATTTGCATCCAAAACAAAAAGAAATCATGTCCTAAAGGACCTCCATACTACGCCTCTACTGCGCATGCGCAGTGACGCAGACGTCCCGAAATTGTCGCCAATTATCATTCTTACTGGCAGTGCCTGGTCAGCGCTATGTACTCAGCGGGGAGGCAAGAGTTCCCAACTCCAGGGAGGGCCATCCCCGTCTGGGTCATTGGTAAGTATAAAAAATATATAAATTACTATAAATTTTTTAACATTTTTATACTGTACCAATGACCCAGACTTAGCTGAATAGTAAACAGGCTGGAGGGCCTAGGACATAGAGGAAAATCCAATAAGCTCAACTATATAGTAAAGAGGTAACCCCTTAAGGAGAAAAGGAGTATTAGGCTTTACATGTATCTTTCTTATTTAATATTAAATTAGAAAGATACACTACCCTTAATAATTGAGCACAATAACATTCATGTTCTCTATTAACATCCAGTATATCCCTTATACTAATTATTTTTAAAGCAAGCCAATAAATAAAGTAGTCCAGAGAATTGAGACTCTTTATAGTCATTTAAAAGTGTCCGAGTATTGTATATTAAAGCCCGTTTGACACTTGACATATACAAATGCTTCACACTGAGCTACACTTTAAAAATAAGACATGAATGAATTTTAACATTAATATTACACTTTAAAACCATCCCGGAAGCGACTCAGAAATACTGACTTGGAGGAGGCATTCCCTTGCTTTTCACTATAAAGCAGGTGACCTAAGGGAACACCCGCCCCCCCCCCCCCCCACCCCCCCCCCCCCCCCCCCCCCTTCCCCTTGCCCTGGGTCAAATAGCCCAGAGCGAAGAGGGCAGCCGGACGGAGTCGCTGCCGGAACAGAAAGCCTGCATAACTATAGTTGCAACTGTTTAGTGGACGACATTCTGAGCAACAGATAACGGACCTAAACAATGCAGATCTCCAGAAATGGACTCAATATTTCTGAGATAAAAATTCGTAAATGTGGATGGCTGAGACCAATAAGCAGCCTTCATTAAATCTGTAATAGCAACACTATTAGCATAAGCCCAGGAAGTAGAAAGAGCTCTTACTTCATGAGCAGAAATCTTAAGCACAGACTGCTGAGAAGATAAATTTTCATAAGCAGTACGGATAGTTAATTGAATCCATCTAGCAATAGAATGGACTGAAATGTCCTTTCTATTAGGCATCAAAGACAGAAAGAAACGTTTCCGTCCCTTTCTGATAAACTGAGATCTCTGTTTATAGATACGTAATGCTCTAACAGGACAGAGTAAAGGCCTATGCCCGTCTGAAGACGGAAGAGCCTTAATAACAATAGGTTCCGGATATTTATTAGGAGCCTGATTCTTAGCTAAAAAACCCACATTAGTAGTGAAGGTGATAGTGTTCCCAACACTACGATAGTGAGAATCATCCACCGACAGTGCATGAAGCTCACTGACTCTTCTAGCAGAAGAGAAAGCTAAGAGAAAAGCTGTCTTATAAGATAAGAATTTGAAATCTACTGTCCCAAGAGGTTCAAATGGCTATTCCTTCAATTTAAGAAGAACCCAAGCTAAATTCCACTTAGGAATTAATCTAAGAGTTCTGGGTCTATTTATCGAAAAGTTTCTAACCAACTTAGATAAAGAGACATTAGATCCAATTTGTAAACTATCATGATGTGCATAGGTATCAGATAACATAAATCTATAATCCTTTATAGTAACAGGCTGCAGTTTGACTTCGTCAAACAAGTATACTAGAAAGTTTGCAATGTCTGGTATAGAGGGATCGAATATATCTACAGAATGATCCCTACACCAACGACGAAAAACCTTCCACTTAGCCGCATAGTTTAGCGAAGAGGAGGTCCTCCTACAGTTAGAAATCGCGTCCACTGCTCGTCCTGTAAAGTGTTTGCCATGCAAGAAGGACCGCACAACGGAAAAACGTGAAGGTTGAGACCTTGCGGGTTGTGATGAAATTGGCGCGATTTCCCCTGCGAAAGAAGATCCTCCCGTGGAGGAAGCTTTCGCGGTAGGTCCCACAACAGACACCTGAGTAGATTTATCCACGGTCTCTGTGGCGACAGAGATGCTACCAACAGAATCTTGCATTGAGATTGTTTTATCTTTAGCAATACTTGTTGAATTAACGGCGCTGGAGGATACGCATATCCTATCATTCCGTCCCAAGGGATCGACAGAGCGTCTACTGCAAATGCTCTTGGATCCGGACACGGAGACACATACGTCTGCAACTGATTGTTGAGATGTGTCGCAAATAAGTCTATCATTGGCCGTTCCCATTGGTAGCAAATCTGATTGAATACTTGTTTGTTGAGAGTCCACTCCGACGGCAACAAGCGACCCTTTCGTGAAAGGGAGTCTGCTAGCACATTCAGACGACCCGGTATGTGACGGACCGAAAGAAGAACGTGATGTTCTAGCGCAAACAGAAGGATTCTTTCCGTTAGATTGAACAACGGAACTGAATGAGTGCCTCCCTGATTCCGTATATACGCCACTACTGTCGTATTGTCGGATAGGATTTGGACATGAGCATTGTGAATAATGTCCATCCAGTGACGTAACGCAAGCCAAATTGACATCATTTCCTTGATGTTTATGTGCTTGCACAGGAATTGCGGATCCCAAAGACCCTGGCATCTCGAATCCGTTGGGATTAATGATGCACCCCAACCTGTTTGACTGGCATCCGTCATAATGGTAAAACTCGGATCCGGCAACTGCAGCGGAACTCCCTGAGTTAACCACTGAATGTTTGCCCAAGTCTGAATCTCTTGTTTCACTTGATCTGACAAGAGAACGTCTACATCGAGCGAATGAATTTTCACACTCCAATTCTGAGTCAAGAAAATTTGAAGAGGACGTGTGCGTAACCGCCCCATCGGAATGAGATCCGCAGCGGCTCCGCACAGACCTATCAGTCTCATAAATTCTCTCGCCGTGACTTTGTCTGCGTGCAGACAATAGCGAGCGTAACAACTGACTAATTTCGCTCTGGTTAACGGCAGACGAACGAGATTGTTGTGCGTCTCGAAGCTCATTCCCAGATGAGTGAATGACTTGGACGGCACCAGATCCGACTTCTCGTCGTTTACTATAAAACCGAGACGTCGGAGCAATAGAAGAAGATTCTGAACATCGTTCTGAAGCGTTAACTAGTTGCCGTACCTCTGAAGAATGTCGTCCAGGTAGGCCGACGTTACAGCAGACGAATGAGCTCGGAAATAGATCATTACCGAGTTCATTACCCGAGTGAAAGCCCAGGGTGCTAGATTCAATCCGAAGCACATCGCCCGGAATTGATACACCACTCCTAGGACTGCGAAGCGTAGGTACTTTCGGAATGTCGGATGTATCATGACGTGAAAGTACGCATCTTTGAGATCTATGCTCGTTGCATAATCGTTCACCCGAATACTCGCTCTGACCGATTGAATCGTCTCCATATAAAACTTCGGAGCGACGATCAGCTTGTTTATCCAGCTCAAATCTATGACTGGACGGAACGAGCCGTCCGGTTTCGGAACCAGAAACAGATGGCTGTAGAATCCCGGAGATTCCTGGTTTTCTACGACCTCTACCGCGTTCTTCATTAAAAGAGACTGCACCTCTGATAACAGAGCGTCTCTTTTCTGCGGATTTGACGGAAGATGAGTCCACTTTGGACTTCGAGTTAATGGAGGCTTTCGTTTGAAGGATATCTTTAGACCTTCCAAAGTCACTCCTCTCACCCAAGGGTCGTCCGTAATCGACGCCCATTCTTGTGAAAAGCTCGACAACCTTCCGCCAACCGGTACGCGATAGAGGTTTAAGCCATCACCTCCTGGACCTGCGAGGCCTGCGGTAGGAGAAACCACGTCCTCCACGGCGCGCACCTCGCCCCGTCGACCTCGGGGCGTCCGACCGATTGTCCCGGCCTGAAGGACGTCCCGAACGAGAGTCGCTACTCTGACGGTCTCTCGAATAAGACCAAGAGGACGCACCGGAACCTCTATAGGAACCTCTCTTGGGCGCATTAGACCCAGAAGTGCCTGTCTTATTCGTGTCTGCTGTATCCGACTTCTTAGGAGCAGATTTGAACAACAGAGAATCCTTAGCTTTCTTTGTAATTTTATCATAAATAGCAAAAAGCTTGCCGTCAAAGAGAAGTTCTCCTGAGACCGAAGCGACTCTAAGAGAGTTCTTCACCTTAGTATCCACTAGTGTGGATGTAGCTAGGGCTGCATCACGTCTAACCAACTCCAGATTTGCCACTGAAAGGGCGGAGTTACACGTGGAATAAGCTACTGCCCTTGAAAGAAGTCTTAAGGAGGATTGTATATCCTGAAACTCTTTCCCTTGAAGGCGCAGTGATAACGCCTTAGTAAGGTGATCTGCGTAAGATAAGGCATCTAAATTGGCTATGTTAGACGCAATAGTTGTTTCCAACACCGCGGTTGGAATAGAAGCTGACGACGGTAATGATAGCTCTAAGTCTTCCGCCTCATCGTCCATACGCAGAGGAACTCTCGGTATACCCTGTCCTGCCGTATCGAATTTATTCCTTGCATTAATGAAAGGCAGGTTGAGAGTATTAGCAGACAAGAAACCTGCTTTCCCCCGTCTTGGAAGCAAGTTTAAATATAGCGTCGTTCAATAATTCAAATGTTCTTGCAACATTATTGGACTGCGACGGAAACTCGGGAGCGATGTCCCTGAACCGCTCAAAAAATTCAGAGTCCAATGACGCTATAATCCTCTTGTCCGGAACCGCAGCAGTCTGGCCCGACGGAACAACTTGAGGGAGAAAGTGCCGGATGAAGTCCACGGCAGCTTTATGTTGTTCCGAAAGGGATAGCTCCAAGTCATCCGTATCCCTTTCACCATCCGGTCGGACCTCATGATGTTCCCGGTCGTCCGCCCCCGATGCTTCGGCGGAGCGTACCGACCCAGCGCCGTCGGATAATTCTCGATCCGACACCGTTTCTGTCGGCTGCTGGGATGCTGCGATAAGCTGTGCTATCTGCACAAGAATGTCCGGCGTCGAGACCTGCGGAGGCGCAGTCTTTCGCTGCTTCGCCGAGGGCAGCTCCACATCAGATGGCTCCCGCATACTTTTCCTATGCGAACGTCCGGAGTCCATCGGCCTCGAATCCCTGGCTGCCGGATGGTGTGACCTGGTCGCCGAAGAATCCTTGATCGGCGAAGCTGGCAATATATCGGCGGTCACGCAGCCAAGGTGCGGTCGTGTGCGCTGACGAGAAGAGGAAGCCTTAACAGTCTCCGCGGACTGCTTATACAACGGAGCGTCCCGAGCGACGGACGTATGCTCCGCTAAAGACACATTCTGTACCACAACATCTGGTCCCAGACGTTGTTGTACGAGAGAGGGGCCTCTCTCGCTCGCGGCCCGGCTGGACCTGGACGAGCTAGGAACCGGACTCAAAGGCTTCCTCCGTTCTCGCTTACTATCCGCCGTCACTGGGTGTGCATCTATTATGTTTATAGTGTTCGCATCACCCAAAATTTCCTCCTGGACCGCATCGGACGAACCCGGCTGCCGAACCATTCAGTGAATGGACGCTACACCGGGCGAGCTAGCGGACGACATTTGTCTAATCTCCATGAGCACTTTTGCCGCTAGCTCTGAATTCATTTGTGACGACGGACGCACACTTGTAGAAGATAACATGGAAACATCACCCTGCTCTTGTTCCTCTGAAATAGAAACTGAGAGAGTAGAGTGACCTTGCGGAGAAAGAGCCGGCATAGCCCTTTCTCCAGAAACAACATATCGTGACACACGTTTCCAATGTTTCTCATCCCAATATTCACATATAGGACAGGGATTAATGCGAGAACACTGACTACAATTAATACAATGATCATGAAAGTCAGAGAAAGATTTCTTCCTATTACAATTTGAACAAAGTCCCTTCATTGTGAAAGAACAACAACAAGTCCTAGTTACTCGCAAAAACCCCTGACACAAAGATACATAATAACATGATCCATTAATAAATGAAAAAACAATTACATATCAAAATAATTTTGAAAAAATATTTTTTCAGCGAAGCCCAGGTTGCTGAAAAGTAACGTTGAGCCCCGATGGATCCGATGGCAAAGTGTGGTCAAAAATTTTAAATTTATATTAAATAATTAATGAGACACTTACGGATAATATAAATGTATCTTATAATGAAATAAACTACAGCAAAGGCAAACAGCCCCCCTCAAAAAAGGCTGTTGCCAATGAAAACAAACAGTGTAAAACACCAGAAAACATGACTCCAGGCACTGAAAAAACTGGCCCGGAATCAGTCATCAAATTACACTCTATCTGATGCAAAACAGAGACTCCCAGGGGAGAATCTGCAGAACATCAGATGGAAGATGCAGAACACAAACGTTATACACCCATGGGTGAAAACGTAACTATGGGGAAAACAACAGAAAACATTCTGTAACCAAGCAACTCTCCCAGGAAATTTTAGAAATGAACTTTCTCAAAAATATGCCAAAAGCATGGGAGAATTGCAAGGGGGGACTTTAGAAGGCTAGGGGAGAGGAAACACTGAATAGGCAGTGCAACATTTAGCAAGAATGACAACAAGAGGCCCATGCCTCAAAAATAGGCAACTTAACATAATTTCATCAAAAAATTTTAAGTACAGCCCTGATTATTTTTTGTCACTTCTTTTTCCTCTCCTCCTTCTATCCTCCTTAGAATCACATTTTCTCCAAAAATTACGTGTCTGGCATCCTTTAAACTGAGATTTACAAGCACAAAGATCAGTGAGATGTTGACTGATGAAGGGCCAAACAGAGAAATGATAATTGGCGCCAATTTCGGAACGTCTGCGTCACTGCGCATGCGCAGTAGAGGCGTAGTATGGAGGTCCTTTAGGACATGATTTCTTTTTGTTTTGGATGCAAATTTTGGGGATTGGGGGGCAAAATTTGTGTTTGGCCCTAGTTTTGTTAGAGTTAGCACCAGCTAAGTCTGGGTCATTGGTACAGTATAAAAATTTGTGTTTTTCTCAATAATAACTCAGCTTTATGGTCTTACTTTTCCATTAAACTCTGTTCATTCCTTGACACTAAAGATCTTAACGGTAATGAAATGAGGATCACATAAGATTTTTGTTGGCAGTGGGGTATTACAGACATATAAATCATGATAACATTAATGACTTCTACAATCTTTAGGAATCTGCCTGTTGGAACAGAGTACAACACTGCCCATTTGAGTCATATTTTTCATTCTTTTGGAGATCAAGTCTTTTGAAAGTGCATTCATTATTTGTGGTCTGTCTTTTAACTACCACAATTATTTTGCAGTCCCCTGTATTTGACAGTGCAGGGATTTTTCTGGTGTTGACAGGGGCCAGTTATGGGTTACATTCCCAATGGGGTTTGAGCATGCATTTTCCCAATTATCTCTAACATTTAAACTCCCAGTGGGTATCCAGTATCACCTTGGAGATTAACCCCTTATCCAACACCAGTATTTCTGCTAGATCAAAAACGAAGAGGCCGTTTTGGAGATGAAAATGCATGAGAACTCCATTACCAAGGCTTGCAAAAGAGAGTATTATTAGTATTATGGAGATGTGCCCAGGATAACTCTGCTCTCTCACACGAGGGGCATTTTTAAACTGTTTCAACAAATGGTCTCATCATTGTAGAGAGCTTGTATCAGTTAACTTCTCTCACAGAATAAAATCATCTCTCAGTATACTTCCTTGGCTGCCAGTACTATATCAGCAAATCTTGAGCTTTCTCTTGCAGAACTACTAGGTATTGATACGTCTTCCTGCAGGCAATGTTTTGCAGCAGCAAAACATTGCCATCGGGAAGACGTATTAATACTTTTGTAATTTCTCTGTGCGACCCCAGAAAACAATAGCCACTACTAAATTAGAAACAAATCTTGTTATAAGAGGTAAATGCGCAATAGGAAAAAAGTTGATTTAGGCAATGAGGCCGCCATGCAGACATTCTCCCACCCTTGCGGAAACCCTGCATAACCAGTGAGCCACTGCATTCCCTAAAAGGAGTATAAATATAACTGAACACAAATGTATTTCATATTTCTAAATTAACTGGATAACTTCCTCTTGAGTGATTGGGAGAAGGTGTCTTGCCAAAGAATATAAAGCAGCACCAGGATCAAACCTGATGTCCAAGGCGCAAAAGAATGAACCCCTTACCCCAAATCTACCAACCATTGCTGTTAAAGCAGCTAATAGCATTAGTGAACGACAACAGGTAAATTACTTTTCAAACTATTCTAAAAAGAGAGTCTGCAAAATTTCTACACAAAGTGTAAAATACCCGTTGCATGAAAAGTCAACCAGTAAATATATCTTTTATACAGTGGAACCCTGTTAACTGAATAGCCACTTCACCAGTGAAAATTATTCAATTAACAGTATTCAATTAACATGGTTTGGTCATTTTCCAGTATTCTAGAGAAAAACTGAGCATTTATTCTATTGTATCTTGTTTGACACAGCTTGGGGGAACTCTGTCAAACAAGATATAATAGATTAAATACCTTTATTGGATGTACTGAGACCAAATAGGTCTAAACAGTATTTGGTGACTATCCAGGTAGTTTCTGGGCATAATTTAAATTTTTTTATTCAATTAAGAGGAATTTAATTTATAACCCATAAGTATTTAACAGATAAAAGCTATATGGAAGGTATGGTAATTGGTTTTGTGCTTTGAAATTATATTCAATTAACAGGATTATTCAATTAAAAGATATCCAGTTAAGTGGGCTTCACTACAAAAATGTGATATGAAGCTCTGCCTGAGTGATGAGAATAGAGAAAACACATACTGTAGTTGGTTTTGTTACATTTTGCTGATTATTGTGGTCATTCATTGGCAGAAAGCCAGGTATATTTCTTGCAAATTCTTCGTAAACAGCAATCTGATGAGTCGTCACTCCACCAACCTACAACATAAAAGAACTTTTATTTTGCCCTAAATTCTCCCTACAGGCCAAAACTGTCACTTTTATATTGTTTTGAGAAAGTTACCCTCATTGTGAAAGTTGCCCCCTAAGTGTATTCTTCCTTGAGAACTCCCATAAACTATATTTATCTTGGCAATGTTTTTAACATTACCTGTACAGGCAGCAAAGAATGATGTAGAAACACTGTTAAGCTTCAGGCACCTGTGTACATGTATATAATTAGTAATTATCATAAAATTAACCTGGGCTTGAACTCTTTCGCTGCCATACAGCACCACAGCAGTACATGCCACCACCTTGCCCCCATTGGAATTACACAGTAATAATACATATAGTTTGGATATAGGGGAATAACTGTTTTGTTTAGAGGGAAATAAAGCTGAAACTTGCAGGTATAGGTCTGCACTCTGAATTGCATATGATACTCGGTAATAAAAGTCATGTGACCATGGCAACCAAGATAGCCGCCACACCAAAGTAAAGAAATATCGCCATATTCTTGTTTTTTGTGTGATGGAGTCAAACTATTTGTAGACAAAGAATGGATTTTTATACTAAATGTACTGCTATTGTGGTTATAGTAAAAATTATTCAGCAGATTTGAAAAATTGATTTGGTGTGGGGCATATTGAAAACCAAGATGCCTTGTCGTGGTCAGTATGACTGAATCCAGCATGGATCAAATAGATCTTCTTAACCATATATTTGCCAGTCAAAACTAATTGGGTCATTTGCTGACCCTGATGACTCTTCTACCTCGAATCCTGCAGAATTTCCGACAGCACCAATATTTTGAACCAAATATTGGCCTTGAAGGGTTAATAAGTCTGTATCTTGGCCTTGAGAGGGTATTATGTCCATATTCCTGGCTGTATCGTTGAGAGATTCCCAGTCTTCAGTTTCAGAACCATATTCACTGAGTCTTGAAAAATACGCTCTATAACATCACTTGTCTTGAAACGTTTGCAAGTAGAATTCCTCGCAGACATTTTGTCTGAAAGACATGCCAAAACAAACATACATTTTGATACAAGCTGTATTCCTTTCAGTGGGCATTTGTGGCACGAAATTGTACTTAACCTTTGACTTTGAACATAAATAGAACTACACGATATCGTAATCACAAAAAATAAGTGAGTTACTTCCCCTAGAACAGCCGTACTGCTATCAAATTTAAAATTTCGACTTTAGTTGCGATCAGCAGCGACTGGGTAATTCATCTTTAGTCACATTCAGCAGTAAAAGAGTTAAGGAGTCAATCACCAAAGAGTAATAATATAAAGTGAGGCCTTTCCAAAATTGTACTGAACTATACAATGACTTTGGACCAAAGTTGAACCTCAACACTTGATAGGCTCTTTACTTTATGGAGGAAGGCAACACTGCCACAATATGTTCCACAGTAACTCTTGTCTTATTTTTCTCTTTCCAAAGATAGCTCAGGAGTCCTTAAGAGCATAATCTCAATGGATTTGTTCCATAGAGTGGAGGTAATTATCTTGGTTTTGAAAAGAAAACAATCCGAGATCAACATAAATTTTGCCATCTATGGTTATATCATGACTGCAACACAATTCTGTTTAGCAATGATGTATGATTATGAATTTAATGCACCAACTTTGAAGGATTCTCACCCTAGGCTCTTCACATAATAAACTGGTTGCATCCGCCCATAATTTACAAATAAAGCAGTTGAATAAAAATTTCAACAAAACCATATCATGCAACCACTCATTGTAACGATCTCGTCAAGCTCATTCCAATGAGGGGGTCATATGGTATGATTTTGTTGAAATTATTTGAAAAATGTGAAAAGAAATAATAATTAAAATAATAAATTTTGATATCCTATGCGTTGGCTGAAGGGTTAAAAACATAGTTTGTGTTATGTAATGGTTTGAAAAATCAATGACAGTGACTGGTACTGTTAACATGGAAAAGGGTAATTGTTTTTGTTTTTTTCGGTTCACTGTACAACAAATTGTTCCTATATAACAATGCCTGTTGGTTCTATTACCTTGAGTCTTATTTGTTCTGGCATTCTTTCTGCTTGATATGTAAGAACAACAGGATCACAATATCTTCGACCTTCATTTCTTGCATGCTTACGGAATTCAAATTCCTGAAAAAAGCAAAAAAAACCCCTCATAATACATGTCGCATAGGCAGCACAGATTATCAGAATATACCATCTCTTGGACTGGTTACACAAAACTTTGTTTGGATGCAATGTTTTAGGCTTATTAATTTTTCATGGATTGGCAAGGAAGTTATACAACTTACATTAATTCTCTTTGCCCCAGTGGTGTAGGTTTCTGGGAGAACATGCAGAGTACCAATTTCATGGCCTCGCTCTTCCCAAATACTATGAAGGGATCTTTATCCTATACAGAGTGTGTCTCCCTACACATTTTTTTATATCCTCAGGCTTTAGGATGGTACACTGACAGCACTAACTCAACCACCGATATGGCCATTGAATGTTTGGGCACCTTGAGAACTTATCCACTCTGGCTCTTTAACCCTTTACCCAACGAATCGCCCGCATCCAGCAGCTGAAAAAAATATTTTTGGAAAAATTTCAACAAAACCATATCATGTGACCCCTCTTTGGAACGAGCTCACCGAGCCCGTTCCAATGAGGTGTCACATGATATGGTTTTGTTGAAATTGTTTGAAAAATTTTAAAAAATGATATTTAAAATAATAAATTTTGATATCGTCTGCATTGGATAAAGGGTTAAATTCATTGCTTGAGGAAAGAGTCCAATTGTTTCCTCCGCTTTTATAATTTTGTGGAAAGAAGGAGGGAAAGGAAAATGAAAGTGTCAATGACACTGTAGCTTAACTTGTGTGATGTGTTTGATGAAAAGGATAATGTTCAATGTTTATGAAAGGATTATGAAATAAGACAAGAATTGTGATAATTGAGAATAGGTTCATTTCTGTTCCCTGTATGCTATGTTTTTGATAAAAATAATATGAGGTGTACACTGTACTAAAGAGCTGAGGGGTGGGTTAATATGACCTCACAGTTAATTTATGTGGCCCTCACAGTTAACGTATATTAACGAAACTTACCAAGTTACAGTGAAATTATTCCAAAACGAGTCATCTTATCAAGTTACATTGAAATCCCTTCATAAATATGGCCTGTAGACTGTGCTAAAGGTTTTCAGGCTTCGGGCCCCTGTAGACGTCCGTTTCCCAATTGCGTCCAAAGGGGACGTTCTCATCTAGACATTATATGAAGTCAACCTACCAAGTTACAATGAAATCCCTTCATAAATAATGACCTGTAGACTGTGCTAAAGGTTTTTGGGCTTTGGGCTCAGGCAGCCATCATGGTTGAATGATCGCAACCAAAAGAGGAATTCTCATTTGGGCATCATCTGGGGTGATCCAATGAAGTTACTGTGAAATTCCTTCATAAATATGACCTGTAGATTGTGCTCAAGGTTTTTGGGCTTCGGGTCCCTTAAGCCCTCACAGTTGACCAATCATGACCAAAAGGGGATGTCATCATCTAGGCATTATATGGAGTCAAACTAACAGGTTACAATGAAATCCTTCCATAAATATGACCTATAGACTAAAGGTTTTGGGGTTTTGGGCTCTGGCAGCCATCAAGGCTGAATGATCGTGACCAAAAGGGGACGTTCTCATCTAGACATTATTTGGAGTCATCCTACCAAGCTACAATGAAATCCCTTCATAATTATGACCAGTAGACTGTTCTAAAGGTTTTCGGGCTTCGGGCCCCTGTAGCTGTCACAGTTGCCCAATCATGTTCAAAAGGGAACATTCTCATCTAGACATTATATGCATGCAGTCAAACCTACCAAGTTACAATGAAATCCCTTCAAAAATATGACCTGCAGACTGTGCTAAAGGTATTCAGGCTTCGGGCTCGGGCAGCCTTAATGGTTGAATGACCGCAACCAAAAGGGGACATTCTCATCTGGGCATCATCTGGAGTGATCCTACAAAGTTACAATGAAATCCCTTCATAAATATGACCTGTAGACAGTGCTCAAGATTTTCGGGCTTCGGGCACCTGTAGCCATCACAGTTGACCAATCATGACCAAAAGGGGATGTCATCATCTAGGCATTATATGGAGTCAACCTAACAAGTTACAATGAAATCCTTCTATAAATACGACCTATAGACTATGCTAAAGGTCTTTGGGCTCGGGCACCCATCAAGGCTGAATGATCGCAATCAAAATGGGATGTTCTCATCTAGACATTATTTGGAGTCATCCTACCAAGTTACAATGAAATCCCTTCATAAATATGACCTGTAGACTGTGCTAAAGGTTTTCGGGCTTTGGGCTCCTGTAGCCGTCACAGCTGACCAATCACGACCAAAAGGGGATGCCATCATCTAGGCATTATATGGAGTCAAACTAACAGGTTACAATGAAATCCTTCCATAAATATGACCTATAGACTATACTAAAGGTTTTGTGGTTTTGGGCTCGGGCAGCCATCAAGGCTGAATGATAGTGACCAAAAGGGGACGTTCTCATCTAGACATTATATGCAGTCTGGAGAAGATTTTTTAAGAAATTTGCCTGAAATGCACTAAGTTCAAATTCGGGCTTCTATAGTGAGCCCAAATATGAATCCAGGGGGCCGATTTGAACAAACTTGAATCTGACCCCCCCCCCCCCCCCCCCCCCCCCCCCCCCCTCCACTCCCCCTAGTGATGATGTATACCAAATAGGAAAGAATTCTGCCTGGTGGATCTGAAGAAGAAGATTTTTTTGAATTTTGGAAAGAAATTCATGGGTGCTATCAGAGTTATGCCCCTTGTGGTGCCCCCTGTGGATGTGGCAAGTTTATTTGTACAAGTTTGAATTGACATATGATGGGGAACATGCACACCAAATTTGGTTCAATTTGATCCAGTAGTTTGGGAGCAGTAGTCGATAATGTAAAGTTCACGACGGACGGCAAGTGATAAGTTAAGCTCTCTTCGGTGAGCTAAAAACTAGGAATCGATATTCTTTTCTTTTGAGTGAACTGCTTGTTTAACAATACACAGGCTATGTCATGTATAAAAGTAGACTACAATATATTATTGATTACACAAGTTTTCTACTGCAAAATATTGTGGATTTCATGAAGCTGCAACAAGACAGGGGAACCCTGTTAAATGAATAGCCTTTTTATCAATGGAAATTATTCAATTAAAAGGAGTATTCAATTAATATGAATTTGGTCACTTTCCTGTATTCTAGAAGTAAATTGAGCATTTACTCTATTATATATTGATTGACAGAGCTCATGGAGCTCTGTCAAATGAGATATAATAGATTAAATGCCTGTTTTGGATGAACTTTGGCCAAACAGGTCTATAAACAAGCACAATTCAGTGGTTGTAAGTTACATTTCTCAACATATTACAAGATTTTTTATTCAATCAACAGGAGTTTTCTTTATAATCTACATGCAATTAACAGGTCAAATTTGTAATGAAGGTGTGGTAAATCATTTTGTGTTTGGAAGTTATATTCAATTAACAAAGTCATTCAATTAAGAGATATTCAATTAAGTGGGCTCAACTGTACAGGGTTAGCTGTCTTTTTTGCCTCGAGCCTGCTAGAAATAGCATTTATTCTGCAATAAAATCAAAATAATATTAAACATATGCTTTATTTGCTGTCAGTAGAGACAGCAATAAATTTTGGACACCATATTACACCTTTTTATTCAATGTATATCTGGCTAATTAAATTGCGGTTCAGATCTCTTCCAGGTGCAAAAATCATATTTTTTTCTGTTGCAAACTGTAACTTAACCCTTTGAAACTGTGAGCCCGCTTTTCCAGCTGAGGAACAAGATACATTGTAATTTCATTAAGTAGAATGGCTGCTAAGTGAATATGTGGGGAAGACCAATCAATGTTTTCAACGTGCAGCCCCAAGGCTGCACATTGAAAATATGAATTCGTCAACCCCTAAATAATGAATATGAACCCTTCCAATTGCTGCCACTGAACTGACATGGAAGATACCACCATTGTTCAAAGGGTTAACAAAACAAGAAATATTGCTCATTTGCATGCATCTTTTGAGGCAAAGAAAGTACTCTGTCCAAAATTTCCAACCACACTGGGGCCTGTGTATCTAGTGGCTTTGCAGTGGTTTTCTTGACAAATGCTGGCAGCCTCTAGGCTGTCGAGACTTCACTAGAAAACAGCAATGAAAATCTTTTATTGTCTGCAGTAGCACCTATTAACCCTTTACCCAATGTAACGGCCAAAACCGGCCACCGCTATTCATAAAAATCGACAATTAATTTTCAGTATTTTTTTCATTTTTTTGTCTCAAAAACAAAGTTTATGACCCCTCTTTGGAATGAGTTGAGCTCGTTCCAAAGAGGGGTCATAACCTGTTTTTGAGACAAAAAATGAAAAAAAGTTAAAAAATTTATAGTAATTTATATATTTTTTATACTTCCCAATGACCCAGACATAGCTGGTGCTAACTCTTAAAATATAGGGCCAAACACAAATTTTGCCCCCCAATCCCCAAAATTTGCATCTAAAACCAAAGAAAACATGTCCTGAATGGCCCTCCACACTTCACCTCTACTGCGCATGCGCAGTGTCAAGGACGTTCCGAAATTGGCGCCATTAATCATTCTAATAACCAGTGCCTGGTAAGCGCTGTGTACTCAGCAGGGAGGTAAGAGTTCCCAACTCCTGGGAGGGCCATCCCCGTCTGGGTCATTGGTAAGTATAAAAAATATATAAATTACTATAAATTTTTTAACATTTTTATACTGTACCAATGACCCAGACATAGCTGAATAGTAAAAAGGCTGGAGGGCCAAGGACATAGAGCAAGATGGAATACGTTCAATAATATAAAATAGAGTCATCCCCTCTAGGGAAAAAGAAGTAATAGGCCTTACATGTATCTTTCTTATTTATGATAAATTAGAAAGATACAACACCTTCCAAAATTGAGCATCATACATCCATGTACTCTATTAATATCTAGTATAATCCTTATACTAATAATTTTTAAAGTAAGCCAATAAATAAAGTAAGTCTAGAGAATAGAGACTCTTTATACTCCTTAAAAGTGTCTGAGGATTGCATAATCATGTCCGTTGACACGTGCTATATTCAAAAGCTATACTTTAAAAACTAAGACTTGAATGAATTTTTAAAACATAAACTTCTCACTAAACAACCATCCCAATAACAGCTCAGAATTACTAACTCCGGAGGAGGTATCCCCTTGTTTTCATAGTAAAACAGGTGACCCAAGGGAACACCCTCCCCCCCCCTTTTTTCTTGCCCTGGGTCAAATAGCCCAGAGCGAAGAGGGCAGCAGAACGGAGTCACTGCCGAAACAGACAGCCTACCTAGCTATAGTAGCAACTGTTAAGTGAATGACATTCTGAGCAGTAGATAATAGACCTAACAATAGAGGCCTCCAGAAATGGACTCAATATTTCTGAGATAAAAATTCATGAATGTGGATGGCTGAGCGCAATGAGCAGCCTTCAAAAATCTATAATAGCGACACTATTAATGTAAGCCCAAGATGTAGAAGAACTCTTACTTCATGAGCCGAAATCTCAACCACAACTGCTGAGTCAAAGATATACCATAAGCAGTATCGATAGTTAATTGAATCCATTAGTAATAGAATGGAGCGTAACGTCCTTCTAATAGGCATCAAAGACAGAAGAAGTTTACGCCCGTAGTAGTAAACAGATATCTGTTTATAAATACATACACTCTAACCGGACAGAGTAAAGGCCTATGCCCGTACGAAGACGGAAGGACCTTAATAACAATAGGTTCCGGATATTAGGAGCCTAACTCTTATGCAAAAAACCAACCTAAATAGTAAAGTAATGATTCCGAAACTACGAAAGAGAAGATCATCCACCGATAGTGCATGAAACTCACTGACTCTTCAGTAAAAGAGAAGCCAACAGAATTACTGTCTAAAAGGTCAGAATTTGAAAACTACTGTTTCCAGAGGCTCAAATGATTACTTAGCTAAATAAGAACCGAAGTTAATTTCCATATAGGAATTTAATCTAATGATTCTAAGTCTATTTATCAAAAAGTTACTAACTGACTTAGATAAAGAGACATAAGACTCAATTGTAAACTATCATAGAGTGCATAGGTATGAGGTAACATAAACCTATAACCTTAATAATAACAGGCTGCAGTAGATCTTGTCAAACAAGTATACTAAAAAGTTGCAATGAGTAGTATGAAGGGATCAACAATATGAACATAGTGATCCCTACACCAACGACGGAAGAGCCTCCACTTTAGCCGCATAGAATAGCGAAGAAGAGGACCTCCTATAGTAAGAAATCGCGTCCAAAGCTTGTCCAGTACAATGCTTACAATGCAATACGGACCACACAACGGAATACGTGAAGGTTGCGACCTTGCGGGTTGTGATAAAGATGACACGATTTTACCCAGCGAAAAAAAATCCTCTCATTAAGGAAGATTTCGCGTTAAGTCCCACAGTAGACATCAGAGTAAATTTACCCACGGTCTCTGTGAAGACAGAGATGCTATCAACAGAAATGTATTGTGGTTGTTTATCTTAGCAATACCTGCTGAAACAACAGCTGGAGGATACGCATATCCTATCATTCCGTCCTATTAGATCAATAGAGCGTGAACAACATTAGCTCAGAGATCCGGACAAGCAAACACATACGTCTGCAATTGATTAGCAAGCAGTGTCGTAAACAAATTATCATTGGGCGCTCCCATTGATAGCAAATCTGATTGAATACTTGTTTGTTGAGAGTCCATTCTGACGGCAACAAGCGACTCATAAGAGAATGGGAGTCCGGTAAAGCAATCAGACGACCCGGAATATGACGGACCGAAACAGAACTTGGTGTACTATAACAAACAGAAGGATTCTTTCCATTAAATTGAATAACGGAAACGAATGAGTGCCTCCCTGGTTCCGGAGATACGCCACTACTGTCGAATTAACGGACAGGATTTGGACATGCGTTTCTGAATAATGTTCATCCAATGACATAAAGCAAGACTAAAAAACATTATTCCGCGGAAGATAAGTGCTTGCTTAGAGACTGCGGAACCCAAAGACCCTGGCACTTCGAATCCGTTGGGATCAATATTATATCCCAACCTGTTTGACTGGCCACCGTCATAATACTCGGATCCGGCAACTGCAGTGGCACTCTCTGAGTCAACCACCGAATGTTTGCCCCAGTCTGAATCTCTTGGAACACTAGATAGACAAGAGAACGTGTAAATCGAGCAATTCATGGATTGCTGAAAAGTTGCCGTCGAAGAGAAGCTTCTCCGAGAACGAAGCGACTCTGAGAGAGTTCTTCACCTTACTATCCACGCGCGTGGATGTAGCTAGGGCTGCGTCACGTCTACCAACTCCAATCAGCCACTGAAGGGCGGAGTTATACGTGAACAAACTACTGCCCTCAAAAGAAATCACATTGAGGATAATATCCCGTAATTCTTTTCTTGAAGACGTAATGATAACACCTCAGTAAGGTGGATTACGTATGATAAAGCATCTAAGTTAAGTCTACTAGACATCATTGTCGTTTCCAACATTGTGGTTGGAAAAGACATAGACGGCGAAAAAGAATATTTCCAGTCTTTAACCACGCCGTCTAGACGCATATGAACTCTCGGTATGCCCTGCTCTGCCAAAATAAATTATTCGTATAAATGATAAAAAGGCAGAAATGAGCATTGCGGACAAGAAACTAAACTATCATGCTTGGTAGCAGGCTTATATGCATATATAGCGTCGATAAATAATACACATGTTCTAATGACAATATTGGACTGTGTCGGTAAGTCAGGGACAATGTCCCTGAACCAATCCAAAATTCCGTGTCCAATGATGCTATAAGTCTCTTATCCAACATCGCAGCAATGTAGTCCGAAATAACAATCACTGGAAGATAATGCCAGAAGATATGAATGGCAGCTTCCGATGCTACGAAAGGGAAAACTCGAAATCTTTCGAATCCCTTTCGCCATCCTGTCGGACCCTATAAAGCGTTCGGTCGTCCGTACCTGATGCAACCGCAGACCGCACCGACCCAGCGCCGTCAGATAATTCCTGATTCGACTAAGAAGCTGTCGATTGCTGGGATGCTGCGAAAAACTGTGCTAACTCGGATATCACGTCGTCACTGAGGCCTGTGGAGAAGCGGTCCTACAATGCATTGCCGCTAGAAGCTCCGTGATCGTTACCCCGTGCATACTACTAATATGCGAGCGAACGGAGTGTATAGGCCTCGTGTCCCTTGGCTACCGGATGGCGTGACCTATTCGCCGTGGAATCACTGAATGACGAAACTGATCGGAAACTCGAGGTCACGTAGCCAAAGTGCGGTCGTGTGCCCTGCTGTGAGGATGAGGAAGCATTATCGACAGTCTCTCGGACTGTCAATATAACGGAGCGTCCCAACCGACAGACATATGCTCCGAATGTAAAATATCTGAACCACAACATGCGGTCCCCTATGTTGTTGGACGAGAGAGGGACCTCTCTCGCTCACAGCCCGGACGGAACTGGACAAGCCAGGAACCGGACTAACAGGCTTCTTCCGATCTGTCCTCAATCCGCCGTCACTGGGTGAGTACTAAACTAATTATAGTGCTCGCATCACCCAAATCTCTTTCCTAGACCGCAACGGACGAATGCGGCAGCCGAACCATTCGATGAATGTACGCTACACCGGGTGAACTAGCGAATGTCACTCCGTCGATCCTACAAGGGACCTCTTAGGCGATAGACATATTCCATGAGCACTTATTGCCGCTAGCTCTTCATTAACTATGACGACAGAGGCACACTTTTGAAAGACATCTCCGTAACTTTGCGAACAAGAAACCAGAAATGCTTGGTAATAGCAAGCATATAATAATAATATATATAGCGTCGTTCAATAATTCGAAAGTTTGTGTGACATTATTGGACTATGTCGGAACTGAGGGACGATGTCCCTGAACCGAACCAAAAATTTCTAAGTCCACCGACGCTATCAGTTTCTTATCCGGCATCGCAGCATTCTGGTCTGACGAAAGAAGCTGTAGAAGATCAAGTCAGATGACATACACAACAGCATATGTTGTTCCGAAAGGGAAAGCTCGAAATCCTCCGAATCCCTTTCGGTATCCCGTCGGACCGGATGAAATTTTTGGACGTCCGTACCCGCTTCCACGGAGCGTCCAGACCCAGCATCGTCGGGTAAAAAATATGCGACAGATTCAGTTGATGCTGGGATGCTGCGATAAGCTGTGCTATTTAGGAAAGCACGTCCGTTCCCGAGGCCTGTGCAGTAGCGGTCTTATGATGCATTGCCGTCGGAAGCTCCGTGTACGTTGACTCCCGCACACTTTCCTATGTGAACGTCCGGAGTCTGCAGGCCTCGTGTCCCTGGCTACCGGATGGTGTGACCTGGTCGCCGATGATTCTCTGACTGGCGAAGCTGACTGGATATCCGAGGTCACGTAGCCAAGAGCGGTCGTGTGCGCTACCATGAGAATGAGGAAGCCTTATTGACAGTCTACTCTGGACTGCCTATATGTCGGAGCGTCCCGAGCGACGGACGTATGCTCCGAATGCGAAACATTTTGTACCACAACATCTGGGGCCAGATGTTGTTGTACGAGAGAGGGGCCTCTCTCGCTCGCCGTCCGGATGGACCAGAACGAGCTATGAACCGGACTAAAAGGCTTCCTCCGTTCTCCCTCTAATCCGCCGTCACTGGGTGTGCATTTGGTTGATTTATAGTGCTCGCATCACCCCAAAACTCCTTCTAGACCGCAATGGACGAACCCGGCTGCCGAACCATTCGATGAATGGACGCTACACCGGGCGAGCTAGCAGACGTCAAAGGCCGTCGAACCTACTAGGGTCCTCTTAGGCAATTGGCGTATTTACATGAGCACTTTTCCGCTAGCCCTTCATTAATTGTGACAACGGAGGCACACTGTTGGAAGACATCACAGATACATCACCCTAATCTTGATCGTCTGAAATAGAAATTGATAAAGTAGAGTGACCCTGCGGGGAAAGGACCGGAGTGTCCAATTCCCCACTAACATACCGTGACATACGCTTCCCATGTTGTCATCGAAATCATACGATACAGAACAGGAGTTAATGCGAGTACACTGACCACATATAGAATGATTAGAAAAGTCAGAGGAAGACTTCCTCTTATTACAATTGATCAAAATCCTTTCAATGTGAAAAGAAAACAAAGTCCTGGTACTCGCACCAACCCCTGGTAATCAAAATACCTAATAATAATATGATCCATTAATATAGAAAAAATAATTGAAATCAAAATATTTTGAAAAAATATTTTTTCAGAACAGCCCAAGTTTCTGAAAAGTAACGTTGAGCCCCAATGGATCCCAAGCCTAAGTGTGGACAAAAATTTTTAAAATATTTTAAACAATTTATTCAACACTTACGAACAATAATAATGTATCTAGTTATGATTAAAATAACATCAGGATATTATTTTCAAGAAATCCCCCCCTCACACAGAGGGCTGTTGTAAATGTAAACAATGAGTGTAAAAACACTAAAATAAGACTCCAGGCACCCAGGCCCGGAATCAGTTACCAAAAATACACTATCTGATGCAAAACAGAGACTTCCAGGGAAGAAACTGCAGAACATCAGATGGTAGATGCAGAACACAACGCCTAACCACCCGTAGGTGAAGACGTAAACATGGGGAAAGAACAGAATTCATTCTGTTATTCAGCTAAAACTCCCAAGAAATTTTAGTAATAATACTTACAGAAACTATGCCAAAAGCATGGGAGAATAGCAAGAGGGGACTTAAAGGAAAGGGAGAGAGGAAAACACTGAAAAATCAGTGTAACTAAATAACCAGAATGACAACAAAATGGCTGCTGCCTCGAAAATAGGTAACTTAACATAATTTCATTAAAAAATTTTAAGTTACAGCCCTGATAACATTCTGTCACACATTTTTCCTCTCCTCCTTCTCTATCCTCCTTAGAATCACCATTTCACTAATATTTATGTGTCTGGCATCATTTAAACTGAGATTTACAAGCACAAAGATCAGTCAGATGTTAACTGATGAAGGGCCAAACTTAGAATGATTAATGGCGCCAATTTCGGAACGTCCTTGACACTGTGCATGCGCAGTAGAGGTGAAGTGTGGAGGGCCATTCAGGACATGTTTTCTTTGGTTTTAGATGCAAATTTTGGGGATTGGGGGGCAAAATTTGTGTTTGGCCCTATATTTTAAGAGTTAGCACCAGCTATGTCTGGGTCATTGGTACAGTATAAAAATTTAGTTATTCAAGAATTTTGTTTGCAAGTGTCGTCTGCTTTTCATGTTAGGTAAAGGGTTAATCACATGTTTTGGAGCCATAAATATTACCTAGGTCAGAAATAGGCCCATACAGGTTAAAACTACTTAGGTTACACATGAATAATGGTGGGGAAGAAAATTTGAATCAAGGTAAAAGGGGGTTGAAATAATTCTTAGGAATAATACAAAAGGTTTTACTTACAGTTGCTAATCTTTTGTTCATTTCTGGAATGGCTCGTTCTACGGCAGATTTCTGGATATATGCACATGCTAGCTCTATATTTTCTTGAGCTATTGTCTGTGAAACCTGCTCAATCATATCTTTCTGAGTCTGTGTTGTTCCCTGGAATAAGGACAGAAAGTATTTAGTCAAGAGGATGACAGAACAATTTCAAAATACATTCAACAAATCTGAATTAACAAAAAGAAAAAAACTGTAGGGATCTGTGAATCACAATTTTTTTTTAATCGAATCTCAAATTGAATCTTGTCCAATATCGAATCGAATCTCAAATCGAATCTTACTAGACAAGTTATTTTGTATTGCACCAAACGGAAGTTATGGAACACTGTTATGACCCTTACAAGACTGACTGAACACTTTAAACACCAATAAATATATATTCTCAGTAGCACTATCGCTGAAACAGGTAGGCCTATTATCAAGTTTTAGTTTTTGAAAGCTGAGCTTGTTACTATTCACAAAAATCTGTGACAGTGACCACTGCTTCTGGACATGAGCCACAAAGACTCACAAAATTTCACCTCCTTAGCATCAATCAATATTGTACCTTCGATTCGGCACATGGAAAACTAATATATCCTGAGATGAGACAGAGGGGGAGGGAGGTACGTTTGGGGATGTATATATATATATCTGTTTGTGTGGGTACAAAATGCCTTAGTGCGAAGCGACTCTGTATGAAATGGTAAAGGAACGAAATGACCCAGGGACGAACTGGTAAAGGAATGAAAAGACCAGACACCCTATTAGTCGGTCACGCCCAGCGACCATCTTTGTAACGCATCACTTTGTTAATGCCATTGATTATGGTCAATGTCACTGCCTCACTTTTGATTTTGAGTCTATTCTCATGGATGTGATTGATTAGATTGCAGTATTAATGAGTTACTACCACCACAAAAATGCACAATTAGTCGTATCAAACTGGATATTCTGAAATCTTTCCTAATGAAAGATCATTATTCATTGATAAGAAAGTCCAAGAAATGAATGAAATATAACAAATTGCACCAAGCACGAGACATTTAAAAAAATCGAAAGTTGAGACTGAACCAAGATCGATCTCGAAGCTGATATATGACACCGAGCACTTAACTTATCACCATCAACTGAAACCAATTTCTGTTTCACAGATACTCTTTAATTCTTTAATTAAGCATATTCCAAAGCAACAAAACTGCACAATCCATCCTGATAGTACTACTGATACCGAGTCCTGTTGAAAAAACTCTGGTCTGTAGTTTTGAGGACAATCGTCCTCAGCCTGTACGGCTTACCCATTTAAAAAATAATGAGAGCAGTAAACTCACTAAAAATCCTAATAACAAAATGGAATAAAAAATCAGCCTTCACACAATAAATAGTAGTTGTTCCTGGGCATGTCTTGGCTACCTGGCTAACTTTGGGAGGAGTATTTTTTTCCCCAAAGCAGATTTTATGGACAAGTGGAGATCAAATAGGGTGAGAAAAGTGTAGTAACATGATTTACCTCTTGGGCTTCAAATTGATTAATATTAGTATTTTCCTATGAAATTCTGAGCTATCATACTTACAGTACTGGGTGGGAAGATTACATTATGTATGCATAGACAGAACCCGCAATACATGGATGTCATTTCAATCCATGCTGGTCTCTCACCATACCAAAGAACATCAAAATCCATCCACCAATGATTGAGTTATAATATAAAATGTTCGTATTAAAAGTTTTCTAAGTGTAAACAAGGGCCATATACATGGATGAAACCTGCAAAATGTGGATAATATCCACTCCCCCATGCTGGTGTCTTACCATACCAAAGGACAACAAAATCTGACAACTAATGCTTGAGCAAAAATGCAAAACATTGGTACAAAAATTTTCTCAAGTGTGACAAGGGTCATAACTCAAGTACGTAGACATGGACGAAACCCACAATATGGGGATATTCTTTCCCCCATGCTGATCTGTCGACACACCAAAGAACATTAAAACCGACAACCAATGTTTGAGTTACAATGCAAAAATGTTTGTTGGAAAAGTTTTCTAAGTGTAACAAGGGCCATAACTCTGGTATGTATGCATGCACAAAACCCACAAAATGTGGTTATCCTTTCCCCCATGCTGATCTGTCACAAAACTAAAGGACATCAAAGTCAGACAACTGATACTTGAGTAATAATGCAAAATACTTGTATGAAAGTATGGATGGACACCTTGACTATATGCCAATCAAAACCTCCTACGAAGATGATAGAAGAGTTCAAAGAGGTTCTGCTTCTGAACAAGCCAGAAAATAAGCAGACAGTCATCTGCAAAATGAGGTCCCCAGAGGGTGAATTTAGTGATGCTACCATGCACAGCAGGGTAGCATCACTAAATTTACCCTCTCTGAACCTCAATTTGAATCAGGGTCTCAAAACTAAACAGAAAGAGGTACCCAGAGGATAGATCGGACCACTGTATGGGATAGCATCAACAAATTCACCCTCTGGGGACCTCATTCTGAAAATGTCAGACTGCTTATGTACAGGCCTGCTTCTGAACCTACTTTGATTCAGTTTTGTTATATTCCACTTTTTTGTCTGACTTGCCAATAGAGACAAGTCACCGATGCAAACAATATGTGAGTGGAGTTGGACAATCTTTAGGGTTAGATGTGCAAAATCTACAACTTGAAGAACGGCGAGATTTGAGATTTGAATTGTTCAAAATCGACTGTCTTGATTTCATTCAAAATTCGATCCGACCCAAAATTTCAGGTTCCCAGTGCCCAATGTGAAACAATGTGAAATTGCTTAAATTTCAATTACACTGATGAATAAATGAAGTAAAAGTCTAGAAAATGTTGAACGAGTCATTAACTTTATGCGACAAAAGTGTTTTGGGAATTTAATTATAGGTCATCTAATTTCAAGGTAACATAAAAATGTATCAAATATGATCCAGTTTCAATTTATCAGTGTTGTAAATTCTGATCAGTTTGAAGGTACTTTGGTTCAAGCTTCCACAGGAATGTGGAATGCTAACCCTTTGATAATTTTGTAGGACTTATGATGTACGAAATCAAACAGAGCATTGATATTTGTGGACATTTGTTTTGTGATTATTTTTTGATTTTTTAAAGTTTTTACCTCAATTCCTGTTTTCGCCCGAATAGTGCAGTGACAAATGTTGCGCCAAATGTTATCACAGCTTAAAATACTAATATAATCCAGCTATCAAGACTTCTTAACTGGTTGAGTGCAAGAAGCCACTATCAGGTCTTTCAAAAAATGAGGATACCAGAGCAAAAGCCAACACTTTCCTTGCTTATATTTCATATTCAGTCAAACACAAATAATATTTTGTTACATAAATTTGTTTTATTACAAATTATTGGAGTGCCTGTGGGCACTCTCCAATAATTTGTAATAAAACAAGTTTTGAACAACAAATTCAGACCACCAAAAATAATCTAGCTTTCAACCAGCTAATCACTAATGTGAAAAATATCTTATTAATTGTACTTTCCGACGTTTGACGTCGCATTTTGAAAAACGTTGAAGAAACAGAATTCCCAGAGACATTTGAACGTCAGGATAATTAAAGTCTCAAAGGGTTAATTTAGCTGTAGATGTGCTCCAGGGTCACATTTAGTGTAGCGAAGAGGTAAAATAGCATCCAAAAAATGGAAAATGTGAAATTACAGTAATCCAAGTGTTTTGCAATCATGTTGAATCGGTAAACAAAGTTGATTAATTGTTCATGACCAGTAAAGTATGGTATAAGTTTATTGAATACAATTATCAAATTCATTTTTTTTTTAGAATACGAAACATTAAATAACCCTGGTCCTAATTAGCCTTCAAATTACTGACTACTATAAGAAACGTACTCTTAATGTTGCCATGAAAACATTTCTGAGACTAGTCGTGATTGATACACTAAGTGGCTCTCGGCAAGTTATCAATGCCAGCCCAGCAGTCATATGACGGATCATGTGATGAGCAGCAGCTCTCATTCTTGTTTCTTCTGGGTCTAATGCAAAGTCCTGCAACAGATGAAAATGAAAGTGTCAACGACACTGTAGCTCAACTTGTGTAAGACATGTACATGTATAGTATGTGACACAGTAATGACAAACATCTAGGTAATGACCTGATAACAAAGGTACATATAAAGTATTGCAACGGTCTGTACATAAATACTGACCGCAGCCTGCAATAAATGTATAGGTAAAGTATTGCAAAGGTGGGTGACAGTTAGATGCTAAACTAGAAAAGAAATCCCCATGGGGTTAATGTTACAATGGGGACCATTGTATGGCACACCATAAGCCAAATGTTAGCAATTGTTTTGGCCTGTTTGATTCAAACCCTTCTAAGGTTGATTCATACTACCGGGTAATTAATAGATATTTGTCCAGTCCTCCTTAAAATATAGGTATTTGAATTTTTTATCTTTAGCTCATAGGGTTCCCACGGGTGAGGTTGTTTTATTTTTCTCATTGTAAAAAGAAAATCGGGTTGTGATAATTAATGTTTACCCTCCCCAAACAACAACAAATATTAACACAGGAACTTGGCTTCAACACATCTTAGGGATGCTGAATTCAAGAAACATTATTTTGTCTGGTGTTTTTTGAAAAATATTTTTAATTATCTCCCTTTTTGAGTCCCCGGGTGGGTCTGACTGAACCCAAAAATATTTGTTCTTCTAGCACAGTGATAACAAAGGCACCCAATAAATTTATCGCAAACATTACTGACATAAAGAATATTCTTTACAAGTTGTGTACAAAAAATGTAATACACAGAATTAACGTAAATATGACTGCCAACAGACATTTTGATGTTTTGGCCGAGCCCCAAAGCACTCATTACCATCCCATGATGATAACAAACGTAGTCCTAGAAGTTCTGTACAAAAAACTGACCACACCCAATTTCAGTATAAAATGGCTGTTGGCAGCCATCTTGAATTTTGTACTGCACCCAAAAACACTCGTTCCTGTCCCAAGGTGATAACAAAGGTACCCAAGAAGTTTCTTGAAGATCGGTTCATAAATACAGCCTCTAGCCTGAGCAGTATTGACATGTGCACTTACTGTGTATAAGTAGCACTGAATAAATCAAAGTCCATCTAATTTGCATTATTTCTGCACGAGGAAAAAAACCTGTATTATATGTGATGTATTCCATGTTACTAAACATTTATTCAAAATTTATTCAAAAATTTATTCAAATCAGAACCTCCATACAGAAGGTCTGTACAAAAAACTGATTGTACCCAATTTCGGTACAAAATGGCTGCCGGCTAGTGTTGGGAGGTTAACCGAAAATACAACTCGGTGTAAGTTATTTAAAAACACCGACCAACCTGAACGTGAGATAACCGTCACTCGGGACACACACGGTTATTCAACTGCACAATCTTGAATGCTGTCACTTCATGTAATGTGTTAAATAAAAGGGGGGAATTCGCAGAAAAAAATCAGAGCCAGGTATTCCTAATAAATAACATTTTTGGTCCACTAATATAATCATATTTACGTATTAAATAAACTTTCTTTCGAATGACAAATGAATGAAATGATAAAAATCCCCCCATTCAGTGCGAGATTGAAAGCGCCACCTGGTTTTGGACAAAAAATAAAACTTAGATGTGAGTCTTCCATGGAAGACGTGTGTCGCCTGCACTATATTTCAATATTTCAGACAGAATTCTAAGTGGAAAAGGGGCATAACTCTGGAAAAAATACAGCGGATCAAAAAATAAAATAGGAGGTGCACAATACCATTATGTGATAAAGAATCACTGAAAGTTTCTTCAAAATCCATTCATAGGTTAAAGAGGAGTGGTGGATAAGAGAAAGTGTGACGCGGACGATGCGGCCGACTACGCGGACGACGCAAGACGACAAAAGTAATCCCTATACGTCGCTCCCCACTTCGTGGGGCGGCGACACAACAAACATCAAATTACCAAAATGAGCTCACACTTCACTTGAATGCAATATCCATGCATCTGCTGGCCACTGTCAGTATTTTATACGTATCTGTTTGAATGGAATTTAAAAAAAAAAACAGTTAGACATTACACTTGTTCCAATAGCATTTTCAAGACTGCAGGCCAGAATTTGGGGCTTTCAGTATCAACACACGAAACTCAACACGATATTCATTAATATTCATGATCTTCAACAACAACGGTAAAAGACTGTATCTGTAAAATGATCATTTTATCAAATGCGGTTTCCATTGCTGAACTGGAACTTACCACTTGCTCCGCATCTATACTGTCTGATATATTTATTTTTACATGTATTTTTAAAAGTTTGAATCTGAAAATAGGTTTCAAATTCACAGTGAAGTCCTATAAAAATTAGGGTTACAATGATCTAAATGAGCAATTTTTACTTTGTAAAATGTTTAGAGTCGGCATAATTGTTTAGGGTCGGTCTGGTTACCCTAAGGGTAACGACCCAAGAAGTTTCATGAGCATCGGTTCATAAATACAGCCTCTAGCCCGAGCCATATTGACATGTGTACTTCCTGTGTATAAGTAGCACTGAATAAATCAAAGTTCATCTAATTTGCATAATTTCTGCATGAGAAAAAAAACATATATTATATGTGATGTATTCCATGTTACTAAACATTCAAACAAAAATTTATTCAAATCAGAACTTTCATACAGATGTTCTGTATAAAAAACTGATTGCACTAATTTTGGTACAAAATGGCTACTGGCGGCCATATTGAATTTCAGATCGCACCCAAAAACACTTGTTCTCGTTCCACGGTGATAACAAAGGTACCCAAGAAGTTTCGTAAAGATTGGTTCATAAATACGGTCTCTAGCACGAGCCGTATTGAATTGTTGACGGACAGATGTACCAAGGCATAATCTCAAATTTGACTAAGTCAAAGATGAGCTAAAAATTGTTAATTTCAACTTGAACACCTGAGGGTTTTGACAGGGAGAGTAATTTCAGCTTCTCAGCAACATAAAAATATGTCCTATATTTAAGACACATAGAAGATGCCTCTGTTTCTGATTACAAACAGGAATTATTTATTGAGAAACTGCAAGATAATGTAAGTATTCATGAGCGATTGAACACTGAATTTAAAACCTTATGGTGCTGAGGGCTAAACAGATGGATGGAGAGACTAAGCAGCCTTTTTTATAATATGTGCAGGAGCGACTTGTCTCAAGGATCCCCATGTGCCAAATTTCATTGATTTCCATCCACTCACTATTGAGATATTGCTGCAGATGGAAAGAAATAATGAAAATTTGACAAAGTAAGGACTGCAACTCTGGTGAAAACTATGCAGCCAACTTTTTTTATAGCATGTGCAGAAGTGGTTTGTCATAAGTATCCCTCATACCAAATTTCATTGAAATCGATCCCCGCACTTACAAGATACTGCTGCATATGGAAAAAAATCATGAAAAATTGACAAAGTAAGGACCATAACGCTGGTCAAAAATATGCAGACTACTTTTTTATAACATGTGCAGAAGCATGTTATCACAAGGATCCTTCATACCAAATTTCATTGAAATCCATCCACTCACTGCTGAGATATCGCTGCAAACAGATGAATGTACAGATACATGGACAAAGCAGCAACTATATATATACTCAGAAAATGTGTTGGGGGAGCATAAAAATTTTTAGCCTTAGAAAAAATAATTGGACAAACCCTTTCTACCATATACAAACTGGTATTCAAAAATTTTGTTTTTCCATTTGTTACTTTCTTCTCTCTCTCTTTTCTCCATAAATGTTGTGAAATTGATGAGAAACACAATACATGTACTGCCATGTTAAACTTAATATAAGGAGTGAAATGAATAAAACTTTACAAACCAAACACTGGCAAACACTGGCAAAGGCCCTAAATTCTTACCACAAAATATGTTTTATTATCAACCATAACTACCCGGTATGTGACTATCAACATTTTTTAAATATAAATACATGGGAAATGTCATTTTTCCATAAAAAAATATTAGGACTTATGGCAGTTTAAATATGACAGAGATCTTATTGGAATATATAGGACTGCTTGAAGGCCTGTATTCACAAATACTTTAACACTACACAACTGGGATAGTTTGCAGAAATTCTTCGACATCACATTCTGTAAGTTTTATGGCTGGCAGTGATTTCTAGTCCAGTCTTGGCTATCTGTACAGGTAGCAAAGACTTTACTAGAAACAACTGCTTGAGTAATTTGACAGTTGCAGGAAAGAATTTCTCATTATTACATGAAGAAGCACCTATTCTGAGGTCATGGAGTTTGTTAACCCCCTACACACTGATGTCAAAATATCTAAATTTCAGGCAGAAAAAAATTCCCATAATGCAACAAGAAATTTAACCAATTCAATCTTGTTTGACAGAGCTCACTGAGCTCTGTCAAACGAGATTGAATTGGTTAAATTTCTAGAAGCATTGCGGGACAGCTTCCTGAAATTTTGTTATTTTGACATCAGAGTGAAGGGGGTTAAGGTGTATTAAGCTCACATCCACATTGAATCAACACACTCGGCTTTTTTTCCCAATTTTAAATCTTCATCTGAAGTGGAATCTGCAAAATACTATAAAAATCTTTTGCTGATCATTTAATTTTTTAGTCAAAACAGCAACTTCTGATTTTAAACAGCGTGATTTCAGTTACCTTTTTGATGATCTGTTCGCATGTTGTCAAAGCAATCTTGACTGATCTCTCAACAACTATTTGTAGTAAATCTTGAACAGATTTTTCTATAGCTGGCCGAACAAACTGTTTCAGTTGGGGATTTGCTTGGAATAATCCCAGCTAAAATGGACAGAAAATAAAAATTAACACAGGTCACAATAACAGAATGATACTAAATCTAACTGAAGTGATGTCACACACAGAGCCTGACTGCCCCAGCAATGACATTGCTTAGACACAAAAATAGTCTGTGCTATTTTTTGTTAACCGTTTAACTAATGAATCTGCCATATCTGCACTCATGATACACAAAAATTGCTATTCAAATTTTATTTTTTCATTTTTCTACCCAAAAACATACCTCTTGCTCTATTAATGGAACAAGTTTGATGAGCTTGTTCCAATAAGGACTAATAAGCAATGGTAATAAACAAAAAATGAAAAAATCTGATGTTTCAGAAAAATAGTTTGTACTGTTGGCTTCAACTTGTGTTAGGTAAAGGGTTAAAGATGCAGTACATAAAACAATCTCTTTCTAAAATCTTCTATTATAATATTACTGAAAAATAATTTTGATAAAAAGTGACAAGAAAAATGCTCTGCTTTTTTCATCTTTCTGATAGAAAGTATAAAATTATGGGTTTTCTGAAAATGTCAACAAAATTTGTAGTAAGATCATCAGCTGCATAGCTCTATTGATTAGGAAATATAACTGCAGTCAGTATAAGTTGGAATTTTTAACTTAAAATTTGTGGTTTAAATTTTAAAAGACTATACTTCAAATTCGAAGTGCACCTGTGCCTTCTTGTTGAAAAAAAAGTAATAGCAAATTTAAAGAGAATCGTATAATTAGAATTGGATTTATCTTCTGGATAACATGGGGTGGAGGGAGGGGTGCATTGATTCCACCCATCTCCCCCAAAGTTTTGGACACAACATCAAAGTCCCTTACTTACATTTCCTTCCCATCTATATTGCTTTTTGTAAAACAACAGAAGTATGCTGAAGAAGGCATTTCTTTATATTTCAAACTGTGAAGCTCAGGTAATGAAAAAAAAGCTGCATACAAGTAAAAGAAATCATGCCTGTAAATGCAATTATTAAAGTTGTATTTATCATGCAAGAACAAGAAGCCTGCAATGTCAAGAGCTGCTAATCCCCCCCCCCCCCCCCACCCACCCATACCCCCCAACTGGGGAGGGGGAGCATAGGTGGGTTTTCCCCCACATAAAATCAAACCCATCTTTGGGTAAAAAAAAAAAATTTTTGGAGGCCTAACTGACTGGACAGGGGAAAGGAGTGGGGGCATAGGAGTCAATTTTTTTGTCTGCATGTAATCACTCTAAATCCTTCAAAATGCATTTCTGAGCAAATAAAAAAACTGCCTAATTGGCAGTGGGGGAGGAGGGGGGGTATAGAAATCAATTTTTTTTCGGCATGTAATCACTCTAAATTGTTCAAAATGCATTTTGGAGTCAAATTTGTTTTCTGCATGTAATAACTCTAAATCCGAAAAGAATTGAAGTTTGTTAACTATTGTTCAAGTCATACCATAAACAAGAGCACTGCCTAGCGGGGCAACATACGCCCTTCAAAACTGGAACATGCACAAGTTTCTCTGAGGTAAAGTTTGAAAGTTCTGTTGACTCAACTATATCTGTCTCCCCCTCCAATCATTGCCCATTCCCCTGCTCTGCCTGGGGTGAAGGGTAATTCACCTGTTTTCACATTTTCATATTAAGCGATCTGAGGTCTTCACACAATTAAAAAATAAAGGGCCATAACTCTACTAAAAATGGGCCGCTAAAGACGGAAATCGAACCCAACCTGTATTTTGTTGTACTAAATCCATAAGCCAAATTTAACTCGGCTCAAACCATTACAACTAAAGTTAAACGAAATGTGTCCATGGACGGACAGACGGATGGACAGATGGACGGCAAGACCATTTACATAATACATCCCATTTTTCAAACGGGCGTATAACAAGCATTACATGATATTTTTTATTAAACTAAGGGCAATAACTTCCATAATTTTCATCGGATACCGCTGGTCATCAAACTTGACGTATTGTTGCTATAGAGAAATACACCAAAAAGAATTGAAATCCATTACCTATTGTTCAAGTTATGCTGCAAATATTAACACTAATTTCAAATTTAAGGAAACTAAATTCGAAAACCATTTTGAAAAGGGTTAAATTAATGCCAATATTATTTGAAACCACTGTATACAGGTTCACTAGACCTTGCCCCAAATGAAAAACAACTAGAGGTACTGTGAGCAAACTCACAAAGTGATACCCCCCGCGCCTGAAATGTATAGGTTAGATTATCTCCCCTAGGAAATGTCAGAACGGAATTATATTGCTTCATGTACATCTTCATATGGAGTTCTTCCATTGTGTAAAGTTTCATGAAAATTCTTCAAACGGTTTAGAAGTTGTGCTTACAAGGATGGACAGACGGTTTAAGTTAGATTATCTCCCCTTGGAAACATCAGAATGGAATTATATTGCTTCATGCACATCTTCATTCCATTGTGTAAAGTTTCATGAAAATTCTTCAAACGGTTTAGGAGGAGTTGCGCTTACAAGGATGGACAGATGGTATAAGTTAGATTATCTCCCCTTGGAAATGTCAGAACGGAATTATATTGCTTCATGCACATCTTCATATAGAGTTCTTCCATTGTGTAAAGTTTCATGAAAATTCTTCAAACGGTTTAGGAGTTGCTGCGCTGCTTATAAGGATGGACAGACGGTATAAGTTAGATTATCTCCCCTTGGAAATGTCAAAACGGAATTATATTGCTTCATGCTCATCTTCATATGGAGTTCTTCCATTGTGTAAAGTTTCGTGAAAATTCTTCAAACGGTTTAGGAGGAGTTGCGCTAAAAAGGATGGACAGACGGACAGACAGACGGACAGGGTGATTCCTATATACCCCCCCCCCCCCCCCCCCCCCCAAACTTTGTTTGCGGGGGGTATAATGATGTTGTAACACAGTGTTTGAAGAATGAAAGGTACAACCTTGAAAAGCAAAACTTTAATCCCAAACTTTAAGCTGGGAATACTAAGAAAAATTGACTGCAAAAAAGGGGTTAAATATTTCCTAAAAACCAATGAATGAAATCATTGATGTAAATGCAATCATTAAGTTGCATTGAGCATGGAAGAATTAAAGTAACAAAGTATGTGGTAAAAACCACAAACTTGAACAAAAACTTGAAATGTTAACCTAAGAACAGATGGATGAAAGTCATGACTATAGCTCTGACTAGATTAATGGATGACATTCTGAGTAACAGAAACAGGACCTAAAGATCTAAGGTTAAATTTCTAAGGTAAAACTTGGTTAAAGAAGAGGGCTGTGTCCAGTAGGCAGCCTTCATAAGATCAGTAATGGCTATACAGTTAGAATAAGCCCAAGAAGCAGACAGTGCTCTAACCTCATACGCTGAAATCTTGTTGACATAACGATGATCCGAAGATAGACTTTCATAGGCAATACGTATTGCCAGCTGAATCCATCTAGTGATTCAATAAAGAGATATATCCTTTCTGTTAGGAATCAGGGAAAGAAAGAATCTTTTTCTTCCCTTTCTAATAAAATTTGATCGACGTTTATAAATGCGCATTGCTCTAACTGGACACAGCAAAGGTCTATGGTTGTCAGAGGACGGTAAAGCTTTAATGATAATAGGCTCCAGTCGCTTATCCGGAATCTGATTCGAAGCCAAGAATCCCACTTCCGTAGTAAGGGTAACAGTATTACCCACACTATGGTAATCATCAACAGATAATGCATGAAGGTCACTCGCTCTTCAGGCAGATGCAAAGGCTAAGAGAAAGGCCATTTTAGAGGCCAAGAATTTGAACTCTACATTGTCTAACAGCTTAAACGGAGCTTCTTGAAGCTTCAACAGAACCCAAGCCAAATTCCATTTAGGAATTAATCTGAGGGTTCTTGGTCTATTAATAGAGAAATTTCTAACTAGCTTGGATAAAGGAGAATCTGATCCAATAGCCAAGTTATCATGATGAGCCTAAGTGTCTGATAACATAGACCTATAGCTCTTAATTGTGACAGGCTGCAAGTTTAATACGTCAAGCAAGTAGACCAAGAAATTGACAATCTGAGGAATGGACGGATCGTAACTGTCTAGCTTCGGTACGAGAAACAGATGACTTGTAAAAACCTGGAGAATTTTGATTCTCAACAACCTCTATTGCTTTCTTTGATACTAGATACTGTACAACCGCAAGGAGAGACTCTCTTTGGAAGAATTTGCTGGAAGATTTGTCCAACGTGGACTTCTTAAGAGTGGAGCTTTGCTCGGAATCATAGCCGCAGGCCTGCCAAGACTACATTTCTCACCCACTGATCTTCCGTAATTTTCATACAGTTTTTTGCGAAGTTGATAACCTTCCGCTAACTGGAAAGCAACAGAGGTCTAGACCATCACCTGTATGACTTGTGAGGCTTGCAGGAGGAGAAACTACGTCCTTCCCGCAAAGAACCTCGACCTGTCAGTCTAGGGGAGTCTGACTTATAGTCTTTATAAGACTTGTGCCCCTTTTCCAAGTCGCTATACTGACAACCTCTGGAGTAACTGTAAGAGGGTTACCTATACACTCACGAGGAGCTCCCTTCGATGATTGGGAACTGGAATGACCTCGCCTACTCCAACCAGCTGATGCGTGTTGTTGAGACGCTGATCTCAGTAGCAGTGCACTGGAAGCTTTTTGGTTGCCTGTTCATAGACTAAGGAAAGCCTGTCGTCAAACAGTGTGTGTCCGGAGACGAAGCGACTCGGAGAGAGCTTTTCACCCTGTCATCGATAATTGATGACGACGCAAGGGCTGCATCACGTCTAACCAACTCCAAATTTTCCACTGAAAGGACGGAGTGGTATGTGGCATACATGACTGCCCTGGAAAGAACTCTTAGCAAGGAACTAACATCCTCAAATTCCTTTCCATTTAGACGCTGAACCAGAGCCCTGGTGATATGATCTGCGTAGGACATAGCGTCCAGAATCGCTCTATTAGATGAAATAGAAGATTCCATCACATCCAAGCATAAATTGAATGATCTAGGCAAGGATATATCCAAATCCCTAGCCTGCTTATGCAGCGTAGCTCTCTGAACATCTTCTCCAAATGTTTTAAAATAACGTACTGATTGAAGATGCAGATAAGAAACCGACTTTCTTATTCGAACTTGCTAGGTTGAATATGGCGTCGATAATGTGGCCGAAGGCCTCCGACACTTGCCAAGATAGTCCCGGGAAGGAAAGAACAAAATCTTTCCTTCGCACAACATCTGTCTAGAGACGGCAGCGGTTTCTGCCTAGCAGATGCAGCTTGCCAATCAGGTGGAACAAGGTCAGGATAGCATTGATGAATGAAATTCATCGCTACCATATGCTTGTTCATTCATCAAGGTCAGGATAGCACTGATGAATGAAATTCATCGCTACCATATGCTGTTCCTTCTCCCTTTCACCATCCGACTGATTCAGCAGAGAATTTCAGTCAACAGCATCTGAATATACTGATGACCGGACCGACCCAGCACCATCAGACAGCTCACCAACGGACTCTGCGGAAGGCTGTGCTTGCACTTGCTGGGGAGCTGTGATGAGCTGCACAATCTGCAACAGCAAGTCCGTTACAGAGGCTTGAGGAGCAGCGGTCTTATGTTTTTTCGCCGCTTGCTGCTCCTGGGACAGAGATCCTGACGTAGATCTCTTTTCCGAACGTCCCAATGAATGAAGCCTCAGATCACTAGCTACCGGATGAGCCGACTTCACGGGCGAAGACTGGGAATGTCTTCGCACGGCTGCCTGGATATCGAAGTCGGGTAGCTAGTGTGCGGTCGCGTGTGCTTATCTGAACCGGAGGAAGAAGCCGTAACTGTAGCCGACCATGGCTGCAGTTTAAACGGAGCGTCCCGAGCAGCAAGTGTGGATGTTAGCTCAGACTCAGACAAGTTTCTCAAAACAACATTTGCCCCAAATGTTGCTGGGTTAGAGAAGGCTCTCACGCTCTATCAGACCTAGCAAGCTTCCCGAAGAGAACATTGCAGGCTTCTTCCCTTTTGCCATCGTCGCTGGGTGAGCTTTAGTTTTTGAGGTGTTCGCTCTACCCAATTCTACACTTCCCTCGACCGCAATGGACTTACCTGGTGTCCCGGCCCCCACTAATGGGGTAACTGCTTCACCGGTCGAGCTAGCTGCTTGCAAAGGATTAAGAGCACTAACTGGAGGTCTTATCCCTTGCTTCATATTCATGAGCACCTTTGCAGCTAGCTCTGTTTGCTCACCAGAGCACAACAATGGTAGCACATTATGGATGGGTATCACCATGTTCTTGTTCCTCTAAAAAAGAAACTGAAAAACTTGAATTATCTTGCGGTGACAGCTCTGGTATCGGAACTTCACTGCTGATGACGTACCACCACACCCGTCTCCAATGTCTGTCATCCCAATGTACCTAAGTAGGACAAGAATCTGTAGGAGTGCATCGACTACAGGCAAGACAACAAGCATGTAAATCCAAGGAAAACTTCCTCACCTTGCATTTAAAGCAGCAAGCTTTCATAATTAATTACAATCTAAAAATAGAGTCGATAGCACTCCAACAAGTTTAACAACAAAAACACATGAAGGGGATACATGAAAATAGCAATCAAATTAATTTCGAAACAATTATAAAAAAAATTTCGAAAATTTTGTGTGTGAAAATGCCCAAGTTCCCAAAGGGTACATCATGAGCCCAAGGGCATCCTGATAGTGTAGACAAACGCCAATTTTTTTTATCTACACTACCGTAATCATAATCAATGTATCCTAAAGTAATTCTAAAGTATTATAATACTAAATACTACATGTTAAGGGCATTGCCAAATGTAAACAACGTCAACAGAAAAAAACGGAAACAAGACAACAGGCACACAAAAGGGCCCAAAGTCATTAACCGATTTAAATACTACCAGATGTAAAGCTAGATCTTCATACGAAGATAAAACGATACATCGGATAGAAGATGCAAGACCAAAACGACCCAACATCCCTAGGGTGAGGACGTAACCATGCGGATAAACAGAATAAACATTCTGTAACACAGGTTAAACTCCCAAGAAATTTAATAAAAAATTTCAATAAAAACAGCCAAAAAGCTTAGGAGTTTAACAGGGGGGTTCATGGAAGGATAGGGAAGGAACACTTAACAAGCAGTAGGTAAATCATTAGCAAGAGTGATGAAGTCAGGCGCATGTCCCGAAAATGGGAAACATAAAATAATTTTTATAATTATTATAAAGTTACATTCCTGAACGTCTCAAACCACCGTTGTTCACTTCCATCATCCATTTATAGCATTGAATCCAATTCTTTCATTGATTAGTGTCTGGCATCCTCAAAGAAGGAGATTTAAAGCACAGATGTCAGGACGTTGTTTACTGACTTAGGGCCAAACAAAGAATGATGCTTGGCACCAATTCCGGTACCTTCCTGGTTACTGTGCATGAGCAAAAAACAAAAGTATGGAGGACCAGGTAGGATTTTAATTTTTCGGTTTTGTATTCAAAATTTGGGGATTAGGGTGTTCAAAATTGTGTTTGGCCCTTGATTTTATCAAGTTTGCACCAGCTGAGTCTGGGCCATTGGTTGTAGTGTAAAAATATAACATTTGTATACATGTATTTGACAATTATTACTGTTTGTATTTTTTTTTGTTTCATCACATGGAATTTCTAAATTTTCTGAAAAATGTGGAATAGACTAATTCAAGCCAACGTAAATACCTATTGTTTTCCCCGAGTACCCATATCTTAACTGTCCAAAACTAACACCTTACGTTTACCTGTATGAGAACATGCGTACGCCATTTAAGAATAAACCACCAAAATTATCGCATTCATGACTGCCACAAAATCAAGTCTCACTCTTGAAAACTTGTATTTCCTTGCAGTCACTCATACAATTCGGGTACTTGCTTAAAAACAGTATGTATCCTCTATGCATTTATCAGGGCTACATAGTCTTTTCGATAAGTTTTGACTGTTTTAAACAGTATGTGGAGCGAGAATTATCGCTGAATAACCCATAGAGTGCAGATTACACCGATGTAACTGTGAAAAAGCTTAAGAAGTGCATGCAAAGTTTCTGCCACTGAATCGCTAAATTAAAACATGGAGGTCCATTGGCTGTAATTTTTCTTTATCTTCTATGCTTCTGTTCATAATTTTATTATTTTCTGTGTGAAAACTTCATCTAAAATACATCGGAAGAGAGTTCGAATGACTAGGATTCTAAAGATGCAGTATGTCTACAAGAAAAGTGATAGCAGTTAATTAAACTTACATGTTCACACAAGTTGATATGGGATGCCAAACCAGACTGAGCAGTTGTATTGATATCCTGAAAGTAAAACTGTGGTTGTGGTGGCAGGCTTGGTGTGGTTGAGGTAACTGTAGTGATTGCTGCTGTGGTCACTGTCGCCGATGTCTGAATCAGAGAGACCTGATTGGGGTCATCTGGTTGTGGAGTGGATGGCAATGCAGGTGGCTGCTGTTTACTGGGTGGAGATAACTGATGCTCAACTGTGGAAAGTCGACTCGCATCTTTGAGGTAATTTGTTGGCTTCAGTTCCTGCAGAACAAATGAAATATTCTTTCTCATTGAAGCAAAGTAAAACAAAAGTGCTCTGTCAAACAAGATATAATAGATTAAATGCCTGCATTGGATGTACTGAGGCTAACTTGGGTTATATGCAAGGGAAATTTAGTGATTGTCAGGGTAATTTCACGACATATTGCAAGATTTTTTTTTCAATTGACAGGAGTTTACTCTATAACCTATATGCAGATAACAGGGTAATTTTGTACTGAAGGTGTGGTAAATGGTTTTGTTTTTGGGAATTATATTCAATTAACAGGGATATTTAATTAAAAGATATCCAATTAAGTGGAGTCCACAGTACCAGAAAAGTAGTCAGGATAGGAATTTAGCAATAACTTGGATCAGACTGAGGGGTCTCTAGTACAGTGGAACCCTGTTAACTGAATAGCCACTTTGCCAATTAACATTTTTCAATTAACAGGAGTATTCAATTAACAGAGATTGTGTCACTTTCCTGTATTCTAGAGATAACCTTAGCATTTATTCTATTATATCTTGTCTGACAGAGCTCCATGAGCTCTGTCAAACAAGATATAATAGATTAAATGCCTGTATTGGATGTACTGAGGCCCAATAGGTCTATAAAAAAGGAAAACTGGGGAGAGTCGGGGTAATTTCTCGACAGGTTACAAGATTTTTTATTCAATTAACAGGAGTTTACTCTATAACCTATATTCAATTAACACGTCAAATTTGTACTGGAGGTATGGTAAATGGTTTTGTGTTGGGAAATTATATTCAATTAACAGGGTTATTCAGTTAAGAGATATACAATTAAGTGGGCTCCACTGTACTCTCTGGATTCGGTATATGACACAGCTTTAACTCTTTACATGCTTTTTATTTCTCTTGAATTTCTCATAAAATCAAGTCATGGCTGCTTTTGGAGCCAGGACTCGATTTAATGGAAAAATCAAGAGAGGCAGGCAACAAAAAGTCATTAGTAACGATTAATGCCATTTATAGGGGTATATTTTGTTCGTAAGAGCCAGGAAAATATATCGACTTTGTAGAAGAGTAAGTTTGTACATGGCAGGAAAATCTGTCTCCAGGAGGCAGAGTACCTTTTGAGACCCTCCAGCATACTGGAGACACACCTTCCTGTACAGGAGACCTGATGATAAAAGAAGAGTCCAAGGAGATCCCCTTTACAAAACTGTAATTGTCCAAAGAAAAAAATTACAGTGGAGTAGCCATCAACCAGTTACCAACTATATCTTGTTTGATAGAGCTCTGTTAGCTCTGTGAAGCAAGGTATAGCTGGTTAAATATTTGTCCCACAAGAGCAAAGTAGTGCTACAGAAGAGATTTCCAGGTGAAAAAAGGGTATTTTTCAGGGAGGCACCTGAGAAACAAGAATTTGTTTTTAATAACCTAAACTGAAATTGTTTTTGAAAAGAGGGAAATACCCCAAATAAATTATATTACTCAAATAAAGCTACGAAGGACCTTTTGTTGCTTTGAATGTACATGCAAAGACCATTTTTCACTAAATTTCAAGAAATAAAATAGAATCTCATCCCTGCTTCATATTAGTGTTGTGCGGTTTTATTTTTCTTGTTTCGGTTCGATTTCGGTTCGGTTTTTAAAAAAAAACTCGGTTTATAGGTCGGTTTTCGGTTTTTTATAGTAAGACATCTGCAGTTTCCAACAGAAACTATGTAGTGTCGATGTAATGCCCATACTGTCATATTTTCAATGATGATTTAATTGGCATTGCCTAGCATTTGTGCTAAGTGTATAAATGGCAGGCATTATCAAAACAAAATAATATAAAAGAAAATAAAATGTAACAGTGTTTGTAGAATATCACCACTAACCAATTCTAGGCAAATGCCCCCCCCCCCCCCCCCCCCCCACCTCTGGTCTTTAAGTTCAGGCATAGAGAGTCTATGATGAATTGATATTAACACATGGGTGTGAAAAGATCTAATTCACAATTTCCCAGGTTTCTGTTCAGTGCTCACTCCTGGATGAGGCCCTGGGCAGCCTAACAAAATGACCCTACCAGGCATTGCAAATAATAACAAGCGTTGCCAAGTGGGTCACCCAGACACCCATCCTAACATATACGACAATGAACAGATGTATGGACTCTTTTCAATATCCCCCCCCCCCCCCCCCCAAACACACAGTGGTGACTAGTGCCACCACCCGCCCTAGTAAAATAATCAGCAATCATTTCATGTCAGCCGGGAATGGGAAAGTCATATTGTTTGTAACTGGGTGGGCTTCAAAACGAACCACTTTACCAAATGACTATTGTCTCCCCCCCCCCCCACCCCCCCCCCCCCCCCCCCCACACACACACCTCGCGCACGCAACGGTTTTAGCTCAACGAAATTGATTTCACAAATTCACTGGTGTACTGTTATATATTGTAACTTTTTTGCATTTGCCTCTTGCCATTCCAATTTCTATTTCTACCGCTGATTTGTTCCTTTGGTTGGCCCCCTTAAAGTAAGTTGTGTGGGAATGCAACCATGGCACGTTGACAGCGATATTACGGAACGCAGCTTTTTCTCGTGGATATGGACGATTCGGTCTTGGGACGTTTCGGCCTCGGGACGTTTCGGTTCAAGAAGTTTTGGCCTTCATATATTGAACTAAATAGAATAAGAACTTGCGATGTCGTGTTTTTAGTGGGCCGAAGCCTTCAGGACAAATCGTCTCGGGTCGGAACATCCCAAGACTGAATTGCAGTAAAACCTCTTCCCGGATAAGCACATCAAGGGAGGCAACACGCTACATCCGAAACACGTGGTGGGGCAACCCATGACAAATGTTATTTTCGAATACAACAATGAAATGCCAAGACCTTTTTCTGATATGATATTATTCCCTGTCCAACAGATTATAGATAAGTAATTTTAATTAAACTGATTGACTATGTCATACAAACCTGTTCAAAAACGAAGCCAATTGCGCAAGGTGCAAGGTATTTCCTGTAATCAGTGAAATGTAGGCGTGTTGGCTGTCTGTTTTGTCATTCTCACAGAAAACACAACCCATTTTTACATCAACGATGTGTGATTGACAACTTGTCATATACATCATTCTCGAGTGATCTGGACATGCTGCAGTGACCCCTTTACACCCAGAATGTGGCGTGCATTGACGACACTGTTATTTCCTGACAAAGCTTGACATTTCAGACTTTGTTAGTGCAAATTGAATAAAGAAAACATCTCTTCCCGACATTTTAGGAAAAAACCGAAACCGTACTCATTTACCAGTTACATGGTTTTGGTTTTCAAGCAAAACCGAAACCGACTTATAAAACCGGTTAACCGTACAACACTACTTCATATAACACCAGAGCTTATAAGTCTAGTGACTCAGCAATGAATTTTAGCAAAGTTTTGCCTGTCTCTAATGACAGGCAGTGGTGGTGGAGGGAGTGTCCAGGTGCTGCTTTAGGAGACAATGCTCAACAAAATGTTTTTCTCGTAATTATCGATCGTGTTTTAGGCCACACAAAGTAGATCTTCTGTTTCTCAGACCATTTTTTGTAAAATTGCATGCGGGCAAGTGGTTTTTTATTTTATTTTTTATTTCTGTTATTTGCCATCAAAAGTTCATGTTCTTGGTTTATGTTTTAGGCCTCATAATCTACGGTATAGCATGGGTGGTGGTGTATTTTGTCCCTTGAGAGCAAGAATGCTTTGCAATGCTAAAGCATTGCAAAGCCTTCTTGCACTCAAGGGACAAATTTATCAATTTTTTTTAACTTGGATAAAATATCAGACACAAACCATTTAATTTTTATTTTTTTAAAGTTTACATTGGTTATAAAAAGAGAGCATGCGACAGCCAAAAGGACCATGTGGGAGGGCCTGAGAAACAGATTTTATATTTTTTTAGGCCTTAAAGAATATACTTTGATGGCTGCAAAAAATGAATATGTGGATGAAGAGAAAATGTTTTGCAGCAGTCAAAATTGAATATTCAAACCATATTTTAGTTATTATTAACAATAAACAATAGTGAAGTCCACTTAATTAGACATCTCTTAATTGTATAACCTTGTTAACTGAATAAAACTACCAAACACAAAACCATTTATCACACCTTCAGTATAAATTTGACCTGTTAATTAAATATGGGTTACAGAGTAGAATCCTGTTAATTGAATAAATAATCATGCATTATTCATTTATTTATTTATGTATTGGTGTTTAAGGTCACATACTTATGCACAATGGCTAATCATGACCATGATAGTTTTACGGGTGGAGGAAGCCGGAGTACCCAGAGAGAACCACAGAGCAACCACGAGCAGCTGCCAGCTCCCCAACATCGTCGTAACTCCACACTGCAGCACAGGCAGGGTTAGATTGGTTGAAGACAAGCGCACCATCGACATACAGTATGCCTTAGTACATGGCGTCATCGTGCCCCCATGTGGACAATCGGGGTTAAGTGCCTTGCCCAAGGACACAACGCGGGAGTCCGAATCGATCGCTCAGACGGTCACCCATCCGAGGACTAACCAGGCTCAACGTAAATAATCTTGTAATACGTCATGAAATTTACCTGACAATCATCGAAGTCCCCTTGTTTGTAGACCTATTTGGCTTCAGTTAATTAAATTACAGGCATTTAATCTATTTTATCTTGTTTGACAGAGCTCCTTGAGCTCTGTCAAACAAGATATAATAGAATAAATGCTCAGTTTATTTTTAAAAACAGAAAATATGACCAGATCCCTGTTAATGGAATATGCCTGTTAATCAAATAATTTTCATTGGCAAAGTGGCTATTCAATTAACAGGGTTCCACTGTGCTACAATACTCTCGTAGAGACCGATAATATTTGCTATATTTCATGTTTGTGTGGTGCAATATCTACAATTTGAACAACATCAAGATTCGATTCATCTAAAAATTTTAGATTTGCAGGGTTCTCTCTAAAATCCCAGCCATTCCAGCTGTATGAAAGTGAAGTTTCACATAACTATAAAATGAGGAGAGACACTTACATTTATATCAAGACTGAGATGCCGGCACAGCACTTCAATTTCAAATTTCAAGTTGAGTTTGAGGTCTGGTTCTTGATGTAACTCTGCCAAAACATTCATTATTCCAACAGTCCATGGGTTAGGTGCCTTAAACACCTTACTTTTAGCACATGATTCTAGCACTTTAGCAGCAAATGGCACAACATACAATAGTTCATGAGTTCCTCTGTGGTAAGCTTCATATAATAAGGCTTTCAAGTCAATATCCTGAAAAAATATATACATAAAAATGTCATATAGAGTAGAATAATTTTATGACAATTTATTTAAAAAATACTATAAAATGAGGTGAATCTTCCCAATCACAGAAGGAAATTTATTACACATCCATTACACTTTAAACCCTTGTATTCAACGGAATTGCCGCTATGACATAAATGTTTCTATATTCAACTGGTGATGAACAAGCCAGAACTCTTTTTCCCTGCACCATTTTGACCAGTTCCTTTGAGTCATTAGTTACACTTCGAATCCACTATCGATCGCCTGTGTTTCTCCCAGCTGTTTTTGCAAATCAACCCAAATTTGTACTTATATTTTTACTATCAGTAATAGCAGATGTGAATGGAGTCAATGGACACCAGCCAAAGAGAAACAGCGGTACAAATTACATCACACACATCCAAGAGAAAATATAAAGAATGTGTCAAATCCCTAACAGTTGTTCTGATTTTTTATCGATCCATTTGATTAGTACTGATTCAAACAAAAGTAATAATAATCACAAAAGAAAATTTCTTTCTATTTGTGGCTTGGACTGCAACGATGCGGATGCTCACGATGCCATGCGAATCAAGAATTTTTCCTCTCGATGCGATGCACATCGCAATGCAAATAAAACCACAGAAGATTTTGAGTGGAGAATCCAGGATATTGCAACATAAACACAACTCTCTCTCTCTCTCAGTCTCTCTCTAGAGAGAGAGAGGAGAGAGTGCAGAGAGAGAGAGACAGGGACAGACAGGCTGAGTGACGTACACTTAATTATTGTGATTAACTGTAGTGATAAAACGACTCTGGGATTCTGGAATCAATTGGTCGACACCCAGTCAGGTTGAAGTCGACTAGTCGGCACCACACTTTCCTGCGGCTAAGATTTCCATAGCAAAACCTCTGCAGTTGAATATTTTTCGAAACTTGCACACTTTACTGATGTCGGTTGATACGGAATAAATTAAATGGCATGGGAATCTCTCTAGAAAAGACATCTTATTGTGTGGAGACAAGTTCAAATAACTACGCCATTAACAGTATTAAGGCCTGTGGACTGCAACCACTCTCAGCAAGTTCAAAGGAGCCAGTGCAACACAGTTAACTTTCACGTCTACTTTGATTTCAAAGTCTGTGTCAGTTTTCTCCCCCTCTTGCTATGCAAGACATGCAGGTCTCATGTGAGAAGGCCATATGAGATAAATATCTTTCTCACATGATCCATGTGACCGTATCTTATGTTTCGTTGATGTACAAAGTATTGTTGTTTGTTGTACTTCATGTTAATAATAAGTGTATTGTATACAGTTTGTTCAATTTCTTAACTTAATTCCTATCATTACAGCGTCCACTGATCGACTGATGCACGCACACAACTGATGACATTGAAATGTATCAATGTTCAATTCGCCTCAAATCTTTAACCCGTCTCGCCGGCATTGGTTTTTTAATTTTGTGGTATATACCTGTGATATATACATAACTTTTATGTGATCTTTCCGATAAGCAGATCAGTTTTTTTTTCAGAAATGGACAACAAAATTTTTCGATATAGCTGTACGTGCCCCTGCATTACTTTTGATGACGTTAGAAAGTGTTTTGGTGGAGGGAGAAAAATTATCCCTGATGGGGGTGGGTGTGAGATGGGGAAATCTCACCCTCGGGACAATATATTTGGCCCAGACACTCAGCAAGTCTTGTGTCTGGTCCAAATATTCTGCCCTCGGGTGAGATTTCCCCTTCTCACACCCACCCACATCAGGGATAATAATAATTTCATTATTAGTGTTGTTGATTTCATTCTCTGAACAGATCAACTGACAATCCTTTTAACTCTTGCTCAGTAGATTTTGAATCAGAATTTTGTTCTGTTGTAATGTTTTTATAGGAAATACTACATGATCTGACAAGTCGACGCGGAAATCCAGAGTTAGCATTGTGCTATATCAGTATCGACAATGACTAGTCAACTAATCGTTTCAACACTAATAAACTGATGGTAACATGCTCTGAGGGTCATAGCTTATGTTCAACCGTGACACAGCATCAAGTTCAGACCATGTCATCGTCAATTCATCACAATAACGTGTGTTCCAATAAGCCCCAAACCCCAATCGTGAAATGAATAAGGCAACTTTTAACGATAACAAGTTTGGTAAATAAACCTCTCTTGTATCCCATGACTTCACTGGACAAATAATCAATAATTCAGATAAAGGTCGAAGTCACTCCATCTTGGTTGAAATCGTAAATTGACTTGTAATTTAAACAACATTTCATTCGGAAAATCATCTACTGTACATGTAAAAAATCGAGAAAAATGAAGCAGTTTGCAAGTCACTCAGTAGATGAAATAATTGCAAAATGGGCAATCTCATTTCAAATATTTTGCATGGTCACATCAAATGGTAGCCTATGCTACTGGAGACATCCACTCAGAAAAAACTACACAAGATCTTGTCCAATCAGACAGTGAGGAGTTTAGTCTTATTGGAACATTGTTTTATCTATGAAGAAAAAGATTCAATAATTTTTCGCCAGCCAGATACAAAAGACAGGACTTAATAAACAGCTGCACCATGAGCACATGATACGCCCGTTGTTGATTAAAAGAAAGAAGCACACAATATGAGTTTACATGTGTACCTAACCCATATTTTTTTAAAATCGTGAAAATCTCTCAAAGCGTTCTCGAGTTATCGTACCATGTGTAAAAAATCAACAATTTTCTAAGTAATAAAGTCCCATAACTCTGGAATGACTAATCGAACGGCGACACTAAACGAAAGGGAGCTTCCCTCCATCGATATTCACCACCTACCCAAAAATCACAAAAATCTCTCAAAGCGTTCTTGAGTTATCGTACGATGTGTGACCGGACGGACGGATAGACGGACAGCGGTATACCATAATACGACCCGTTTTTTCAAAACGGCCGTATAAAAATTGGGCGAAATTACACCACTTCTTGGAGAAATCTATTTCTAGCTGCCAAATATCGACCCATAAACTATTCATTGTTAATTGCAGTTTAAGGTCACAATAAGGTCATCATTTCTTTGGCTGCAATACAAATAATGAAGTCAAGTTTAGCTCATCCTTTGCATTAAATTTGCCAGCTCGAGAGGACTCATACCTAGGGGTGCCATGAAGATGAGCAATTGGAAGGTTGTAATCCTGATTGTCTTGATTGATGGTTTGAGTCCTGAGTGATAAAATATTCCATCTTCATCACTACATCATCAAGGCATGCCTCCAAAATTTAGAATAAACCGAGATAAAATAATCAGTTTTAAAAAGTAGGTTTTGATGGGCATTGTACTTTTTGATGAATAAATCTCTGAAAGTTGGTAAATGTTTTGTGTATTAAAAATAAACTCAATGATTTTTATGCAGCATAAGAATGACAGGGCCATCTGGATTATTTTGCAGGGCTCTTTGGCTATGGCATCATGTGAATGCCATCACTGGGTACCAAGTTTGGGATGACGGGCACAAAACTGTTGGCAACTGTTACTATGACACAAACTATTATTTGGAGGCTTGTTAGTTATTTATTTATTGGAGTTTAAGAACACTTTAGACAGCCAGGGTCACCTCATGTCAGACAGTTCTAGAGGTGGAGGAATTGGGAGTACCCGGAGAGAATCACAGCAACGGCGAGTACTTGTCAGACTTCACCATGTACTAACTCCACACAAGGACGGTTAGCTGAAGACAGGTGCACCATTGACGTGCAGTATGCCTTAGCACACAGTGCCACCATGCCTCCACCTGGGCAATCAGGATTAAGTGCCTTGCCCAAAGACAAAACAAAGTTGTCACTGGTGGGAATCGAACGATGGACTTTTTGGTTTGAAGTTCAATGTCATAATCAATGAGCTGCCGCACTCCCGGAGTCTTGTGAGGAATCCACACATATCATTAAAGTCTTGGGAAGAAGCTAGACATGACAGGTTGGAACACAATTCAGAAAAAGAAAATATTCCCTGATATTCAAGGACTTTATTAGGAATTTTATGTTGAGATATACAGTGTCAGCAAAACCACTTGTTCATTGGTTAAGGTTTCATAGAGGTGCAACACCTAATATTTTGTCAGACTGCATCTTGGAGCACCTGTTCCATTGCAGTAAAAATTCATCAAAATCAGGATCTGGAATTCAAGCTTGAGTTTAAGGTCTGACACATAGCATGTGAATGAATCAAACTGATCTAAGAACGCAGCTATTCAAGTTGTGCACAGAAGTGGGATTAACTGGTAGAGGGCTGGAAGCCCAAGTTTGGGCTTTACTGAAGTGCAAGTAATGCAACTTAAAAGTCTGCATAATTGGTGTCTGTGCTTCATAGTATCTTTGAAATGTGAAATGAAATTATTTTGTCTGTGTGGATTTGCCTGGTTACTGTTTATGGGAGAGTGTCTGGGCACTCTCCCATAAATTGTAACAAAGCAAATGGATAAAAACAAATTCTGACGACCAAAAATAGTTTAGTACTCTACCAATTAATATTAAAACATACTTAAGTTTGGTTTGTACTTACTATCTGCAAAATGGGTTTACTTTTGGCAATTGTTAACATTCCTAACCAGTGCCCAAGGTTTTTCAGCAATGTTCTGTCTGAGAAGTTGGCAACTCCCTTGTCACTTCTTAATAAAACCTGAAATTTAAATTCTAATGATAAAAATCAAAAAAATATCATTCATCAGCAAAAGTGGGATTAGATGTGGATAAAAGATTTACCAAAAAAGAAATTAGTGATACATTCACAAAATTTCACCATCATCTGGATTCAATATTTTAAAATTCTTGAAAACAATGAAGAAAAATAAATATTCACAAGCCTGGAAAGAAGCAGACTGTTATCTGCAGAATGAGGTCCCAAAGGGCGAATTCTGGTGATGCTTCCCTGCACAGCACTAAATTTACCCTCTGTAAATCTCAGTCTGAATCGGGGTGTCAGGGCTAAACAGAAAGAGGAACCCAGAGGATATATTGGAGGATTCTAGCCCATTATGTGGAATAGCATCAGCAAACTCACCCTCTGGGATCCTTCATCGGCAAATGACAGATTGCTTATTTCCTAGCTTGTATTCATCTAAGTGCTATTTCACATAATCCTTGGCGTTAATCGTGATGAAAATCTTTCTTACAATGCATACATATCACAAATTTGTTTGAAAGTTGCTCTTGTCAATTATGCCCTCGGTAAGATTAAGTCTTGCCACACCAAGCTATGAAACACACCAAGCTATGAAAACCCAATATTATTCATTGGTACAAAGTCATTTGATTTATGGAGTTCAAATATGGGGTTTATCAAAGGCACGTAATCGCCTCTATAAATTGCAGAAGCAGTGGATAAGAATCATAAACAAAAAGATAAATAATGCTCACACGGACCCCTTATTCATCAAAGACAATATTTTTAAAATAGAGGATTTATACAAATTACAAGCTTGCTTGTTTGTGTTTGATTGGCACAATGGGAACCTCCCAGGAGACTTTGAAGATTTTTTCTCAGCTGTGAATAACGAAACGTTTGTAAATACATGCCATACAGGTCTCATTCATTATCATAGATTTAGAAATAAAACACTTGATAACTTCCAAGTCTTTGCATTCCTAAAATTATGGAATGAATTAGAAAAGGATATATGTGAAGTAACAAATAGGGCAGAATTCATGTGAATGTACATACACATAAATACATTTATTTAGTATTATTTATTTATTGGTGTTTAAGGTCACATACTTATGCACAATGGCTAATCGTGACCGTGACAGTTTTATGGGTGGAGGAAGCCGGAGTACCCGGAGAGAACCACCGAGCAACTGTCAGCTCTCCAACATCGTAACTCTGAACTCTGCACCGCAGCACAGGCAGGGTTAGATTGGTTGAAGACATGCGCACCATCGACGTGCAGTACGCCTCAGTACACAGCGTCATCGTGCCCCCATGTAGGCAATCGGGGTGAAGTGTCTTGCCCAAGGACACAACGCGGTTGCCGCAGGTGGGATTCGAACCGAGGACCTCTCGGCTTGCAGCCTGCACCTCTACCAACTTAGCCACCGCGCCCCCCACATAAATACATACATTATCATGTCCAAAAAGCTAAGGATGCAATATGATTTTGTAAAACCAAAAGCTTAAAATCTATGGCAAAAAGCCCAAGATAAACATATTTATTTATTTATTGGTGTTTAAGGTCACATACTTATGCACAATGGCTAATCGTGACCGTGACAGTTTTACGGGTGGAGGAAGCCGGAGAACCCGGAGAGAACCACCGAACAACGACGAGCAGCTGTCAGCTTTCCAACATCGTAACTCTGAACTCTGCACCGCAGCACAGGCAGGGTTAGATTGGTTGAAGACATGCGCACCATCGACATGCAGTACGCCTCAGTACACAGCGTCATCGTGCCCCCATGTAGGCAATCGGGGTGAAGTGTCTTGCCCAAGGACACAACGCGGTTGCCGCAGGTGGGATTCAAATCGAGGACCTCTCGGCTTGCAGCCTGCACCTCTACCAACTGAGCCACCGCGCCCCAGATAAACATATAAGATGCAGGATAGTGTTATCCATATAAGGCATGACAGTGTTATAGGAGTCCAGAATAAGGGATAGAAGTTTAACTTCTTTCCACTGGAAACAGGCTTGAAGGTGGACAGAATATTCTTTTGAAAGATGTCAGATGATGCATATTAATGTTTGGCATAAGAAGCGATGTCTGAGTGAAGATGTGTCGAAAATGCATCCTCTTAAAGATCATAACCATCAGAATATTTCCCTGGGTACAAGCATGTCTTTCAAGCAGATGTGAGACGTCTGGAGCTGGAGGTATACTGACATGGGTAAAAACCTCTCTGCCCCTATTGTGCTCACACAAAAGTGAATATTTGTCCATACAAGAATGTTTAGCAAGTAAAACATGCATCTCCCTCGGGTAAGTGCCTCGGGTAAGTGCATGCAACGTTGAACCAGTATAGCGATGATTGAGCCGATTACCTGATAGAAGACCTCTGGTGAATGGATATGCTGGACTTGAGCTATAGGTCCCACTAGCATTGAGTTGCTTGGCATAACCCTGCCTATGCACAGACAAAAATGAATCAAAAAGTCCCCTAGAGATCAGCTGTAGAGATTGATGAAAAACTGCATCAGAAGTGTAATAGCCAGGTGAATAGTGCATAGAGGAGATGGATTTGCCTCTTCCAAATGCACCTGATGGCAAACATAGTTCAGAGCCGTCTACTTATCTTATGAACAAGATCTGTTGTTACTTGCTGTATGGCAGAATCTGGAAATCTGCCAGAGGTGATCCTCTCTATAAGTACAAAAGGGTTGTTGCAGAACTGTCAACTGTCAACTGTCAATATTACTCAAAACATCCTGTCATTGACACCAAGTAAAGGCGTGAGGATTTTTATATACATTTTTGATGCACTTTGTCTACATTGCTGTGGTTTTGCAGTTGTTATCTAAGAGGGTCTTGGCTGTCTGTAAGACAGCCAAAACTTGCCCAGATACAACTGCCAAGATACATGGAATGAAATTTACAGATGACCTTAAAGACTGCATGTTGGAGCACTGGTTTTGTTACAGTAAATAGAGAGCAAAGCAATACTTAAGCCTTGAAGGGTTAAACGATCAAAATCTGGGTAAGAATATATTTTTGTAAACTTCTGCATTAGGTAAATCATGTAAGTTCAACAATCTGAATGCAATGACCATCCAGATGGGAGGGGGCAGTGTGGCCACCTTATAGAGACCACTAACGTAGTAGAGCTCTGAAATGTGGTTTTAGGGATAGGCTGTTATGGCAATCATTTCTAAGGCCTGGAGGGTCAGTTTTCACCCTCCTTAAATTTTTTAAGGCGAACAAACAAATCGCTCTCCTGAAAATACCAGGCCTGGTTTAGGTTTGGTCTTTCTAGGTGTTAAGAATCTACAGTGAATAACACTTCAGGCTCCTTACCTTGGAAAAAATCTGCTATAGTTTGTTTGACACCACTTAACCCTTTACCCAACGTAATGGCCAAAACCGGACAGTGCTATTCTAAAAAATTGCCAATTAATTTTCATTATTTGTCTCAAAAACATAGGTTATATAACTCCTCTTTGGAATGAGCTCGTTCCAATGAGAGGTCATAACCTATGTTTTTGAGACAAAAAATGAAAAAAAAATAGTTATTCAAGAATTTTTTTGCAAGTGTCATCTGCTTTTCATGTTAGGTAAAGGTTAATGGAAAGCCATAAATAATGGTCCATTTTCAGGCTGTTAAATTTTGTAGTTCTGCATAGTGCATGCTACATCAAACATTCTCTTTCTTTCTTTTTTTTAATCTATTAAGTGAATTGAGAGTAAGACTGATTAAAAGATAACTGAGCTGGAGTAAGTGGGGGGAAATAAGATCCTTCTTCCTCTGTAACTTTATTTTATGTTTTTGAGACAAAAAATGAAAAGAATTAGTTATTCAAGAATTTTTTTTGCAAATGTCGTCTGCTTTTCATGTTATTAAGCCTTGTCTGTAAGTATCTCCATTTGGTTCAGCCTAACTTCCCTTTGGGCATTCTTTGGAGTTCGAGAGGATCAGTTGCTTAGCCTTTGAGTCCAAGAAAAAGACCACACAAATTTTGGTTACAAATTAATAAAGCTCATCTAATCTAAGTTATGTTCTGTCACAATTTCTTTCTTACTGACTTGTCTGGCGGTTGAGTCAATATGGGAGAAAATGTGACAATGAGAACAAAACATATCTGCCCTGTTGGTAAACAGACTGGCGAGAGTCAATAGAGGGTCAATAGTCCAGTTCTCTCCCAGTAAAATAGTTTGATCGGTTTATGCAGTTCGGTTTTCTGGTTTGCCATAAAACCGAAACCATATCAAGAAACCCCCCCCAAACGCCCAGCTCCAATGTTTGAACTTTGGTAAGATTCTCTGGTGTGGCATATCTGATAAGTCTAAATTCAGATAAATGTAAGGTTCAAGTATTCAAATATATAATTTTTGTTGAACAAACTGAGGTGCAAGCAAGCGATACCATTCGGTTATGGGAAAAAACCAAGACATTTCCAATAATGTTGCATTACTGCACAACAAGCCTTTTCGACCCAAGCCTTTGATTTTTAAATTATTCGTGTAAAAGCCTACCTTTATATTTCGAAATGTCTCATTAATCACCATGTTAGTCAGTTCTGTTATGTTGAGAACATCAATAAAACTGGCATATAATGAATGAAAATTTGGTTCTATGCTTGCTCTCTTCATTACAAGATATTGAGACACCCATGGCATATAATCTTCTGGCACCTGTTCCTTGACCTCTTCACCCTAGAAAAACAATATAAACAAATCATTATCAATGAGAAAACTAGTGGTGGCCAGCAAGGGCAATTGACCTGCCCAAATATTACCTTCTTGGAGAAAGGTTTACTGAATTTGAGTGCTGTAAAGTCATTGACCTCTAAACAATTGGATTGTTGGAACTCTCATTGGTCACATACTGAATCAAGCTAACAAGCTGAAAACAGGAAAAAACTAGAAAAACTGTGAGCACTGCTCACTGATACCACCCACTCCCACCAAGAAACATTTTACAACAGTAAAAGTGTGTTTAATGTAGAGAGCACAAACACTGACACTTCCCCACCACACCTCCACCCCAAAGCTTGAATTGACAACGGCCATTTTTGAATATGGGGAACTGTAAATATGAAAATATCTGAAGAGAAAATGGGAGGTGCACATCTGCAATGTATGTAAAACAAGGTCTGAAAGTTTCAATGAAATCTGTTCAATAGTTAAGAGGAGTTGCAGATAGCAGATCTGTACAGAATGTCAACTGAATTTGACAAAGTTCATTTTTCAATATGGGAAACTGTAATGAAAGTGTCAATGACACTGTAGCTCAACTTGACAAACTTGAACTTGGTAAGTTATAAGTGAAATGGCAAAATTGAAGATCATTGGTATCAATGTTATTTGGTGAAATTTCAACATAACAGCATTGTGTGTGCACAACGTCAAGAGTAATCCTTGAATTTATAAATGTAAACTGTAAGACTGGCTAAAGGAAGAATGTTGATACCCAAATGCAGTAAGTTCAGAGGTTATTGTAAATGGTAGCTTTTTTCACAGGAATGAATGCTAATCAATAGCTCTTATCTAAGGATCTCGCCCAATGAGCACACCAAGTTAAAAAAAGCATCACAACAATTTGGCTAAGTTCATTTCGCCCTTTGGGAAAGAGTAAAAAATAAAAATACCTGAAAGCAAAATAGGAGGTGCACATCTATAATGTATAGAAAAGAATGCCTGTAAGTTTCAATGAAATCCACCCACTGGTTTAAGAGGAGTAGCGGATAGCAGATGTGTACCCCCAAAGCGTCACGGACGTACGGACGGAGTAGCAGATAGCAGGTGTGTACCCCCCACAAAGCATCACAACAATTTGGCTAAGTTCATTAAGACCTTTGGGACAGAGTAAAAAAAAAAATACCTGAAAGTAAAATAGGAGGTGCACATCTAGAATGTATATAAAAGAATGCCTGAAAGTTTCAATGAAATCTGCCCACTGGTTTAAGAGGAGTAGCGGATAGCAGATGTGTACCCCTCAAAGCATAATGGATGTATGGACGTACGGACGTACTAAGTTCATTTTGCCACATGGGATAGAAAAAATAAAAATACCTGAAAGCAGAATAGAAGGTGCACATCTATAATGTATATAAAAGAATGTCTGAGAGTTTCAATGAAATTCGCCCACTGGTATAAGAGGAGTAGCGGATAGCAGGAGTGTACCCCCCTAAAGCATCACAACAATTTGCCTAAGTTCATTTCGCCCTTTGGGAAAGAGTAAAAAATAAAAATACCTGAAAGCAAAATAGGAGGTGCACATCTATAATGTATAGAAAAGAATGCCTGTAAGTTTCAATGAAATCCACCCACTGGTTTAAGAGGAGTAGCGGATAGCAGATGTGTACCCCCAAAGCGTCACGGACGTACGGAAGTACGGACGTACGTAAGTACGGAAGTACGGACACCATGAATGCTATATACCGCCCACTTTTCAAGTGGGTGGTATAATTAATCAAGGGACAAAGCTCTGCGCAGTTAGGGCAAACCACACTGGTTTTCAAATTTATTCATAAAGTTGTTAGTCTCACAGTCCAAATATTGACCGAATCCAGTGATATTTGTTCACATTATTGCACTCATGAGCTGAAAATAGGAAAAAATTAATTAAGGGCCATAACTCAGCACAGTATGGGTGACCCATACAAGTCTTCGAACTCATTCAAGACATTATGAAAGCCTCACTTAACAAATATGGACCAAATCCATTGATATTTGGTCATGTTATCACAGTAAGGAGCTGAAAAGTGGCAGAAATTAACTAATTAAGGGTCATAACTCAGTATAGCCAAACCGTACCAGTTTTCGAACCCATTCAAGCCCTTAAGAAAGTCTCACATAAAAAATATTGACCAAATCAATTGATATTTGTTCAAGTTATCATGCTAACAAGAAAGTCACGTCTGTCCACTCACCCATCCGCCCGCCTGTGTACCGACTTCATCAAACTATAGGTCAAGTTTTGGAAAAAAAACTCGACCAAAAATCTAGGTTTTTAGTATACCGATGACTTGCAATCTTTTTAAAGAATATACTTTGATGTATGCGGAAAATGAGAATACTGATGTTGAGCACTTTTTTGGTGGCAATGCAAATTGAATATTTACAACATATTTTAGTTTTATTACTTTCCAAAGTGTGATTTACTGGGATTTCCGGGTTTGATTATAAACAATAACTTCACAAGTGAATTATGCAATCAACAATTGGGTCATGTATCCGTGCGCGCAAACGAAGATGCTTTGCCGTGGGTGTAATGAGGACATCACTGTTTTTTTGTTTTTTTAACCCTTTATCTAACATGAAAAGCAGATGACACTTGCAAAACAAAACAAAATTCTTGAATAACTATTCTTTTCATTTTTTGTCTCAAAAACATAGGTTATGACCCCTCATTGGAATAAGCTCGTTCCAATGAGGGGTCATAACCTATGTTTTAGAGACAAAAATTGAAAAAATAATGAAAATTAATTGGCGATTTTTGAGAATGGAGCTGGCCGGTTTTGGCAGTTACGTTAGGTAAAGGGTTAAATAATATAATTATCGTTAATAATGAAAAGTAATAAACAGAGTAATCGCTTGACTGGACTGGTTACGTGAAATAATTCATTCGAGGCGAGGGGCTATACTGTAAAACACTCGTGCGCATTTGCGCCCTCGTGTTTGTACAATGTCCCTCACCTCTCATCAATTATTTTATGTAACCAGTCCAGTCAAGCGATTTCTCTCTATATTATCGACAAAAAACAAGTGCTGAGATTGGAAACTTGATGTTATGTTATTAGTTTTCATGTAAGTTAAATGCCATGGCATTTGATGAAGTAAAACCTGTTATGCTACAGTTTAACAGCTCGTGTTTGTGCCCTCGTGTTTGTACAATGTCCCTCAACTCTCATGAATTATTTTACGTAACCAGTCCAGTCAAGCGATTACTTTCTATATTATCGACAAAAAACAAGTGCTGAGATTGGAAACTTGATGTAATGTTATTAGTTTTCATGTAAGTTAAATGCCATGGCATTTGATGAAGTGAAATCTGTTATGCTACAGTTTAACAGCTTTCACATCATCAAACCTCATGGCATGGAGTGGGAGGGTTATTACCTTGATTGACTTGACCCCATCTTGAAAGGGAGGGGGGGGGGGGGGCAGATTCAGCGGTTAATTTTTTTGCTTGCGTTCCCTCAATCTAGTTGTATAGTAATCAGTGTGTGAAGTCAAGATTTAAAGTATTTTGCAAGAACTTAAATTCTTTTCATAGTAACTGTATACACGAGACTGATGTTTGAATGGTGACCTTGACCTTTTTGCTTATTCACCCAACAAATATCTCATTGACACCTTATAGGCAATCTGTGTATTATTTATAGGTGATCTTGACATCTGACTGCAGACATAATACCAATCATGGACACCTGATAGGTAATCGGGGTATGAAGTTAATAGTTTTGCATGCAAGAAGAAGCCAAAGTTAGTGCATGAAATCCGGGTGCTGGTCAAAACGTCCCCAAATCAAAACGTCCCCAAAAATAAATTGGTCAAAACGTCCCCAAGCATTGGTCAAAACGTCCCCAAGTGTTGGTCAAAACATCCCCAAAGGTTGGTCAAAACGTCCCCAAGAGTTGGTCAAAACGTCCCCAATGTAATTTCCTCTTAAACCATCAACTATTTTGACTATTCCACAAGATTTTACAAAGGAGAAGCTGGTGGAAAGGTGGGAGAGTGGGGGAACTGTCCGTCGGACAACCTAACACTCACAGGGGTTAGGAGGAGCAGGAGAAAGTGAGACCTGTGACATTGTTCAAATCGTCCCCAACCCTTGGTCAAAACGTCCCCAATACAATATCCCCTCAAACCATATTTCATGAAAACAGCCAAGCCCCATCTTGTAAATCAGCCAAGCCCCATCCTGTGACAATGAATAATGGATTGGATTGATCCTCCCTCTCCCTCGACTTTTATTTTGATCTCAGGTAAATAGAAAAGCATCCAAAAATATGGGCAGATCTTGGAAATTTTGAGGGGGTGCTTATGGTTCACAACATCATTCGAGTAGTGTTTTAACATAACTTAGGCAAAAATAGTGGAGACCCCCCCCCCCCCCCCCCCACCCCACCCCTCCCCCCCTCCCATTAAGCTTGAAATGGTGAATTGAAACCATTCTCCCTGACAAAAAGTCATCTCAACGCCGCTCAGTCGTGGGCCTACCCCCTTCTTAGCAATCCTATGATCTCCCATGTCCTTGTTATACTGATAGCGGGATTTTTTTCTGATCATCCTTAATTACCTCTCAAATGCATTCTTGTCCATATTTGATTTATTACAATGGGTAACTCACAACAAAGAAACATTTTGAAAAAGAATCTTTTTGTGTTAATGCTTTATTTCCCTTGATAAACACAGGCAGTCATGTGGCCTGTTTTTTGTGACCAAGATATGGGGACGTTTTGACCAAGAGTTGGGGACGTTTTGACCAAGAGTTGGGGACGTTTTGACCAAGTGTTGGGGACGTTTTGGCCAAAACGTGTCCTAATTTTCTGCGGGTTTTATCAAGTTAGGGACAGGGTTTTACTTATGGTAACTGACGAAAAATTATGAAAACATGACAACAATTGAAACACTTGAGGGTTTGGGGATAAATATAGTTAAAATAGGTAATAGTTTGGGGAAAAATATCTGGGGACGTTTTGACCAAAGGTTGGGGACGTTTTGTCCAAAAGTTGGGGCCGTTTTGACCAGAATTTGGGGACGTTTTAGTGGGGATGTTTTGGTTTGGGGACGTTTTGACCCGCACCCATGAAATCCAATATCTATTTTCAGCAGCAGTGACCTTGAACTTCGGCAAACTGACCCAAACAAGTTTTCAAGCTGGCTCGAAATTGTTTATCGAATTTTATTTAATGAATGATAGAAATTTGAAATCAATGCTTGTTTTTGTTTTTGACTTCCTCGAAACACTGCACACAATTACACATTGTTTCATTTCAGTGCATATGACATCACATTCGTATTTGTCTCTGAAAAACCTTGGCCATAATTTCCAGTTAGATATTGATAATGACATGGGTTGTGATTGGAAGTCCAATTCAGCTGTAAATTTCATCTATTTCCAACATTTAACAAGGTCAGTTGACAAAGCAATGTCATCATTGAAAATATTCACCTCCGAATTCATGTACATAAATTCATGTACATAACAAATGTTGTAAGTAAAGAATCTTTTTAAAATTTCAGCTAAAATCTTACGATTGATGAAAATGATTCTTAGCCAGTTTCTGAAAAAATTCTTATTAATCTAAGCACTAAGTGGCCACAGATGGAGAATCTACACTGTTGCCATAGCACGTTCCTCTTATTTTAATTATCAGTTATAATAATAAAATTCTGCACACAGAGTATTACATTAAACGGAGTTGACAGAAATAAATATGATGGGAACTCTGACATGTAAAAAACAGCTATTTAATGACGACTAATCCCAGGAGAGTAAAAGTTTCAAATTTTTGCAATTTAAGAAATTTCAAACTGTTTTCAAAGATTAAAGACAAAAAGCCTTCCTTCCTGTTCTTTCCGGAAAAATAGACTGAGCAACATATTAATGTTAAACAAGACAGTCTAATGACATCCATATCCCCAGGCGACTTTTATATTATGATGGGAATAATCTCATTATCGACCTGGACATGTATTCATACCCAATAATGTCACTCACCAAATATCATTTAATTTCTTTAATCGCAACTAAAGATATCTTCCAAAAACCTGCAAATTCTGTAAAGTCGACAAGGGCTATAACTCTGGTAAAATCATTCGAATCAAAACTTCCTTTCCACATGCACACATCATTCTCAAACTGCACACCAAGTTTTGTAAAAATCCAATGAAAAATGCAGGAGTTGAGCAAACAAGAATTTGTGATGGAAATTTTGCTATTACCAAGGGCCATAACCACGCAAAATTTGTCGAATTGAAAATTCCAGACAACATGCACATCTACACTTCATACTGATACTTCAAACCAAGTTTCATAAAAATCCAATAAAAAATGTAGGAGGAGTTAACCCTTTACCCAACGAATCGCCCGCATCCGCCCGCGTAATATGCAAATTCAGCAGTTGAAAAAATATTATTTTTCAAAAATTTTCAACAAAACTATATCTATCATGTGACCCCTCGTTGGAACGAGCTTGTCGAGCTCGTTCCAACGAGGGGTCGCATGATATGGTTTTGTTGAAATTTTTTGAAAAATTTGAAAAAATGATATTTAAAATAATAAATTTTGATATCGTCTGCGTTGGGTAAAGGGTTAAGCGGACAAGCCTTTGGTCTCGTTTCCTATTAAAAAGTCATATCCGAGGTCATTGAATATCCTCGGCCAAATGGCCATATTGAGCCATAGTTTATTTTGTGGTGGTGTGGATTTAGAAAATAATTCTCATTAATGGTGATATGATGACCAAGCTAATCTGTTGATTCAAACTGTGTACTGTCAAGTGCATTTCAGCTGGGGGTCAAGGTCACAGAAGAGTGTTCAATGACTAATCCAGACCTGTTTGGGACCTGACAATTTGAAGGTTACGAATGAGACAATTTTTGTGTAAATTTGCTTCAAGAAAGCCTTCTGAAAAAATGAATATGAAACCCATATGTTTTTTATTTGTCCGAATGATCATCTTATGCTGTAAAATCCTCAGTGGTGGAATGAGGAATTCCTATAACACAGTTTTATCACTATCAATGGACGAAGATTGGAGATTTGTCCCTAAAATGCAAAAATTTTTACCCATTTTGAGCCATTTTTTTAGCCATCAACTATGTCATTCAGCTGAGTGTATTTGAGTGATATTTTAAGATTTTTATTGTGTGCAGTTGTCTCCAGAAAAGGCCATATTCAGAGCTTTCAGAAACTGTATACCTTGTGAGTATTGTGAATAGGGCAGATAATTTAAATGCGAAATATCCTCAGCCGTGTTTATGAGAAGCCGTGCATTTCTTGAAAAACCAACATTTTCACCTGAATAACTGTAACAAGACCTTTGGGATGGAAATTTTGCTATTACCAAGGGCCATAAACAAGCAAAATTTGTTGCATCGAAAATGCTGGACCACATGCACATCTACACTTGATACTGATACTTCAGACCAAATTTCGTAAAAATCCACTGAAAACTGCAGGAGGAGTTAAGCGGACAAAGTTGGTGAGGGAAAGACTGACAGACAGACATCATTTCAATATCCCCTCCCGACTTCGTCGATGGGAGATAAAAACTAGAACTATCACTGAAGGTGATTAATACCCCCGCTTTGGGTTTTTAGAGGAATGCACTTCTGATCATGTAGGCGAAGGCCATAAGGAAATGTATACATAAAGATCATTTTTTGTTGTTGAAATTTGTATTTGCATGTGGCCTTCCACAGAACAGCACTGAATACTTAAAGAGCCCACACATATATGGTTTACATTTGGAAAAACACATTTACAATGTGCAACATGTATGCAAAATCGGTTCATTAATGTAGGAGGAGTTGCACACACAAGAATCCCATTTGAAAACCCATAATAAATCCAAGTTAAAGGGAGATAACCTGGTTAAAATTGTCGCAGATCAAAAATTTGGGAATATGCGTATGTTCACTTAGTTGTGATAATGTTTGAAAGGTTTCGTCAAAATTGATTGATAAATGTAGGAGGAGTTGCACGCACAAGAATTTCATGTAGAAACCCATAATAAATCTAGGTTAAAGGGAGATAACCTAGTTAAAATTGCCACAGCTCAAAAATTTTGGAATATGCGCATGTTTACTTAGTAGTGATGATGTCTGTAAACTTTTGTCCAAATTGATTGATAAATGTAGGAGGAGTTGCGCACACAAGAATTTCATGCAGAAACCCATATTAAATCAAAGTTCAAGAGAGATAACCTGGTTAAAATTGTCGCAGATCAAAAAGTTTGGAATATGCACATGTTCACTTAGTAGAGATGATGTTTGAAAGGTTTCATCAAAATCGGTTCATTAATGTAGGAGGAGTTGCGCACACAAGAATTTGTTCGAACGGAAATACATAATAAATCTAAGTCAAAGGGAGATAACCTGGTTAAAATTGTCGCAGATCAAAAATCTTGGAATATGCGCATGTTCACTTAGTAGTGATGATGTCTGAAAAGTTTTGTCCAAATTGATTGATAAATGTAGGAGGAGTTGCATGCACAAGAATTTCATGTAGAAACCCATAATAAATCTAAGTTAAAGGGAGATAACCTAGTTAAAATTGCCACAGCTCAAAAATTTTGGAATATGCGCATATTCACTTAGTAGTGATGATGTCTGTAAACTTTCGTCCAAATTGATTGATAAATGTAGGAGGAGTTGCGCACACAAGAATTTCATGCCGAAACCCATATTAAATCAAAGTTCAAGAGAGATAACCTGGTTAAAATTGTCGCAGATCAAAAAGTTTGGAATATGCACATGTTCACTTAGTAGAGATGATGTTTGAAAGGGTTCATCAAAATCGGTTCATTAATGTAGGAGGAGTTGCGCACACAAGAATTTGTTTGAACGGAAAAACATAATAAATCTAAGTCAAAGGGAGATAACCTGGTTAAAATTGTCACAGATCAAAAATCTTGGAATATGCGCATGTTCAATTAGTAGTGATGATGTCTGAAAAGTTTTGTCCAAATTGATTGATAAATGTAGGAGGAGTTGCGCACACAAGAATTTCATGTAGAAACCCATATTAAATCAAAGTTCAAGAGAGATAACCTGGTTAAAATTGTCGCAGATTAAAAAGTTTAGAATATGCACATGTTCACTTAGTAGAGATGATGTTTGAAAGGTTTCATCAAAATCGGTTCATTAATGTAGGAGGAGTTGCGCACACAAGAATTTGTTCGGATGGAAAGACACAATAAATCTAAGTCAAAGGGAGAAAACCTGGTTAAAATTGTCGCAGATCAAAAATCTTGGAATATGCGCATGTTCACTTAGTAGTGATGATGTCTGAAAAGTTTTGTCCAAATTGATTCATAAATGTAGGAGGAGTTGCGCACACAAGAATTTCATGTCCGGAAAGACGTACGGACGGACGGACGTACGGACGGACGGACAGACGGACGGACGGACGGACAGACGTACGGACGTACAGGGCGATTCCTATATAGCCCCCACTTCTTCGAAGCGGGGGTATAATGAGGAAGCCAAAATACTTCCAAGAGAGTTAAAATACAAACCTTTGGGGTCATATTAGACATGGACAAATTGTTGAAAATGAAGAAAACTTTATCTTGTATGGACTCGTCGGGCACTCGAATTTCATCTTCTTTTCGAGCATTCATCAGAGTATCGATATTTGTAGCAGTGGCAATGGAGGGCTGAAAAAATGAAAAAGAATTTTCTAACTCCTTTCCAAACACAATTTTATCTTTTGTTAAGTAATAATAATATAAAAAAAAATGTCCCAAAGGTATTTAATATCCTTCTGAAATGAAAGTTATTAAATAAAAGTTTAGTTGATACAAATCTAGTAAAAGCTTTAATAATATGACTGAGCCTGAAATGATAAATTTCTTATAAAATCTGTCGTAGAAAATATAAAAAAAAATACTTTTAAGCTAAGCTCAGAGAAAAATACAAAACTGAGACATGATTTAGCAAATACATAAACAGGGCAATGTTACCTTGCCACATGGGCTAAACAATTTTTAAAGTTTGATGCTCAGTGGCAATTAATTTTATATTTTGTACTTGAGCATCAGAATCTTGAAAAGCCCATCAGATTCAGATGTGATTCAAAATCTGAAAGATTTCAAAAGTAAACAAAACAAGAAAAATGTTACTAAGGTAACACATGCCCCCCGCCGTGACCTTCACCTTACAGATGTGGCGGAAACTATTATACGCGACACACCTTCTGGCTGACCTTAACATTTGTAAAAAGTTTAACAATTGTACTATGATTCGTTTCTGAGTTATGGCTTTGACACGAATATTGACCGATTTTTAGAGTGACCTTGAAATGTGACCTTGACCTTGAAGGTACGAACCCGGCTATGGTGTGTGACATACCTTCCCATGGTCCTTTATAATTGTGTGAAGTTTGATGACTGTGGCCCTAACCGTGTTCAGGGTGACCTTGAAATGTGACCTTAACCTTGACCTTACGGACCTGGCTGTGGTGTGTGACACATCCATCCGTTGTCCTTTATAATTGATGCTTGAGACACGATTTGTAACCCTGAACATATGAAGGTCAATTGTGACCTCCACCTTGCAGATGCGGCAGAAACTATTATACATGACACACCTTCTGACTGTCCTTAACATTTGTAAAAAGTTTAACAATTGTACTATGATTCATTTCTGAGTTATGGCTGAGACACGAATATTGACTAATTTTTAGTGTGACCTTAAAATGTGACCTTGACCTTGAAGGTATGAACCCGGCTATGGTGTGTGACACATCCTCCCATTGTCCTTTATAATTGTGTGAAGTTTGATGACTGTGGCCCTAACCGTTTTCGAGTTATTGGATCGGACGGACACACACACGGACACACACACACACACACACACACACACACACACACACACACACACACACACACACCACACACACACACACATACACACACACACACACACACTTCAATCACTATATACCATAAAAATCCCAGTTTAATTTGTTTCATTTCAACAGGCGACAACTGGCCGCAAAAGTCATAACCTTATTTTTTTCAGCTGACAAAACCAATAATTCTGTATTCATCTTTATTCATCTTTAAAGGCCTATTCCTGACATTTGTCAACTTTGCTGTCTTAAAGCAGGTGCCTCAACATGCAGAGTTTGGGTAAATTTGAAAAGGATGTTTCAAGTATATTTGAGTTGTGTCAGGACAAGACTTGGGTACCTCTTTTGGCAGCCAGGACTTTTCTAGACAACTACTAGAAACAAGCCTGATGGTGATTGCCTGGCCACGCAAGTCCTCGAACTATGGCCAAATAGCCTAAAATACTGAAATGAAAAGTTTTGTGCTGAATTTGTTGCTCTCTACCATCCAAGAGAATAAAATACATATCAACACAGCAGCCAAAAGCAGTACTGATCTTATTTCCATAAGGTCAATACAGCCACTAATATGTTGGAACTTTCTAAACAGAACGATAATGAGATGGATGTCTCTACAGTACAGGACAAATAAAGTTGTAGGATAACCACTATTAACTATGTATCTTTCTCTTCCTACACTGATAAGATGAGAAACTAATGTAGTTTCCTGATAAATACCTACAAAAAGCTTTCCAGAAAATGATGTCAGATTCTGGTCTTATCAGTACACAAGCAGCATTATACATAGTTTATTGCAGTTATGTTTCAACTTATTTTGACTTGTACTGTAATGTGCAAGTTCTTTTGACGATATCTGAATAGTTTTATTGGAAAATAGAGATAAAATCTTTCGTCCATGAGTGGAATTTAGTTTGTTTTTTTTTTGTAAAAAAACTTTCTTGGATAAAGGGTTAACTGATTTAGATTAACCTTTTAAACAATGACAAAAGTGTGTCAGCAGACGACAACTTTGTCAGCCAAGGTTTACAGAATTACGGCTGTGGAGAGAATTAGGTTTTCCCATTCCTATGACCTTGACCTCTGTAACTCGAGCATGGAGTTGCTATGTGCAAAAGACCTTCCAACAGTCTTTATCCTTGTGTAAAGTACCATTCAATAAAGAAGTTGAGAAACAACCACAATGTGCATTCTTAATCTTCTTAGATGTCCCTTTACGGGATATACAAGTTAAACATGTAAACCTTACAACTGAGCATACTTGCGGCAAGTAAAGGTTGCACTCCATTGACTCAGGTCGCAGTAAAAGTACCAGTCGCACGCACTCGGGCAAAGTGTGCGAGACTGGTAATTTTACTGCAACCCCAGTCAACAAAGTTTAACACTGTGAAAAATGTTCAGTTTAATGTAGTTCTTTTCAGCCCCAACTTGTCTAGTAGTGCATGGTATTACAATCGGAATCGGCATCAGAATCGGCCGATTGAGAGCTCAAATAACCGGTAATCAGTCAGCGACACTAAAAAGCCTTCCATCGGTCTTTATCCTTGTGTAAAGTTTTCTGGAAATCGACCAACGCATTATAGAGTTACTGCACTGGACGGACAAATAAAGTCGAATGGACGAACGGATGGACAGACAACCCAGATTTAACGCCATATATTGGAAACAATGGTAGAAAACGATAAAAACAAGAAAACAAGAGGCCCCAAGGAGCCTTCATCGCTCAACGGCCAAAGTGGTTCAAAGAAGTATTTGGGGTCACATTCAGTTAGACATGGTTCATCAACACTACAAAGGAATGAAGTCATGGGAGACAAATTTTATGGAACTAGGGACATGGCTTGAACAAACTTGAATCTTACCCCCCTAAGGATGCTGCATGCCAAATATCAAAAGCATTCAACTGCTGGATCTGAAGAAGATTTTTAAAGAAAATTCCTCATTTTGAACTAAGTTATCATTCGGGCTCCCACAGTGAGCCCAAATATCAACCCAGGGACTTGGCTTGAACAAACTTGAATCTCACCCCCTAAGGATGCTGCATGCCAAATATCAAAACATTCCGACTGCTGAATCTGAAGAAGGAAGATTTTTAAAGAAAAATTCCTCATATTGACTAAGTTATAATTCGGGCTACCACAGTGAACCCAAATATGAACCCAGGAACTTGGCTTGAACAAACTTGAATCTGATCCCCCTAAGCATGCTGCATATCTGCCTGCTGGATCTTGAGAAGAAAGATTTTTAAAGAAATTTGCCTGAAATGCACGAAGTTCAAATTTGGGCTCCTATACTGAGCCCAAATATGAATTCAGAGGGCCGATTTAAACAAATTTGAATCAGATCCACCCCGCAGTGTTGCATACCAAATATCAAAAGATTCTGCCTGCTGGATCTGGAGAAGATTTTTCAAGAAATTTGCCTGAAATGCACTAAGTTCAAATTCGGGCTCCTATACTGAGCCCAAATATGAACGCAGGGTGCCGATTTGTACAAACTTGAATCAGATCCAGCCCACAATGTTGCATACCAAATATTAAAAGATTCTGCCTGCTGGATCTGGAGAAGAAGATTTTTCAAGAAATTTGCCTGAAATGCACTAAGTTCAAATTCGAGCTTCTATCGTGAGCCCAAATATGAATCCAGGGAGCCAATTTGAACAAACTTGAATCTGACCCCCTTAGAGATGATGTATACCAAATAGGAAAGAATTCTGCCTGGTGGATCTGAAGAAGATGATTTTTTTGAATTTTGGAAAGAAATTCATGGGTGCTATCAGAGTTATGCCCCTTGAGGTGCCCCCTGTGGGTGCGGTAAATTTAATTGTACAAGTTTGAATTGACATATGATAGGGAAATTGCACACAAAATTTGGTTCAATTTGATCCAGTAGTTTGGGAGGAGTAGTTGATAATGTAAAGTTCACGACAGACGACGGAGACAGATGACGACGACGGACAGCAAGTGATAAGTTAAGCTCCCTTCGGTGAGCTAAAAAGCCAGAAACGTAAAATAACTAGTAATTTTAAACCTGCCAGAACATAAGGGACACTTTTGGAGCCTAATGTTTAGTTTTTGTGTGGTATAACCCAAACCATTGGTAATAACATAGGCCTCTTGGACAGGCTGAGCAGTAATATCTGGATTTGCTAAAGTCACTTGAATTCTATAAATCGCCTGCATCACTGTAGTTGTCAGCGAACAATTCCACAACAACTTCATCGGTTGTAAAAATTTTATCGACATGTATACATTTCAAGATCATCAGGACACGTAACTCTAACTGGAAACTTGACATGCAGTTGACTTAGGTATTTCCGTAAAAACGATGGAAAATACCGGAAAAAAGCTTTGAGGTCACATTGTCTGTCTCTTTCATTTGTTACAATGTGTTTGATTGGTAAGTCAGAAAAGAATCTGCATTTAATTCCTTAACCCTTTGAACCCTGGTGGTATCTTCCATGTCAGTTCAATGGAAGGAATTGGAAGAGTTATTATTTGGGGTTAGACCAATTAATATTTTCAACATGCAGCCTTCAAAATATTGATTGGTCTACCCCATACTTTAACTTAGCAGCCATCATACTGAATGAAAGTATGACATATCATGTTTCTGGGCCAGAAAAGCAGCCTCTCGGGTTCAAAGGGTTAAGGTACGTAACAGCATTTTGAGATTTGTGAAACTCAACACATACTATTCTCCAAATGTTAACCCTTTACCTTCTTGCATACTGCTGGTGGATATTTCTGCCCAAAACAGGCAATCACTTGCCACTAAAATAAGTAAACATTGCGCTTATTTAACAACATTTTCTTGGGCATATTGTACAGAGTTTTTCACCACCGATTTCTTTATTCAAATTTTCAGGAATTTTTTATCAAATTTAGTCATGGTTGCTTCATGGCAGCAATGACTAGATTTATTGAAAAATATTTTAAAAATACTCAGCGGGTTAAGAGTTAAACCCTGTATAATATTTGCAAAATTTTGCAAGATCATACCAACAAGTCAAAAGTATTGTTGATGATTTCAGTCAATTCTAGGCAGCCAAGGCTTTGACTGGAAAGCACTGACAGGAATTCTTATTGTTGGGACACTTATTCTGAGGGCACAAAGTGTCCCAATAATAAAAATTCCCTGGCAAAGTGTACAAAAGTAAGAATTACCCACCCATATAAGTGCATAAAATGTACTTGAATATCTCAATACTGGAACATTTGTTGAGTTATCTAATAACAACATATGTTGGACTATCTAATAGGAATAAAAAAGAAGTCACACAAATTATTTACTTTTGGCATTCCAGAAGATTTGCTGACAGTTGTAGTAGGTGGGGTAGGAGCAGCAGTTGTGGTAGATGTTGCTATGGAATCAACAGCTGCTGCCACTGTATTTGGAGTACTGGTAAGTGGGGGCCTTGTTAATGGTGGCCCTGGTCCTGGTAAAGCAGACTCAAGTGGCCCAAGAGGTGTTGGAAATCCTGCTCCAAGAGATGGACTCCTTGATGTTGGCTGAAGTGGAGGTTCTTGATTTCTAGCTCCATACTCAATAAACTGAAAAAGATAAAATAATAGCCTTGATGGGTTGATTCTTTGAAAAAAACTAAATACCCAAGCCTTTACATTTTATATACGTATAGAATTTAGCTGATTAAAAACTTTCATCTCTCACACATAGAACCTTTTCCAATTATTTTAACATTCCTGTATTTTTATTTATTATTTATTTGTGTTTGAGGTCGCCTTCAACATCTATAATTATAACATGAGTGCACTAGACTATGAAGTAAAGTTTAGGGATTTGTTTATACCTATGCTGCACACTTTAGAGGACTTCCACCCCATGCAAAGACCTGCTGACCAGGTGACTTAGGCAAAGAAGTCACTTTCAATCAAATGGAATTTGTTCTGTCTGCAATAAAAAGCGAATCTTTTGTCGCCTTGTGAAAAATCGGACTACCTTGAAATAAAGTGTTTTCACGCAAAACTTTTGAAAAAATAATAACCCTAAGGCCTAAAAAAAATTTAAGATCTGTTTCTCAGGCCCTCCCACATGGTCCTTTTGGCTGCTGCATGCTCTCTTTTTATAACAAATGTAAACTTAAAAAAAATAAAAATTAAATGGTTTGTGTCTGATATTTTACCCAAGTTAAAAAAAATTGATAAATTTGTCCCTTGAGTGCAAAAAGGCTTTGCAATGCTTTAGCCTCAAAAACTTTGGCTTAACCTCTTAGTCCCCATACTGTCACAAACTGCCCCTTTTATATCTCTGTGAAAAATTGTTCCAAGTGTATTCTTCCTTGAGAACTCTATTAAGATGCATCACTTCTTGACCGTGTTTTTACATTATTGTTGGCTGCCTACTAAAATAATAACTCAGCGGAGAGGTATGAGTGCCCACTCATGGGAGGGCCATCCCCATCTGGGCCATTGGTAAGTATAAAAAAATATACAAATTACTTTAAATTTATCATATTTTTATACTAATAACCAATGGCCCAGACTTAGCTGAATCGTAAAAAGGTGGAGGGCCTAGGATTTAAGAATTAGAAAACCAAATACAGCTTCTAAGCCTGCATTCCAAGGTGAAAAGGAGATTAAATTTAAAAGGAATTACATGTATGTCTCTCTATACAATAATAGAGAAGACATATCATAAATAAGGAGCCATATCCAAGTAATTCCGTAATCTTAGCATGAAGGATTATGCTAACTGGGTGTAACGAGCCCCCAATTTTAAGGCTAGTCCGGACTAAGCAACTTAAATTAGGATGGCATATTAGAGAATGAGATACTAACCCCCACAAACACACGCCACATATAAATAATAAACAAGCGGTATCTAGGATCAGAATGATCACCCCCCCCCCCCCCCCTCCCTTGTTTTGAAGGAATATTCTTCAAAACAAAGAGGGAAGTGCTCTGGAATCAGTGAAAAGTGGTACCAAATAATCAATATATATTTGCCCAACAGGCACCCAGTTATTAATTATTATTAATTATTGGTGCTTAATGCCGCTTCAGAAGCTAAGGCTATTGTGGCGATCCCTGTTATTAACAGTGCATGCTTCTAACATATACCAGAGTCGGAATACGTAGATAGGTCGAAAACCGGTGATATAATGTGTCCAACAATACACTTGTCCAATTGAATCCCAATGGAAAGTATCTGTTAGAGCAAACACACTTCTAAGGCAACCAACAGGCGAACCCGTTCAGGTGTACAATTAATTCCAATAATAAAACTCCAACTGAACCGTGCGAATATACGAGAATGTGTACCATCTCTGGTAGAAACCTGGATTTAGAATATGGAACGAGTGATGATTAACAGACTCGTCACGGACCGACCACCAAAATAATACATTGTTTCCTATGTCCGCAACAACTGATGACTGTTCAGAGAAAGAATATACTACTCCGAATAATGATGCCAAAAATTGAGAACATATGCATACACGGCCTATTGGAAGTTCCATAACTGATCCAAATAGCTCCAAAATTCTCATGAGCTCTATAAAGCAGAGCAAGAATTTATATAATCTGTTCAATAATGCATCTCCCAAATAAATACACATATTATGCACGCAAGCAATGAAATCCCGCATGTACTCATCTGAATACAGCCTGTATCCACGGTATGACCGAGTGATACAAGTGTAACCAGGAAACTGAATGAATAACACAACGTTAATATGCAGTTAACTGAGTAATAACTCATACGTTGTAAGAAAGGACAGACCGCTCTGAGTGAAACTTTTCAGAGTGGACTAATTGCCATATTAGAGAATGTCGCATAGATAACCCACATGTCAGCCACACAGGCACACAAAGGCCAGCAATTTTATTGATAAGGAATCATATGCTTGTATATGACTTATAAACGAACAACAGGAAACAAACCAACGAAATAGAGGATGTGAACAAATACACCATATAGACATAATATCCAGTCTCTTAGGTGGAAATATAATCCACAGCGAAAGATTGATTAGAAATGAAAAGGGAGACGAAAACGACATCCGATCATAAAAACCTACCTAGATGAACTACTTACGTTCGATCTGATATCAGGAAATATATTCCTGAGAAGGAGTTAGTATAGGCATTTGAAGAAACGCTCATTAATCACACTAGGTAAATAAGGCGTCATCAATAGGGCTTATCGTCTCATATACAATGTAACTAACACCAAACCATACCGGTAGGAAGAGAATAACCTCCTCTAACATAACGGTATCCTGTCCAATAGGACAAGGAACTCAGCCTGGCTGAAGCAGCTAAAGGTCTTCCTATTCGTGAAGACAATAAAAAGGCTGATAACTGCAGGCTTAGAAGCTCACTAAGGAGACTTACAAATGCCAGCCCTAGCTTATAAGTCTTCATCTCCGTGAAGACAGATATATCGGTGTAAGTTGCGACCTTGAAAGCTCACTGAACGGAGACTTACAACTATCATTGTGCAAGGTAGGGAATGAAGAGCCGCTATTTTAACAGCCCTAAATTCCCAAAGAGACAGTTGTATTTATTTATTTATTGATGTTTTTAAGGTCACATATTTATGCACAATGGCTAATCATGACCGTGACAGTTTTATGGGTGGAGGAAGCCGGAGTACCCGGAGAGAACCACCGAGCAACGACGAGGAGCTGCCAGCTCCCCAACATCGTAACACCGCACTGCAGCACAGGCAGAGTTAGATTGGTTGAAGACATGTGTACCATCGACGTGCAGTATGCCTTAGTACACGGCGTCATCGTGCCCCCACGCGGGCAATGGAGATGAAGTGTCTTGCCCAAGGACACAACGCGGGTGCCGCAGGTGGGATTCGAACCGTGGACCTCTCAGCTTGCAGCCTGCACCTCTACCAACTGAGCCACTGCGCTCCCCAGATAGTTGTCTCAAGAGATAATTATTTCAGTAATGTCACAGCATAATTACTGAAAAACATCGCTCATGATTCTAGCTAGGCTACTATGGTGTAAACAATAAGATTCAAGTCTATGACACCTAGAAAAACAAACCGAAAAGCACTCTTCCTTTAGCGGTTTTATTCCCAAAAGACAGCGGTCAGCGCCTAGCTAATGTAGCTTAGAAGTCTCATCTTCATGAAGACAGATATCTCAGTGTAACTTGCGACCTTGAAAGCTCACTAGACGGAGACCTACAACCATCGTCGCACAAGGTAGGGAATGGCGAGCCGCTATTCTAACAGCCATAATTCCCAGAGACAGTAGTCTCAAGGTAGCTACGCAGTTAGGAGTCTTCGTCTGCGTGAAGACATATCTGTGTCACTTGTGGCCTTTGAAAGTTCACTAAATGGAGACTTACAACACTAGATGCTAATGTGTAAGAAAAGACCTCTATAACAAAACATAAGGCTACTATGGTGTCCACAATGGCATTAAATGTCCTGATGCCAAGGAAAACAACACCGAGAAGGAAAAGACGTACTTATTCCCTCTAATGGCTCTATTCCAAACAAGACAGCTGCCTCAGCCCAACTATGCACTATGGAACCTCTATTTGTAAAGAATAGCGAAAAGCATTTCTTATACTATTGCTAAGGCAAGGAAGGTGTCGTTAATCGGGACAAAAGCACTCACAACCTGAGCCAAAAGATCCGAGAATGAAAGATCTTCGTCTCTCCATCGCCTGGTATGATAATCTGTTTTTTGTCTAGCAAATGCAGACTTATATTCAGATGGAACAAGATTAAGACTCAAATTTTATAGTTTTAAAGTGCCCTTCTGTGAGGGATGGAGACTCACACTCCGTAGCCGTCTCATCATCCAAATGTTCCATCTGAAAATACGGTCAACTCCATCCGAATGAATGGATGACTGGACGAACGCAGCACCGTCCGACAGCTCACCATCGGAGCCTGTTAACGGTAGTACCAGCCACTACTGGAATACTGTGATACACAGAGCAATTTGCAGCACCCGGTCCATGACAGAGGCTAGCAGAGCTATGATAATCCACTTCTCATAAGCTGCTCACGGGACAGAGATCTGGACCCAGATCCTTGACACATGTAGCTTATAAAGATTCCTCGAACAATTAGCTACCGATCCGAACATGCAAAGTTAGATAGCTAGTCTGCGGTCAACGTGCTTCATTAATGAAGCAGGGGAAGATGCCATAGCTGCAACTGGATCCAGCTGCAGTGTGGAATGAGCGTCCCGAACCGCAAGTGTGAACGAGCATCCCAACTCACTAAAGTTTCTCGAATCAAAAACAGTCGACACCGACTGCTGACGGAAAGGGTTTTCCTGCTCGGGGTCTGCTCCAGACCTCGGCGAGTATTCCGTTAGAAACTTGTAGGCATCTATCCCTTATTGTGCATATCCATGGAAGAAGAGGAAGCTGTAACAACAGCTGACCCCAGATGAAGCGCAGAAGCATCCAGACTCTTCTCATAGGACAGATGCTCCTAGTCAATGAAGTTTCTTACAACATAAAACAGTTGTCTCCGACTGTTAACTGGTAAGGTGCTGAGTTTTTTCTGACAACAAATCAAAGCTCAACATATACTGCTCTATTACATTTAATTGGACAGTGCCTTATAGGCACTATCCAATTAAATGTCAGAGAGCAAAGTATTGTATAAAAAATCTGGTTTATATCAGGGACAATAAAGGCTTCCTCAGGCAGAATGTAGCTACAGACAGTTATTGCCTGTCACTTTTAGTAAAGCCCAAAACAGGGCTTCCAGCACTCTACCAGTTAACGGGAAGAAAAACGCTCTGCACTCGTGATCTGTTCCCAGAACTTGCCGAATATCCCGCTTAGAAACTTCTAGGCTAATCCCGTTTCGTGTGCTTTCATGTAAGTAGAAGCCATAACTGCCGCCGGCCCCGGCTGCAGTGTGAAAGGAACATTTCAATGCGTGTTCCGACTCAACATGGTTTCTCACAACGGACAAAGTCGACCCCGACTGTTAACGGGATGGATAGGGTTCTCCAAATGGTGATCTGACCTCAGATCTAGCCGAGCATCCCGTAGAGAAACTTCTGGCTTCTTCTACATGCACAATTGACTGGAACGACCCAGCACCGTCCGACGGCTCACTACTGTTCTGCTGATGGGTGCCCCTTGCTGGGTTTTTAAGCTGGGATAAAATGTGCAAATTGCGACAGCAAGTCTGTTACAGAGGCTTGTGGAGCAGCGGTTTATTTCCCGCCACATGTTGCTGGGACAGAAATCTGGCTGCCAATCTCTTCGTTGAACGTCCCGATGAATCAAGCCTTGAATCACTAGCTACTGGATGGACCGACTTTCTTTTCCTTCTTTATCTTCTTTCTTCGAGGGTAAAGAAGACTGGAGCGTCTTCGCTCGGCTGCATGAACATCTATAGTCAAGTAGCTAGTGTGTGGTCGCATGTGCTTCGCTAAGGCAGAGGAAGAAACCCTAACTGCAGTCGGGGCCAGCTGCAGTGTAGAAGGAGCGTCCCGAGCAGCCAGGGAGGACATTAGCTCCGACTCAGTGTAAGTTTCTCAAAGCAATAGTCGACCCTGACTATTACTGGCTTAGAGAAAGCTCTCCCGCTCGCGGTGTGATGCAGACCTCACCGAGCTTCCCGAAGAGAAACTTGCTTCCCCTTATTTTGCCGTCGTCGCTGGGTGAGTTTTTGATTAAAAGGTACTCGCTCTACCTAAATCTACACTCTACTCAACCGCATCTGACATACCCGGTGTTATGGTTCCCACTATAGGGTAACCACCTGACCAGTCGAGCTAGCTGCTGGAATAAGAGGCCTTATTCCTTATATTCAAGAGCACCTTAGCAGCTAGCTGTACTTACTCCTCAGAGCGCAACGATGGCAGCTCATTCTGAACGGGTTTTTAACTGGAAAAGAAACTGAGAAATCGAATTATCTTCCGGTGACAGCCCAGACATCGCAACTTCACCGCGAATACATAGTGCGACACCCACTTCAAACGTTAGTTCGTGTCCTAATGAGTCGACCCTGACCACACAAATAGAACCAGAATCAGTAAGAGTGCAGTAACTACAGGCAAGGCAACAAGCATGTAAATCCGATGTAAGCTATTGCGCCCTACACAGAGAGCAGTAATTCATAAATACTTATAAATCCAACAAGTTCACTGCACTCTTAACATCTGACATACAATCATACAATATAAGGATACATGACGAAGACAATCAAAAATAATTTCGAAATAAATTAAAACCAATTTTTTCCAAATTTTTTTTTTTAAAACCTCTGTTTCCTAAGGAAACCACACGAGCACAAGGGCATCCCGATAGAGCCTAAGTGTGGACAACACCAAAATATTAACGCTACACTAGTGGAATATTAATAAATGTATCCTAATATAATTGTGATGAACTAAAACCCTGAATATTACCTGTTACAGGCGTTGTTAATAGTAAACAACGTCAGGATAGAAAAACCGGAAACTAGAAAAAGGCACACCAAAGGCCCAAGTCAGTAAATAATTAACTGATACCTGATGCAAAGCTAGATCTTCATGTGAAGAAAAACAATGCATCCGGTAGGAGATGCAAGACAAAAATTACCCAACACCCCTAGGGTGAGGACGTAACAGTGGGGATAAACATTTTGTACAACACGTTAAACTCCCAAGAAATTTAATAAAAAATTTCAATAAAAAAACAGCCAGAAAGCTTAGGAGTTTAACCGGAGGGTTCATGGAAGGATAGGGAAGGAACACATAATCAACAGTAGGTAAATCATAAGCAAAACTAATGACGTCAAGGCGTATATCCCGAAATTGGGTGCATGAAATAATTTTCATATTATTTAAAAGTTGTTCACTTCCATCATCCATTTACTGCCTTGAATCCACCATATACTTCAATGATTTGTGTCTGGCATCCACCAAAAGAGATTTAAAGCACGGATGTCAGTTGAGATGTTTACTGACTTTGGGCCAAACAAAGAATAATGTTGGCGCCAATTCCGGTCTCTTCCCGAGTAATGCACATGCGCAGATAGTAAAAGTATAGAGGGCCAGATAGGACTTTTAATTTTCGGTATTGTATGCAAATTTGGGGGATTGGGGGGTTCAAAATTTGTGTATGGCCCTTGATAATATTGAGTTTGCAGCAGCAACTAAGTCTGGGCCATTGGTTATTAGTATAAAAATATGGAGAAATCCTGGTAAGTCAACTGCAGCTGTGTTGATGTTTTTTTGGTAGTTATTAGCCTAAAATCAATCTGAGGGCTTGAGGGTTAAGATTCCTCACTAGAATACAGGCCTTTAGATTACCCTAATTTCAGACCTTTTACAGGTGTCCCCAAATTAGAGAAGGTGTGAAGGCATCAAGAAAAATATATAAATTCTTTGTGCCAATTCTGCATTTTGGAATGACTTCCACCGTAATATGACCATAGAAACACAAAGAAAGACAGGACAATAAAACATAACAGGATTAAACTGTTATTTGTTGTCCCTAAAATAAATGAATTTAAAGGCTTGGGAATGAGTTTGCGATCATTCCAATGAGAGCTAATAAGTTATGTTTTTAAGGCAAAAAGTAAAAAAATTTAGTTGTTGGTGTCTCCTATTCGTAGTTGATAGAAGGGTAAAATCATGATGGATGATGTCAGATGAAGTGATCAGGTGTGAATGCCTGAAAGGGGAGCTCATCACTCTTTATCTGACATCATCAAAATATGCTGTTTATGTTATCCAATAGGCAGCACAGTGGCTCAGTGGTTATGGCAATGGAATTCAAACTGAAAGGTCCACTGATCAATCCCCACCATAGGAAAAGTGTGTTCTCCTTGGGCAAGGCACTTAATTTTGATTTCTCACGTGTGGCACGGTGTCCTAGGATGTACCGCATGTCGATGGTGCACTTGTCTTCAACAAATGCTAACCCTGTTTGAGTGGGGTTAGTTTGTTGTGGAGTCTGACTGCTACTTGCCACTGCTTGGTAGTTCTCTCACGGTATACCTGCTTGCTTCACCCATAAAACTCTCTGACATGAGGTGACCTTGGCTGTCAAAGGTATCATGAAGCACTAATAAAGAAACAAAACAAAATGTTATCCAGTGGAGTATTGTCTCATATTGCAGCATTTTCACTAATGAGTGTAGGCCTGAAAAGAAGCAGTCTGACATTTGCAGAATGAGGTCCCCAGAGGGTGAATTTGATGATGCTATCCCATATAGTGGGCCAATTTATCCTCTGGGTACCTCTTTCTGTTTAATTTTGCGACCCTGATTTAGACTGAGTTTCACAGAGGGTAAATTTAGTGATGTTACCCTGCTGTACAGATGACAGTCTGCTTATTTTCTGGCCTGAATGAGTGACGATAATCCTTCAGCCATGCATTCTTTACTTCTTCCATCCAAAACTAATCGACCATAAATTTTGTATCTTACCTCTATTAGTGGTGGTGGAAATTGAGAAAAATGAGGAATGGCGGCTAAATGCTGACAGTATTGTGGATAGTCTTTGAGCCTGAAAAAAAAAGAAGTTTAAAATATAGTTTCTGCATTGTGTTCAACATCAACATCAGGATGTGTGTCTTGCCCAAAGATATACTACAGATGACAAAAGTTAGAATCAAACCATCAAGGCATCAACCTCCCGATCTCAAATCCAATGCAAGAATCAATGTGCAACTGCCCTCCCAGGAGTGTTCTTATTGAACATTCAAAGTTTCATACAGCAAACAAAAGTGAGATTCACAGAATGGAACTGACAAAGATATGAACAGAAAAACAACAGCATAGTAACTATATGCTCCCCTCAACTCTCAAACTGACATCTAACAGAAAACTCTTGCAAAAAACATTCTTGAATAAAAATAATAAAAAAGATTTTTTGCCTCAAAACATCGCTTATGAACCGCTCATTGGCATGAGCTCTATGATCTTGTTCCAATGAGAGATCATAAGCTATGTTTTTGATGCAAAAATTAAAATGAATTAAATTTGAGTGGTGATTTCTGTGACTAGTGCTGGCCTGTTTTTCCATTGTGTTAGGTAAAGAGATAACAATTCTGAGCAGCACAAGAGAGTCTAACGACATCCATATTCCCCACTGACTTTTATGTTATTGGAACAAGGGCTAAAACGCTGGAAAAATTATTCGAATCGAAACTTCCTTTCCATATGCAAACGTACATATCATACTCATACTGCCCACCAAGTTTCATAAAAATCCAATGAACTAGAGTGATGTCACGCATGCAGCCCGACTTTCCCAGGAATGGCAATGCTTGGACGCAAAATAGTCGGAGCCATTTTTTGTTAACAGTTTACCTAACGAATCTGCCATATCTGCACTCGTGATATACAAAATTTGCTATTCAAATTTTATTTTTTCATTTCTCTACTTCAAAACATACCTCATGACCTATTAATGGAACAAACTTGATGAGCTTGTTCCAATAAGGACTAATAAGCCATGGTTAGAAGTAAACAAGAGGCCCCAAGGGGCCTGAGGGCGCTCACCTGACATGGTAGCCTAAATATCAACCCAGAGAATTGATTTCAACAAGTTGCATCTGCTCCTCCTAAGAAAAGCTTATATCAAATATCCAAAGATTCTGATCAGTGGAGCTAAAAACAAAAGAAGATTTTTAAAGAATATTCCTCATATCGAACTAAGTTATAATTCGGGCTCCCACAAGGAGCCCATATATGAACTCAGGGACTTGGCTTTAACAAACTTGAATCTCACCCCGCTAAGGATGCTGCACACCAAATATCAAAACATTCCGACTGCTGGATCTGAAGAAGAAAATTTTTAAAGAAAATTCCTCATTTTGAACTAAGTTACAATTCAAGCTCCCACAGTGAGTCCAAATATGGACCTAGGGACATGGCTTGAACAAACTTGAATCTCACCCCCTTAAGGATGCTGCATATCAAATATCAAAACATTCCAACTGCTGGATCTGAAGAAGATTTTTAAAGAAAATTCCTCATTTTGAACTAAGTTATAATTTGGGCTACCACAGTGAGCCCAAATATGAACCCAGGGACTTGGCTTGAACAAACTTGAATCTCACCCCCTTAAGGATGCTGCATATCAAATATCAAAACATTCCAACTGCTGGATCTGAAGAAGATTTTTAAAGAAAATTCCTCATTTTGAACTAAGTTATAATTCGGGCTACCACAGTGAGCCCAAATATGAACCCAGGGACTTGGCTTGAACAAACTTGAATCAGATCCACCCCACAATGTTGCATACCCAATATCAAAAGATTCTGCCTGCTGGATCTTGAGAAGAAGATTTTCAAAGAAATTTGCCTGAAATGCACTAAGTTCGAATTCAAGCTCTATAGTGAGCCCAAATATAAATCTAGGGAGCCGATTTGAACAAACTTGAATCAGATCCACCCCACAATGTTGCATACCATATATCAAAAGATTCTGCCTGCTGGATTTGGAGAAGATTTTTTAAGAAATTTGCCTGAAATGCACTAAGTTCGAATTCGAGCTTCTATACTGAGCCCAAATATAAACCCAGGGGGCCGATTTGAACAAACTTGAATCAGATCCACCCCACAATGTTGCATACCAAATATCAAAAGATTCTGCCTGCTGGATTTGGAGAAGATTTTTTAAGAAATTTGCCTGAAATGCACTAAGTTCGAATTCGAGCTTTTTTTCTGAGCCCAAATATAAACCCAGGGGGCCGATTTGAACAAACTTGAATCAGATCCACCCGTCAATGTTGCATACCATATATCAAAAGATTCTGCCTGCTGGATCTGGAGAAGAAGATTTTTAAAGAAATTTGCCTGAAATGCATTAAGTTCGAATTTGGGCTTCTATAGCGAGCCCAAATATGAATCCAGGGGGCCGATTTGAACAAACTTGAATCAGATCCACCCCACAATGTTGCATACCAAATATCAAAAGATTCTGCCTGCTGGATCTGGAGAAGAAGATTTTTGAAGAAATTTGCCTGAAATGCACTAAGTTCGAATTAGAGCTTCTATACTGAGCCCAAATATAAACCCAGGGGGACCGATTTGAACAAACCTGAATCAGATCCACCCCACAATGTTGCATGCCAAATATCGAAAGATTCTGCCTGCTCGATCTGGAGAAGGAGATTTTTTAAGAAATTTGCCTGAAATTCACTAAGTTCGAATTCGGGCTTCTATAGTGAGCCCAAATATGAATCCAGGGAGCCGATTTGAACAAACTTGAATCAGATCCACCCCACAATGTTGCGTACCAAATATCAAAAGATTCTGCATGCTGAATCTGGAGAAGATTTTTAAGAAATTTGCCTGAAATGCACTAAGTTTGAAATCGGGCTCCTATACTGAGCCCAAATATGAACCCAGGGGACCGACAGATGGATGGATGAAAGTCATGACTATAGCCCTGACTATAAACAGTCAGGCTAAAAATGCATTTTGTACCAAAGAAAAAATATTGCATGAATGGCCCTGGGTGAGGAGGTGGTGGGGTGGGGGTGGGGGAGAGTGGGGGGGGGGGGGGGGGGGGGGGGGTGTCAGGGGGGGGGGGGGAGTCCATTTTTTTCCCATGTGGTCAGTCTAATTGCTTCAGAATGCATTATGAGCAGAGAAAAAAATACCTAACTGGCACCATAGGGGTGGAGGCGGGGGTGGGGGGTGTTTGTCTGGGTTTTTAACCACAAACTTTAACCAAAACTGTAAAAAAGCATTTTGACAAAAGAAAAAAGAGGTGCCTAATTGCCCCCCCCCCCCCTCCTCCCTGGTAAAAAGGATCCGCATGTAATGACTGTAAATAGTTCAAAATGCATATTCGAGGAAAGAAAAAAAAAATGCCTAATTGGGGGAGCGGGGGTTGGGGGGGGGGGGGGGGGATAATTTCTGTTTGGATTTTTAATCGCAAACTTGGAGTCATCCTACCAAGCTACAATGAAATCCCTTTATAATTTTGGCCTGTGGAATATTCTAAAGGTTTTTGGGCTTCGGGCCTCTGTTGCAATCACAGTTCCCTAAAAGGGGACGTTCTCATCTAGACATTATATGAAGTCAACCTATGAAGTTACAATGAAATCCCTCCATAAATATGACCTGTAGACTGTGCTAAAGGTATTCAGGCTTCGGACTCGGGCAGCCATCATGGTTGAATGATCGCAACCAAAAGGGGACATTCTCATCTGGGCATCATATGGATTGATCCTACAAAGTTACAATGAAATCCCTTCATAAATATGACCTGTAGACTGTGCTGAAGGTTTTCGGGCTTCGGGCACCTGTAGCCGTCACAGTTGCCCAATCACGTCCAAAAGGGGATTTTCTCATGTAGAAATTATATGAAGTCAACCTATCAAGTTAGAATGAAATCCCTCCATAAATATGACCTGTAGACTGTGCTAAAGGTTTTCGGGTTTTGGGCTCGGGCAGTCGTCACGGTTGATAGATCACGCCCAAATGGGGAAATTCTCATGTAGACTCATACGGAGTCATCATATCAAGTTACAATGAAATCCGTCCATATTAAACATGACCTGCAGACTGTGCTAAAAGTTTTGGGGTTTCGGGCTTGGGCAGCCATCATGGTTGACAGATCATGCCCAAACGGAGATGTTCTCATCTAGGCATTATACAGAGACATTCTAAGAAGTTGCAATGAAATCCCTTCATAAATACGACCTGTAGACTGTGCTAATGGTTTTCGGGTTTTGGGCTCGGGCAGCCATACCGGTTGACCGGTCACGACCAAAAGGGGACGTTCTCATGTAGACATGATCTAAAACCTGCATATGAAATTTTGTGACGATCAGACAAGAACTACTGGGTATAGCCTGTACTTGAAGGTTGAATAAAAAACTTTAACCACAAACTTTAACCAAAACTCCAAATGTCAACTGAACAGGAAAAGAAAAAAGAAAAAAAAAAAAACCCACTTGAACATTCAGTTAAAAACTTTTAACCACAAACTTTAACTAAAACTCTAAAAGTTAACAGACGGACAGATGGACGGACGGATGGACGGACAAAAGTCATTACTATAGCCCTCACTGTAAAAGTCAGGCTAAAAATGCAGGAGTTAAGTGGACAAGCATTTGTGACAGAAATTTTGCTATTGCCAAGGGCCGTAATCACGCAAAACTCATCGAATCGAAAATTCCTGACCATATGCACATCTACACTTGATACTGATACTTCAGACCAAGTTTCATAAAAATGCAATACAAAATGTAGGAGTTAAGCGGACAACCCATTGTGATTGAAATTTTGCTATTTGCAAGGGCTGTAAGCATGCAAAATTTGACGCATCGAAAATTCCTGACCACATGCACATCTACACTTGATACTGATATTTCAGACCAAGCTCTGTAAAAATTCACTGAAAACTGTAGGAGAATTAAGTGGACAAAGTTTGTACAAACTTTGAAAACACTTCACATGTAAATTAAAATAATTTGCTAGTTTCACAGACCTCAAAGTGCTCATTATATGCCAGGAATAAGAGTGTCTATGACCACTGAGTGCAACAAGGCACCATAAAGGATTGCAGATAATGTCTTGTTGAACTCAAGGGATGTTTTGTTACCTGATCAACTTTGAATTTTTAATGAGAAAATTATGACTCGAAATGCACATAAATTAACCCTGTACCCAATGCACACAATATCAAAATTTCTCAATTTCAATTTTTCTTTTAGCAATTTTTTGAATTCTTTTTAACAAAAGCATATTATGTGAGCCTTCACTGGAACGCACACAAGCTCGTTCCAATAAGGGGAGGCCACATGATATGGTTTTGTTGAAAAAAGTTAAGAAAGAATTAGTTTTTGACTACTCTTTTTGTAAATTATGCAGGTGAATGCAGCTGATTCATTACGCAAAGGGTTTATATTATCTGCATGAACATTTTAATGTTAATTTATAAATTAAAATACATATTGTGACAAAAATAAATCAGATGTAGATGCATAGAAGTCAGATAGTGTTTTAGTAGCTTTATCCCTGCTTAACCCTTTACCCAACGCAGACGAGATCAAAATTTATTGTTTTAAATATCAATTTTTTAAATTTTTCAAAAAATTTCAACAAAACCATATCATGTGACCCCTTATTGGGATGAGCTCAATGAGCTCGTTCCAATGAGGGGTCACCTGATATGGTTTTGTTGAAATATTTTGAAAAATTTAATTTTTTCAACTGCTCAATTTGCATATTACGCGGGCGGATGCTGGCGATTCATTAGGTAAAGGGATAACCTTAAAATACTTGGATGATTCATTTTTACAATAATAACTATCATATAACATGTATAGAGGTGGAGATGACTTAACAAGAATTTCTATATGATCATTAGCTTCTTATACAGGCAATCCATAATGATATAAAAACATCATACAAGTAGACTTCTCATGAACGAATACACATGGGGGCAACTTTTTCAATTAATTACACTACTCTTTACCTTGTTTTGAATCTGTCAAGTGCTGCAATTCCAAAGTAATACATTTTACTGCCATGCGGCTTTTTTAAAGCTTCTAAAACATATCTCAGTGCAATACCCAGAACCATGTACCTAGAAAAATACATATGAAAATATAATCAATACATCCTGATACATCAATGAATGAAAGTGCCAATTACACTGTAGCTCAACTTGTCAAGACAAAGACATGTACATGTATAGTATGTGACACAGCAATGACAAACATCTAGGTAATGACCTGATAACAAAGGTACATATAAAGTATTGTAACGGTCTGTACATAAATACTGACCGTTGCCTGTAACAAATGTATAGGTAAAGTATTGTAAAGGTGGGTGACAGTCAGATGCTAAACTAGAAAAAAATCTTTTGAGTCCCAGAGTGGGTCTGACTGAACCTCAAAATATTTGTTCTCATAACACAGTGATAACAAAGGCACCCCAAAACACACTCATTCCTGTCCCAAGGTGAATACACAGGTACCCAAGAAGTTTCGTGAAGATCAGTTCATAAATATGAGCTGTGTAGAAGTTGTGACAAAAAACTGATTGGACCTAATTTCGGTACAAAATGGCCACTGGCAGCCATCTTGAATTTTGGACCGCACCCAGAAACACTCGTTCTCGTCCCAAGGTGATAACAAAGGTACCCAAGAAGTTTTGTGAAGATTGGTTCATAAATACAGCCTCTAGCCCGAGCCGTATTGACATGTGCACTTACAGTGTATAAGTAGCACTGAATAAATCAAAGTTCATCTAATTTGCATAATTTCTGCACGAGAAAAAAACCTGTACTATATGTGATGTATTCCATGTTACTAAACAATCATACAAAAATTTATTAAAATCAGAACTTTCATACAGAAGTTCTGTACAAAAGACTGATTGCACTAATTTTGGTACAAAATGGCTGCTGGTGGCCATCTTGAATTTCGGACCACACCCCAAAACACTCGTTCTCATCCCACGGTGATAACAAAGGTACCCAAGAAGTTTCGTAAAGTCGTAAAGATCGGTTCATAAATACAGCCTCTAGCCTGAGCCGTATAGAAGTTGTGTACAAAAAACTGATTAGACCTAATTTCGGTACAAAATGGCCACTGGCAGCCATCTTGAATTTTAGACCGCACCCAGAAACACTCGTTCTCGTCCCAAGGTGATAACAAAGGTACCCAAGATGTTTCATGAAGATCGGTTCATAAATACAGACTCTAGCCCAAGCCGTATTGACATGTGTACTTACTGTGTGTAAGTAGCACTGAAAAAAATCAAAGTTCATCTAATTTGCATAATTTCTGCACGAGAAAAAAACCCGTATTATATGTGATGTATCCCATGGTACTAAACATTCACACAAAAAATTATTCAAATCAGCGTTTTCATATGGAAGTTCTGTGCAAAAATCTGATTGCAGAAAATTTTGTACAAAATGGCTGCCATCGGCCATCTTGAATTTCGGACCGGACCCCAAAACACTCGTTCTCGTCCCACGGTGATAACAAAGGTACCCAAGAAGTTTCGTAAAGATTGGTTCATAAATACGGCCTCTAGCCCGAGCCGTATTGGCATTTGCACTTACAGTGCTGAAAGTAACACCAAAAAACATCAAATTTAGTCTAATTTGCATAATTTACGCACGAGAAAAAAACCCGTATTATATGTGATGTATCCCATGGTACTAAACATTCATACAAAAAATTATTCAAATCAGAGCTTTCATATGGAAGTTCTGTACAAAAAACAGATTTCTGCATAGTCGGTACAAAATGGCGGCTGGCAGCCATCTTGAATTTCGGACCGCACCCAAAAACACTCGTTCTCGTCCCACGGTCATAACAAAGGTACCCAAGAAGTTTTGTAAAGATCGGTTTATAAATACGGCCTCTAGCCCGAGCCGTATCCAATTGTTGACGTACGGACAGACGGACGACGGGCCATGGCATAAGCTCAAATTTGGCTTCGCCAAAGTTGAGCTAAAAATTAGCAAGCTGAAAACATTAATCAATAACTTGATACTTTTGTGACAGAGACAATCATTGCGGCCCAGCAAATGCTTCTTGGCCAAAGTGTTCTCGAGTTTGAGTCTAGAAAATGTTTTCTGGCTGGAGCACCATATGGCCTTGACTTCTGGATCTCAAACCAAATCATTTCATTTATCTGATGAGTTTACCCGTTTAGTTTTATGATGGCAGTGTCAAGTTAATGCACAGAAACTATTTTCTTGTCAGAACACTGGGAGACCTTGACCTTTTGCCCCCCAAATTTATAGGGTTCATCCCTTTCCCCTAGGTAGCGTACCTGTGAAGTTTCATGATCCAAGCCAAGGCATTGTGAAGTTTGAGTCCACACACCAAATTGGAAGAAGCGTGTACTCAGTGGCCTTGACCTTCAAAACCAACAAAACAGCAAGGTTCATCCCTTTCCCCTTAGGAGAGCACATCTGAAGTTCCATGATCCTAGACCAAAGTACTGTCAAATTAGAGACCAGAAGCCAAATCAGATGGACCAACACATGCACAGACAGAACAATCACTTCAGAGCTCCCACCAGTTGGTGCAAACTGCAGCACCAGCCCACACGATGAGTTGATGTTTTCTCCCAGCATCGCCACACCCTTAGATACATAAGCAACAAATATATCTTGCCATACACATCTAAGTCGGACTTTTTATTTTTATACAATATCTTTGATATATTGGTGCTCCTTTGAAAGGAGGAATTTATAAATACAGAATACAACTGATCTTCTCTGTACACGTATACAGACTACAGTTGTATGGATGCATTTCCAGCCAGTCAATAAAGTGCCCAATATTTTTTTCAATGTGCTGGGACCATGAACCAACAAACCCCCTTTTATACCTTATCTGCTGATTTTATTTTTAGTTACAATGAATATTATATAAATTAGATCAAACAACATTTAATACTTCCAACAGAATGTCTTTTAGAAAGAGTTTTTTTTTTTAAATTGTGTGTGAAGTTTGCCTTATTTCAAGGTAGACTGAATTTTTACTTGCTTAAAGAGCAAAGTTTGCTAATCTGAGAAGACTGCTTTGCTCCAGTCAATAGGAGTCAAATTATTTTTTGCATGCAGTCACTCTAAATCCTTCAAAATGCATTTTGGAGCAAAGAAAAAAAAATGCCTAATTGGCAATGAGGGGGTGGGGGTGGAGGTGGAGGGGCAGGGCAATAACTCCAACAATTTTCATGGTGATCATCGAACCTGAGGTAGACGTTGCTCCCAAAGTTACATACCAAAAAAAATTGATATTTGGTTACTAATGTTTAAGTTATTCCATAAACAAGCATTACACAACATTTTTTAACAAAGGGCAATAACTATCATCATTTTTATCAAATACCACTGGTCATCAAACTTGACGGAGACATTGTTGCTCTAGACATTTACCGAAAAGAATTTAAATTTGTTAACTATTGTTCAAGTTATACCATAAACAAGCATTATAAAATATTTTTATGAAAGAAAGGGCAATAAATTCCATGATTTTCATCAGATATCGCTGGTCATCGAATTTGACGTAGACATTGTTACTACAGAGACATACACTAAAAAGAATTGAAATCCATTAACTATTGTTCAAGCTATGCCAACAAAGTTTGGATGGATGGATGGACAGATGGACCGACGGATGGAGCTCTTCGCTATATCTCTCCCTTGTGGGGAGATAATAAGTGTCTAACCAAAGGACACAAAACAGGAATGAACTTATGACCTTTCAATTTGAAGTCCAATGCTTTAACCAATGAGCCATCAATATAAAATCATTCAATTAAGTAACGTGCGAACAAATGAATACATACGTGACAAGGCCTTGTTCAATTATTCCACCAAACAAGACTGCAGTTGTGTGTAATTCTCTGTCAGGATACTGTGGAAAAAATCTGTATTCTTCAAATAAACTTCTCATCATGCAAGCAAAAACATCCTAAAAAATTCAGTCGAAAAACTTCTCAGCATATTTTCATTTTGAAATTTTTCAAATTGTAACCAATTTGTTCACATTATCTTGTTGGATTCATACAGTTCAGCAAAAAGTTAATTTTATGACATTTCAGCAGAACATTCCAAAATATTTCCCCCATTTTCCAAGATGTGACCAAGGCTTTCTGAGAAAAGGCTGCAAATAAGAAACAAGTGAAGAGTAACAAAAACTAGAACTATCACTGAAGGTGATTAATACCCCCGCTTTGGGTTTTTAGAGGAATGCACTTCTGATCATGTAGGCGAAGGCCATAAGGAAATGTATACATAAAGATCATTTTTTGTTGTTGAAATTTGTATTTGCATGTGGCCTTCCACAGAACAGCACCGAATACTTAAAGAGCCCACACATATATGGTTTACATTTGGAAAAACACATTTACAATGTGCAACATGTATTCAAAATCGGTTCATTAATGTAGGAGGAGTTGCACACACAAGAATCCCATTTGAAAACCCATAATAAATCCAAGTTAATGGGAGATAACCTGGTTAAAATTGTCGCAGATAAAAAATTTGGGAATATGCGTATGTTCACTTAGTTGTGATAATGTTTGAAAGGTTTCGTCAAAATTGATTGATAAATGTAGGAGGAGTTGCAGGCACAAGAATTTCATGTAGAAACCCATAATAAATCTAAGTTAAAGGGAGATAACCTAGTTAAAATTGCCACAGCTCAAAAATTTTGGAATGTGCGCATGTTCATTTAGTAGTGATGATGTGTGTAAACTTTCGTCCAAATTGATTGATAAATGTAGGAGGAGTTGCGCACACAAGAATTTCATGCAGAAACCCATATTAAATCAAAGTTCAAGAGAGATAACCTGGTTAAAATTGTCGCAAATCAAAAAGTTTGGAATATGCACATGTTCACTTAGTAGAGATGATGTTTGAAAGGTTTCATCAAAATCGGTTCATTAATGTAGGAGGAGTTGCGCACACAAGAATTTGTTCGGATGGAAAGACACAATAAATCTAAGTCAAAGGGAGATAACCTGGTTAAAATTGTCGCAGATCAAAAATCTTGGAATATGCGCATGTTCACTACTTAGTAGTGATGATGTCTGAAAAGTTTTGTCCAAATTGATTGATAAATGTAGGAGGAGTTGCACGCACAAGAATTTTATGTAGAAACCCATAATAAATCAAAGTTAAAGGGAGATAACCTAGTTAAAATTGCCACAGCTAAAAAATTTTGGAATATGCGCATGTTCACTTAGTAGTGATGATGTCTGTAAACTTTCGTCCAAATTGATTGATAAATGTAGGAGGAGTTGCGCACACAAGAATTTCATGCAGAAACCCATATTAAATCAAAGTTCAAGAGAGATAACCTGGTTAAAATTGTCGCAAATCAAAAAGTTTGGAATATGCACATGTTCACTTAGTAGAGATGATGTTTGAAAGGTTTCATCAAAATCGGTTCATTAATGTAGGTAGAAGGAGTTGCGCACACAAGAATTTGTTTGAACGGAAAGACATAATAAATCTAATTCAAAGGGAGATAACCTGGTTAAAATTGTCGCAGATCAAAAATCTTGGAATATGCGCATGTTCACTTAGTAGTGATGATGTCTGAAAAGTTTTGTCCAAATTGATTGATAAATGTAGGAGGAGTTGCGCACACAAGAATTTCATGTAGAAACCCATATTAAATCAAAGTTCAAGAGAGATAACCTGGTTAAAATTGTCGCAGATTAAAAAGTTTGGAATATGCACATGTTCACTTAGTAGAGATGATGTTTGAAAGGTTTCATCAAAATCGGTTCATTAATGTAGGAGGAGTTGCGCACACAAGAATTTGTTCGGATGGAAAGACACAATAAATCTAAGTCAAAGGGAGATAACCTGGTTAAAATTGTCGCAGATCAAAAATCTTGGAATATGCGCATGTTCACTTAGTAGTGATGATGTCTGAAAAGTTTTGTCCAAATTGATTGATAAATGTAGGAGGAGTTGCACGCACAAGAATTTCATGTAGAAACCCATAATAAATCTAAGTTAAAGGGAGATAACCTAGTTAAAATTGCCACAGCTCAAAAATTTTGGAATATGCGCATGTTCACTTAGTAGTGATGATGTCTGTAAACTTTCGTCCAAATTGACTGATAAATGTAGGAGGAGTTGCGCACACAAGAATTTCATGCAGAAACCCATATTAAATCAAAGTTCAAGAGAGATAACCTGGTTAAAATTGTCGCAGATCAAAAAGTTTGGAATATGCACATGTTCACTTAGTAGAGATGATGTTTGAAAGGTTTCATCAAAATCGGTTCATTAATGTAGGAGGAGTTGCGCACACAAGAATTTGTTCGAACGGAAAGACATAATAAATCTAAGTCAAAGGGAGATAACTTGGTTAAAATTGTCGCAGATCAAAAATCTTGGAATATGCGCATGTTCACTTAGTAGTGATGATGTCTGAAAAGTTTTGTCCAAATTGATGGATAAATGTAGGAGGAGTTGCGCACACAAGAATTTCATGTAGAAACCCATATTAAATCAAAGTTCAAGAGAGATAACCTGGTTAAAATTGTCGCAGATCAAAAAGTTTGGAATATGCACATGTTCACTTAGTAGAGATGATGTTTGAAAGGTTTCATCAAAATCGGTTCATTAATGTAGGAGGAGTTGCGCACACAAGAATTTGTTCGAACGGAAAGACATAATAAATCTAAGTCAAAGGGAGATAACTTGGTTAAAATTGTCGCAGATCAAAAATCTTGGAATATGCGCATGTTCACTTAGTAGTGATGATGTCTGAAAAGTTTTTTCCAAATTGATGGATAAATGTAGGAGGAGTTGCGCACACAAGAATTTCATGTAGAAACCCATATTAAATCAAAGTTCAAGAGAGATAACCTGGTTAAAATTGTCGCAAATCAAAAAGTTTGGAATATGCACATGTTCACTTAGTAGTGATGATGTCTGAAAGGTTTTGTCCAAATTGATTGATAAATGTAGGAGTTGCGCACATAAGAATTTCATGTCCGGAAAGACGGACGTACGGACGGACGGACGGACGGACGGACGTACAGGGCGATTCCTATATAGCCCCCACTTCTTCGAAGCGGGGGTATAATAATCTGGGCATCATGTCTTTTCTTCAGTTGATCATAATGTAAAATGTAGAGCTCCCCTATGAAGCCCCTTGATACAACCTTTGTGGATTAATCTCTTAGTTACCCACCTCTAGAGGGTACTGAACACAGTTTTTTTAATTCTTCAGCAACATGGCCAATTCTGGCTCCCATTAGGAGCCGAAATATTAACCCAGGCTTTCAATTTGAACAATGTTTAATCTGACTTCCCTAGAGATGTTGTGTACCAAATATGAAAGCATTCTGACTGTTGGATCTGAAAAAGAGAAATTTTAAAAAAAAGTTAAAATTTGGGCTACCATAGCACACCCAAATATTAACCTACGGATCCGATTTGAACAAACTTGAATCTGACCCCCCCTAAAGATTTGTATACCAAATATGAAAGCATTCTGACTAGTGAATCTGAAGAAGACTTTTGAAGAAATTCCCTCAAAGTTAAATTTCAGGTTCCCATATGGAGCCCAGATATTAACCTAGGCACTCGAATTGAACAAACTTGAATTTGAATCTGATCCCCCCCTCCCCCCTCCCCCCTCCTAGAGATGTTGTATACCAAATATGAAAGCATTCTGACTGGTGGATCTGAAGAAGATGGTTAAAAATTATCCCCCATATTGAACAAAGATAAAATTTGGGCTTCTGTAAGAAACCCAAATATTAACCTAGGGACTTGGTTTGAACAATCTTGAATCTGACCCTCATAACAATGATGTATACCAAATATTAAAAGATTCTGACTGGTGGTTCTGAAGAAGATTTTTAAAGAATATTCCCCATATTACCCTAAGTTAAAAATTCAGTCTCCTGTATTGAGCCCAAATATGAACCAATGGGCTTTATTTTAACAAACTTGTATCTGACCCCCCTTATGAATGCTGTATACCGAATATCAAAAGATTCTGATGACTGGTTCTGGAGAAAAGATTTTTAAAAATTTTTGCAAATATGCCGACTCCGCATTTTTTCGATGCCCTCTACAGAACACCCTAACATAACCGATGGCAATTTCTTTCTACCATTCAATTCTACTGGTATTAAGGATGCTTCATACCAAATGACAGCTTTCTGTTGAATGTGGTTTGGGAAATATGGGCGTTTGAAAATATTTCTATTTTTAGCTCCCAGGGTTTCCATGGGGATGCAGGAATTTTTTTGCGCGCGAGTTAAGTACTTACGATCCAAAAACACCACATACCAAATTTGGTTCAAACCAGACCATCGGTTCAGAAAATAGAAATTTTGGGCAGGGCAAAAAATCTTACCCCTCCCATTACAAAGCCAAATATTGCTTTACGAACTTCATTTGAACAAACTTGATTCTACACCTCAAAAGGAAGCTCCATAACAAATATCAAGTCACTGTACACTCTGGTTCATGAGAAGAAGATTTTAATAATATTTTGGAGCATTTTCCCCCACCCCCCTAACTATGGGGCTGGGCATGTTGAGTTGAACAAAAATGCAATGCCCCTTCGGGACCATCACTCACACAAACTTTCACTTGAATTGGCCCAGTAGTTTTGGAGAAGACCAAAACATGGTGTTGACATGGACGACGGACGGACGGAGAGCGATGAGATAAGCTCAGCTTGACTTTGTTAAGATGAGCTAAAAATTAGTTATTCAAGAATTTATTTTGCAAGTGTCATCTGCTTTTCATGTTAGGTAAAGGGTTAATGGAAAGCCATAAATAATGATCCATTTTCAGGCTGTTAAATTTTGTAGTTCTGCATCATACATATCACATTAAACATTTTCTTTCTTTCTTTTTTTTAATCTAGTAAGTGAATTGAGAGTAAGACTGATTAAAGAGAACTGTGCTGGAGTAAGGGGTGGGAAATAAGATCCTTCTTCCTCAATAATTTTATGCAAGTTATGAGATTCAAAAACTATAAATCCCTTAAATTATTAACAACCTGCAGTCATAGATCAACTAAGACCACCCAATTTCACATAACTGAAAACCTTTTCACCACAGATGATTGGGTTTGCTGGAATTTCATTTTTATGCACCACTTCAGACTGCCACACAAATTTTGACTCAATAATCCAAGAATGAGACCGACATTTTGTCTTTCAAGAATTTTGAATGGATAAGCTTTAATTATTCTGGTGCATATTTCTGTGGGTAGATACATTTTAAAACTTAAAAATAAAGTTACCATGATCAAATGACGCAATAAATGATGAAAAATATTTTTTCCCCTTTTGACATTATTGAAGGTCAATGGAGCAGATAAATTATTGGACGGATCCCTTCCTTGTGCATATCCGTTCCCCCATACGGGTTTATCATCTCACCGAAGGAGATCCAAATATGATCAATGGCTTTGAAATCACAATCCAGAACATTTGTACAGACAGACCAATTGATGGAGGTCTGCACTGGATACCCTGAACCCCCCTTCGAAGGTCGGGGGCATCATAATACACTTTTAATGGCAAATTTTGTTAAAAACACAAGCTGATTTTTCTGTTACATTATGTAAATCGTCACAAAATATTTTTCAAGGGTTTCCAAGAGGTAACTACGTATTACAAAAAAAAAAAGCCTGAAGGGTAAAATACCCTTAACTAGAGCGCACTGTCACAGTGCCGAAGCTGCAACGATTCGTGCAACGCCAATGATGTTTTAAGACTTGTTGGTCACAAAAAAACTTGTTGGTGACAAGTCCATAAATGTGACAGAAATTATACGAATGACGTGCACTATTGAGAGGGTGTAAACATCACAAAGATACCCTTCCATACCAAGTATGGTGTCATTCCATCAAATATTTTAGGAGTTATGGTGTTTTAAAACTCGTTGGTGACAAAAAAACTTGTCGGTGACAAGTCCATAAATGTGACAGAAATTATCCGAATGACGTGCACTATTGCGAGGGTGTAGACATCTTGAAGATACACTTGCATACCAAGTATGGTGTCATTCCATCAAGTATTTTAGGAGGTATGGTGTTTTTTAAATTCGTTGGTGACAAAAAAAACTCGGTGACAAAAAAACTCGGTGACAAGTCAATAAATGTGACAGAAATTCCATCAAGTATTTTAGGAGTTATGGTGTTTTAAAACTCGTAAAAAAACTTGTTGGTGACAAGTCCATAAATGTGACAGAAATTATCCGAATGACGTGTACTATTGAGAGGGTGAAGACATTATGAAGATACACTTGCATACCAGGTATGGTGTCATTCCATCAAGTATTTTAGGAGGTATGGTGTTTTTTAAACTCGGTCACAAAAAAAACTTGGTGGTGACAAAAAAAACTCATTGGTGACAAGTCCATTAATGTGACAGAAATTATCCGAATGACGTGCACTATTGAGAAGGTGTAGACATCATGAAGATACACTTGCATACCAAGTATGGTGTCATTCCATCAAGTATTTTAGGAGTTATGGCGTTTTTTAAACTCGTTGGTGAGACAGACAGGCAGGCAGGCAGGCAGGCAGGCAGGCAGGCAGGCAGGCAGGCAGGCAGACAGACAGACAGACAGACAGACATTGCCACATATAGAGCTGCTTGTCGCAGCTAAAAACAAAAATCTTATCTAGAGCTTTAAATCTTAATGGCCTGGACACTTGCACATTTTTGCTACACTTTGACTTTCTACATCCTGTGGCTTTGAAGTTGTTTCTTGACAAGTCTTGACTGCCTATTTTGGCAGCCAAGACTTGCCTAGAAACTGCCAAAGAATTTAGAATGCAACTTGCAAATTTACAGAGATTGTAGGTTGGGGCACCTGTTTTGTTGCAGCAAAAGTGATGAGAATTGGTACTAGGCCTTCAAAGATTAAAACTATATGGAATGAGAAATTTTCAATTCTTCCAAAGATAAACAGAGCTATAGATGGAAGAGAAATTCAATTTTAAGCACTGAATAAGGAAAAGAATTTCACCTTTTCTTGTTTGTTTTGCGAGTCTTTAAACTTCTTCAACATGTCAAGTACTTCATCTATGGACATTGTTGGATGTGGTGGCTGATTATATATACGCTGGAAATATGAATTGGCCTCATCCTCCACTTCTTTGGAAAACTGCTGAGTCATCTCTGGAAACATACTTGATACATCACTTGTTTGTGCTGTGGGTGTAGCCAAGTTAACTATAAGTAAATTAAAAAGAAATAAGTTAACTATAAGTAAATTAAAAAGAAACTAGAGGAAGTGATTGTACCTTCGGAACAATACACAGGATTTTCCTTAGTGGTTTTACTCATTGTTCTACTCAGCAAGTCCTAAGGGAGCTCGATACTAAATAAAAATTTGAATTTTTTTCGGTTTCATGAAATGTTTTGGCAGAAAGGTTTTAACCAGCTACCATTTTGTGACCCTGATTAATAGAGAAGTGTTTTACAGTCATTCCTGTGAAAAGTTCAAGTCAAGTGCCCCTTCCAGTCCAAAGATATCGGCTCCCGCATATTTGGTCGTTTTGGGGCGGTTTTGGCTGGAAAAAACATTTTCCGCAATATGCAGATAGTTTTATTAATGAGAACTAATGAATCTAGACATAACAAAGCAAAACAAAACAACAGAAATTTTTTTTCAGTTTTTGGTCACAGTGTCCCGAAGCCATGTTTGACTGCTACTAGAAGCCAAAGGAAGAGCAACTCCATTTCCAAAAGACGATAACTGTTCATGTACAGTGTGAATTCAACATTCCTAACCTCAGAAGCTTTCAAATCATCCCTGTTGTTGAGCACTGTGACGGCAAAGTAGCCCGGTCGTAACAAAAATTTCCGACTTTTGGTCGAAAATTTCCGTCCGAACCGGACCGAAAATTTTCAGTGTAAAAAAAAAAAAAAATTTTCGTCTCAAAATTGAACGAAACGCATAAAAAACGAAAAAAATTTTTTCGATTTTTTGGCCGCCATTTTGGATTAACGAAAAATCGAAACGAAATTCTTTCGATTTTTCTTATAAAGCGGTATTACTGCCTTCAATTTGGATCCCTTTTAGAGGGCTCATTATATTTAAATATCGATATTTCAATCCAAGATGGCCGATTTCCGAGATAACTTTCCGTTTTGTGAAAAATTTTGGCAGAAAACATAAAAAATGGAAAAAAATACCGATTATGTTTGTTTTAGAAAAGAGTAATTCTGACAAGTCTGTCAAGAAATTAAGTCAATAGCTTTTCTCCTTCAGGAGATATTGGCCTATAAAAGGTTTGGGCGTTTTGGTGCGTTTTTGCCCAACAAGAAACATTTTGCCCCAAATACTGATGTTTTTATTTATTAGGACTAATGGTGGCCATTGACAGTTTTTATTTATGAGAAATAATGAATCTAGACATAATAAAGTAAAAAAAAAACAAATTTTTTTTCAATTTTTGGTCACAATATCCCGAAGCCATGTTTGACTGCTAGCAGAAGCCAAACGAAGAACAACTCCAATTCCAAAAGACGATAACTGTTCATGTACACTGTGAATTCAACATTTCTAACCTTAGAAGCTTTCAAATCATCCCTGTTGTTGAGTACTCAAACGGCAAAGTAGCCCGAAAAAAAAAAAAAAACGAAAATAAAAATTCGATTTTTTGGCCGCCATTTTGGATTAACGAAAAATCGAAACGAAATTTTTTCGATTTTTCTTATAAAGCGGTATTACTACCTTCAATTTGGTTCCCTTTTAGAGGGCTCATTATATTTAAATCTCGATATTTCAATCCAAAATGGCCGATTTTCGAGATAACTTTCCGTTTTGTGAAAAATTTTGGCAAAAAACATAAAAAATGGAAAAAAATACCGATTATGTTTGTTTTAGACAAGAGTAATTCTGACAAGTCTGTCAAGACATTAAGTCGATAGCTTTTCTCTTTCAGGAGATGTTAGCCTATAAAGGTTTGGGCGGTTTTGGGCGTTTTTGCCCAACAAGAAACATTTTGCCCCAAATACTGATGGTTTTATTTATTAGGACTCATGGCCGTCATTGATAGTTTTTATTTATGAGAAATAATGAATCTAGACATAATAAAGTAAAAAAAAACACAAGAAAATTTTTTTCAATTTTTGGTCACAGTGTCCTGAAGCCATGTTTGCTAGCAGAAGCCAAATTAAGAACAACTCCATTTCCAAAAGATGATAACTGTTCATGTACACTGTGACTTCAACATTTCTACCCTTAGAAGCTTTCAAATCGTCCCCGTTGTTGAGTACTGTGACGGCAAAGTAGCCCGGTCGTAACAAAAATTTCCGACTTTTGGTCGAAAAGTCCAAACCGAAAATTTTTCTGGTGCAAAAAAAAATTTTTTTTTCGGCTCCAAATGGCCTGAAACGCATAAATAACCGAAAATAAAAATTCGATTTTTCGGCCGCCATTTTGGATTGTCGGAAATTCGAATCGAAATTTTTTCGATGGTTTTTACAATTCGGTGATACAGTCCTCATATCTAAGCCATTTTAGGTGGTTCAGCATATCCCTGTCCCGAGATTGAGTTAAAAAATGGTCAAATTTTGAATTTTTTTTTCGTTTTGAAAAACGTTTTGGCAGAAAGGTGTTAACTACTTACATTTTTGTACCATATACTGATAGAGAGGTGTAGTGCTGACATGTCTGCGAAAATTTCAAGTCAATCGCCCATTCCAGTCCCAAGATATGAGCTGCCGAATATTTTTGTGTTTTTTGGCATAAAGGGTTAACTAAAACATTTTCAGAAAAATGGGAATATGGCGATTAGTTACAACTTATGACCCTTTATGAGTACAGAAACTTTAAAAAAAATCGTTCAGAGCGTTTTCGAGAAATAGTGAAAATAAAAAGTGTGGAAGAATAATAATAATAATAATAATAATAATAATAAAAAAAAAAATAATCAATGCAATAACAAATAGATTTTCCCTTTAGGAAAATCCAAATAATACAACATTTAGCAAAGTATCTTGTATTGTTACAGTGCAACTACAAAATGTTAAAAAGAAATACAGAGGAACCCTGTTAATTGAAAAGCCACTTTGCCAATGAAAATTATTCAACTGAGTATTCAATTTATTTATTTATTTATTTATTAGGGTTTAATGACACATTAACAGCCAAGGTCATATTGTGTCGGTGAGTTTTACAGGTGGTGGAAGCCGGAGTACCCGGAGAGAACCTCCGAGTAACGACGAGCAGCTGCCAACTCCCCAACATTGTAACTCCGCTCTACAGCACAGGCAGGGTTAGATTGGTTGAAGACATGCACACCATCGATGTGCAGTATGCCTTAGTACACGTTATCATCGTGCCCCTATATGGACAATCTGGGTTAAGTGCCTTGCCCAAGGACACAATGCGTGAGTCTGAATCGATCGCTCAGACGGTCACCCATCCAAGGACTAACCGGGCCCGACATTGCTTAACACTTTGGTGATCTGATGAGAACCGGTTACCGCAAAGCCACCACACCCCCGAGTATTCAATTAACAGGGATTGTGTCACTTTCCTGTATTCTAGAGATAAACTTAGCATTTATTCTATTATATCTTGTTTGACAGAGCTCCATGAGCTCTGTCAAACAAGATATAATAGATTAACTGCCTGTATTTAATGTACTGAGACCAAGGAGGTCTATAAACAAAGGACAACTGGGGAGAGTCAGGGTAATTTTTTGACAGGTTACAAGATTTTTTATTCAATTAACAGGAGTTTACTACTTATTTGTACTGGGGGTATGGTAAATGATTTTGTGTGTTGGGAACTTATATTCAATTAACATGGTTATTCAATTAAGAGATATCCAATTAAGTGGGCTCCACTGTAATGCAACATTTAGCAAAGTATCTTGTATTGTTACAGTGCAACTATAAAATGTGTCTTTAGTACCAAATAGGTTTGTGCATCTCACACTATATCATGACAACACAATGCAATTACAAGGCATGTTTTGCCAATTGTTGATACATATGCTACAAGGGGTCTGTGAATCCTCGAAATTAAATTCAATTTGAAATAGTAATCCGATCTTTGTGCTGATCGAAATTTATTAATCGCTTTGGTGTTCTCAAATTTCATCAACAGTCTATCAAGCTCTTCTATCAACCTCTCCTGTACCTGATGACAGGAGCATTCCAGTATGTTTCACTTCCACAACCACTTTGATTCCATTTCTGAAATAATCAGATTTTTGGACTTGCCCTTGGGCAAGTCGCTGTTGAATATAATGCTTGAATGGAGAATGGTAATACAGTGGAACCCTATAAATTGAATAGCAACTTTGACTATGAAAATTATTCAATTAACAGGAGTATTCAATTAACAGAGATTGTGTCACTTTCCTGTATTCTAGAGATAACCTTAGCATTTATTCTATTATATCTTGTCTGACAGAGCTCCATGAGCTCTGTCAAACAAGATATAATAGATTAAATGCCTGTATTGGATATACTGATGCTAAATAGGTCTATAAACAAAGGAAAATTGGGAAGAGTCAGGTAATTTCTCGACAGGTTGTAAGATTTTTTATTCAATTAACAGGAGTTTACTCTATAACCTATATTCAATTAACAGGTCAAATTTGTGCTGGAGGTATGGTAAATGGTTTTGTGTTTGGAAATTATATTCAATTAACAGGAATATACAATTAAGAGATATCCAATTAAGTGGGCTCCACTGTATTTGCTAAACTCCACAACAGTATGAATATTTAGATATCTAGAAATTGAAAAGCATTAAGATTCAATTAGACATTCAATTCAAATTAAATCATATGCCCAATATGATTTGATTCAATCCCAAATTTAAGATTTGCAGGGCCCTATATGCTATCCACATTACCGAAATCAATACTCCAGGCAGTGGTTACCAGACCTTATTATATCAGTAAAGTAGAATTTTTTACTGCAGTAATCAAGCAACACTCCTCATCCTGGGATTCCCAAGAGAAATCATTGTCATTACTTGTTTGTTGGGACTTAAAAACACTTTCAACAACCAGGGTCACATTGTGTCAGACAGTTTTATGGGTGGAGGAAGCAGGAGGACCTGGAGAGAACCACTGAGGCAAGCAAATGTTCGGCTGTCTAACTTATTAACTTGTGGAGTGCTAGAAGCCACTATCAGGGCTTTAAAAATGAACGTGTCAATGACACTGTAGCTAAACTTGACTGTGTGCTGTGTTTGATGAAAAGGGTATTGTTCAATGTTTATGAAAGGATTATGAAATACAACAATAATTGTGATAATTGAGAATATGTTAATTTCTATTCCCTGTATTCTATGTTTTCAATAAAAATAATTTGAGGTGTAGACTGTACTAAAGAGTTGAGGGGTGGGTTTATGTGGCCCTCACAGTTGATGGATGTCAACCAAAGTTATCAAGTCACATTGAAATTATTCCAAAACGGGTCATCCCATCAAGTTACAATGAAATCCCTTCATAAATACGGCCTGTATGCGGTGCTAAAGAATTTCGGGCTTCAGGCCTGTGTAGCCATCACGGTTGACCGATCACAATCACAAGGGGACGTCCTCATCGGAACCTTATACTAAGTCATCCTACCAAGTTACAATGAAAAAATCCCTTCATAAATACGATCTGTAGTCTGTGCCAAAGGTTTTGGGCTTGGGCAGCCATCACGGTTGAATGATCGCGACCAAAAGGGGACATTCTCATCTCATCTAGACATTAAACAGTCATCCCATCAAGTTACAATGAAATCCCTTCATAAATACCTGTAGACTGTGTTAAAGGTTTTGGGCTCGGGCAACCATCACGGATGACCAATCACGACCAAAATGGGACATTCTCATTAAGACATGATCTCAAACCTGCATATGAAATTTCGTGACAATCGGAGTAGAACTACAGGGTGTAGCCTGTGTTAAAGGAAAATGTGAACAGACTGACGGACTGACAGATTCACAGACTAACAGCAGGCCTTTAGATTACCCAAATTCACGACGTTAAACGCTGTGCCCAAAATACTAAAATGAGCCCAAATTACGAAAAGTGGTTTTCAAATTTTCGCCAATCTGAGCGACGATAAAGATATTTCTCCTGAAACAATTAAGTCAAAACGTAACAAACTTGCACAAATACGTCTCAACGTCATATTTTTATCACATTTATAAGTTCTTGAAGTCGCGAAAAAGATTTGTAAGTTGATTTTATCTTTAAGATGTCGATCTACGAACGTTAACTCACCGGACAAGCTCTTCTGTGTCTTTGCAGTAATTTCGGTGAATGCTAAAATAGATACGGGAATTCCAATTATAATTTAAAAGTTTTTGTGTCAACACGTGTTTGAATTGAACTTTCGATATGAGTTTGCGAGGACGACCAAAAACAGCTGTCAAGTTACATTCTTCAGGGTATATTTTTCGGACACCCCAGCACACGCAATCATTGTAATGTTGAACTGGATCATCCATGGACGATGGATCGGTATTGATGGTAAGTACTGTGTAGTCTGTATGAATAATTTTTCACCTGAATTTCTCCTCATTGGTCCTAATTCTTCTGCAGTACCGGCTCTCGGAATGAGAAAACCAACATAAATATAACTGTGAAAAACCTCAAAATATCCCTCAGATGCAAGAAGAACCATGGTCGGCCCAAGAATGGTTCCGCCAGTGGTAGAGATGACTCTTGCCTCTTGGTTGCCCCATTAAGTTGAAAAAAATCAATATTGCCTTTGAAATCAAATTTATCAAAATATCATTCACAATTTACAAAGAAGAACAATAATTAAATTAAAATCCTTTCTGATCAGGACGAATGGGGTTAGTGTGCACAGCTTGTATATCCATTGGATTTCTTCTGTTTTTCTCCTGGTTTCAGAATGATCACTTTCAGGGTCTGAGCGGAAAACATAAATGATGCGGAATTGGACATCGGTAAACGAGTAGTTGGTATCATTGAAATGTACAGCGACAGGTGTTTGTCAGCGGTATTTCATGTCGGCTAGGTGTTCACGTAGGCGTATTCCGAAATGTCTTTTGGGTTCACCCACATATTGTTTTTTGCACTGGCGGCAAGTTAATAGATAAGCGTTTCCGTTTTGATTTGTTTGGTCGCTAGTGACCATTCTACTTGTAGAGTGGCGTGTTCTGTTCGTTGATATGCACCATCTCTTGTTCCATTCTTTGGTGTTTGTTCAGCCTTCTTTCAACGATCGCTATATTGGAATTGCTATCCGTAGTGTTTCCAAGGCTCATACTACTACTGGAGCTTTTGGCCATAGTATCGTTAGTCACTCTTGGTGTGAAGTTTGTCGTAAAGATGATGCTTGTGGCGTAATTGGTATATCACTGGTTTCCCATCTGAGTTGGTGTCTGGATGGAACTCAGATGGAAAAACCAGTGATATGCCAATTATGCCACAAGCACAGTTCATGGACTCTACAATATCAACAGCCGCAAACCCAGATTCAACGAACAGTTACATCTTCAGCCCGGATATTGGCACACCTCATCCTAGAATAGTCAGCCACCAGGGAAACAGACCATCAGAACTAACAGACATCTCAACCCTATACACCACTAATAGGGTGATCAGATTTGCATCCAATAGCCTCACAGAATGGCAATCCACCAACCAACCTTTAATGAATCAATAGATTGTGTCACACCTCACCCTCAGGACTTTTAATCCATTCTCAGTCCAAAACATAACACCAGATTTTTCCCCTACCCCACGGATGATTGACCCCCCTCCCCCTCCACATAACAGCCGACAATGGGGAATCGCCCAGGAACTAACCGCCCACAAACATTGGAGCCAGCCACAAAAACACAAGCGCCCCCCCTCCCCCCCGCCAACGAACAATGGCAAATCACCAATAAACAACCACCCACAAACAACGGGGAAGCCTACACAATCATTTAGACAACTGCTTGACAACCGCCCACAATCAGCGTTCCCCCTAAACACAATCGCCCATGAACATGGGAAAACCACCCAGGAATAACTATGGGAAACCGCTGAGACAACCGCCCAATACATGACACAGGACAACCACCTACCAAACAAGGGAAACCACCCAGCTATCGTCCAAACAACCGCCCAATAAACCACCAAGATGAGAACCGGGGACAACCGGCCACAAAAGCTATATATACTGGGTAGATCCAACAACAAAAAGCATTAACCTCTGATGAGTTCACATCTGAACGAAACCGGTCAGGTTAAAACACATTCAAACCGGACACTGCCTTTGAGTGCCATCTAACATGTGTTCCTCTTGGGTCGTCTTTACGACAATTTTTCAATTGCAGTCACAATTTACATTAAACATGAAGAATAAACATGGATACAGTACAATCATCAATACATTGACAGTTCAACATATAAATTTGGAAATAATGAGTAACAATAATCTGAACTCAACAGTGTCTAGCAGACTCAGAGTCTCAGACTGACTGCTACAGCTCTAGCAGTAGCAGTCATTCTGTCCACGTCATGTTTACGGAACAATGGAATTAATCAGCATAAAAGTATGTTCAGACAGGTATACTTCATACTAATTGTCAGGTGAGTTTTGTCAAAATTCATTACCTAGAAACAAGGAAATTGCATTTCAGAGTGTCAAGTTTCAAAATTTCTCCTACCAGACCAAACCATGGTCAGTCCGGTAGGGCCATCGAACATCAATGCCGGCAATGTTGTGCCCAAAGTAGACTAATCTAAAGGCCTGACTACAGACGTCCGCACACATGATGGCAATAGCTTATCTTGACTTTGTCAATTTAAGCTAAAAATAAGGTTAACAAAGCAAAAGTTAACATTTTCCTTGCTCATGTTTCCTATTCAGTCAAATGCAAATAGTATTTTGTTTATATTAGTTTGTTCCATTCCAAATTATTGGATAGTGCCTATGGGAACTCTCCAATAGGTTGTAACAAAACAAATTTTGAATAACAAGTTTACACCACCAAACATAATCTAACGCTCAACCAGTTTACCCAGACCATTAATGTAAAGTACTGTTTAGTACTAAGCACCACCATGACCCTAAGTGGGCAATGAGGATTAAGTGTCATGCACAGGGATCAATGCTCTAACCAATGAGCCCTCCCCCTCCCCCATACTTCTATGTCATTTAATTGAAATAATTTTATGTTCCAATCAAACTAAAATCCTCACCTTCTGATTGGATGAGAGCTCGCGTAGTTTTTTTCTATGTTTACAACTCCAGTAGCATATGCTACCGTGAGATGTCACCACGCAAAATATTTGAAATATTGCCCATTTTGCTCTTACAGTTGAACCCTGTTAATTGAATGAACACTTTGCCAATGAAAATTATTCAATTAACAGGAGTATTCAATTAACAGGAGTATTCAATTAACAGGGATTGTGTCACTTTCCTGTATTCTAGAGATTAACTTGGCATTTATTCTATTATATCTTGTCTGACAGAGCTCTATGAGCAACAACATATAATAGATTAAATGCCTGTATTGGATGTACTTAGGCCAAATACGTCTATAAACAAAGGAAAACTGGAGAGTGTCCAGGTAAATTCTCAACAGATTACTAGATTTTTTATTCAATTTACAAGTGTTTACTGTATAACCTATATTGAATTAACAGGTCAAATTTGTACTGGAGGTATGGTAAATGGTTTTGTGTTGCGAAATTATATTCAATTAACAGGGTTATTCAGTTAAGAGATATCCAATTAAGTGGGCTCCACTGTATTATGTCAATGGAGTGACATGCAAACCGCTTAATTTTTCTAGATTTTCCAAATGTGTCGCAACCGACATTCCGAATAAAGTTTTGTTTTGACCTCAACCTTTATCTGATTTATTGATTATTGGTCCAGTAAAGACGTGGGGTGCACAAGGTTTATTTACTATAGGTCTGCAACAATTAATTGTGATACACCCGAACCATGATACACAGCTCACGATTCAATGTGTATCGTTGTTCACTGTGTATCGCAATACAATAAATATAAATGTAAGGCAAAATAGTTACGTAGATTTTGAAAGCTGCTGCAGTGAAACGCTGTTTTTTTTGCATACCAGCATCGACAGTGCTAAATATGCCATTAACACAGGATTATTCCGTTAAGCAAAGGTTGATGAATTCCCTCTAATTTGCATTTTATTTGATTAGGCCATCAAAAAAAGAACCTCTGTTTCTCAGGCCCGCGCGCATGGTCATTTTTGGTGCGCATGCAACCTTTTTATGACACAAAAAAAAATCTTCAAAAAATTTGAGATATTGTGCTCATTTCGGTAAATCGATATCGATGCGTTCGCAAATTTTAAATTAACACACTTCAAGCTTTTTCTACATCATACCTTAATGAAGTGGGTGGGTTCTAGCAATATTCACGACAGAAAGTGTTTTATTCTGTAAAAGGTAAGTCATAATGACAGCAAGAAGGAAGGTCTATTTCAGTCTGACAACAAACAGTCACAAAGGGGAATGGTTGATTCGCACCACGTTTGATTCGCACCAACCCTCAGAAAGTCTGCAAAGTCAGGTGCTATGATGAATGGAACACAGTCTCCTGGCATTTATTTTTAGTAACATTTGTATTGTAAATGGCCGTCATTGGGAATTTGTGTACTGTTATTTGAAACCGTTACGAGTTTCCCAGTTAATTTAAATAAATGCATTTGAGATGCAGGATAATTGGATAAATAGTAACCGTTGCTTGATATAAAAGTAACAGTCGTAGTTGAAAATAAATCGCATATAGGCAGGTATGTGCGGTCGAATTGGTTAATAAAAACACGCAAACATTCGTTTTGTATTTCATTTTCAGATTTCAAAAAAATATGATTTATGGATGAACTGCCCGTTCAAATGGGTTGTGATAATTTTGAATATAATGGGGAAAAATTGCGATTCACGACTTTATTAGGCAGGTTGTGAAAGGATTTTTTTTTTTTGGTCAAATAAATCTCTGAAAGTTGGCACTTCGACATTTGATTTGTCCCAGAGACGTTTCAACCCGAGACGTTTCACCCACGAGGCGTTTCGTGACTTTCGTCCTGTGTTATAATTTTCATGTTTCACTGAAAAAACAAACATTCAAACCCCACTTCATTTACGACCCAACACCCCTGTGGTGAATAACCAATATATTTGCAAAATTTTGCATGGTCCACCAGGCGTTTGGGTGGGGGTCAAATTACCACAAACAACCTCTCGGGGAGAAAATAAAAAGAAAAAAAAAACCCGCCCGCCCGCATGCTTTTTTGGAAAAAATGGCCTGAGAAACAGACAATCAACTTTGTATGGCCTTAATCCATTATATCTTGTATGAGCTCTGTCAAACAAGATATAAGGAATTAAATTGTTCGAACATATTTCTGAGAGGAAAAAAACACCCGAAAACGGGTGATAAAATCCAAACCTGAAATAAATGAATGCAAATGGTCATCACTTTAAGAAGTTACATACTGTTTAAAGAGTGCATAAAAAAATTTGTAATAAAAGGAAGCTACTGGAAATGAATAAATGTTGTTCAAAGTATTTGATAGTTGCACTTGCATGGCATGAGGTATGAGAGATCATGTGTATCATGATACATATCGTATCGTGCAGACTGAATCGTGATACATATCGTATCGTAAGGGAAGCATATCGTCGCAGCCCTAAATTACTATAATTGTTATCATCATAAGTTGCCTAGTTCATTTCCCAATGTGGTTTTTGGCTATGGGTGGGGTCTTATTGGAACATATACATTATTGTGATGAATTGATGGTAACATGGTCTGAGGTTTGCAGCTCAGAGTTTATGTTCAACCTCGATGCTTCGCATCTCGGTTGAACATAAGGTTCAAGCCGCAAACCTCAGAGAGTGTTATGGTCAATTCATCGCAATAACTTATGTGTTTACAAAAATCTGCTCCTAACAAATGACATATATTACCTTGCCTCAATCTGTCTACATTTGGTTGTTGCTGTTGTTGTTGCTGCTGCTGCTGTTGCTGCTGCTGCTGTTGTTGTTGTTGTTGCTGCTGCTGTTGTTGCTGTTTCAAAACTGCTTGTATGCTCAATGAACCAAGAGAGCTGTTGCTGGTCCTGGGTCCTCCTAATCCTGGTGCATTCAGATCTGTAATTAACATAACCTACACAAGTTGAATAATGGTAAGGCCATTAAAAAAAATGTCTATGTTCTCAGGCAATTGTGCCTCAAATTTTTGATGAGGGCGGGAGGATTTTTATTTTTTATTCCGAAATCTGAAAAAGATACCCTAAAAAAATATATTCACATTTCATGATGAAATCTTTTACAAACTCCTGACTGGTGTTATCTTATCGCATATATTGCAAAATGCTTCAATCAACTTTGCCAAAGACACTCCATTGTAGGATTATATTCAGTCTGGCACCAATTTGAAAAGATAATATCGGCATTTCCTCAAAAATTGTTATATGTATCAACAAAGAAAACATTTATATAATAGTCAGAAATTCAAAGAATAAAAATACGGAGGAAAATGGGAACAGGAAGTTGAAATACTACAGAGAAATGTGTACCAGAGCTCAAAATTCCGATGCGACAATACTGACTGGGGAAATTTTTTTTGTTTTGACCAGGCCAAATTTTTTTTTTTTTTTGTGACTGGGTATTAAAAAGTTTTGACGCAGCGGAAATTTAATGACGCAAGCAGTGTCTGAGAACAAAGACTTTTTTTTAATGGTCTAATCAGTTTTTAGATACAAACAGGATATCACACAAGCAAATGTCTACAACCTTTAAACTAGAAAAACTGTGAGCACTGCTCACTAAATGATACCACCCACTCCCACCAAGAAACATTTTACAACAGTAAAAGTGTGTTTAATGTAGAGAGCACAAACACTGACAACCCCACCCCCCCCCCCCCCCCAAAAAAAAAAAAAAAAAAATACCTGAAAGCAGAATAGAAGGTGCACATCTATAATGTATATAAAAGAATGTCTGAGAGTTTCAATGAAATTCGCCCACTGGTATAAGAGGAGTAGCGGATAGCAGGAGTGTACCCCCCTAAAGCATCACAACAATTTGGCTAAGTTCATTTCGCCCTTTGGGAAAGAGTAAAAAATAAAAATACCTGAAAGCAAAATAGGAGGTGCACATCTATAATGTATAGAAAAGAATGCCTGTAAGTTTCAATGAAATCCACCCACTGGTTTAAGAGGAGTAGCGGATAGCAGATGTGTACCCCCAAAGCGTCACGGACGTACGGACGTACGGAAGTACGGACGTTCGGAAGTACGGAAGTACGGACACCATGAATGCTATATACCACCCACTTTTCAAGTGGGTGGTATAAAAATCACTGAGAAAAGTCTTCACATCTGCATTTTATAACACATGGTTTCTACATTTGAACAAGAAGCCTGATGGGGCATGAGGTGCAAAATGGATTTGATTCAGCATCTATGACTTGTTAACACTACAGAGGAATGAAATTATGTAAGGCCTCACAAAGTAGATCTTCTGTTTCTCAGGTCATTTTTTGTAAAATTGCATGCGGGCGGGCGGGCAGGCGGTTTTTCATTTTATTTTTTTATTTTTGTAATTATTTTTTGGCCATAAAAATTTCATGTTCTTGGTCTGTTTTACGTTTTAGGCCTCATAATCTACAGAATAGCATGGGTTGTGGTGTATTACGTCCCCTGAGTACAAGAAGGCTTTGCAATGCTTTAGCATTGCAAAGCCTTGTTGCACTCAAGGGACAATTTTATGGACTTGGGTAAAATATCAGATATAAACCATTTAATTTTTATTGTTTTAAGTTTGCATTGGTTATAAAAAGAGTGCATGCGGCAGCCAAAAGGACCATGCGGGAGGGCAAGAGAAACATATTTTTTATGTTTTTAGGCCTAATTATTTAAAAGTCTGTTATCCTGGTCAGATGAGTTTTTCTGGTGTTTGGATGCTACCAAAGAAATATTACCCTTATTTCCAGCAGTGCAAAATTAGGGTGCCCAAATACCAAATCAGGGCCTTAATTTTAAAGTACTTGAATCTGAATACTCCCCCACCCCACAAATGATGCTGTATACCAAATATCAAATGATTTTAAACAGTGGATCTGAAGAAGATTTTTAAATATTACCTGTCATATTGCATTAAGTTAAAATTTGTGGTCCCATAAGGCATCCAAATATTAACACAGGGACTTGATTTGAACAAACCTTAAAGATAGATTACACCAAATGTCGATAGATTTTTACTGGTGGTTCAGGAGATTTTTAAAGAATAGTCCTCATATTGCACTAAGTTAAAATTTGGGATCCTGTTTAGGGCCCAAATATACACAGAGAGGCATAATTTGAACAAATTTGAATCTGCCCCCAATAGTTTGTACATCACCTCTCGCCACAAAAAGCCTTGCCTGTAAATATCTCCGCTGGGTTTAGCCTAATTTCCCATTGATCATTCTTAGGAGTTTGGGGGGGATCAGTTGCTAAGGCACCTGAGACAGAAAAAAAACCCAAATAAATTATGGTAACAAATGAATAAAGTTCATCTGTTGACAAGTCAATAAGGGAGAAAATGTGACAATAAGAACACATGGTGTTCGCCTCTTTGCTGGACAAATTAAGTGATGAGCCCAATAGACTGAATGACTCTAGTCCAGATCCCACTCAGTAAGGTAGTTTGATTAGTATATGCACAAAAACAGTAAAACCATTTGGCCATTTTTTTGCCGAGACTTGCGGTTCGGTTTTTCTGGTTTGCTGCAAAAAACAGAACCGAACCCCAAATCCACTAGGCTCTACTTAATATACAGGATACATACCAATATTCTGTAACTGTGAAGTTAATGACTGCAATGGACCCATTTGTTGACTGGCTTGCGACATGGCAGAAAGTGCTTTGACTGGTGATCCTGGTGCTCCAGATGCAGGGGTTAATGATGTCAAACTTGGTGGAAAACCGCTTATACTACCAGAGACAGATGGAGGTGGACCTAATCCAAATGACCCAACTACAAGGGGGTCCAGCTGAAACCAAACATAATATGACCAAGTTCAATTACATGTTAATTTCTTTTTTCAGGTTTAAAGAATTTAAACTATTGTGGTGTGCAAACCATAGAACACCGTTAACTGAATACCAGTTTTTCAGTAAAAAAAAAAAAAAAATTCCATTAACTGGAATATTTCATTACTGCTTTACCTAACACAGCATGAAGACCACACTTGCAAATATATTTAACTAAACATTTTCATTTTTTTTTGCTTTTTTTCTATGAGCTCATTCTGCTTAGGAGTCATAAGCTAAGCTATGTTTTGAGGGAAAAAACTATAGTGCTGACCAGATATGGTCATTAAAAGTTTAATTAGAATTTGGTCAATTGTTAATAGTGTACTAATAAATTGAATATTTGATCCATTTTAACTTATTTGACAAATCTTCTATCAAATGTTAAATGAATTAAGTGCTAATAACGGAGTATTCAAGATGAATTTATCTGTAACGCAGAGGAATGCTGTGGTTCTATATATTTCAAACAGGTTTTATTTCAATTTTTAGGAATGTAAAACTTGATAAACCATATACAAACAATGGCAACGCCCCCGGTCCCCCGACCAAGATGGCAAATTCAAGGGAGCTGTTAGGATGCAATTTGTTCGCAGAGCATGGCCATTTTTTAACTTGACCTGTATTTCCAACCAATTAAACCACATACTTAGTTTCGTTTCAATCAAATGATCCAAAGTAAAGTTATCATCCGGACAACACAAAAACCGTATTTTCTAAGTCGAAAAAGGGGAATAAATCCAGTAAAAATCAGTGGAGCGTGCCCATTTTCGAACTTGACCTGCATTTCCACCCAAATAAGCGGCATACTAAATTTCGTTTCAATCAAATGATCCTAACTAAAGTTATCATCCGGACAGCACAAAAACTGTATTTTTTAAGTCGAAAAAGGGGAATAAATCCAGTAGAAATCAGTGGAGCATGCCCATTTTCGAACTTGACCTGCATTTCCACCCAAGTAAGACACATACCAAATTTAGTTTCAGTAAAATCATCCAAACTAAAGTTATCATCCACCCAAGGGTGTGACGGACGGATGGACGGACGGACGGACGGACAGACGGATGGACGCACGCACGCACGCACGGACAGACAGACGGACACTGCTGATTACAATAGTCCCCCGAAGGGTCGGGGGACAATAATAGGTGAAGTTTGTACTGATGTTTTGACAATGTTTTGGTATTTGATAAGTAATTAACTTATTACCCAACAGGAATAGAGGCACCACTTGCTCCCCCTCCCTCCCCAAATTGTGAATAACTAAGAATATTTATTGTTTGCCACAAAAACATAGCTCATGATCCCTCACTGAAAGAGGCTTTCATTCCAATGAGTTTATAAGCCATGTTTTTGAAGCAAAAATAGAAGAAAAAAAATAAGAACATTTGAAAGGCCTTTTTTGTGAATAGTGCTGGCTGGTTATGTTCATCACCATAGGTAAAGGTTTAACAAGGCTATTCTATTGGGCATTTTACAAACATGAGGAAACGGAATGTTGATGACAAAATCAAGCTCAACTGTTTCAGTACAGAAAGCCAATATCACAGCTCTAGTGACTTTACATCCTAAGCATGATCTGGATTTTTGTTTGTTTATTGGGCTTTAACCCATAAAGGCCCATTTTTGACATTTACGACTTCAGAACAGGTGCTCTTAACATGCCATCATGAGGAGGTCCTGTTGACAACAGACAAATTAGGTTGGTAGTGGTTTCTAGTCAAGTCTTGGCTGCCTGTTAAGACAGCCAAGACTTGACTGGAAATCACGATTAAGCCACTGTACATACAGAGGATGTTGGCTGGTGGGAATTCAGGGCACTTGTCCAGGCCCTTAAGGGTTAAGGACACTTTCTCAATAGTGAGGGTTACATTGTGACGGACAGTTTTACAAGCTGAGGAAGCAAAAAGGGAAGGGCATCACTGATGTATATTACGCCTTGGTACACAATACCCTTATGCCCCCCGCATGGGCAATTATGATTGAGTGTCTTGTCAAAGAATGCAATGCAGCGACCACTGGTCAGTATGGAACGGTCAACCTTTCAGTTTCAATTCTGTGGCTCTAACCACTGAGCAACCATGCTGACTGCATGATCTGGATATTAATGAAGTAATAAAAATGACACTCCTTAAATAATTTTGATACTGTTTTCTGGAGGGTGCCTATATACTCTCCAACACACTGTACCACCCACGTTTTTTTTCTTCTCAAATTACTCAAATTACCAACACCTGTGCTGATGGAATGCTGTACTCAATGAAAACAAGAAAAAATCAGCAGGGCTGATGGCTGCTCCCAAATAGGGGCCTAAAGTTAAGGCATGATTGTGATAGTTTATAACACAATAGAGATAAACTCAAGCAAATGCAGCTGTCAACTTTTCAGTGGACATAGATTGTGTATAGGCCTGTAAATATGTTTTTGTCTTGGCATATGTCATGCAAGGTGAACGATCTGTGACCTTGAAGTTGTAAGCTTCGGTAAAGTCATGATACACTCTATTCAAGAGCAAGCAAGGTGTGAAGTATGAAATTCACACTTCCATCATCAGCAACCATTAACTGATGTTTGAACAAGATCTGTCCATTGAATCAATTTTTCTGGACCAGACTAAGTTAGAACACACAAATGGCCTCTGACTTTGACCTTAGTTATGATATTAGGTCAAGGTTAGGACACACCCTTGAGTCATCAGCAAAATAATATTTGAAGCATGAACAAAATCAGTCTAATAATTTATAAATATTTATGGACCAGACCAAGTTAGAATGGGGGAACAAACAAACAGTCTCTGAGCTTCATCTTTCAGCTATGACATTGCATCAAGGTAATAACACACTTGACTAATAAGCAATCATTATGTGAAGTATGAACAAGATAAGTCCATTGAATACTTTCTTAAGGGCTGGACAAAGTTAGAATGGAGAAACAAATGGATGGCATGTGACCCTGACCATGGAGTTATGCCTTTTGGTCAAGGTCATGACACTGTTGGGTCATAAGCAATCACAGTGTGAAGTATGGAGAAAATCAATCCATTTAATACCTTTCTATGGATGGACAAAGTTAGAATGGAGGAACAAACAGAACAAATGAATGGTCTGTAACCTTGACCTTGGACAAAAGGAATCATTATGTGAAGTATGAACAAGATTAGTCCACTAAATAATTTTTTATTGACCAGACAAAATTAGAACAGATGCATTGATGGAAACACAAATGCATGGACACATGGAATGACAGCTGGATGGAAAGATGGATGGGTGGGCAGCAAGATGGATGGGTGGCAAGACAGACAGACAAAGCGGCTACTATATGCACACCCCCCCCCCCCCCTCCGCAAAAAAAAAAAAAAAAAAAAAAAAGAAAAAAAAAATTTTTGTTAAGTTTGAAAAATGAAACATTTCACACTACCATTTGCAAGTCAATCAAAGGTTCAACATTAACAATTTACCTCATTATAACTATTGAGGTAGAAGCTTTGGTAAAAATTACACATTATTGTGCAATTTATCATTCCAGAACTTTTGCAAGCCATACAATTCAATTAACATATAAAACAATTTTAAAATTCTCTGAATTACTTTACGAAAGAATACAAGAACAATACTTACTGAATTTCCCAATGTTCCAAGTCCTCCACCTAGATTTTGGCCCCCGATATTTGGTGTGGTCAAGTTTGGACCAACAATGGTTTGATTCATGGATTTACTTTGATTAACACTAGGTGGCCCAGGTGCCTGTCTTGGTTTGAATATCACTTTAGCATTATTGACCATCATATATATAGCATCTGAAAGTTCTTGAGTTACTTGACTGGAAACAAACAAAACCTACTGTATATAGAATACAAATGCAGGACACAAAAGGATCAAGACTTTAGAATCAATCACCATTCAATCAAATAAACATTTTAGGTTTTTAATTTACTCAACAGTAAAGTACACAATGAGTATACACGGCTTAAAATTCCTTTGCGAATCAGAATCGATTGTCACAAATGATTCTCGCAAAGAAAACAATGAGAATCAAATTTGATGTACATTTGAGTATCATTGATTCTGAAAGTGTCCTTATAAGGCCCCCCACAAAGTAGATCTTCTGTTTCTCAGGCCATTTTTTGTAAATTTGTAAAATTGCATGCGGGTGGGCAATTTATTGTTTTATTTTTTATTTTTGTAATTATTATATCTTTGCCATCAAAAATTCATGCTGTTGGTTTGTTTTATGTTTTAGTCCTCATAATCTACAGAATAGCATCGGTGGTGGTGTATTTCATCCCTTGAGTGCAATAAGGCTTTGCAATGTTAAAGCATTGCAAAGCCATGTTCCACTCAAGGGACAAATTTATCAATTTTATTAATTTGGGTAAAATATCAGACATAAACAATTTTATTTTTTTTTTATGTTTGCATTGGTTATAAAAAGAGATCATGCAGCAGCCAAACGGACCATGCACAAGGGCCTGAGAAACAGATTTTTTTTACTTTTTTAGGCCTACACCAAGAGAATTCTACTGATCTTTTGCTCCCTCATAATAAAGTAACACTGTGCCTCAGCAGTGGTGTCTAGTGAAGTCTTCACTGCCTATACAGAATTCATTATTTATTTACTGGTGTTTAAGGTCACATATTTTTGCACAATGGCTAATCATGACCACAACATGACTATCAACTCCAACCAGGAGTGAGCGTTAATAAGCCATGTTGCCCATTTTAGAGAGGGTTTGCACTAGTAAACCTATTTTACCAGTAAAACAGAGCCTGTTTACCGCAGTGAACAGGCACTGCTTCACTTCCCAGGGTTCCCACGGGGAACAGAATTGATTAGAACCAATGGACTGCAACTAGCATAAGCAAGATCACTAAAAGTCTGAGAATCACATTTTTTATTCAAATTGAATCTCGAATTGAATCGAGTCTATTATTCAACATCGATTCAAATTTTAAATCAAATGCTGGTGTCGTGAAGTTCCAACTGATAAAATATTCCAACTTCATCATCAAGGCATGCCTTTGTTGAAGGCATGCCTTGATGATGTAGTTGGAATATTACCCGGTAAGGATCTTTATTCAAAAACAGAAACGGGGCAAGAATTCTGTACTGGGCACTGCATGCGGCTAGCCGCTAGAAACCGAGAGCTCATCATCAATATTGTGTGGCAACATTAAATTTGCTTTCAGCAGTGATTGTGACTAGTGAAACTGGAATTAGCATGGCTGGTGGCATGGGTACAGAAGCTTTTTATGTTAATGTAGCAGAAATTATATTCAGTTTTTATTTTCAATAATATTTATGTACAATTTCTATGTCAGCTATATGTTTTGTGAGACGACTAGGATGATGATTCCAGGGGAAATTCCTGTGAAAAGATTCGAAGAAAAACAAATCGGGCAGCCAATTTCGAATCAAACCGAATACCAACTTAAGATTTGAAATTGAATCGAATTTTGAAGCTTCGCAGGGCCCTAATAAGTCTGCTTGTTGGAACATGCATTCTGCATGTAAAAGCCTGTCAGAGAACTCTCAGATATTAATATATAGACCCACCCGAGTTAAACTCAAGTAAATAAGTAAATATAAAGTTTGATTTTACTATGATTTATGAACTGGTTGCAGCCACAATGACAAGGCTACACCAGTATTCTCAAATTCTAAATAACTTAAAACCGATTCCCGCAGCCGATGTTTACAAGAATTGAAACCGATTTTCAATAATCGGGACAAATTTTAAGGCCTGGTATATCAAAATGAATAAAAAATACTATAAAAACAATTTTTTTAATTTTGTTTTTATTATTTAAAATGTAGCTTGGAGTCCATCATTGCAGTAAGCTTGTTATCATGAAAGTTTTGAAACAAGCATATAATTTTATATATCTATTTAGGCCTAAAAAAAAAGTAAAAATCTGTTTCTCAGGCCCTCCCACAAGGTCCTTTTGGCTGCCGAATGCTTTCTATTTATAACAAATGTAAACTTAAAACCAGAGGCTCAAGTGAGCCTAAAACGCTCACCTGGCTCAAGTTGTCAAAAGGGATGAGTGTATCGGTAAGTGAGCAACAGCAAGAGCAATTTTTTGATTTGCTATAACACAACAAAGGTGTCACAACTTTTTTTGGCCCTTTTTTCCAGCTAATCCTAGGAAAGCTTCCTAGCAAGCTCTGTACTGTGAATTTGTTTTTGTTTTTCAACTACTGTGGTTCTCTCTACCAAACCCCTCCCCCCCCCCCCCCCCACAAAAAAAAAAAAAAAAAAAAATTAAAAATTGTTTGTTCAGCGCATCAATAAAATCTTTGGAGCCCACATTGCAGTCTTGAGAGGGTTAAATTAAGGACATGCATACAGGAATCAGATAAATGTTTTCCAGCATTGAAAGGGTTCATTTAACATGAAATAACTTATATGTGCACAGTAGTGAAAGAGTTCATCATGAAATAAAATCTTTGGAAAAACCACACTAAAGTCATGAGAGGGTTAAATTAAAGATATTCATACAGGAATCAGATCAATGTTTTTCCGAGGAACCAGAAAAAAATATCCACAGTATTGAAAGGGTTTTGTTTGTTCATGGCATCAATAAAATCTTTGGAATCCACACTGCAATTTTGAGGGGGTTAAATTAAAGACATGCATACAGGGATCAGATGTTTTCCAGCATTGACATGGTTCATTCAACATAAAATAAAATCTTTGCAAAACAAACTAAAGTCCACAGAATTTTTGATTAAAATAACAAGATAACAATGTTCATAACAGAAGATTTGTTATTTTAAGAACAATATGCCAAACAAGGTTGTCAGTGAATGAAAATTTCCTCCAGGATAAACTACTGCAAAAATACTGACTCATCATTTTTTCAATACCCTCTACCAGGCACCCTGATTGAACCGGTGGCAATTTTTTTTAACCAATCCCTTCTTCCGGTCCTAAGGATGCTTCATACCAAATAACAGTTCTCTGTTCCTTGTGCTTTTGGACATGCCAAATTTGGTTGAAGTTGGCCCACAGGTTCTTGAAATAGAAATTTTGGGCAGAGCCCAAAATGAATATGCCCCCACAGAGAGCCCAGATATTGACCTATCAACTTCCCTTGAACAAACTTTAATCTTCTACACCAAAGGATGTTCCAAACCAAATATCAGGACATTCCCTGAGGTGGTTCATAAGAAGAAGATTTTTAAAGGTTTTTTAAGCTTTTGGGGCATAAACCAGAGTCCGAATATGGCAGCTACTTCATTTAAACAAAATAGAAAACGTATACTCCATGGATGGTCTGTGCAATATATGTTTGCATTTGGCCTAGTGGCAGTGAAGAAGATGTCAAATTTGCAAAAAGTTTAATGACGGACACAAGTGATGGCAATAGCTCCCACTGACTTGCAGTCACGTGAGCTAAAAAGAAAATTAAATAGTTTATGTCTGATATTACCGAAGTTAAAAAAATTGATAAATTTGTCTCTTGAGAGCAAGAAGGCTTTGCAATGCTTTACATAGCCTTCTAGCCCTCAAGGGACGAAATACATCATCTATGCTATTCCGTAGATTATGAGGCCTAAAACATCAACCAAGAACATGAACTTTTGATGGCAAAGAAATAATTACAGAAATAACTAGAGTCGATCCATCGCCAGGGGGTGCAATACCCCCGCAATCCATCGCCAGGTGGTGTGTTACCCCCGCACCAATACCTGAGGGTGCGCAAGGTCAACAATGTGACATCTTGGTGTTCAGAAAACAATAGGTGTCACCTAAAGGTGACACAAACAAATACCCCCGCCTTTAAGCTGGTAATGTTTTAAAGTGCTCTCCATTAAACAATTTCGCAACGGAAGGACTGACAGACAGAAGTACACGAGGAATCCTATATACCCCCACCCGCTAGGCGGGGGTATAAAAATAGAATAAAAAAATGCTCGCCCGCATGCAATTTTACAAATAATGACCTGAGAAACAGAAGATCAACTTTGTGTGACCTTATATATCTAAAATATTAATTAGCAGATTGCTGGAGGCCCATATTTGGGCATCACTCCAAAGTGCAGGTGCTGTCACTTGGCTTCATGTTCTCTGGATGTGCTTTGTATTAATGTTGAAGTGAAATTATTTAGTCTCTATGGATTTGTTTGCCTTGTTACAATTTATTGGAGAGTGCCTGCACTCTCCCAAAAAATGTAACAAGGCAAAGACACATGATCAAGTTTTGCCAAGCAAAATAGCAAAAACAATTCAGCACTCGACTAGTTATATGAAAGTGTCAATGACACTGTAGCTCAACTTGACAAACTTGAACTTGGTAAGTTATAAATGAAATGGCAAAATTGAAGATCATTGGTACCAATGTCATTTTTTTTGCCAGTGGCAACATTTTTTGACAGAAACCGAAGAAAATCGATAGCTCCCATCTAGAGGCCTCCCCAAACAAGCATGCAAGGTTTCAAAGCAATGGGATCATAAATGTGCCCTGTAGGGTGTACAAAAGGGAAATATTGTGGTCTGACTAGACTAAATTCTAAGAACATTGGCCGTGGCAACATTTTTTGACGGAAATGGAAGAAAATCGATAGCTCCCATCTAGAGGTCACCGTAAATAAGCATACCAGGTTTCAAAGCAATCTAATCATAAATGTGCCCTGTAGGGTGAGCCAAAGGGAAATATTGTGGTCTGACTAAACGAAGTTCTAAGAATGTTGGCTGCGGCAACATTTTTTTATGGAAATTGAAGAAAATCGATAGCTCCCATCTTGAGGTCACCCCAAACAAGCATGCCAGGTTTCAAAGCAATCCGATCATAAATGTACCCTGTAGGGTGTGCCAAAGGGAAATATTGAGTCTTCTGACTAAACTAAGTTCTAAGAATGTTGGCCGCGGCAACATTTTTTGACAGAAATTGAAGAAAATTGATAGCTCCCATCTAGAGGTCTCCCCAAACAATCATACCAAGTTTCAAAGCAATCTGATCATAAATGTGCCCTGTAGGGTGTGCCAAAGGGAAATATGGAGGTCTGACTAAACTTAGTTCTTCGAACGTTGCCCGTGGCAACATTTTTTGCCGGAAATTGAAGAAAATCAATAGCTCCCATCTAGAGGTCACCCTAAATAAGCATACCAGGTTTCAAAGCAATCAAATCATAAATGTGCCCTGTAGGGTGTGCCAAAGGGAAATATTGTGGTTTGACTAAACTAAGTTCTATGAACGTTGGCCACGGCAACATTTTTTGGCGGAAAATGAAGAAAATCGATAGCTCCCATCTAGAGGTCACCCCAAACAAGCATACCAAGTTTCAAAGTAATCTGATCATAAATGCGACCTGTGAGGTGTGCCAAAGGAAATTGTGGACGTACGTACTAACGTACTAACGTACGTACGCCGACGGACGAGAAGTGATGGCAATAGCTCAGCTTGACTTTGTCAAGTTGAGCTAATAAAATGAAGACAAGCACTTCACTAAAAATGAAAGTATCATCACTGACCAATTGTTAAGACAACCAAAGCTAATGTTTTAATCTGGTTAAGAAACCATTTAACTGCCCAATTCAATTAATGGTAAGGGCCAATGGAAACAGTTTATATAAGGTGTTGAAAAACCCATAGGAGGATGAATAGATGAAAATAATTTTTCTTGTGAAACATGAGCAAATTCTTAGGTTTAGTACAATCCTTTATCAAACAGTTTTCAGAATGCATTTTCAAAATCTCTTTTAAACTCCGAAATTTTCATTGTAGCAAAACAGAGCACATGACCTTCACATGTTAAGGCGTGATTCAAATTAAATCTCAAATCACGTCTGGAATGGAAAAAAAAACATGACAATCAGTTTTGAAATATATGGTGGTTGAACAGCTCCTCTGGGAAAGGGTTCATAAAATAACATCAGATTTGAAATATCAAAGAATAATAAACACAGACATAACTATACCTTGCAAAATTTTGGAGACAAGTAACCATAGTTGCAATGGTTTCTGGAGGCAACATCTGACTTTTCATTTGCTGTTCATCTTTAACTTGACCACCAACTAACTGAGGACATCTCCTCTTCAGGAATGTGACACTAGCTTGAACAAATGGTTCCTACAATTGATATATTTGTTATTGATGTACTGAATCAATCCTTCATGGGAGACGGGCACAAATGCACATCCAAGGTCGAAATAACATTCACACATACATCCTAACCTGTAAGGGCCTAAATCTGACTTTGAGCACTTTTCACTTCAGCTGATCAGGTGGGTGCCCCAACATGCAGTTTAGAGTAAATTTGCAGTTCAAGTTACATTCTTAGTACCTTGGCAGTTGTTTTAAGGCAAGTCTTGTCCCAGAAACAACTGTAAAGCCACAGGATGTAGACTGACAAAGTGTAGAACACTAAAAATCTCCAGGCCTTGAACCCACAGCACACTGATGTCGAAATATCAAAATTTCGACATGCAAATATTTCCCATAATGCAACTTGGAAATAAACAAATTCTGACTTGTTTGACAGAGCACATTGAGCTCTGTCAAACAAGACTGAATTGGTTAAATTCCTCTGCATTGTGTGAAAACCTGCACCTTGAAATCTCAGTATTTTTACATCATAGTGCAGAGGGTTAAGTATATACCTCTCACCTGTATACATATGCCTACCACCTTAGAAAAACAGAACACATTGGCCCTGACTGGTAAGTTCTATTGTTCTTCTGTATGAATTGCTAAGAGGTATACAATTGAAATTTTTTTCACTGGTGATCCATTACATTAGTCTTTCGACACTGATATACAACGGCAGTTTTGATTGGTTGATACTGTCAGGACCTTAAGTGTATATAGGGGAGCCCATTTAATTGAATATTTCTTAATTGTATAACCCTTTTAATCTATCTATTACATAAATACAGAGAGTGTGATTCGGTCCAGCTAGAAATTCAAGCTTTATCTCCCTTGATATGCAATAAAACTAGAAATTTTCAGGACTTTCTATCCTGGGGGACAGGTGGGACCGCTAGTTGAATAGAAGATGAACACAAAATCATTTACCATCCCTTCTCTTCCAGTTTGACCTGTTAATTGCATATAGGTTATAGTGCAGACTAGTGATGAACCGATAATTGGAATCGACAATCGGAACCGGCCAGTTATGGGGCATTGGCCGATTATGACAACAGGCAGTTAAAAACCGACAGTTTCCGGTTATTCTATATTTAACACTGACTATTAAAAATCCCTTTGATATTTGGCCATTTCAATAAAGTTTCCCCATAAAAAATGTCTGTAGTGCATAGCAGAAGGTTTATTGTAAAGCCGAGATATTACGGAATTTACCAACTGCAATCGGTATGAGATTACCACTATTTCCCATAGATTGTCGAGTTCATGTAAACATTGGCGAAACACATCAAGGGAGGTAACAAGTTGAAAAAAACACTGAATAATACATTCCGACATACGTGTAAACCATGCGTCATACGATTTCACAACAAACATTAATATCAAAATTATTATTCATTTAAGACACAAAGTATGTGTGCTCAGTATATTCCTGGTTAATACAGACAAGTGTATTGTTTCCTTACACAAAACCATATTAACACTATTTACCGGAATAAAACACAATCTTCACGAGAACAATATCGTGTGATTGTATCGTTTATAACAATCATCCCTCATGCGAACTCCCAATATGCAAATATTATTTGGCTAATATTGCCCAGCACTAAACATGGATACTCTGGGAACTTATGTGGTATTAAGCTTTCGTAATTGAAGATTTATCAATGAAATTCTGTAGTTTAACAGGTACCAACAGATTTTCTTCTGTGTCCTATTTCAACCATCGGAATCGGCATAATCAGCAGAGATATAATCGGTTGATAGCAAGTTTTGATAATCGGTTCATCACTAGTGCAGACTCCTGTTAATTGAATAAAAAATCTGGTAACATGTTGAGAAATTACCTGATTATTACCAAATTCTCCTTGTTTATCGACCTATTTGGATTCAGTACAACCAATACTTGTATTTAATCTATTTTATCTTGTTTGACAGAGCTCCATGCGCTCTGCCTAACAAGACGGAATAGAATAAATGCTTATTTTGTCTTCAGTATACAGGAAACTGACCAAATCCCTGTTGATTAGATTTTCCTGTTAACCATTTACCCAACGTAATGGCAAAAAATGACCTGCACTAAATAGCCTATTAATTTTCATTATTTTTTCATTTTTTGTCTCAAAAATATAGGTTATGACCCCTCATTGGAACAAGCTTATCAACTCATTCCAACGAGGGGTCATAACCTATGTTTTTGAGACAAAAAATGAAAAAAATTAGTTATTCAAGAATTTTTTTTGCAAGTGTCATCTGCTTTCCATGTTAGGTAAAGGGTTAACTGAAAAACTGTCATTGGTAAAGTGGCTATTCAATCAATAAGTTTCCACTGTACCAAGTTTTGTTACAGTAAACCACATTGCAAGAGCAAAAATTAGGCCAGTGGAAGATTGCTAAAGTTGATTTTAATTATGTTTGAATCAAGTAGGATCACTCAAAGTTCCTACACTTGAATGAGCAGTCAATTCAAAGAGTTTCTACAATAATTTTTGAGACAGGAATGCTAAGCAGAGATAACAGCCAATAAGGTGGAGAAAAATAGCAAATAATTCATAACCGGCCCCTACCAGGTCAGATAAGAGTAAATATGCCTCATTGAATAACTGAAGGTCTTACAACATTCTTGAGCATCCCAGATGAGCACTGATTGTAAAAATTAGGGTGAAGAAAAAGATAAGACTGAAGCAAATGGAAAAAACATATTACCCTATGTTCTCTAATTTTATCCGAAACCCATTTGTCCAGCTTCAAATATTCTCTTCTTGATGCTAAGCATGCTAAATCAATCACAAAGGCAAAAGGTGTTGCATTTAGCAGCATGGATAATGCCTGAAAGAAAAGAAGTTTAGTGAACTTTACTCCCACGCTTTATGTCTTTCACTCCCTGCAATTGATGTCAAAACTTATGTTTTCAACATCCATTTTTTTCCATGATGCAATTCTCTCATTTAGCCAATGATATTTTATTTGACAGAGCTCAGTGAACTCCAACATTGATTAAATATTTGATTATTTTCAGGCCTGGAAATAACCCCTGGCGATCGTCGAAGTTATGCGGGATTTACTACAATTTCAAAATATGCAAATGAATTACACGTTACAATGAAATAATTCAACATAGATGAATTCCTAATACCACATGTTTTGCTAGTCAGACCTGAGAATCTTTCCTAACTCGACTCAAAAGTTGCACATTACATCCACATACAGTAGTATGGCAGCCATTTACTGGTCATTTTCCACGGGTGGGCAATATTTCCACAGATACAATACTATTAGATTCCAAACACTAATTATAGGAATAATCATCAAAAATATAATTAATGAAGCACCAGGTGCAACCAGTTGTTTCATTAACTAAAATTTTATTGATGATGATTTTTATTACCTGGAAAACGAATGCATGGACATTATTGCCCATGCATGGATTACGACCCGTCAAAGGCAACTGTATTGTATGAAGAGAATAACATACATTACATTTTAACAGAATATTTGACAAAGTAAATTGCAACAACCAATGTATGATCTTGCGTTGACAAGATTGCGCTTTGATTGTTGGTATTTATTTGGGCAGAAATTCTGTTATGACATTAACAGCATGGTTAGTGAGGCATCATATTCAGGGTTCATACACTTTTCAGAGAATCAAATTCCATGACTTTTCCAAACAATTCCATGACTGGGTTAGTTCGCACCCAAATAGAAAAGCTAGACGCAAGACATCCAAAAATAAAATAGGAGGTGCACAATGCCATTATGTGATAAAGAATCACTGAAATTTTCAACAAAATCCATTCATAGGTAAAAGAGGAGTGGCGGATAAGAGAAAGTGTGACGCGGACGACGCAAGACGACAAAAGTAATCCCTATATGTCGCTCCCCACTTTGTGGGGCGGCGAGACAAAAACCAATCCCTTTTAAACCTGGTTAATAATTCCATGACTTTGCCAAAACCTTAAAACCCTTCCAGTCCATTTTCCAAAAACTTTTCAGGGCCCTTGAATTTTTTCCCCAAATTCCAGGACTTTTCCGAAATTCCGTGACCTGTACAAACCCTGCCTACCATTTTCTGCCTCTGGGTTTCGGAGTGTGTAGGCTCAGTGGTTACAGCCTTGAACTTCAAACCGAAAGGTCCAGGGTTCGATCCCCGATAAGGGTAACTGCACTGATTGAGCAAGGCACTTAATCTCAATGGACCACGTGAGGGCATGGTGGCATTGTGTACTAAGGCGTACAGCATGTAAATGGTGCACTTGTCTTTCGACCACTGCCAGCACTGCTTGTGTGGAGTTAGTATGTTGGGGAGTCTGACAGTGCTTGGTTGTTCTCTCCATGTACTCCGGCTTCATCCACCTGTAAAACTGTCCGACATGAGGTGACCCTGGCCATTGCTAAACCCCAAATAAATAAATGTAAGCTCTTTATTTCCAGGACTGATTAACCCTGCACATTGAGGGTGTAGTATAAAAAATTCAAGAAGAAAATATTTCTCACAATGCAACCAGGAATTTAACCAATTCCACCTTATTTGACAAGAACTGAAGAAGCCCTGTCAAACAAGACAGAATTTGTTCAATTCCTTGTTGCATTGTGGGAAAAATTTGCTAGTTTAAATTTTAGTATTTTGATTCTGACATCAGTATGCAGTATGGGTTGTCTTAATTTCATTTTATTGGGGTTTTAACCACACTTTCAACAGCCAGGTTCATCTCATTTCAGACAGTTTTATGGGTGTAGGCATACCTGGAGAGAACCACTGGGCAACAGCGAGCAACTATCAGACTCCCCAACATATTAACACAGCACAATCAGGTTGAGCATTGGTTGAAGACAAATTCACCATCGATGTATGCAGTATATGATCAGTACACAGCATCACCATGCCCCTAGATGGGAAATCAGGATTATGTATACAGGGGGTTAATAAAAATTGTTTAAATTCCCAAATTTGCTGTAAAGTTATACTGTAAGGTATTAAATAAAAAAAGATACTTGTTTCAGAGAGAAAAAATATCACTCCAAATGGACAGTGTTAGGTTAGTTTTTCAGTATTTATTTATTGGTGTTTAAAGTCACTTTCATTTGTTTATTTGAGGCTGAATGACACATTTTTATAGCAATGAGCAGTAATATATTTACCTTCAAGTCTTGTGCAACATCTAGAATCCTGGACAATCTGGTTTGGTCATGTGGTTCACCTCTCATGTACCACTCGGCCATGGAATGCATTATCAATGTTCGGATGGTACTTGAATGGCCCTAAAACAATGCAGAAAACAACAGGATCAACTACAATTCAATATTCTTCATATTTTCTTACAACTACCAAAGAATATTTTCCTTAACCCTTTACCTTATGTTAAGAGTAAATGGCTTGTGCTGTCATATAAAAATCACCATACAAATTTGATTAACCCTTAGGGGCCTAATGCTGACTTTGATAACTTTTTAATGCAAAGGAACAGGTGCCCCAACATGCCTTGTTTGGGTAAATGCAAAACTTGTTTTCTAAGTACCTTGTCAGTTGTTTCTAGGCAAGTCTTGGCTGCCTCTATAGGCAGCCAAGACTTGAGTAGAAACAACTGCAAAGCCACTGGAGGTAGAGTTTCAAAGTATAGCAAAAATGTATAAAAATCTCCAGGTACTTAAGAGTTAACATTTTCTCCTACATCCAAAGGCAACCAAGACTTGACTAGAAATCACTGCCAAGAAAATCTGATATTTAACGTGACTGATTGGTGGGTATAGTGGAGTCCTGTTAAGTGCATAGCCACTTTGTCTGAGACAATTATTCAATTAACAGGAGTATCCAATTAACAGGAATTTAGTCATTTTCCTGTATTCTTAAGATAACCTAATATTACCTTATCATTTATTCTATATCTTGTTTGACAAAGCCCATACGAGATCTGTCAAATAAGATATCACAGATTAAATTCCTATATTGGAGGCTAAATATGTCTATAAATTGGGGAATTCAGTGGACAATACAGTACACTAGGTTACAACAGGTTACACTATTTTTTATTCAGTAAACAGGAGTTCACTCTGTAACCTATACGCTCTCAGAAGGTGAAATTTGTATGGAAAGTATCGGGGGTTATTATGAGTGTCTACAGGGGGAGAAAATGGGATTCTTCCCAATGGTATTTTGGCATGATTTTTCCCTATTCAAACCAAAAATTTCCCAATCTCAGTCCTCATTTAAATAAAAATTTCATTCGGCCTTGATTCTCGAAGGTCAAATTTTGACTTTCACCACTTTTTACTACAACAAAAATAGTTGCCCCAATGATTTAGATATGTTTGCAAGTTACACCCGAGGAACCTGGTCAGTTGTTTCTAGGCAAGTCTTGGCAGCCTACATAGCCAAGACTTGCCTAGACACAACTGCAAAGCCACAGAATGTAGACTATCGCTGTAGACTATCGCATAAATATCTTCATCATTAATAGTATAAGAACAAATTATTTGATAGAGATTACAGAGACTGCTCAATACTTCATGCAACTGTTTGTTATAAAACGTATTACATGTACTATACATATAGAAGCTTCTGTATTAATGTTCTCAGTTCAATATGAAGGTAACATTTCTTATTCTCTGTTTGTTTCTTCTCCCAAACATATTCCCAACTGGAGCCTTCATGACGCAAATTTTCCCAATTGCATAGGCCCTGAACCCTTTCCCAAAGAGGGCAGAAGAATCCCTGGGTATGGTAAACGGTTCAGAGTTCCTGCAGACAAAAAATGATGACATTCAAAGCTATTCAACGCCACTTCTCAACATTTTCCAAGGCCCTATAAAAGACAAATTCACAGATTTTCAAGGCCCTGCCTTCATCAGTCTTAAATTAGGACCCTCCAGTCTAAACCGTTCCACCCTCTTCCACTCAAGGGAAGTGTGAGGAGACGGCAATGACAGAGGGTCTTAGTAAGAACTATGCCTTCACAAACTCTAGCATATAAAACTACATTGTTATGATTAATCAGCATTGTTACACGCAAAATATATTTTGCAAAATATTTCTTTAAAATATCAAATGGTAATTTACCACTTGCAGGGTGGTGGAGGGAAACATTACATCAGATCTATTATTATTATTTACTGGTTTTTAAGGTCACTTTCATTTCATTAGACAAAGTATTTTTACCCCATGCACTTGGCAAAAGTTGAGCAAATTTATCAATTCACTTCAGAATCCTACAAATATGTTATCATATACCATTTTTTCGGCTTTTCACTTGTATCAAATTGCTGCGATAAAGAGATGGGTATATTCTTTTTGAAAACAGTAACAGCTTTTCAATACCATTTTGTTGAAAGTTTATAGCACATCTGATTGCCACACAATTGTTTCCAATACATTTTTGCTTACAATCAGTATTTTGTTATGCTGACATGCATCTTATGTGAAACTCTATTATTAATATATGAACTAAATCTAAACTGTTCATGTTAATAATCTTCCATCGATAACGTTCTTTGAATTCAATTTGCCTTTAAGCCTAAAAATGTTAAAAATCTGTTTTTCGGGGCCTCCAGCATGGTCCTTTTGGCTGCTGCATTGCTCTCTTTTTATAACTAATGCAAACTTAAAATTAAATGGTTTATATTTAAAGCATTGCAGAGGCTTGTCACACTCAAGGGACAAATTTATCAATTTTATTAACGTGTGTAAACTACCAGACACAAACCATTTAATTTATTTTTTTTTTTTTAAGTTTGCACTGGTTATAAAAAGAGAGCCTGTGGTAGCAAAAGGACCATGTGGGAGGTCCTGAGTAACAGATTTTTAACTTTTTTAGGCCTAATCTATATCTTGTTTGACAGAGCTCAATGAACTCTGTCAATAATATCTAAAAGACTACATGCTGAACTCCTCACAAGAATACAGGAAAATTATCAAATTCCTGTTAACTGAATACTCCTGTTAACTGAATACTCCTGTTAAATGAATACTTTTACTGACAAAGTGGCTACTCAACAAGGTTATGTGGTATGTCAAATCATGGTTGTTGTGAAGCAGCAATGATATAATTTGATGAAAAATATACACAAACATACAACAACAAACTTTTATGAATATGTTCCATCAAAAAATCCCTCAGATTAAGCAACACAAAGCAGATCTTCTGTTTCTCGGGCCATTATTTGTAAAACTGCAAGTGGTCGAGTAGTGTTTTATTTTGTTTTTTTATTTCTGTAATTATCAAAAGTTCATGTTCTTGGTTTATGTTTTAGGCCTCATAATCTATGAATTAGTATGGGTGGTGGTGTATTTTGTCCCTTGAGTGCAAGAAGGCTTTGCAATGCTAAAGCATTGCAAAGCCTTCTTGCACTCAAGGGACTTTTTTATCATTTTTTTTTTAACTTGGGTAAAAAATATCAGATATAAACCATTTAATTTTTATTTTTTTTAAGTTTACATTGGTTATAAAAAGCGAGCATGCAGCAGCCAAAAGGACCAGGTGGGAGGGCCTGAGAAACAGATTTTTACTTTTTTTAGGCCTTATGAGAAAATAATTTTGATTTAAAGAAATTTTCAATCCTCCAAGATATCACCAAACTAAATCTGGCAAGATCAATAGATGGCTAGATGGACAAGTCAATAACATATAAAACACTCCAAGATAAAGCTTGCAGAATTACCCAAGCAACAGAGGATACTAAACACTATACTGAGAAATGTATAGCTCTTCCATTATCCACCTACCAACAAATAGAGCAATTCAAATCTTTGTGAAAAATGATAAATCTTATCTCAACAAACTCTTCTCATAACAATTTTAATCTTATCAGAAGCAAAGAGCAACATAACTTGTTCCTTGATGATTATTCAAACATATTAATATCAGCTGCAATGTTATCAAACTAAAACATGCTTGCTACGAATCAGCAACTGTTTAAACCTAAGAAATTTAAGAAAAACAATTCAACTGTCCTAACAATTTCTTATGCAAAATAATTTTGTTCAAGTCACTTAAAAGAACTTGATTCCCTGATAAGGAAGTCCGTCACATAAAGAAATCTACTCATGATAAAATGACATCAACTTGTATTCTTGTAGCTAGGGTATCATGATTAAGATTAAATGGCCAGATTTTCATAATTAGAACAGTGATGATTTATTTATTTATTGGTGTGTACGGTTACATATTTCAGCACAATGGCTAATCGGGATCACAATGTGGATAAGAAGTCAAGTCCAGCCAATCATTTATACCTATGTTGCCCATTTTAGATGACTTCCACCCCAGGCATTGGTGACCAGGTCCTCTTTAACCAATAAACAAGAGAAATCTCTGCTTAGACAGCTCCACTGAGGGTCACTGCTTTTAGGAGAAGCTAAATACAAGACAAGAATCCAAGTGTTACTGTTTGTGACCTTAACCTTGATATGACAATGGGTGAAGGTCATGACACAAGGTTAGGTTATGAGTAACAATTGTGTGAAGTCTGAACAAGATCTGTCACACAGATTCAATTATACAGACCAGACAAGGGCTGTAAAACAATATCAAAGTCTTGTTGTCTGTGACCTTGACCATGATGGTATGACCTTGGATCAAAATCGTGACACTTTTGTGTCATGAGAAATAATTGTATCAACTATGAATAAGATCAGTCAATCATACAAACTTATATGGACTGGACAAGGGCTGTATAACAATATCCAAGTTTTTGCTGTCTGTGACCTTTATCTTGATGATATGATCTTGGATCAATGCTGCGACAAAACTTTGAGTCCTGAGCAATAATTGTACCAAGGATGAACAAGATCTGCAAATAAGATCAAATTATATGGACCGGACAAACAAAATGTTCACGACCAACAGATGGATGAACAGACATCAGATGGACGGATTATGGATGAATGGATGACAGACAACTCAGCATTAGAAAAGCTCCACTGACATTCTGTCAGGAGGAGGTTATGTTCAGTGGTTAAGAAATTATGGCCCAGACAAACAAATGTCAAAGTTTTTCCAAGTGTCACCTTTTCATAGAGTATGTGACCTTGGCCTTGAGGGGCACATACCATATTATAATTTGTGACACACAGTCTTTTGATATTACATAACACTATGAAGTTTCATTAAAAAATATTCAGTAGTTAAGAAACAAGAGGCCCCAGGGGGCCTGAGGGCGCTCACCTGACATGGTAGCCTAAATATCAACCCAGAGAATTGATTTCAACAAGTTGCATCTGCTCCTCCTAAGAAAAGCTTATACCAAATATCCAAAGATTCTGACCAGTGGATCTAAAAAAAAGAAGACTTTTAAAGAATATTCCTCATATTGAACTAAGTTATAATTCGGGCTCCCCCAGGGAGCCCATATATTAACCCAGGGACTTGGCTTTAACAAACTTGAATCTCACCCCCCTAAAGATGCTGCACTCCAAATATCAAAGCACATCAAATATCAAAACATTCCGACTGCTGGATCTGAAGAAGAAGATTTTTAAAGAAAATTCCTCATTTTGAACTAAGTTACAATTCGAGCTCCCACAATGAGCCCAAATATGGACCTAGGGACATGGCTTGAACAAACTTGAATCGTACCCCCCTAAGGATGCTGCATAAAAAATATCAAAAGCATTCATCTGCTGGATCTGAAGAAGATTTTGAAAGAAAATTCCTCATTTTGAACTTTGTCATTCGGGCTCCCATAGTGAACCCAAATATGAACCAAGGGACTTGGCTTGAACAAACTTGAATCTCAGCCCCCTAAGGTTGCTGCATGCCAAAATATCAAAACATTCCGACTGCTGAATCTGAAGAAGATTTTTGAAGAAAAATTCCTCATATTGACTAAGTTATAATTCGGGCTACAGGGAGCCCAAATATGGACCCAGGGACTTGGCTATAACAAACATGAATCTCCCTCGCCCCCCCCCCCCCCCCCCCCCCCCACTTCAAGGATGCTACACACCATATATCAAAACATTCCGACTGCTGGATCTGAAGATGATTTTTTGAGAAAATTCCTCATTTCAAACTAAGTTACAATTCAAGCTCCCACAGTGAGCCCAAATATGGACCTAGGGACATGGCTTGAACAAACTTAAATCTCACCCTCCTAATGATGCTGCATACCAAATATCAAAACATTCCAACTGCTGGATATGAAGAAGAAGATTTTTGAAGAAAATTCCTCATTTTGAACTAAGTTATCATTCAGGCTCTCACAGTGTGCCCAAGTATGGACCTAGGGACATGGCTTGAACAAACTTGAATCTCACCCCCCTAAGGATGCTGCATACCAAATATCAAAACATTCCGACTGCTGGATCTGAAGAAGATTTTTAAAGAAAATTCCTCATTTTGAACTAAGTTATAATTCGGGCGCCCACAGTGAGCCCAAATATGAACCCAGGGACTTGGCTTGAACAAAATTGAATCCCCCCCCCCCCCTCCCCCAAAGCATGGTGCATACCCAATATCAAAAGATTCTGCCTGCTGGATCTTGAGAAGATTTTCAAAGAAATTTGCTGAAATGCACTAAGTTCAAATTTGGGCACCTATACTGGTGAGCCCAAATATAAACCCAGGAGGCCGATTTGAACAAACTTGAATCAGATCCACCCCACAATGTTGCATACCAAATATCAAAAGAATCTGCCTGCTAGATCTGAAGAAGAAGATTTTTAAAGAAATTTTCCTGAAATGCACCAAGTTCTAATTCGAGCTTCTATAGTGAGCCCAAATATGAATCCAGGGGGCCGATTTGAACAAACTTGAATCAGATCCACCCCACAATGTTGCATACCAAATATCAAAAGATTCTGCCTGCTGGATCTGGAGAAGAAGATTTTTTAAGAAATTTGCCTGAAATGCACTAAGTTCGAAATCGGGTTCCTATACTGAGCCCAAATATGAACCCAGGGGGCCAATTTGAACAAACTTGAAGCAGATCTACCCTACAATGTTGCATACCAAATATAACAAGAGGCCCCAGGGGGCCTGAGGGCACTCACCTGACATGGTAGCCTAAATATCAACCCAGAGAATTGATTTCTACAAGTTGCATCTGCTCCTCCTAAGAAAAGCTGAAACCAAATATCCAAATATTCTGACCAGTGGATCTAAAAAATGATTTTTAAAGAATATTCCTCATACTGAACTAAGTCATAATTCGGGCTCCCACAGGGAGCCCATATATGAACCCAGGGACTTGGCTTTAACAAACCTGAATCTCACACCCCTAAGGATTCTGCACACCAAATATCAAAACATTCCGACTGCTGGATCTGAAGAAGAAGATTTTTAAAGAAAATTCCTCATTTTGAACCAAGTTACAATTCAAGCTCCCGCAATCAGCCCAAATATGGACCTAGGGACATGGCTTGAACAAACTTGAATCTTACCCCCCTAAGGATGCTGCATAAAAAATATCAAAAGCATTCATCTGCTGGATCTGAAGATTTTTAAAGAAAATTCCTCATTTTGAACTAAGTTGTCATTCAGGCTTCCATAGTGAGCCCTAATATGAACCAAGGGACTTGGCTTGAACAAACTTGAATCTCAGCCCCCCAAGGTTGCTCCATGCCAAATATCAAAACATTCCAACTGCTGAATCTGAAGAAGAAGATTTTTAAAGAAAAATTCCTCATATTGACTAAGTTATAATTTGGGCTCCCACAGGGAGCCCACATATGAACCCATGGACTTGGCTTTAACACACTTAAATCCCCCCCCCCCCCCTCCCCACCAAGGATGCTACTCACCACATATCAAACCATTCCGACTGCTGGATCTGAAGAAGAAGATTTTTTAAGAAAATTCCTCATTTCGAACAAAGCTACAATTCAAGCTCCCACAGTGAGCCCAAATATGGACCTAGGGACATGGCTTGAACAAACTTGAATCTCACCCCCCTAAGGATGCTGCATACCAAATATCACAAGATTCTGCCTGCTGGATCTTGAGAAGAAGATTTTCAAAGAAATTTGCCTGAAATGCACTAAGTTCGAATTTGGGCTTCTATCGTGAGACCAAATATGAATCCAGGTGGCCGATTTGAACAAACTGGAATCAGATCCACCCCACAATGTTGCATACCAAATATCAAAAGATTCTGCCTGCAGGATCTGGAAAAGAAGATTTTTGAAGAAATTTGCCTGAAATGCACTAAGTTCAAATTCAAGCTTCTATAGTGAGCCCAAATATGAATCTAGGGAGCCGATTTGAACAAAATAGAATCAGATCCACCCCACAACGTTGCATACCAAATATCAAAAGATTCTGCCTGCTGGATCTGGAGAAGAAGATTTTTTAAGAAATTTGCCTGAAAAGCACTAAGTTCAAATTTGGGCACCTATACTGAGCCCAAATATACACCCAAGGGTCAGATTTGAACAAACTTGAATCAGATCCACCCCACAATGTTGCATACCAAATATCAAAAGATTCTGCCTGCTGGATCTGGAGAAGAAGATTTTCAAAGAAATTTGCCTGAAATGCAGTAAGTTCAAATTTGGGCTCCTATACTGAGCCCAAATATAAACCCAGGGGGCCGATTTGAACAAACTTGAATCAGATCAACCCCACAATGTTGCATACCAAATATCAAAAGATTCTGCCTGCTGGATCTGGAGAAGAAGATTTTTTAAGAAATTTGCCTGAAATGCACTAAGTTCGAAATCGGGCTCCTATACTGAGCCCAAATATGAACCCAGGGGGCCGATTTGAACAAACTTGAATCAAATCCACCCTCCAATGTTGCATACCAAATATCAAAAGATTCTGCCTGCTGGATCTGGAGAAGAAGATTTTTTAATGTTTTTCCCATTGCCTACAGTGTTAAAAAGTGCTGACTCAGCACTTTTTCAAAGTCCCGAAACTGTACCCTATGATAAAACCGATGGCAATTTTTTTTTACCAATCCTTTCTGTTGGTCCTAAGGAAGCTTCACACCATATAAAAATTCTCGGTGCCATGCAGTTTTGGAGATATGGGCGCTTTAATTTTTTTCTATTTTTAACTCCTGCGGTTCCCACAGGGCTGCAGGAAAAAATTTTTTGGCATAAATCAAGTACTTATAACCCAATAATACCTCATATTAAATTTGGTTCAAATCGGCCTCTGGGTTCATAAAATAGAAATTTTGGACGGGGCAAAAATTCTTGCCCCTCTCAGAACAAAGGTAAATATTGCCCGTCAAACTTCTCTTGAACAAACTTGAGTCTACACCTCAAATGGAAGCTGCATACCATATGTCAAGTCTCTGCTATGGCTGGTTCATGAGAAGATTTTTAAAAATTTTGTGCATTTTGGCCCCACCCTACTCCACAATATGAGCAGAAATCCAATTTGAAGAAAAACCCAAATGCCCCTATATAACCACTACTTACATGAAATTTAATTAAAATGTGGCCAGTGGTTTAGGAGAAAGAGGCTCAAACACCACCTTCATGCAGGACGACGGATGACGGATGGACAGGCGGACGAAGAGTGATAAGAAAAGCTCACCTTTCAGTCAGGTGAGCTAATTATGGCCTGGACAAACAAATGTCAAAGTATTTCTAAGTGTCGCCTTATCATAGGGCCTGTGACCTTGACCTTGAGGGCAAAAACCATATTATAATTCGTAACACACTGTCTTTTGATATTACATATTGTTATAAAGTTTCATTTAAAAATATTCAGTGGTTAAGAAATTATGGCCCAACAAACAAAAAGTTAATGACGGATAGACGGACGACTTAGCATCGGACAGACGGACTTGGCATCGGAAAAGCTCCACTGTCACTTTTTAACAGCGGGAGCTAAAAAAGCTTGTTTACCACAGCAAACAAGCATTGCTTCACTTCCCAGGATCTCTCTGGGGAACAGTGCCGATTTAATTACGTTCTTTGGAAAGCTACATATTCACAAAGGTTATGTGAGCAGCAATGGTTACATAATGAAAGAAGTCAGAAAATGGGGAAAAAAATTAAAATGTTTGAAATACCAAGTATTAGTAATAATATGTCTTAACCCTTTAACCAATGCACACAACACAAAAATTTATTATTGTGAATATTATCTTTCCAATTTTTTAACAATAACCCCCTCCCCTCCCCCCCCCCCCCCCCCCCCCCCCCCCATCCATAGGATTAAGCTTGAAGGGCTTGTTCCAATGCACAGGTGTCATTATTCATGATATGGGTTAAATATTTTTTAAATATTGTCTTTTTTGCCAACTGCTCAATTTGTATATTACCAGGGCGGAAGTGCCTGATTCATTAGGTAAGAGGTTAAGAATACTTTAAAATGAAACATTTCCCTGTAATTAAAAAACGAACACAATAAAAAAATAAATATCAGTCTTAAAGATAAAAAATGTTTTACCATAAACCAAATCCTCAACTATCTATACAAACAAACATACCTGACAGTGCCAAGCATAATGGAGAACAATTGCAGAGTTGGGGTGATTTCCAAGAAATATTGGCATCAGTGTGGAGATTAATTCTTGTTTCAGGGTATTCCATGGCTGTAATGTAAAAAGATGATGTGGTCAAATAAAAACTCTATAAACCCAAATTCAGTGGAAATAAAAAAAAATACTTAGTTTCACAAAAACCACAGCATTCTTGGATAATGTGAGCATCAAACATTTCTTTTTCACTTCAGAAGTATAAGAAAAAATTATAACCCAGAGCACTTGCACGCATGACTTGAAACCATGTTTACTCCCCAAAAAATATTATTCTCCTATAAACAGCATCAGCATCAAAAAATGAAAGTGTCAATGACACTGTAGCTTAACTTGTGTGTTGTGTTTGATGAAAAGGGTAATGTTCAATGTTTATGAAAGGATTATGAAATAGACAAAAATTGTGATAATTGGGAATATGTTCATTTCTGTTCCCTCTATGCTATGTTTTTGATAAAAATAATATGAGGTGTACACTGTACTAAAGAGCTGAGGGGTGGGTTAATATGACCTCAAAGTTAATGTATGTGGCCTTCACAGTTAACGTATATCAATGAAAGTTACCAAGTTACAGTGAAATTATTCCAAAACGAGTCATCCTATCAATTTACATTGAAATCCCTTCATAAATATGGCCTGTAGACTGTGCTAAAGTTTTTCGGGCTTCAGGCCCCTGTAGCCTTCAGTTTCCCAATTGAGTCCAAAGAGGACGTTCTCATCTAGACATTATATGAAGTCAACCTACCAAGTTACAATGAAATCCCTTCATAAATATGACCTGTAGACTGTGCTCAAGGTTTTAGGGCTTCGGGCCCCTGAAGCCGTCACAGTTGATCAATCATGACCAAAAGGGGATGTCATCATCTAGGCATTATATGGAGTCAAACTAACAGGTTACAATGAAATCCTTCCATAAATATGACCTATAGACAATGCTAAAGGTTTTGGGGTTTTGGGCTCGGGCAGCCATCAAGGCTGAATGATTGCGACCAAAAGGGGACGTTCTCATCTAGACATTATTTGGAGTCATCCTACCAAGGTACAATGAAATCCCTTTATAAATATCACCTGTAGACTGTGCTAAAGGTTTTCGGGCTTCAGGCCCCTGTAGCCGTCACAGTTGCCTAATGGTGTCCAAAAGGGGATGTTCTCATCTAGACATTATATGAAGTCAAACCTACCAAGTTACAATGAAATCCCTTCATAAATATGAACTGAAGACTGTGCTAAAGGTTTTCGGGCTTTGGGCTTGGGCAGCCATCATGGTTGAATGATCGCAACCAAAAGAGGACATTCTCATCTGGGCATCATCTGGAGTGATCCTACGAAGTTACAATGAAATCCCTTCATAACTATGACCTGTAGACTGTGCTCAAGATTTTTGGGCTTGGGCACCTGTAGCCATCACAGTTGACCAATCATGACCAAAAGGTGATGTCATCATCTAGGCATTATATGGAGTCAATTTAACAAGTTACAATGAAATCCTTCCATAAATACGACCTTTTGACTATGCTAAAGGTTTTTGGGCTCGGGCACCCATCAAGGCTGAATGCGACCAAAAGGGGATGTTCTCATCTAGACATTATTTGGAGTCATCCTACCAAGCTACAATGAAATCCCTTCATAATTAGGACCTGTAGACTGTTCTAAAGGTTTTTGGGCTTCGGGCCCCTGTAGCCATCACAGTTGCCCAATCGTGTCCAAAAGGGGACGTTCTCATCTATACATCGTATGAAGTCAACCTACCAAGTTACAATGAAATCCCTTCATAAATATGACATGTAGACGGTGCTAAAGGTTTTCGGGCTTGGGCAGCCATCATGGTTGAATGATAGCAACCAAAGGGGACAATCTCATCTGGGCATCATCTGGAGTGATCCTACGAAGTTACAATGAAATCCCTTCATAAATATGACCTGTAGACTGCACTCAAGGTTTTCGGGCTTCGGGCACCTGTAGCCATCACAGTTGACCAATCACGACCAAAAGGGGATGTCATCATCTAGGCATGATATGGAGTCAACCTAACAGGTTACAATGAAATTCTTCCATAAATATGACCTTTTGCCTATGCTAAAGGTTTTTGGGCTCGGGCACCCATCAAGGCTGAATGATCGCGATCAAAATGGGACGTTCTCATCTAGACATTATTTGGAGTCATCCTCCTACCAAGTTACAATGAAATCCCTTCATAAATATGACCTGTAGACTGTGCTAAAGGTTTTCGGGCTTCGGGGCCCCTGTAGCCGTCACAGTTGCCCAATCACGTCCAAAAGGGGACTTTCTCATCTAGACATTCTATGAAGTCAACCCACCAAGTTACAAGGAAATTCCTCAATAAATATGACCTGTAGACTGTGCTAAAGGTTTTTGGGTTTTGGGTTTGGGCAGTCATCACGGTTGGCAGATCACGCCCAAATGGGGAAATTCTCATCTAGACATCATAAGGAGTCATCCTACCAAGTTACAATGAAATCCCTCCATATTAAACATGACCTGCAGACTGTGCTAAAAGTTTTTGGGTTTCAGGCTTGGGCAGCCATCACAGTTGACACATCATGCCCAAAAGGGGACGTTCTCATCTAGGTATTATACAGAGGCATCCTACCAAATTACAATGAAATCCCTTCATAAATACGACCTGCAGACTGTGCTAATGGTTTTCGGGTTTTGGGCTCAGGCAGCCATACCGGTTGACCGATCGCAACCAAAAGGGGACGTTCTCATCTAGACATGACCCCAAACCTGCATATGAAATTTTGTGATAATCGGACAAGAACTGCGGGGTGTAGCCCGTGCTAAAGGAAAATGTGAACAGACTCACAGACGAACAGACTTCCGCACCCGTGATGGCAATAGCTTATCTTGATTTTGTCAAGTTTCGCTAATAAACATTTTGTATTATTTTGTGAGTTGATACCTTTATTAACAGCAGTCAAGAATAATTTCCATTTTGCCCTTCATCCATTACAAATCATTCACAACAAACCCCCAGCTCCTGTTTATGGAGTCTCAAATTCACTACACCTTACAAAGACAGAACATGACTCGATGTATTCTGACTTCAGGCTCGTTTCAATTCAATGCCCAAACAAACAAGAGCTCATACTTTTATGATCACTCAGAGACTCATCCATATTGTTTCAACAACTTTTCACTGATACTATTCACAATTGTACTACAGAATACTGATCAGGGAAACAAAATATTGCTCAAAAAGATTTTATGTGGCATTTATAAAATCAATGTCATAATTTCATAATTTATGTTGCATTAAAGTAAACTGTGTCATAATGTACTCTTGTTATCCATCAGAAAAAAAATTTAAGTAAAACAAGAGGCCCCAGGGGACCTGAGGGCACCCACCTGACAAGGTAGACTAAATATCAACCCAGGGAATTGATTTCAACAAGTTGCACCTGCCCCTCCTATGAAAAGCTTACACCAAATATCCAAAGATTCTGACTGGTGGATCTAAAAAAAAAAAGAAGGATTTTTAAAGAATATTCCTCATATTGAACTAAGTTATAATTCAGGCTCCCACAGGGAGCCCAAATATGAACCCAGGGATTTGGCTTTAACAAACTTGAATTTCCCCACCCCCCCCCCCCCCCCCCCCCCTCCTCCAAGGATGCTGCACATCAAATATCAAAACATTCCGACTGCTGGAGCTGAAGAAGATTTTTTAAATTTTGAACTGAGTATTCATTCGGCTTCCACATGGAGCCCAAATATGAAGCCAGGGACTTGGCTTGAACAAACTTGAATCTCCCCCCTCCCCCCCCCCCCTCCCTCAAGAATGCTGCACACCAAATATCAAAACATTCCAACTGCTGGATCTGAAGAAGATTTTTAAGAAAATTCCGTATTTTGAACTAAGTTACAATTCAAGCTCCCACAGTGAGCCCAAATATGGACCTAGGGACATGGCTTAAACAAACTTGAATCTCACCCCCCTAAGCATGCTGCATACCCAATATCAAAAGATTCTGTTTGCTGGATCTTCAGAAGAAGATTTTTAATGAAATTTGCCTGAAATGCACTAAGTTCAAATTCGGGCTCCTATACTGAGCCCAAATATGAACCCAGGGGGCCGATTTGTACAAACTTGAATCAGATCCACCCAACAATGTTGCATACCAAATATCAAAAGATTCTGCCTTCTGGATCTGGAGAAGAAGATTTTTTAAGAAATTTGCCTGAAATGCACTAAGTTCAAATTCGGGCTGCTATAGTGAACCCAAATATGAATCCAGGGCCCCCCCCCCCCCCCCCCTAGATATGATGTATACCAAATAGGAAAGAATTCTGCCTGGTGGATATGAAGAAGATTTCTTTGAATTTTGGAAAGAAATTCATGGGTGCTATCAGATTTATGCCCCTTGTGGTGCCCCCTGTGGGTGCGGCAAGTTTTTTTGTACAAGTTTGAAATGACATATGATGGTGAACATGCACACCAAATTTGGTTCAATTTGATCCAGTAGTTTGTGAGGAGTTGTCAATAATGTAAAGTTCACGACGGACGACAACAACGGACGATGCAGATGACGGACGGCAAGTGATAAGTTAAGCTCCCTTCGGTGAGCTAAAAATTATGATGGCCATTCTGGGCAGCCAACTGTGACAGAAATATCACTCTCTCATCATATCAAGTCATCCTGCCAAGTTTGAAGAAAATTTATCCATAAATGTAACCTGTGGGATGTGCTGAAGAAATCCAAGATAGCTGGCATGGCTGCGACTGAGGGTGACGGACCACGAGTAGTGTTGAAACGATTAGTCGACTAGTCGAAGTCGATTCGATTTTCGGAAAAATCGACTCTGAAATCTGCCAGTTGACTAGTCGGGAAACTCAAAGATGAAGTCGTAAAATGCCAATAGTGGGGGTTAATGATTACAAACATCAGATGTTTCTGCTTCGTGGTGGACCTATTTCAAATTGCATTGAGATGTGGATAACAATGCAATCATTGTCGTTTGTTGATGCCGATAATGTTACAACTTAGATTTCAGCAGCTTTACAAGCACTGATTTCACCTAACCTAATCACTGGCATGCGTTGAAGAAAAATACTTTGATGTACAACTTCAAAGATGCCATTAATTCATGCAAGCATTCTGTCCCTCACCCAAGTCGCCCACACTTTTTAATTGATATAAAAATAAACTAGAGGTACTGTGAGCAAACTCACAAAGTGATACCCCCCACGACTGAAATGTATAAGTTAGATTATCTCCCCTTGGAAAAGTCAGAACGGAATTATATTGCTTCATGCACATCTTCATATGGAGTTCTTCCATTGTGTAAAGTTTCATGAAAATTCTTCAAACGGTTTAGGAGGAGTTGTGCTTACAAGGATGGACAGATGGTATAAGTTAGATTATCTCCCCTTGGAAATGTCAGAACGGAATTATATTGCTTCATGTACATCTGCATATGGAGTTCTTCCATTGTGTAAAGTTTCTTGAAAATTCTTCAAACGGTTTAGGAGGAGTTGCGCTTACAAGGATGGACAGATGGACAGACAGACGGACGGACAGATGGACGGACATGATGATTCCTATATACCCCCCCCCCCCCCAAACTTTGTTTGCGGGGGGGTATAAATACATGCCTGAAACACTCAGAAAGCTGCTCCATAATCTATGATATTACTGTACTGGGTGCGAACTGGCGAAGACCGGACATGAAGGTGAGGAAACTGTCCGTCACAAAATTTGACCCAGGAGTTTTTAATTAAATGCATCGGGCGAATGCCGGCACACTTCAAACATTTTACAAATTCACGAAACTTCTGTTTTAACATCACTTTTTCCACTGTACGGACAGAGGACTAGGAGGCACATACTTCCCAGGTATCCTAATTTTTTTACTGAATGGTTAAAGCTATAATATGCACAACGTTTTGTAAAACTCAAAATATGAAAAGGAGAATAGCTACGTTCATTACTTTGACAAGAAAACTTCAAACACCTGTCAAACGAGTCATTAAACGAAAGGGTTAAACTTACATGTAACAGTCTCTTATCACCTAATTTACTGAGACAATTATGTTTTCAACTGAAAAGCCGACTAGTCGATTTTGAAACGATTACTCCCGTCGACTAGTCGACTTTGAAAAATAGGTAATCATTTCAACACTAACCACGAGTAAAATCTGACATTCTAATTTACACATCATTGCTAGTCATCCAGCCAAATTTCAATAAAACCGATGGATAAACTGATGAATAAATGCAGCCTGTAGGGTGTGCTAAAAAAATCCAAGAAGGCTGTCATGGACTTGTGGCAGCCATTGTGTGTGGCCGTCCACGACCAACATAGGACATTTTTATCTACTCATCCAACTAAGTAATTCTGCCACACTTCAAGTAAACTGATGCATAAATGCAACATACAGGGTGTTTTGAAGGAATCCTTGATCGCTGCTATGGCTGTCATTATGAGCAACCAAATGTTACCAAAATAGGATGTACTCATCTATTCATCATACAAAATAACCCTGCCAAATTTCAAGTAAACTGATGCAATCCTTTTCCACATGAAGATGTTCTAATTTACTTGTTGTACCAAATCACCCTACCAATTTTCATCAAAATTGATGCATAAATGCAACCTGTAGGCTCTGTTGCAGGCCTTTAAATTCATTTATTTTGGACACACCCTTTTGCTGAAGTGAATTTATTTATTGGTGTTTTTAAGGTCACATACTTATGCACAATTGTTAATCGTGACCATGACAGTTTTACGGGTGGAGGAAGCCGGAGTACCCGGAGAGAACCACCGAGCAACTGTCAGCTCCTCAACATTCTAACGCTGTTCAAGCTCCGCTCAAGCAGGGTTACAGCTGTTGAAGACGTGTGCACCATCGACGTGCAGTACGCCTTGGTACACGGCATCATCATGCTCCCATGTAGACAACCAGGATAAAGTGCCTTGCCCATGGACACAACGTGGGTCGTCCCAGACAGGGATCGAACTCGGGACCTCTAACATAGAAGTCCATCAGTCTACCACTGAGCCATCTTGCTCCCTGCTGAAGTGAATCAAGATGGCATGCATGGTAGAGGATTAACCCAAGAAACTTTCATCAAAAGTTTTTTTTTTAGGATTCAATTGCACAATTCTCAAAATTGAGTACAGTGGCGCCCACTTAATTGGATATTTCTTAATTGTATATCCCTGTTAATTGAATATAATTTTCAAACACAAAACCATTTACCATATCTTCAGTACAAATTTGATCTGTTAATTGCATATGGGTTGTAGAGTAAACTCCTGTTAATTGTATATAAATTTTTGTAATATGTCGAAAAAATTACTGTGACACGCACCAAATTCCCCTTATTTATCAACCTTTTTGGCCTCACGACATCCAATACAGGCATTTATTCTATTATATCTTGTTTGACACAGCTCTATGAGCTCTGTCAAACAAGATATAATAGAATAAATGCTCAGTTTACCTCCAGAACACAGGAAACTGACCAATTCCCTGTTAATTGTATACTCCTGTTAAATGAATAATTTTCACTGGCAAAATGGATATTCAATAAGAGGATTCTACTGTATTTATATCATTGCATCATTTTAGACTAAAGTTCTCACAAGATTTATAAAACAAGTTTAACCCTTTACCCAATGAATCAGCCACATCCACCCGCATAATATGCAAATTCAGCAGCTGAAAAAAGTATTATTTTTCAAAAATTTCAACAAAACCTTATCGTGTGACCCCTCTTTGGAACGAGCTAGTTGAGCTCATTCCAATGAGGGGTCACATGATATGGATTTGTTAACATTTTTGGAAAAAATTTTAAAATGATATTTAAAATAATAAATTTTGATATTGTCTGCTTTGCGTAAAGGGTTAAGTGAATTAAATTCTTGATTTGTTATTAGAACACAGTTATGAAAATTCAAGATAAAGTAAACTAACTGGTCATCTGAATGTTTGAGGAAAAAAACTGCTATTCAACAAGTTAAAAATTGTTGCATCTACGATAAGTTGATGTGAACAATTTTTAAATAGTTTTCAGTATTTGTTTTTGTCTGTTGTCCTTGTTACATTGTACACAATTAACATAGAGCGGTTATAAAAAAAAAAAAAACAATTTCATGCATTTGTTCCATTTGATGTGTCCATTAACATGTTTGAAATAAAAATATTGTTTAAGCTAAGACTTGTTCACAAAAAATATACAGCATAAGGTACTTACAGAAATTTGTAACAGAGCAAGAACCAACATATCAGGACAGTTCTGTATGGGATATTTAAAGAGTTCAGACACCTGTGTATAATGTCCCTGTTCCGATAATCTTAACAATGCTTCAACTAAGTCCAATGATTTCCTGCAAAGAATTAAATAAAATCATCAACTCATTTACATAAAAAGTCAAAAGAATTATTAGGCCATCAAAAAAAGAACCTCTGTTTCTCAGGCCCGCACGCATGGTCATTTTTGGTGCGCATGCAACCTTTTTATGACACAAAAAAAAATCTTCAAAAAATTTGAGATATTGTGCTCATTTCGGTAAATCGATATCGATGCGTTCGCAAATTTTAAATTAACACACTTCAAGCTTTTTCTACATCATACCTTAATGAAGTGGGTGGGTTCTAGCAATATTCACGACAGAAAGTGTTTTATTCTGTAAAAGGTAAGTCATAATGACAGCAAGAAGGAAGGTGTATTTCAGTCTGACAACAAACAGTCACAAAGGGGAATGGTCGATTCGCACCACGTTTGATTCGCACCAACCCTCAGAAAGTCTGCAAAGTCAGGTGCTATGTTGAATGGAACACAGTCTCCTGGCATTTATTTTTAGTAACATTTGTATTGTAAATGGCCGTCATTGGGAATTTGTGTACTGTTATTTGAAACCGTTACGAGTTTCCCAGTTAATTTAAATAAATGCATTTGAGATGCAGGATAATTGGATAACTAATAGTAACCGTTGCTTGATATAAAAGTAACAGTCATAGTTGAAAATAAATCGCATATAGGCAGGTATGTGCGGTCGAATTGGTTAATAAAAACACGCAAACATTCGTTTTGTATTTCATTTTCAGATTTCAAAAAAATATGATTTATGGATGAACTGCCCGTTCAAATGGGTTGTGATAACATTGAATATAATGGGGAAAAAATGCGATTCATGATTTTATTAGGCAGGTTGTGAAAGGATTTTTTTTTTTGGTCAAATAAATCTCTGAAAGTTGGCACTTCGACATTTGATTTGTCCCAGAGACGTTTCAACCCGAGACGTTTCACCCACGAGGCGTTTCGTGACTTTCGTCCTGTGTTATAATTTTCATGTTTCACTGAAAAAACAAACATTAAAATCCCACTTCATTTACGACCCAACACCCCTGTGGTGAATAACCAATATATTTGCGAAATTTTGCATGGTCCACCAGGCGTTTGGGTGGGGGTCAAATTACCACAAACAACCTCTCGGGGAGAAAATAAAGAGAAAAAAAAAAACCCGCCCGCCCGCATGCTTTTTTGGAAAAAATGGCCTGAGAAACAGACAATCAACTTTGTATGGCCTTACCATCATTTCCTTTCAATGAGCAATTTATTGATGTATTTGTTTATTTATTGGTGTCACATATTTCCACACAATGGCTGATAGAGACTGCAACATGGAGATAGTCATGTTTAGTTGATCGTTTACACCTATGTAGCCTTTTTAGAGGACTTCCACACCAAGTAATGTGGCTAGGTCCTATTTTACCAGTAAATCACATGAGTGAAAGAAGGAATAATAAAAAATACATAGGCAGCCACAACGTAAATAGAAATCAATACCAATCCACTATATTTATGGTCACCCAGTGGGACATAGGACACCAGCAGCAAGCTTGTTTGCTGTAGGGAAAAAAATTGGAACATAACACAATATTGCAATTTTAACAAACGGCGTATTTATCATCAAATTATTTGGAAATTTTTTGGTATAATATGAAATTGTAGAGTTTAGCAGTGTGTCAGAAAATTAAACAAATTGAGGGTACACTGGAAAACATTTTTTGTCAATAAGCAAAGGCGGCGAGAATCTGCCAAAGATGGTGCCCACCTATCATTGGCAGTGCTATGCTCCACAGTGATAAGGGGACACCATCCTGCCACCTGAAGCCGCTGGTGTCTATATATCTTTTTACCCAATGAAACATCCACATCCTCCCATGTAATTTACAAATTGAGCCGTTGAAAAAAATATATTTTTCAAAACATTTCATCAAAACCATATGTGCAAGTCTGGAAATAAGCAATCTGTCATTTGCAGAATGAGGTCCCCAGAGGGAGAATTTGCTGATGCTATCCCACATAGTGGGCTGGAATCACCCAATTTATCCTCTGGGTACCTCTTTCAGTTTAGGCTCGAGACCTTGATTCACATTGAGGTTCACAGAGGGTAAATTTAGTAATGCTAGCCTGCTTTGTAGGGTAGCATCACAAAATTCACCCTCTTGGAACCCAATTCTGCAAATGACACTCTGCTTATTTCCAAGCTTGATCATGTGACCCCTCAATGGAATGAGCATGTTGAGATCGTTCCAATGATGGAGTCACATATTATGGGTTGGATGAAATTTTTTGAAATTTTTTTTAAAAACAATAATTAAAAAAATGCTGATAGGATCACCGATCCAATGTCGAGTTGTGACAGCACAAAAGTGGTTTTAATTATTATCAACTTATCGTCCGGAAACCAGTTGTTTACAATTTACTATGTTGAAGGGTCACAGCGACCTTGACCTTTGACCTAGTGATTCCGAAATAATAGGGCTCTTTCTTGCACCAATGCCAACCTACCTATGAAGTTTCATGAACGCAGGTGGAACCATTGTCAAATTATCATTTGGAAACCAATTGTTTACAATTTATTATGTTCAAGGTCACTGTGACCTTGGCCTTTGACGTAGTGAGTCCAAAATGAATAGGGGTCTTCCTCTCACCTTGGCCAACCTACATATGAAGTTTTATGAATGTGGGTCAAACCATTATCAAGTTATCATACGGAAACCAATTGTTTTGATTTACTATGTTCAGGGTCACTGTGCCCTTGACCTTTGACCTAGTGAGTCCAAAATAAATAGGGTTCTTCCTTACGCGAAGGCCAACCCACATATGAAGTTTCATGAATGTGGATTGAACTGTAGTCAAGTTATCATCCGGAAACCAATTGTTTACAATTTACTATGTTCAAGGTCACTGTGACTTTGACCAAGCAAGTCCAAAATTAATAGGGTTCTTCCTCTCACCTATACCAACCTACCTAAGAAGCTGGCAGCCATATTTTTTTTTAAAAATTCAAAATAAATAGGGTTCTACACTCACTGAGGCCAACTTACATATGAAGTTTCATGAACGTAGGTTAAACCACTATCAAGTTATCATCTGGAAAACAATTGTTGCGATTTACTATGTTTAGGGTCGATGTGACCTTGACCTTTGACCTGCCGAGTCCAAAATCAATAGGGTTCTTCGTCGCACCCAGGTCAACTTACCTATGAAGTTTATTGAATGTAAGCTGAACCACTATCAAGTTATCATCCGGAAACCAATTGTTGTGATTTACTATGTTCAAGGTCACTGTGACCTTGACCTTTGAACTGGCGAGTTCAATATCAATAGGGTTTTTCCTTGCAAGAAGTCAACCCACCTATGGAGCTTCATGAATGTAGGTTAAGACACTATGAATTTATCGTCCACAAACCAATTGTTGCGATTTACTATGTTCAAGGTCACTGTGATCTTGACCTTTGACCTGGCGAGTTCAAGATCAGTAGGGTTCTTCCTCACAGCAAGGCCAATGCAGCTATTAAGTTTCAAGACTATAGGCTGAACCACTGTCAAGTTATTGTCTGGAAACCAATTGTTGCAATTTGGTCACTGTGACCTTGACCTTTGACCTGGCGAGTCCAAGGTCAATAGGGTTCTTCCTCGCACCAAGGCCAACACACCTATGAAGTTTCATGACTCTAGGTTGAACCACTATCAAGTTCTCATCCGGAAACCAATTGTTGCGATATACTATGTTTAAGGTCACTGTGACCTTGACCTTTGACCTGGTAAGTCCAACATCAATAGGGTTCTTCCTCGCACCAAGGCCAACACGCCTGTAAAGTTTCATGACTCTAGGTTGAACCACTATCAAGTTATCATCCGGAAACCAATTGTTGCAATATACTATGTTCAAGGTCACTGTGACCTTGACCTTTGACCTGGTGAGTCCAAGATCAATAGGGTTCTTCCTCACACCAAGGACAACACACCTATGAAGTTTCATGACTCTAGGTTGAACCACTATCAAGTTATCATCCGGAAACCAATTGTTGCGATATACTATGTTAAAGGTCACTGTGACCTTGACCTTTGATCTGTTGAGTCCAAGATCAATAGAGTTCTTCCTCGCACCAAGGCCAACCCACCTATGAAGTTTCATGAATGTAGGTTGAACTACTATCAAGTTATCATCTGGAAAGGAATTGTTGCGATTTACTATGTTCAAGGTCACGTTGACCTTGACCTTTGACGTAGCGAGTCCAAAATCAATAGGGTTCTTCCCCTCACCAAGGCCAATCTACCTGTGAAGTTTCATGAATGTGAGTTGAACCATTATCAAGTTATCATCCGGAAACCAATTGTTTAAGATTTACTACGTTCAAGGTCACTGTGACCTTGACCTTCGACGTAGCATGTCCAAAATCAATAGGGTTCTTCCTCCCACCAAGACCAACCTACGTATGAAGTTTAATGAATGTGAGTTGAACCACTATCAAGTTATCATCCGGAAACCAATTGTTTACGAAAGCCCGTCCGCCCGCCCGTCCGCCCGCCCGCCCGTCCGCCCGCCATTCACCAAACTATAAGTCGAGTTTGCCTTCGTCACAACTCGACTAATAATAAATTTTGATATCGTGTGCATTGGGTAAGGGGATAAGAGCAGTGGAAATTTTGAAAAATTGTCTAAGTTCTGTGAGAGCTGAGATATCAAGAATAGCAGAATAAACCACCCTGGCGGCAGTTAGGATGAACAGTTAGGATGACGAGCTTAACATCAATGAATGGGTAATAAACATTTACAACTGATACACAGATATTATTTATTAGATGTGATTTTCTCTCTCGGAATTGCCAATTATCAAACTCGGCAGATATGAACAAAGCTAGAGTTGCCCCCCTTTAAGTGTAAATAGGCCACAACCAATTTGTTTACTTCGAAATCGTTCACTGTTATTCATCAAACATAACCAGGAAAATTGTCATTACCGGACTTAATGGAGTACATGTAGTCTGAAGTTGAGTTTTTGTATGGTGAGGAATTAATGATGGCAATAAGTAATGATTAGGTGGATGAAGAGGAGAAAGAACAAATTTGTACAGAAAATGCAACTCAAATTAAGATTTAGAGTCATAAGAGTGGAATCTTCAAAGTGGGAGAAGAGATTGTTCAGCTATCCATCGCACCTCTCCTAGTGGGAAAGTCGAGACATTTCCAATAGCTGAACTACAAGAAGAAACTTCATACTTTGTGAAAAGAATGAAAAACAGCAACACTGTCAGTAAACAAACAGATCTGAGAACATTTTGTAATTATTTATTTTGGTTTAACCCTTTACCTAATCTGAAAATCAGACGACGCTTGCCAACAAAATTCGTGAATAACTAATCTTTTTCATATTTTGTCTCAAAAACATAGGTTGTGACCCCTCTTTGGAACGAGCTGGACGAGCACGTTCCAAAGAGGGGTCATAACCTATGTTTTTTGAGACAAAAAATGAAAAAATAATGAAAATTAATTGGCGATTTTTGTGAATAGCACTAGCCGGTTTTGGCGGTTAAGTAGGGTAAAGGGTTAATAAATAAAGAGGTTATTACTTGGTTAGTTTCATATTGGCAGAGACATCATGCTTCGGTAAGTTCACATCAGCCTTCAACATTCGGACATAGGCTGCTGAGAGTGAGAAGTTACCTCAGGCTGGTATCTCGGCTGATATGAAACTGGCGAAGTGATGAACTCTAAATATTCATACCATGTAGCTATATCTCTATTATCATCATCTGGTGCTGATTTGAGAATATCAATGACAACTGTGTGACAGGCATAAGATGCAAAGCAGAAAACATCTGGATTTCTCAATGATTGTACTATCAAAGATAACTGTAATATAAAACAAATAAAATACAATAAAATTCTGTACCAGTTAAGAAAGTTATATTAAAATGTGAAAAGATTGAAAATCAAAAGATTTCCAGCACAGTTGGGCTCGGTTGATTGGTGAGCAGTTTTACCAGTAAAAATATTCAGTTGGCCAGAATTTGGTCAATTCCCGATAATTTGATAATGAAATGAGTATTAAACACACTGTGCACTGATGAGGGAATATCAAAATTTCAAGATTCAATTAGTCATGGTTCATCAACACTACAGGAGAACAAAGTCATGAAATTATTCGTAACTCTGGTGTCCATGTCAGATGATTGTCTTCCTGATTTCTTCCAATTCTATCTGCTAAGACAAGCCCTGCCAAACTTCCAAGGATTGTTATGTTACTTCACCCCACCACCCCCCTCCAATAGAGAACCCAAATATTAACCTAAGGACCTGAATGAACCAACTTGAATCTGACCCCCCCCCCCCCCCCCCCACCCCTCTGAGATACTGTATACCAAATATGAAAGCATTCGGATTGGAGGATCTGAAAAAGTTTTTAAGCAAATTACTGCATCATATTGCACTAAGTTAAAATTTGGGAACCCATAGGGAGCCTAAATTTTAACCCAGAAACTCGATTTGAATACTCTTGAATCTGAATTATAGCCACCCCACCCACAGCCCCCCCCCCCCCCCCCCCCCCGAGATATTGTATACCAAATATGAAAGCATTCTGACTGGTGGATCTAAAGAAGTTTTTAAGGAAATTGTTGCATCACATTGCACTAAGAAGATTTTTTAAAAAAATTTCAAATACTGCACTAAATTAAACTTTTGGCTCCAATCAAAACACCGCCCAAATGCCACCCCCCCCCCCCCCCCCCAACTGCCATTACCCAGCCACCTCTCCAGAGATGCTGTATACCAAATATGAAAGCATTCTGACTGGTGGGATTGAAGAAGATTTTAAAATAAATTTCCTCATATTACACTAGTTAAACTTTGGGCTCCAATGAAGAACCCAAATATTAACCCAGGGAGCCAATTTGAACAAAATTAAATCTGAACACACAGTCCCCCCCCCCCCCCCCCCCCCTCCCCAACTCTAGAGAATATGAAAGCATTCTGACTCAATGGATCTGGAAGAAGATTTTTAAAGAAATTTCCTCATATTGCACTAAGTAAAAGTTCAGGCTGCCATAGGAAGCCCAAATATTAACCCAAGCACTCAACTTGAACAAACTTTAACCCTCACCCATCACCCCCCCCCCCCCCCCACTCCACCCCCATGTGGGCATGGCAACTTTATTTGAACAAATTCAAATTGACATATGATAAGGAACATGCTTATCAAATTTGGTTCAATTTCGGCCCAGTGGTTTATGAGAAGTCAATAACGTAAAGTTCATGCTGGATGGACGGATGAACGACGGACAGAAAGTGATGACTTGAGCTCCCCCTGACTTTCAGTCAGGTAAGCTAAAAATACAAGGGTACAGAACATATGCAAACACTTATAATTCACCTGTCCTTCTGTGTTCTTCCACTGTCTGTATATACACTCTATAGGGAAAACTTCCATTAATCCATGATTCAAACCTTGTACTAAAAGTCTTAAACCTTTTCTATTAAGAACAATGAATCCTGGATGATCCAATCCCAAAACTACTTCTCTCCATTTCAAGTGAGGTGCCTGTAAATAATGAAAAAAAGGAAAATTCAGGCCAGGCAGTCTAGAAAGTTAAAAAATTTATAGTAATTTATATATTTTTTATACTTACCAATGACCCAGACATAGCTGGTGCTAACTCTTAAAAATATAGGGCCAAACACAAATTTTGCCCCCCAATCCCCAAAATTTGCATCTAAAACCAAAGAAAACATGTCCTGAATGGCCCTCCATACTTCACCTCTACTGCGCATGCGCAGTGTCAAGGACGTCCCAAAATTGGTGCCATTAATCATTCTTATAACCAGTGCCTGGTAAGCGCTATGTACTCAGCGGGGAGGTATGAGTTCCCAACTCCTGGGAGGGCCATCCCCGTCTGGGTCATTGGTAAGTATAAAAAATATATAAATTACTATAAATTTTTTAACATTTTTATACTGTACCAATGACCCAGACATAGCTGAATAGTAAAAAGGCTGGAGGGCCTAGGACATAGAGCAAGTTCAAATAAGCTCAATTATATAAAATAGAGTCATCCCCTCGAGGGGAAAAGGAGTATTAGGCCTTACATGTATCTTTCTTATTTATGATAAATTAGAAAGACACAAAACCTTCCAAAATTGAGCATCATAACAACCATGTACTCTATTAATATCCAGTATAATCCTTATACTAATAATTTTTAAAGTAAGCCCATAAATAAAGTTAGTCTAGAGAATAGAGACTCTTTATACTCCTTAAAAGTGTCTGAGGATTGTATAATAACGCCCGTTGACACGTGATATATTCAAAAGCTATACTTTAAAAACTATGACCTGAATGAATTTTAAAAACATAAACTTCTCACTAAAAAACCATCCCAGTAACAGCTCAGAATTACTAACTCCGGAGGAGGTATCCCCTTGTTTTCATAATAAAACAGGTGACCCAAGGGAACACCCTCCCCCCCCCCCCCCCCTTCTCCTTGCCCTGGGTCAAATAGCCCAGAGCGAAGAGGGCAGCAGGACAGAGTCACTGCCGGAACAGAAAGCCTACCTAGCTATAGTAGCAACTGTTAAGTGAATGACATTCTGAGCAGTAGATAATAGACCTAACAATGGAGGCCTCCAGAAATAGACTCAATATTTCTGAGATAAAAATTCATGAATGTGGATGGCTGAGCCCAATGAGCAGCCTTCATAAAATCTATAATAGCGACACTATTAATGTAAGCCCAAGATGTATAAAGAGCTCTTACTTCATGAGCCGAAATCTCAAGCACAAACTGCTGAGTCAATGATATACCATAAGCAGTACCGATAGTTAATTGAATCCATTAGCAATAGAATGGAGCGTAATGTCCTTCTATTAGGCATCAAAGACAGAAGAAGCTTTCGTCCGTACTAATAAACTGATATCTGTTTATAAATACGTAAACTCTAACCGGACAGAGTAAAGGCCTATGCCCGTACGAAGACGGAAGGACCTTAACAACAATAGGTTCCGGATACTATTAGGAGCCTGACTCTTAACCAAAAATCCAACCTAAGTAGTAAAGGAAGTAGTGTTTCCGATACTACGAAAGTGAGAATCGTCCACCGATAGTGCATGAAGCTCACTGACTCCTCAGTAAGAGAAGACTAACAGAATAACTGTCTAAAAAGGTCAGAATTTGAAAACTACTGTTTCCAGAGGCTCAAATGATTACTTAGCTAAATAAGAACCGAAGCTAAATTCCATATAGGAATTTAATCTAAGGATTCTAGGTCAATTTATCGAAAAGTTTCTAACAGACTTAGATAAAGAGACATAAAACTCAATTGTAAACTATCATAGAGTGCACAGGTATGAGATAACATAGACCTATAACCTTAATAGTAACAGGCTGCAGTTGATCTTGTCAAACAAGTATACTAGAAAGTTGCAATGTCTAGTATGGAGGGATCAAAAATATCAACATAATGATCCCTACACCAACGACGGAAGAGCCTCCACTTTAGCCGCATAGTATAGCGAAGAAGAGGTTCTCCTACAGAAAGAAATCACGTCCATAGCTCGTCCTGTACAATGCTTGCCGTGCAAGAAGGACCACACAACGGAATACGTGAAGGTTGAGACCTTGCGGGTTGTGATGAAGTTGACACGATTTCCCCAGCGAAAGAAGATCCTCTCATGGAGGAAGTTTTCGCGGTAAGTCCCACAGTAGACACCTGAGTAAATTTACCCACAGTCTCTGTGAAGACAGAGATGCTATCAACAGAATTGTATTGTGGATGTTTATCTTAGCAATACTTGCTGAATCAACAGCGCTGGAGGATACGCATATCCTATCATTCCGTCCGATTAGATCAATAGAGCGTTAACAACATAAGCTCAGGGATCCGGACATGCAAACACATACGTCTGCAATTGAATAGTGAGTTGTCGCAAATAAATTATCATTGGGCGCTCCCATTGATAGCAAATCTGATTGAATACTTGTTTGTTGAGAGTCCATTCTGACGGCAACAAGCAACCCTTACGTGAAAGGGAGTCTGCTAATACAATCAGACGACACGGAATATGACGGACTGAAGCAGAACTTGGTGTACTATAACAAACAGAAGGATTCTTTCCGTTAAATTGAATAACAGAATCGAATGAGTGCCTCCCCGGTTCCGGAGATACGCAACTACTGTCGTATTATCGGACAGGATTTGGACATGCGTTTCTGAATAATGTTCATCCAATGACATAGTGCAAGCCAAAATAACATCATTTCCTGGAAGTTAAGTGCTTGCCTAGAAACTGCGGAACCCAAAGACCCTGGCACTTCGAATCCGTTGGGATCAATATTGTACCCCAACCTGTTTGACTGGCATCCGTCATAATCATAAAACTCGGATCCGGCAACTGCAGTGGCACTCTCTGAGTCAACCACCGAATGTTTGCCCCAGTCTGAATCTCTTGTTACACCTGATAGACAAGAGAACGTGTATATCGAGCAATTGATAGATTGCTGAAAGGTTGCCGTCGAAGAGAAGCTTCTCCGAGACCGAAGCGACTCTGAGAGAGTTCTTCACCTTACTGTCCACGCGCGTGGATGTAGCTAGGGCTGAGTCACGTCTAACCAACTCCAGGTTGCCACTGAAGGGCGGAGTAATACGTGGAAAAACTACTGCCCTTGAAAGAAATCACATTGAGGATCATATCCTGGAATTCTTTCTCTTGAAGACGTAATGATAACGCCTCAGTAAGGTGGTCTACGTATGATAAAGCGTCTAAGTTAAGTCTATTAGACATCACTGTCGTTTCCAACATCGTGGTTGGAATTGACATAGACGGCGAAAAAGATAATTCCCAGTCTTCAGTCCCGCCGTCAAGACGCATAGGAACTCTCGGTATGCCCTGTTCTGCCAATATAAATTATTCCCTAGAATTGAAGAAAGGCAGAATAGAGCATTGCGGACAAGAAACTAGATATCATGCTTGGTAGCAAGCTTATATATAGCGTCGTTAAATAATTTGAATGTTCTAATGACATTATTGGACTGTGTCGGCAAGTCAGGGACAATGTCCCTGAACCGATCCAAAACTCTGTGTCCAATGACGCTATTAGTCTCTTATCCAGCATCGCAGCAATGTAGTCCGACAGAACAACCTCTGGAAGATAATGCCGGAAGAAATGTATGGCAGCTTCTGTTGTTCCGAAAGGGAAAGCTCGAAATCGTCCGAATCCCTTTCGCCATCCTGTCGGACCCTATAAGTGTTCGGTTGTCCGTACCTGATGCGACAGCGGAGCGCACCGTCCCAGCGCCGTCGGATTATTCGTGATCCGACCGAGAATCTGTCGTTTGCTGGGATGCTGCGATAAGCTGTGCTATTTTGGATAGCACGTCCGTCACTGAGGCCTATGGAGAAGCGGTCTTACGATGCTTTGCCGCTGGAAGCTCCGTGTTCGATACCCCGTGCATACTTCTATTATGCGAGCGAACGGAGTGTATAGGCCTCGTGTCCCTTGGCTACTGGATGGAGTGACCTGTTCGCCGTGGAATCACTGAATGACGAAGCTGTCCAGATACTCGAGGTCACGTAGCCAATGTGCGGTCGTGTGCGCTGCTGTGAGGATGAGGAAGCATTATCAACAGTCTCTCGGACTGTCAATATAACGGAGCGTCCCGAACGGCGGACATATGCTCCGAATGCAAAATGACTGTACCACAACATCCGGTCCCATATGTTGTTGTACGAGAGAGGGACCCCTCTCGCTCGCAGCCCGGATGGACCTGGACGAGCTAGGAACCGGACTAACAGGCTTCCTCCGATCTGTCCTCTAATCCGTCGTCACTGGGTGTGTACTAAAGTCTATTATAGTGCTCGCATCACCCAAATCTCCTTCCTAGACTGCAACGGACGAACCCGACTGCCGAACCATTCGATGAATGGACGCTACACCGGGTGAGCTAGCGAATGTCAACTTCGTCGATCCTACTAGGGACCTCTTAGGCGATTGACATATTCCATGAGCACTTATTGCCGCTAGCTCTTCATTATCTATGACAACAGAGGCACACTTTTGAAAGACATCTCAGTAACTTTGCGAACAAGAAACCAGACATGCTTGTTAATAGCAAGCATATAATAATATATATATAGCGTCGTTCAATAATTTGAAAGTTGTGTGACATTATTGGACTGTGTCGGAACTGAGGGACGATGTCCCTGAACCGAACCAAAAATTTCTGTGTCCACTGACGCTATCAGTTTCTTATCCGGCATCGCAGCATACTGGTCCGACGAAAGAACCTCTAGAAGATAAGTCAGATGACATACACAGCAGCTGATGTTGTTCTGAAAGGGAAAGCTTGAAACCCTCTGAATCCCTTTCGGCATCCCGTCGGACCGGATGAAATTTTCGGACGTCCGTACCCGCTTCCGCGGAGCGTCCCGACCCAGCGTCGTCGGATAATACATGATGCGACAGAGATTCTGTCGATGCTGGGATGCTGCGATAAGCTGTGCTATTTGGGATAGCACGTCCGTCACCAAGGCCTGTGCAGTAGCGGTCTTACGATGCTTTGAAGCTGGAAGCTCCGTGTACGTTGACTCCCGCATACTTTCTTATGCGAACGTCCGGAGTCTGCAGGCCTCGTGTTCCTGGCTACCGGATGGTGTGACCTGGTCGCCGATGATTCTCTGATTGGCGAAGCTGACTGGATATCCGAGGTCACGTAGCCAAGAGCGGTCGTGTGTGCTACCATGAGGATGAGGAAGCCTTATTGACAGTCTCTCCGGACTGACTATATATCGGAGCGTCCCGAGCGGCGGACATATGCTCCGAATGCGAAACATTTGTACCACAACATCTGGGGCCAGATGTTGTTGTACGAGAGAGGGGCCTCTCTCGCTCGCAGTCTGGATGGACCTGGACGAGCTAGGAACCGGACTAAAAGGCTTCCTCCGTTCTCTCCTCTAATCCGCCGTCACTGGGTGTGCATTTTGTTGATTTATGGTGCTCGCATCACCCAAAACTCCTTCTAGACCGCAACGGACGAACCCGGCTGCCGAACCATTCGATGAATGGATGCTACACCGGGCGAGCTAGCGGACGTCAAAGGCCGTCGAACCTACTAGGGTCCTCTTAGGCAATTGACGTATTTACATGAGCACTTTTCTGCTAGCTCTTCATCAATTGTGACGACGGAGGCACACTTTTGGAAGACATCACGGATACATCACCCTGTTCTTGATCGTCTGAAATAGAGATTGATAAAGTAGAGTGACCCTGCGGGGAAAGGACCGGAATGGCCATTTCCCCACTAACATACCGTGACACACGCTTCCCATGTTGTCATCGAAATTAACACATACAGAACAGGAGTTAGTGCGAGCACACTGACTACATTATACAATGATTATGAAAGTCAGAGGAAGATTTCCTCTTATTACAATTGAACAATATCCTTTCATTGTGAAAAGAAAACAAAGTGCTAGTACTCGCACCAACCCCTGACAATCAAAATACATAATAACATAATCCATTAACATAGAAAAAATAATTGAAATCAAAAAATTTTGAAAAAATATTTTTTCAGAACAGCCCAAGTTTCTGAAAAGTAACGTTGAGCCCCAATGGATCCCAAGCCTAAGTGTGGACAAAAATTCTAAAAATATTTTTAAAAATTTATGCAACACTTACGAACAATAATAATGTATCTAGTTATGATTAAATTAACATCAAGATATTATTTTCAAGAAATCCCCCCTCACACAGAGGGCTGTTGTAAATGTAAACAATAAGTGTAAAAACACCAGAACAAGACTCCAGGCACCCAGGCCCGAAATCAGTTACCAATAATACACTATCTGATGCAAAACAGAGACTTCCAGGGAAGAAACTGCAGAACATCAGATGGTAGATGCAGAACACTACGCCTAACCACCCATAGGTGAAGACGTAAACATGGGGAAAAGAACAGAATTCATTCTGTTATCCAGCTAAAACTCCCAAGAAATTTTAGTAATAATATTACAGAAAATATGCCAAAAGCATGGGAGAATAGCAAGAGGGGACTTAAAGGAAAGGGAGAGAGGAAAACACTGAACAAGCAGTGTAACTTGATAACAAGAATGACCACAACAGGCTGTTGCCTCGAAAATAGGTAACTTAACATAATTTCATTAAAAAATTTTAAGTTACAGCCCTGAATATTTTCTGTCACTCATTTTTCCTCTCCTCCTTCTATATCCTCCTTAGAATCACCATTTCTCTAATATTTATGTGTCTGGCATCATTTAAACTGAGATTTACAAGCATAAAGATCAGTCAGATGTTAACTGATGAAGGGCCAAACAAAGAATGATTAATGGCGCCAATTTCGGGACATCCTTGACACTGCGCTTGCGCAGTAGAGGTGAAGTATGGAGGGCCATTCAGGACATGTTTTCTTTGGTTTTAGATGCAAATTTTGGGGATTGGGGGGCAAAATTTGTGTTTGGCCCTATATTTTTAAGAGTTAGCACCAGCTATGTCTGGGTCATTGGTACAGTATAAAAATATCAAGGAGTTCAAAATACCCTCCTCAGATTTTTTGGGAGTGCCATTGCACTTGGAATTTTCAATGCATATACTTGTATGCTATTTTGGTTATATTCACTTCAAGGTATTACTATTGTGACTGAAAAATTGTACTACATTCAGCTACAGTGGAAAAATTGGCACAAACATCTCATTTTTCAAAATGTTGTATTCAATTCTTATGCGACTGTCTCTATAGTCAAAATGTTTCAAAATGCGACACAGAATGGGTCATGAATTATTGTAAATCAATGCAACATTGACAAATGATAATAGATTTTAAAGGCAGTCCCAAATAGGTCTGGCATTCCAGAAAATCAAGGGGTGTAAAAAATTGCCCTACTCAATTTTCTCTAGGCGTGCAGCACTCCTGCACTCCTGAAGAATCCCGGGCTTGATAATTTTACACTACAGTGGAGCCCACTTTAATGTATATTTTCTAATTTAATAAGCATTTTAATTGCATACAACTTCCAAACTCCAAACAATTTATCATTGCTTCAGTATATATTTGACCTCCTAAATTTAATTAGGTTATGGCATAATACTGGCCTTTCAATTTGTCTCTATTTGTGAGAATTGGATTTGATTCTCGTGAACTCTTCCTGCATTAAAGGCCTGGTTCAAATTATGGAGAAGTTTTTGTCTTAAACTAGTGTTCATGTACAAGACATGTTCCAACATAAGGGTTTTAGGGGTCTTGCTGATGGAAGTTACAGCACTTAAGCATTGGTTTCTAATAGTCTTGGCTATCTGTATAGGAAGCCCAGACTTCATTAGACACCAGGTCAAAGTGTTTCCTTATCACGAGAAAGCAACAAATAAGTGGAATTCCCCAGGCATTTAAGGATAAGTAGCAGAATCTGTGACAAGAATCAAAACGAGAAGCCTCTCAGCCTAGACAGTTCCATCTTTTTGGGGAAGCTAATTCCTGATGAAACTAGAGATGGTCTGTCGCCCGGTATACCCCCACCGTGGCATACAACCCAGTATGGGTTACTGAAAAAGGGCATTTAATTTTTCTAAGTAAAAAAAAAAATCCAATATTGCCGGCAGTTGGCCATCTTGAAACCCAGCGGGAAAAAAAATTATGTCACGCATTTCTCCTCATCATGTTGATCATTTTTGTGACATTTCATGAAAATGCGGCTAAAACTGTGGAAGTAGTTCGCTCCACAAGTTTACATGTACAACGGACCGACGACGACAGACGGACAAGTTGACTCCTTTATACCCCACCCCCCCATAACTTTGTTTTGTGGAGGTTTAATGACCTTGGATCAAAAACCCCTCACACCTTTGAAACATGTGCAATAATTGTACCAAGTATGAATATAGTCTCTCAATCATCCCAAGTTATATGGACTGGATAAGGGCTGGATAACAATATAAAATTTTTGTTGTATGTGACCTTGACTTTGATATGACCTTGGATCAAAGTCGCAACACAACTTTGAGTCATGAACAATAATTATACCACATATTAATAAGATCTGTCAATCATACCAAGTTATATGAACAAGACAAAAGTTACACTGAAATGTCTCCATGTGTCACCTTAACAAGAGGCCTGTGACCTTGACCTTGAGGGTGACATACCATATTATAATTTTCAACACACTGTCTTTTGGTAATACATATTGTTATAAAGTTTTGTCAAAAAATATTCAGTGGTTAAGCAGTTATGGCCTGGACAAACAAAATGTTGACAACAGACAGACGGATGGTAGACAAACCATTACCAGAAAAGCTCTGCTGACACTTGTCGGGCTGAGCTAATGAACATTTCGTGAGAATCAAAGCTGATTCACATTGTTTTCTTTGCAAGAATTGGTTCTTACTCTTACATGAATTTTTAGCCCTGTAAACTTTTGTAAACCCGAATTAAAAAAATTTGTGCTTCATTAAAGAAATAATGTGACAACCACTGAATTCCCATGTTTTCACCCTCAGCATATTCAATATAAGCATTTAATGTGCTATAGCTTGTTTGACAGTGCTTCAAAGTCGGAGAACTGCAGGCTGTAGCTTGCACTGAACGATTTGTGTGCAGGCATCTGTCCATCTGTACTTTGTATACAAAAAAAATTGGCAACAAAAAAAGACAAAAATAGGCCGATTAAATCGTCAGATGTGTACCCATATGCGCAACTAGTAGAAAGCTGTTATTATCTCAGGACCAATTTTGTGGAAGATAAAATCCATGTGAGGGCATTTTGTCAGTACACCCTCTTTGGTATCTGAAAGTATTTATGAAAATATTATAACCAAAAAGACATTTTTTTTAATTAACAGTTACTAAAGAGTACCACATAGCGGGACAATATACGCCCGTTTTGTATTTTTGAAGGGTTGGGGTAAGGATGAGGGTGAAAACTGTTTGGACCAACCCCACATTCGAACTTGACCTGTATTTTGTTGTGATTAAACAACATACTAAGTTTGGAACCAATCGGAAAACAAATAATAAAAGTTATCATCCGGAAACCAAATATTTGATGCATTCTATGTCCAACAAGGTCCATAATTCAGGGGAACTTCGAAGTTCGAACTGACCCCATATTCGAACTTGACCCGTCTTTTGTTTTGATTAAACCACATACCAAGTTTAGGAGTCAATCAAAAAAAAAATACTAAAGTTATCATCTGGAAACCAAATGTTGACGAACAGACAGACCGACAGATGGACAAATGGATGGACAAATGGACAGACAGACTGACTGATTCCATAATTCGACGGTTTTTCAACAGGCGTATAAAAAATCAGTTAGGCCATACTAAAGTTATAATCCGGAAAACACAAAATACACAAATTCAAGAGGAATAACTCTGGAAAGCTACATGCGATTTTGGCCGAAAGTGAACATGAGCTGTGCTTTGTGGTCATAAACAAAATCTGAGAATTTGAAACAAATTGGTCAAGGCAAACTAAAGTTATCATCCAGAAACCACATAATTCACAAATTTGCAATTATTCAAGGGGAATAACTATGGAATGGTACATGCGATTATGGCCAAAGGTGAACTTGAAGTGTGCTTTGTGGTCAAAAACAAAATCTGAGAATTTGAAAAAAATCGGTCAAGGCAAACTAAAGTTATCATCCGGAAACCACAAAATCCACAAATTTGTAATCATTCAAGGGGAATATCTCTGGAAAGGTATATGCGATTGTGGTCAAAAGTGAACTTGAGCTGTATTTTGTGGTCAAAAACAAAAAACTGAAAATTTGAAATAAATCGGTCAAGGCAAACTAAAGTTATCGTCCGGAAACGAAAAGTTTGGCTAAATTCCCATAAATAAAGGGCCATAACTCTACTGCAAATGGGCCGCTAGAAACGGAAATTGAACGCATCCTGTATTTTGTCATACTAAATCCACATGCCAAATTTAACTTGGCTCAAACCATTACAACTAAAGTTAACACGAAATGTGTCCATGGACAGACAGACAGGTGGAGAGACCATTCACATAATACATCCCATTTTTCAAACGGGTGTATAAAATCAACATCTGAAAAATTTGGTGTCAATCCGTCAAGGCGTTCGGCTTTAAATGAACGGAAACCAATTTTTTTTTCAAAAATTGTGTTTTCAAAGGGTTATAACTCTGCAGCGGATGGACTGAGAAACACCAATATCGAACTTGACCTGTATTTTACTGCTACAAACAACATCTGAAAGATTGATGTCGATCCGTCAAGGCGTTCGACTTTAAATGAAGGGAAACCAATTGTTTTCGAAAGATTGTGTTTTCAAAGAACCATAACTCTGCAGTGGGTGGACTGAGAAACACCAATATTGAACTTGACCTGTATTTCATTGCTAAAAACAACATCTGAAAAATTTGGTGTCAATCCGTCAAGGCGTTCAGCTTTATATGAACAAAAACCAATTTTTTTAGAAAAATTGTGTTTTCAAAGGGCCATATCTCTGCAGCAGATGGACTGAGAAGCACCAATATCGAACTTGACCTGTATTTTAATGCTTATTTATTTATTTATTTATTGGTGTTTAAGGTCACATACTTATGCATAATGGCTAATCGTGACCGTGACAGTTTTACGGGTGGAGGAAGCCGGAGTACCCGGAGAGAACCACCGAGCAACGACGAGCAGCTGTCAGCTCTCCAACATCGTAACTCTGAACTCTGCACCGCAGCACAGGCAGGGTTAGATTGGTTGAAGACATGCGCACCATCGACGTGCAGTACGCCTCAGTACACAGCGTCATCGTGCCCCCATGTAAGCAATCGGGGTGAAGTGTCTTGCCCAAGGACACAACGCGGTTGTCGCAGGTGGGATTCGAACCGAGGACCTCTCGGCTTGCAGCTTGCACCTCTACCAACTGAGCCACCGCGCCCCCATTTTAATGCTAAAAACAACTTCTGAAAGTTTGATGTCGATCCGTCAAGGCATACGACTTTAAATGAACGGAAACCAAATTGTTTACGGACAGACAGACAGACAGACAGACAGACAGACAGACAGACAGACAGACAGACAGACAGACAGACAGACAGACAGACAGACAGACAGACAGACAGACAGACAGACAGACAGACAGACTGATAACATAATACAACCGTTTTTTGAACAGGCGTATAAAAAGGGTACAATTGCCAAACAGATGGATAGACAAATAAAATGGATGGTCAAACAAGGGCCCATCAATGGAAAAAATAACCTGGATGAATGGATGGACAGGCAATGATGGCATACTGAATGGATGGGCAGATAATGATGGCTCACCACTAAAAAGTCACCCAATTATTTATTTATTGATGTTTAAGGTCACATACTTTTACACATCAGTTTAGCAAATCATTTATATCCATGCTGTCCTTCTTAGAGGTTTTTTTTTACCAAAAGTGTTGGTTACAAAGTCCTATTATATCAGTGAATCAGGATTAACACAGTGAACAAGCACTTTTTCACTTCTGGGGTTCCCACGGGAATAAAAGACACCCAAATGTTGGCATTATGATGTGCTACACAACTTGGTACATCAGTAACCTGAACACAAATATCAATTAACACGACAATCCGAGTAATATTTTTCAAGTTATTGCATGCTTAGGAAATTAATTAGAGTAATTCTCAACTTTGATGGATAAATGGTTAATATCTCAGGATCGAATCATCTGATTAACATTGAAAATTATACAGCTCGGCGCATCAGTAACCTGAACACAAATATAAAGTAACATGATAATATTTTTCAAGTTGTCGAATTCCAAAGAAATGGATACGGATGCTGGATGAATGGACAGACAGACAGATGGACATACAGACAGACAGATGGATGGACAAAGGATGCACGAACGAAGGAGGGCCACCCCAGATGCCGACATTATGTGCACCATGCATGGTATGGGTACACATTACACATAAGCCGAAAAAAATGGATTGGAGGAGTGCCTGATTTGATGGATAACAGGTTAATATCTCCGGATCAAATTATTAGACTTACATAAAAAACTATACAGCTTAACACATCAGTAACCTGAATCCATATATAAAGTAACCTGATAATTGGATTAATATTTTTTGAGTTATCACATGCCAAAGATATGGAATGGAAGAATTCTCAATTTGAAGGATAAAGGGTTAATATCTCAGGATCCAATTATCAGATTTACAGCCAAAACTATACAGCTCGGCACATCAGTAATCTGAAGATATAAATAATGTAACATGACAATTGGACTGATATTTTTTGAGTTATCTCATGCCAAAGGGATTGGTGGAATTCTCAATTTAAAGGATAAAGGGTTAATATCTCAGGACCAAATTACACCAAAAACTATACAGTTTGGCACATCAGTAACTTAAACATATATATAAAGTAATAACAAGAGCACCGCCTAGCGGGGCAACATATGCCCGTCAAAATTGGAACATGCACACGTTTCTCTGGGGTAAAGTTTGAAATTTTTGTTGACTCGACTATGCCTGTCCCCTCCCCCCCCCACCTCCAATCATTGCCCATTCCCCTGCCCTGGGTGGGGTAAAGGGTAATTCACCTGTTTTCACATTTTCATATTAAGCGATCTGAAGTCTTCACAAAATAAAAAAAGAATCTGATTAAGTTGACGGTCTGTAGAGCACGGAAAGCATAATTTGCTCGATTTCTAAGTATTAAAGGGGGAATAACTACTAGGAAAACTGTCGAACATGACCCAAATTCGAACTTGCGCAAGATCTTATTCTGGTTGTGCAGTATATCAAATATTTTTTATATCCGATTGAAATCACGCTCTGCAGAGCACGGAATACAACTGTCCCCGGACGGACAGACGGACAGTGCCATAACATAATACGTCCGTTTTTCAAACGGGCGTATAAAAAAACGGATTGATATTTTTTGAGTAATCGCATGCCAAAGAAATGGATTGGAGGAATTCTTAATTTGATGGATAAAGGGTTAATATCTCAAGATCGAATTATCAGATTTACACCAAAAAACTATACAGCTCGGCACATCAGTAACCTGAACACAAATCTAAAGTAACATGACAATCCAAGAAAAATTTTTCAAGTTATCGAATGCCAAAGAAATGGATACAGATGGAGGAGAAACAGATGGACAGACAGATGGACAGACAGATGGACAGATGGATGGACAAAGGATGGACAAACTGGACAGACAGATGGATGGATGGACAAAGGATGGACGAATGACGGAGGGCCACCCCAGATGCCGATATTATGTACACCATACATGGTATGGGTACATACAGAAATGGATTGGAGGAGTGCCTAATTTGATGGATAAAGGGTTAATATCTCTGGATCAAATTATTAGATTTACACAAAAAACTATACTGCACAGCACATCAGTAACCTAAATACATATATAAAGTAACCTGATAATCGGATTAATATTTTTTGAGTTATCGCATGCCAAAGAAATGGATTGGAAGAGTTCTCAATTTGAAGGATAAAGGGTTAACATCACAGGATCAAATTATCAGATTTACACCAAAAACTATACAGCTCGGCACATATATAAAGTAACATGACAATCGGACTGATATTTTTTGAGTCATCTCATGCCATAGGGATTGGAGGAATTCTCAATTTGAAGGATAAAGGGTTAATATCTCAGGATCAAATTATCAGATTTACACCAAAAACTATGCAGCTCAGAACATCAGTAACCTGAAGATATATATGAAGTAACATGACAATCCAAGCAATATTTTTCAAAAAGTGATTGGAGGAATTTTCAATTTGAAGGATAAAGGGTTAATATCTCAGAATCAAATTATCAGATTTACACCAAAAACTACACAGCGTGGCACATCAGTAACCTGAAGATATATATAAAGTAACTTGACAATTGGATTGATATTTTTTGAGTTATCTCATGCCAAAGGGATTGGAAGAATTCTCAATTTGAAGGATAAATGGTTAATATCTCAGGATCAAATTATCAGATTTACACCAAAAACAAAACAGCTTGGCACATCAGTTACCTGAACACAAATATAAAGTACCATGACAATCCAAGCAATATTTTTCAAGTTATCGAATGCCAAAGAAATGGATATGGACGCCAACCGGATGGACGGACAGACAAAGGATGGACGAACCACGGAGTGACCTGATCGGATGCATGGACATCATCAGCGAAGAGACGATTTTCATCAACAGCTTTTTTTTGCTCGCCAAGGGCAATGAACTGACAGAACTGCTAAGTGCTGTTAATACTAGTTAGGCGATATTGAAATTTCAAGTTAGCTTGTTACATCAAATGACTGGTGATGACTTTCTTTGGAAATACCAAGTCTATGAGGCTCTTCTTGTCATGAATTTCTCATAATGTTCCATTATTTGTCCTTTAATTTTCTAACTAATGTCGGGAATATTTTTCAATACGAAATTTCAGTATTTTCATATTCCCGTTTAATAAATCACTACTGACTTGATACCGATACCGAACAGTATTTACAGTGTATCACCCATCTCTAGCAATTAACTAACCTGTAATAATCAATATATAAAATAGGCCAACTTACCAACTCCAACACAACTTGTACAAATATATCTACATTCCATGTTGTTACTCCTGGCTGTTCTGGTTTCTCTTTTTCATTCCAGTTGGATCCTGGTGCTGTGTTTCCCTGTATGGTACAAAATAATGCAAAGTGATTCCTGCTTAAACAATTCTAGTACCAACTTCTTTTTTAACTTCCAGTGTCAATGGCTATGCTAATTCAAAGAAACCTAAACATTTAGTGTGTGAACAACATAATATATTCTAGAAAGGAGAGGAATATGTTTATTTATTTATTGGGGTGTAACAACACTTTCGACAGCCAGGGTAACCTCACGTCAGAAAAGAGGAATATGTTTAAATCTCTTATATAGCTAAGACACAACTTGAAGACAACACCTGCCAATTATTTCTTGAACTAAACATTTTAACTTTTGCTTTATAAACATAATTGACTAGCTCATTCCAATGAAGTGGTCCTAAGTTGCTTTGAAGGTAAAAAAGAACAACTTATTCATGATTGAATTTCGGGACAGATGGATAAAATCAAAGTCCATAAAAAGCAGTAATACTTACAATAATACACTGCATAACATACGCCTTGTACTGTGGGTAGATATCAATAGGATAGACTTGCACACTAAATATGAAGTCATTCCAGTGAGTTATTCATGAATTAATTTCAAGGAGCACAAATTCTAAGTCCATAAAGGGCAATGACTCTGGAAGTAATATCTCACACAACACCTGAATTTCACTATGGGTGTACAGCAATAGGATACACTTGCATACCAAATATCAAGCCACTCAACCAAGTACTTCACAAGTTATTCATGATTGAATTCCAGGACGGACAAGGCGATTCCTATATTCCCCCCTCCGGGGGTATAAAAAAGTAATAAAATTTAAATGACAATTTCATCTGTTATATCAATTGAATGGTTAGGCCTAAAAAAATAAAAATCTGTTTCTCAAGCCCCCCCGCATGGTCCTTATAGCCAATGTAAACAAATAAAATAAAAATTAAATGTTTTTTCTGATATTTTACCCAATTTAAAAAATTTATAAATTTGTCCCTTGAGAGCAAGAAGGCTCTGCAATGCCTTAGCATTGCAAAGCCTTCTTGCTCTCAAAGGACGAAATACACAACCACCCATGCTATTCTGTAGATTATGAGGCCTAAAATATAAAACAACAAGAGCAACTCTAACGCGTGTGCTAATGCCCCTGAAGGTAGCCAAGTCGTACTTACATGTGGATAATCAGACAACAGCTTCACTGCTGCTACATTGTAGAACAACACTACATTGCAGAACAACAGTAAGGAATGGCAAAGTGCCAATAAAATTATTATTACTTATATTTTGTTAATACATTTTGTAACAACAGACAACAGCTTCACTGCTGCTACATTGCAGAACAGCACTAAGGAGTCAGTAATAGAGAAAAAGTTATAAAAATAATTGCAGATGACTTGAATGGTGCCATATTGAATAATAACAGAAAGAGGCAAAAACAGGAATAGTACATACCTTTGTTAAAAATTCTCAAACCTGTGAAAAAGTAGAACTGGTCTTGCATCTTTTCCAAGCGAAAAAGGGGGCATAACTGCATCAAAAATTGCCGAGTCAAACCTCAAACTGAAACCGACCTGTACTTTGACATGAGTAATCAGCATATAAAATTTGAAACTCATCGGTTCAGCCAAACAATTTTAATTGGTAGGAAACCAAAAAATCATCAATTTTCAAAGTAAAAAAGGGACATAACTCCTGTAAGATTTGTCAGACGAAACCCTAGGTACAAGGGCATCCATTCCCCCAAGCTGCCCTATCACCATACCAAAGAACATTAAAATCCGACAACTGATGTTTGAGTTATAAAACAAAATGTTTGGACGGACGGACGGACGGACGGACGGACGGACGGACGGACGAGTGTCCTAACAAATTGGTAGTTATGTGGCTATTTTTGTGGGACTACAATAAAATGCATGTCCATTATATTAAAACAAGTGATTTTGGGGAATATTTTTGGGGTGGTAGCAAACCCTGACCCTACCCTTCACTGACCCTAACCCTACTCCCCCCACCCCAATTCTAAACCCCACCCTAGACTAATGAAAATTCAATATATTCCTAGTCTATTTTAACTAAAATGCATGTCCATTGTATTAAAACAACTTTTTGGGTGAAAAATTTTTGGGGTGGTAGCAAACCCTAACCCTACCCTTTACTGACCCTAACCCCACCCCACCCCAACTCTAAACCCCACCCTAGAATAATGACATTTAACTATGTGACTAGTCACATAAATTGCAGTAGTCACCTAAACCCCATTTCTACCAACAAATAGCCACCTAAACCCCCATATGTCTGCCCGGTGACCTCCACTATATACCCCTCGAAAAAAATTTTCAGGGGCATAATAACATGAACTTTTGATGACAAAGAAATAATTACAGAACAAAAAATAAAATAAAAAACTGCTCACCCGCATGCAATTTTACAAATAATGGCCTGAGAAACAGAAGATTTGCTTTGTGGGGCCTCAGGTATTTTGTCATTACGTTAAATACATAAGCTAAAAATGCTGGCAAGTGATACTGCTCTCATGTCTGTATAGACTGGGAGTATAATCATTTCATTTACGTCAGGAGAAATATGGTAACTGATTTTTCATTTACCCATATTACTAAAGCTTAGACAAAACTTGAGGTGCCAACTGGGGGCCTGATCCCACACCACCCCCCACCCCCCAACCCCTCCAAAGTAACACACTGATACACAATGCCCCCCAAAATATATTGGGCTCTTCCTATAATCATATACAACCCACATGTCAAGTTTGGGTTCGAAATAAGAAATCAGTTAAGACATACCTGTGCAGCAGAAGCCACCCCCCCCCACTCCCCCCCCCCCCACCAAAAAAAAAATATATATATATATATATATATAAGGCTCTTCCTCTAATCATACCCAACACACAAGTCAAGTTTGGTTTCAAAATAAGAAATTAGCTATGACATACCTGCGCTTGTGTTGCATCTCCAAGTCCAGTTGGTGTTCTTGCCATCATACCCAGTACTCTTGCAACTGAGGTGGGAGTCAACTCTCGTATACCAAATTGCATCAGTGTATTTCGACATTCTTCAACACTGTAAATAACCAAATTAAACCTCATTACTTAACAAATGGTGTGGAAACATTTCAAAACTATGTCAAGTTACCTATGGAACCAACAGCCTTGTGAAACTTACTTAATCATATAGACCATTTGCCCAAAAGTAGACAACAAAAAAGGAAAGGCAAGTTAGTTAACTAACATATATGGTACAAGGACAGTAAACATGTAATACCCAATGTTATTGACCCTTGGAGGCCTATGTTCCGACTTTATTATTGCAACAAAGCAGGTGCCCCAATATAAAGTCCTTGGGTTAACTTGCAAGTTTGGTTTGTTTATTGGGGGTTAACAACACTTTCAATGGCCTGATGACATCATGTCGGAGAGTTTTAAGGGTGGAGGAAGTTTGTGGTGCCAGAGAGAACCACTGAGCAGCAGAGAGAAACTGTCAGACTCCCCCAACATACTAACTCTGCACCAGAAGAGTTAGCAGCATTCGAGCATGCAGTATGCCTTAGTACACAGTTGCACCATGAGCCAACATGGGATTAGTATTAAGTGTCTTGACCAGGGACAAAAGCTTTCAAGTAACATTCTAGTTATCTTGGCTGCTGTTCCTATAGAGGCAGCCAAGACTTACCTAGAAACAGCTGCAAAGCCACAGGATGTAGATTTCAGTGTAGAAAAAAATTTGTGAAAAAGTTTCAAGCCTTAAGGGTTAATTTACAGTACATCGTTAAAATGTACATACTGTACTTCACTAGTTACAGACGGATAAATACTAAGACAGAACACAACACGGGTGGCATACGGGGGATAAGAATCAATGACCTAAGTTAGACTTTTTCAGGTGTTTCCTAACACATTATTCAATCAGGTAATGATGAATACACACATCTTCTCAAATTAATCTAGTGTTGTAGCGATATATTTATTTATTTATTGGTGTTTAAGGACACATATTTCTGCACAATGTCTCATCATGACCACAACATGGAGATAAAGCTAAGTTCAGACAATCGTTATACCCATGTTGCCAATTTTAGAGGACTTCCACCCCAAGCATCGGTGACAGGGTCCTATTTTACCAGTAAAACAGAGCTTGTTTACCACAGGAAACAAGCACTGCTTCACTTCTCAATGTTCCCACGGAAAGTTGCAGCCGTAAGGTGCTATATACGTAATGGAAAGTTAGCTTAAAAATTGGTGATAGGTTTTTTTCGATGTCGTCAAAAATCTAAACAAAATAATAATGTCACTTTTTTGATGTCCATCCATATTTATAACAATGTTTTGCAGTTTTGAACACCAAAAAATGTAAAATTCTAACATTTTTAGATACATGATACCATCGAAAATAACATGTCACCTATTTTCAAGCTAAAATTCCGATTACTCATTTTGCACCTTGAGAAAGGATGCCAAGTACTTAAACAAATGGAATGGCAACATTTGAATGCCTGCCAAAAGAGTTCCACTTGATGATTTATGCCATGGGAAATTCTCTTTGATTCCAGACCATTCAATTTGTGAAATGAAATAACTGGCATCTTTTCTGGACTCCACACCACTCCGATGTTTCACTGATTTTCAGTGAAGTATGGTACATAGTGTTGATAATTTCACTGAAATCGGCCAAATTCACAGAAATATAGACTTGGTGAAGTTTTCATTTTCTTTTCTTCAAACTGTTACAAATTCTGTGAAAAGTATTTTGGAAAAAGATACTGTATTTGTAGTCGGCATCTTGTGTTTGAAGAACAGGAATGAAGCTATCTAATATATTTGAAATACACCAATATTCTCATATTTTAACCTGAAAATTTGTGAAAATGATTTTTCTTCAGAAAACAAGAAAACCATCGTAAAGTGATTCCAAATATAATTGTAACCAATCACAATCAGGCCCCATAAAAATTTACATTTTTTAACAAAGGGCAATAACTCCCATAATTTTCATCAGATATTGCTGCTCATTAAACCTGGCATAGCCATTGTTGCTATAGACAGATGTAGTGAAAAGAATTGAAATCCATTAACTATTGTTCAAGTTATGCCATAAACAAGTTTTACAGGATATTTTTATAACAACAGGCAATAATTTTAAAGAGATATCGGTGGTCACCGAACTTGACGTAGACATTGTTGCATTAGAGACATATACCAAAAAGAATTGAAATCCATTAACTATTGTTCAAGTTATGCCATAAACAAAGTTTGGATGGAAGAACTGATGGACGGATGGTAAGATGGACGGATGTAGATCTTCGCTATATCCATCCCTTGCGGGTGGATAATAAGAGGACACACAGTTAAGGTATATCCTGAAGTTCTGAACAGAAAATAAAATTTCAACATTTTGATCATAAATAAGCAATTCTCAGCCCTGTAAAAAGCAAGTTGTTGTGTTGGATTAAGGACTAAATCTCCAAGACCAGCGTATCGAAATGATATATCCAATTAATAAACAACAAAAAGCAATAATATTCAACCAAAATGCAGGGATGAATTCAGAAAAATAAGGAGTATTCTGAATTAAAAAACCGCATGGTGGTGAAAATGAATGCATACGTATACATCATGTTTAACCCTTTCAACTCTGGCAGTGGGCAATCGGGATTAAGTGCATTGCCCAAGTACACAACGCAGTTACCCTTGGCGGGGATCAAACCATGGACCTCTCGGTTTGAAGTTCAATGCCATAACCACTAAACCAGTGCACTCCCGATCTCAACATAAGTATATCATCAAATTAAGCCTACTTATACCAAAGCAACCCATTTTAGAGTTCATTCAAGCCAGGCATTGGTTACCAAGCAACATTTTACCAGAAGATATTAGTTACTCTGTAGAACAAGATGCGATAGGCTTATGTATTATCAAACTAGAAGCACTGTCACAGTGCCGAAGCTGCGACGATTCATGCAACGCCAATGATGTTTTAAAACTCGTTGGTGACAAAAAAACTTGTTGGTGACAAAAATACTTGTTGGTGACAAGTCCATAAATGTGACAAAAATTATCCGAATGACATGCACTATTGAGAGAGTGTAGACATCATGAAGATACACTTGTATACCTAGTATGGTGTCATTCCATTAAGTATTTTCGGAGTTATGGTGTTTTTTAAACTCGTTGGTGACAGACTGACATTGCCACATATAGAGCTGCTTGTTGCAGCTAAAAATTATGTAATCTTTATACAGATAAAATTGTACATCCAGGAAAATGAAATACACATAGGGTAGATGGTATAATCATATACCCCAACATAAAGATGCTTATGGCAAATAAGAATTTTTGCATCGTCTTACAGAAGAATAATGCAAACTAAAATACAAAGGACAAGAAATCAAAAGTGCATTGAAAATACCTTGTTGTACAGCCATAACCTGCCTCAGATATCATTTCTCCCAATGAGGTATCCATCTGAAAATGTAGAGATGTAATAACATTAAAGAAAGGAAAGAATGTTTAGTTCCACTATTAAAACTAAAACACCACTATGCCTATACTGATAGTTTCTTCTAAAATGTTTAAAAGAATTTTATTGCTGGCCATTAGGCATTATTATATGGTGAATAATACTTGATTGTATATAAGTGCACCCATAACCCTTTACCCAACATAACGGCCAAAACCGGCTAGTGCTATTCACAGATATCGTCAATTAATTTGGATTTTCCTAAAGGGAAAATCTATTTGTTATTGCATTGATTATTTTTTTTATTATTATTCTTCCACACTTTTATTTTCACTATTTCTCGAAAACGCTCTGAACGATTTTTTAAAAAGTTTCTGTACTCATAAAGGGTCATAAGTTGTATGCCCTCGTCATATTCCCATTTTTCTGAAAATGTTTTTGTTGACCCTTTAACAAAAATTGTCGGCAGCTCATATCTTTGGACTGGAAAGGGCGCTTGACTTGAAATTTTCGCAGACATGTCAGCAATATACTCCTCTATCAGCATATCATACAAAACTGTATGTAGTTAACACCTTTCTGCCAAAACATTTTTCGAAACGAATTTTTTTTTCAAAATTTGACCATTTTTTAACTCAATCTCGGGACATGGATATGCTAAACCATCCTAAATGGCTTGGAAATGAAGAATGTATCACCGAATTGTGAAAACCATCGAAAAAATTTCGATTCGAATTTCCCACAATCCAAAATGGCAGCCGAAAAATCGTATTTTTATTTTCGGTTATTTATGCGTTTCAGGCCATTTGGAGACGAAAAAAAATTTTTTTTTTGCACCAGAAAAATTTTCGGTTTGGACTTAGAAATTTTCGACCAAAAGTCGGAAATTTTTGTTACGACCGGGCTACTTTGCCGTCAGAGTACTCAACAACGGGCATGTTTTGAAAGATTCTAAGGTTAGAAATGTTGAATTCACAGTGTACATGAACAGTTGTCGTCTTTTGGAATTGGAGTTGTTCTTCGTTTGGCTTCTGCTAGCAGTCAAACATGGCTTCGGGACACTGTTACCAAAAAATGAACAAAATTTTCTTGTGTTTTTTTTACTTTATTATGTTTAGGTTCATTAGTTCTCATAAATGAAAACTACCAATGATGGCCATGAGTCCTAATATATAAAACCATCAGTATTTGGGGCAAAATGTTTCTTGTTGGGCAAAAACGCCCAAAAACGCCCAAACATTCATAGGCCAATATCTCATGAAGGAAAAATGTTATCGACTTAATTCCTCCACAGACTTGTCAGAACTACTCTTTTCTAAAACAAACATAATCGGTATTTTTTTCCATTTTTTTTTGTTTTCTGCCAAAATTTTTCACAAAACGGAAAGTTACCTCGAAAATCGGCCATTTTGGATTGAAATATCACGATTTAAATATAATGAGCCCCCTAAAAGGGATCCAAATTGAAGGCAGTAATACCGCTTTATAAGAAAAATCGAAAGAATTTCGTTTCGATTTTTCGTTAATCCAAAATGGCGGCCAAAAAATCGAAAACAAAATTTTTTCGTTTTTTATGCATTTCGTTCAATTTGGAGACGAAAAAAATTTTTTTTTTACACTGAAAATTTTCGGTCCGGTTCGGACGGAAATTTTCGACCAAAAGTTGGAACCTTTTGTTACGACCGGGCTACTTTCTCGTCAGAGTACTCAACAACGGGGATGATTTGAAAGCTTCTAGGGTTAGAAATGTTGAATTCACAGTGTACATGAACAGTTATCGTCTTTTGGAATTGGAGTTGTTCTTCATTTGGCTGCTGCTAGCAATCAAACATGGCTTCGGGACACTGTGACCAAAAATTGAAAAAAAATTTATTGTTTTTTTTTTACTTTATTATGTCTAGATTCATTAGTTTGATAAATAAAACTATCCGCATCAGTGACCATTGGGAGCGGGAGAGCAGGAGAGTGGAAATTCACTCTCCACTTTTAGATTTTACGAGAGTGAAAAATTTTAGGAGAGTGATTTTTAAAATAAAAAATAATGCCTCGGGCCAATTCGCCCCCAGGTGGAATAACGAGGATTGGTGGTGATTGCTGTTGAGAAATCAGTAGGCCTAATAACGCGCGATTTCCAAAATAATTGGTTTTATGACGTTTCGGCCTTGAGACGTTTCGGCCCTAAGAGGCCAAAACGTCTTAGAAATTGGGCCGAAACGTCTTCACATTCGGTAATTCTTTTTTAGATGTGATTGTGTGGAGGGGTTTGTGGAGTTTTAAATTGGCAAGTCCCAAGGGTGGTCGCTCATGACAGGTTCTTCTATACTTTGCACTTCTCCGACCAGGGGTCAGCCTGGCAGCTGATTTTAGGGAGAAGTGACTTCTCCCTTCAGAGACTTTAGGGAGAAGTCAGGACCCAGGAGGGAGAAGTCAGTGGACATGAAGGAGAAATCAGAAAAAAAACATAAAACGTATATGTCATCGTGACAAAATAAATGAACATAGAGGACACAATTGTGGAGAAAAAAATAAATAAAAGTTATCCAAACATACAAACACACACAAAACTAAGTCAGATGGTTACATAACAGAATGTAGGTTAAAATCCCCACCCCCACCCCACCCCACAAAAAACTGTGTCGTTCATGGTTTCTGAATACCCCCTAACTCTTTGCCGAACAGTGATGACTAAGGTTACCGTGCAGTTGATTTTGTATTTGCGTCAACGATGTGGATTTGAAATTTAGTATGACCCATGGGGAGAGTGTTCTTCTCTGTAACAGAAGGTATATTCTTTTTAAAAAAATATTTAAAGTGTTTAAAATAAATTTCAAGTTCATATAAGAAGCTGGGTCATTCATGGTTTCTGAATACCCTAACTGAGTTGAAAAGCGTAGTTAAAAAAGTTTTCGATATCCTTCGTAAATTAAGCGTTATTAACAATTTGAGTTAATTAATTTCTTTGGTAAATGACAAAACATTCAGTTGTCTCCCTTCCCGGCTGCGCTGTGTAATAATACACTGTTCAGAAAACTGACAATTTCTGCCAACCATCTTTCACTGACACGTGCGATTGGTGCTTTGAAGGTCTGCCATTCTTATCCATCCAAATACCTGTGATTTCTATTGTAGCCTTATTACATTTAACCCCCTTCCAACAAACTTCACAAGTTTTCAAAGAAAAACATTCAATGTATTGCGAGGCGAATTTCAATGCAGCCAATTTTTCAGTGGAACAGAGCATAACCGCAAGCAATTTCGATATGGACGAACTGTCTCCAATACATTTTTTTTTGTTTTGAAACGGTGGTTAACTTTAATAAATTCTAATTAACTCGATGCGTGTCTTGTGTGATTCGTTGTTTTGTCTGGTACTTTGTTTTTAAATAGCCATTTTGTGCTGGTTGCTATCAGTTGGGGCGAATTGTTCGAACGACTACGCCATTGCAATTCTTTTCAGAAATATAAAATTGGGCTAGTTTAGGCTATTTTCATAGCCGTGTGACGGACTTTAACAGCAACCGTGTTTACTGTTTTTTGCGGAAGCGTGTGTTTTTAAAAAATAAAACATAAGAAAATACATTAAATTGCCATGTCTCCCAAGGAAGTTTGGGAGGGCGACTTGAATTTCGGTCGTGTTCAAAGCCTTCGTCGGAGACTCCGACGAAGGCTTTGAACACGACCGGAAGATAAACGTGCGCGACTAATTACTCGCGGTATACGAAAAAGCGGTGCGCGATGATGCGCTGGCGCGATCGCTCGCCGTTCCCAACGGTCACTGCCGCATATTGCAGAAAATGTTTCTCCAGCCAAAACCGCCCAAATATGAGGGAGCCGATATTTTTGGACTGGAAAGGGCGATTGACTTGAACTTTTCACAGGAATGACTGTAATACACTTCTCTATTAATCAAGGGCACAAAATGGTAGTTGATTAACACCTTTTTGCCAAAACATTTCACGAAACCGAAAAAAAATTCAAATTTTTATGTGGTATCGAGCTCCCTTCGGACTTGCTGAGTAGAACAGTGAGTAAAACCACTAAGGAAAATCCTGTGTATTGTTCTGAAGGTACAATCACTTCCTCTAGTTTTCATTATTTTTTTTTATTTTTTGTCTCAAAAACACAGGTTATGACCCCTCTTTGGAACAAGGTCGTCGAGCACGTTCCAATGAGGGGTCATAACCTATGTTTTTGAGACAAAAAATGAAAAAAATTAGTTATTCAAGAATTTTGTTTGCATGTGTCGTCTGCTTTTCATGTTAGGTAAAGGGATAACAAAACATGACTAGAAGATGACACTGGCAAAAAAATTTTTTAGTAAGGCCCCACAAAGTAGATTTTCTGTTTCTCAGGACATTTTTTTCTTTTTAAATTGCACGTGAGCGGCCAGTTTTTTATTATATTTTTTATTTTTGGAATTATTTTTTTACCATCAAAAGTTCGTGTTCTTGGTCTATTTATGTTTTAGGCCTCATAATCTACAGAATACAGAACAAGGCATTGCAAATGCTTGTTGCACTCAAAGGACAAAATTATAAATTTTATTAACTTGAGTAAAATATCAGACGTAAACCATTTAATTTTAATTTTTTTATGTTTGCATTGGTTTTAAAAAGAGAGCATGGGTCAAAAAAAAAAACATAGGCTGTGACCTTTCATCGGAATGAGCTGCATCGGTTTGTTCCAATTACTCTATCATATTTAGTTGGTCAGAACTCCAACAATAATATATTGTATTAAATACTCCACATATTACCTTAGTACAATGGAGTCCACTTAAATGGATATCTTTTAACTGAATAACCCTGTTAATTAACCATGTTAATTAACCCTGTTAATTGAATTTAACTTCCAAACACAAAACCATTTACCATATCTTCAGTACAAATTTGACCGGTTATATGCATATTGCTTAGAGTAAACTCCAGTCAACTGAATAAAAATATTACAATTTGTCAAGAAATTACCCTGATAATTCTCCATGTTTATAGACCTATTTGGCTTCAGTACATCCAACACAGGCATTTAATCTATTATATTTTGTTTGACAGAGCTCTCAAGAGTTTTGTCAAAACAAGATATGGAATAAATGCTCAGTTATCTCTTAAATACAGGAAAGTGACAATGTTCCTGTTAACTGAATACTCCTATCAAATGAATAATATTTTTACTTGCACAAAGGGGTTATTGAATTAACAGAGTTTCAATGTATTGGATTGACCAACTTCTGGTTAGCTGAATACTCCTGAGGAATGAATATTTTCCAACTTGGGTAATTGTTAAATTCCAAATTTCCATATCCACGTAAAATGTCAATCTGTCTTAAAATTTATAACATCTGGTGAAAAGAGAATTCTACTAATATTTCCACTCTGAGAAAATCAGTGAGTTCTGTCAACAAGGCTTGAAATAATTATTTTTCCAGTGCATGTCAAAATGTCCTACGCAAAGTAGGTGGTATAAGTCATTTTAATTTTGTACATGCCATTTTCAACAGATTGCTTTACACATTGTAAATTGACATATGGTGACTACTGAATGCGGAAATGACTTGTTAACTCGCAATGTAATTTAACCCTTTGAACACAACAGGCCACTTTACCAGCCCAGGGACATGGTACGCCATACTCGCATTAAGCAGAATGTCTTCTAATTTAAGGATGGGTTAGACCAATCAATATTTTCAATGTGCAGCCATGGGGTTGCACGTTGAAAATATTGATTGGTCTACCCCCAAATAATGAATATGGAGTCTTCCAACTGCTGCATTTCAACTGACATGGAAGATACCACCAGTATTCAAAGAGTTAAGTTTATACCGAATTACCAGTGTTTTTAAACTCAAGATTCTAAAATTGAGCAGAATTTTGCGTTGGTCAAAATGTCCTATGGATTTCAAAGTGTGTAGGTCAAAGTAAGTTTGGTCTCAGTCATTGTCCTTGTCCCACCATTTATTTCAAGCCTTGTCTGTCAGACAAGATATAACAAACTAAATACCTTATTTCAAAAAGAAAGCAAATCATTTCTCATTTCGAGAGAAAAAAGCCTTGGCACTTTAGGGAAAATTAGTTTCCTGTTAATGAAAGTAAGGAATACATCTACACATTAAACATCAATCACACGAATGGAACTTTCACCCAATATTCATCTGTTGGGAAAATGCAAATAGCACACAAGGAAAATTTACTTGTAACTTTGTGAGCAACATATTTACTAAAAAAAATAATTAGGTTTTGACAGACACTCACCACTGAGTTTGGAATGTTTAATACGTCAGATAGTTTTTCAATACCGATATCACTTGTTTCTGAATACAGCAGAAGACCCAGAACAACTGGAACTCTCTCTTTAGGAAAATCTGCAAAAGAACAAAGTACCAATAATCACACATGCATAATTTATTTATTTATTGGTGCTGAACCCTGTATATTTATTTATTTATTGGTGTTTAAGGTCACATACATCGGCACAATGGCTAATCGTGACAACATGGAGATAAAGTCAAGGTCAGTCAACGTTTATGCCCCATGTTGCCTATTTTAGAGGACTTGCACCCCAAGCATTAGTAACTGGGTCCTATTTTACCAGTAAAATCAACCTTTACCACTGTAAACAAGCACTGCCTCACTTCCCGGGGTTCCTGTGGAGGACTGAACCTTGTACCCAACTTAACGGCTAAAAAGGGTCAGCATTATTCACAAAAATCAACCTTTCAATTTTCATTTTGTCTCCAAGACAGCTTAAGACCCCTTGTTTTGCTTCATCAGAACACCCCCTGACTATCAACTTGAACACAATCGATTAATTGATTACCAGTTACTATCAGAAATTATTTTGACACTGCATATTCTGGGTGCTGGTCAAAATAGCCCCTCAATGTATTTGTGACAAGAATGCATGGTGGACAGAAGAAAGCCGAATGTGCTCATTAATTCCTGTTAGGAATTAAGCATGTAAAATACTTCATAATTTTCCGTAACTGCTTTAACACCCGGAGTAATGTATGGACGATTTGGCACTTGAATTCTGGATGACACAGCATATGGGGTTGGATGATTCGGCACTTGTTTTTTTGACGATTTGGTACTGGAGTCCAGTCACTTTCAGACGTTGTTTTTTGACGGGAAAACAGGAAACCTATTCTAGTAATATACCAGTAAAATGAAACTGCAGGAATCCAAGTGGATTCTCACAAATTTTAACTTTAAATAGAGAATTGTTTGTATGTGCATGTGACTAACTTAATACCCAAATTATCAATGGACTATCAATATCTGCGGAAGAGCAATCCATGGTTACACTGTTATGTTACAACAAAAAGTTAAAAAATTTATAGTAATTTATATATTTTTTATACTTACCAATGACCCAGACTTAGCTGGTGCTAACTCTAACAAAACCAGGGCCAAACACAAATTTTGCCCCCCAATCCCCAAAATTTGCATCCAAAACCAAAAGAAATCATGTCCTATAGGACCTCCATACTACGCCCCCACGGCGCATGCGCAGTGTCAAGGACGTCCCGAAATTGGCGCCAATTATCATTCTTACTGGCAGTGCCTGGTCAGCGCTATGTACTCAGCGGGGAGGCAAGAGTTCCCAACTCCTGGGAGGGCCATCCCCGTCTGGGTCATTGGTAAGTATAAAAAATATATAAATTACTATAAATTTTTTAACGTTTTTATACTGTACCAATGACCCAGACTTAGCTGAATAGTAAACAGGCTGGAGGGCCTAGGACATAGAGGAAAATCCAATAAGCTCAACTATATAATAAAGAGGTAACCCCTTAAGGAGAAAAGGAGTATTAGGCTTTACATGTATCTTTCTTATTTAATATTAAATTAGAAAGATACAATACCCTTAATAATTGAGCACAATAATATTCATGTTCTCTATTAACATCCAGTATAACCCTTATACTAATTATTTTTAAAGTAAGCCAATAAATAAAGTAGTCCAGAGAATTGAGACTCTTTATAATCTTTTAAAAGTGTCCGAGTATTGTATATTAAAGCCCGTTTGACACTTGACATATACAAATGCTTCACACCGAGCTACACTTTAAAAATAAGACATGAATGAATTTTAACATTAATATTACACTTTAAAACCATCCCGGAAGCGACTCAGAAATACTGACTTTGGAGGAGGCATTCCCTTGCTTTTCACTATAAAGCAGGTGACCTAAGGGAACACCCGCCCCCCCCCCCCCCTTCCCCTTGCCCTGGGTTAAATAGCCCAGAGCGAAGAGGGCAGCCGGACGGAGTCACTGCCGGAACAGAAAGCCTGCATAACTATAGTTGCAACTGTTCAGTGGACGACATTCTGAGCAACAGATAACGGACCTAAACAATGCAGGTCTCCAGAAATGGACTCAATATTTCTGAGATAAAAATTTGTGAATGTGGATGGCTGAGACCAATAAGCAGCCTTCATTAAATCTGTAATAGCAACACTTTTAGCATAAGCCCAAGAAGTAGCAAGAGCTCTTACTTCATGAGCGGAAATCTTAAGCACAGACTGCTGAGAAGAAGATAAACTCTCATAAGCAGTACGGATAGTTAATTGAATCCATCTAGCAATAGAATGGACCGAAATGTCCCTTCTATTAGGCATCAAAGACAGAAAGAAACGTTTCCGTCCCTTTCTGATAAACTGAGATCTCTGTTTATAGATACGTAACGCTCTAACAGGACAGAGTAAAGGCCTACGCCCGTCTGAAGACGGAAGAGCCTTAATAACAATAGGTTCCGGATATTTATTAGGAGCCTGATTCTTAGCTAAAAAACCCACATTAGTAGTGAAGGTGATAGTGTTCCCGACACTACGATAGTGAGAATCATCCACCGACAGTGCATGAAGCTCACTGACTCTTCTAGCAGAAGAGAAAGCTAAGAGAAAAGCTGTCTTATAAGATAAGAATTTGAAATCTACTGTCCCAAGAGGTTCAAATGGCTTTTCCTTCAATTTAAGAAGAACCCAAGCTAAATTCCATTTAGGAATTAATCTAAGAGTTCTGGGTCTATTTATCGAGAAGTTTCTAACCAACTTAGATAAAGAGACATTAGATCCAATTTGTAAACTATCATGATGTGCATAGGTATCAGATAACATAGACCTATAACCCTTAATAGTAACAGGCTGCAGTTTGATTTCGTCAAACAAGTATACTAGAAAGTTTGCAATGTCTGGTATAGAGGGATCAAAAATATCTACAGAATGATCCCTACACCAACGACGAAAAACTTTCCACTTAGCCGCATAGTTTAGCGAAGAGGAGGTCCTCCTACAGTTAGAAATCGCGTCCACTGCTCGTCCTGTAAAGTGCTTGCCATGCAAGAAGGACCGCACAACGGAAAAACGTGAAGGTTGAGACCTTGCGGGTTGTGATGGAGTTGGCGCGATTTCCCCTGCGAAAGAAGATCCTCCCGTGGAGGAAGCTTTCGCGGTAGGTCCCACAACAGACACCTGAGTAGATTTATCCACGGTCTCTGTGGCGACAGAGATGCTACCAACAGAATCTTGCATTGAGATTGTTTTATCTTTAGCAATACTTGTTGAATTAACGGAGCTGGAGGATACGCATATCCTATCATTCCGTCCCAAGGGATCGACAGAGCGTCTACTGCAAATGCTCTTGGATCCGGACACGGAGACACATACGTCTGCAACTGATTGTTGAGATGTGTCGCAAATAAGTCTATCATTGGCCGTTCCCATTGGTAGCAAATCTGATTGAATACTTGTTAGTTGAGAGTCCACTCCGACGGCAACAAGCGACCCTTTCGTGAAAGGGAGTCTGCTAGCACATTCAGACGACCCGGTATGTGACGGACCGAAAGAAGAACCTGATGTTCTAGCGCAAACAGAAGGATTCTTTCCGTTAGATTGAACAACGGAACTGAATGAGTGCCTCCCTGATTCTGTATATACGCCACTACTGTCGTATTGTCGGATAGGATTTGGACATGAGCATTGTGAATAATGTCCATCCAATGACGTAACGCAAGCCAAATTGACATCATTTCCTTGATGTTTATGTGCTTGCACAGGAATTGCGGATCCCAAAGACCCTGGCATCTGGAATCCATTGGGATCAATGATGCACCCCAACCTGTTTGACTGGCATCCGTCATAATGGTAAAACTCGGATCCGGCAACTGCAGCGGAACTCCCTGAGTTAACCACTGAATGTTTGCCCAAGTCTGAATCTCTTGTTTCACTTGATCTGCCAAGAGAACGTCTACGTCGAGCGAATGAATTTTCACACTCCAATTCTGAGTCAAGAAAATTTGGAGAGGACGCGTGCGTAACCGCCCCATCGGAATGAGATCCGCAGCGGCTCCGCACAGACCTATCAGTCTCATAAATTCTCTCGCTGTGACTTTGTCTGCGTGCAGACAATAGCGAGCGTAACAACTGACTAATTTCACTCTGGTTAACGGCAGACGAACGAGATTGTTGTGTGTCTCGAAGCTCATTCCCAGATGAGTGAATGACTTGGACGGCACCAGATCCGACTTCTCCTCGTTTACTATAAAACCGAGACGTCGGAGCAATAGAAGTAGATTCTGAACATCGTTCTGAAGCGTTAACTCGTTGCCGTACCTCTGAAGAATGTCGTCCAGGTAGGCCGACGTTACCGCAGACGAATGAGCTCGGAAATAGATCATTACTGAGTTCATTACCCGAGTGAAAGCCCAGGGTGCTAGATTCAATCCGAAGCACATCGCCCGGAATTGATACACCACTCCTAGGACTGCGAAGCGTAGATACTTTCTGAATGTCGATTGTACCATGACGTGAAAGTACGCATCTTTGAGATCTATGCTTGTTGCATAATCGTTCACCCGAATACTCGCTCTGACCGACCGAATCGTCTCCATATAAAATTTCGGAGCGACGATCAGCTTGTTTATCCAGCTCAAATCTATGACTGGACGGAACGAGCCGTCTGGTTTCGGAACCAGAAACAGATGGCTGTAGAATCCCGGAGTCTCCTGGTTTTCTACGACCTCTACCGCGATCTTCATTAAAAAAGACTGCACCTCTGATAACAGAGCGTCTCTTTTCTGCGGATTTGACGGAAGTTGAGTCCACTTTGGACTTCGAGTTAATGGAGGCTTTCGTTTGAAGGATATCTTTAGACCTTCCGAAGTCACTCCTCTCACCCAAGGGTCGTCCGTAATCGACGCCCATTCTTGTGAAAAGCTGGACAACCTTCTGCCAACCGGTACGCGATAGAGGTTTAAGCCATCACCTCCTGGACCTGCGAGGCCTGCGGTAGGAGAAACCACATCCTCCACGACCCGCACCTCATCCCGTCGACCTCGGGGCGTCCGACCGGTTGTCCCGGCCCGAAGGACGTCCCGAACGAGAGTCGCTACCCTGACGGTCTCTCGAATAAGACCAAGAGGACGCACCGGAACCTCTATAGGAACCTCTCTTGGGCACATCAGACCCAGAAGTGCCTGTCTTATTCTTGTCTGCTGTATCCGACATCTTAGAAGCAGATTTGAACAACAGAGAATCCGAAGCTTTCTTTGTAATTTTATCATAAATAGCAGAAAGCTTGCCGTCAAAGAGAAGTTCTCCGGAGACCGGAGCGACTCTAAGAGAGTTCTTCACCTTAGTATCCACGAGTGTGGATGTAGCTAGGGCTGCGTCACGTCTAACCAACTCCAGGTTTGCCACAGAAAGGGCGGAGTTACACGTGGAATAAGCTACTGCCCTTGAAAGAAGTCTTAAAGAGGATTGTATATCCTGAAACTCTTTCCCTTGAAGGCGCAGTGATAACGCCTTAGTAAGATGATCTGCGTAACATAAGGCATCTAAATTGGCTCTGTTAGACGAAATAGCTGTTTCCAACACCGCGGTTGGAATAGAAGCCGACGACGGTAATGATAGCTCTAAGTCTTCCGCCTCGTCGTCCATAATCAGAGGAACTCTCGGGATACCCTGTCCTGCCGTGTCGAATTTATTCCTTGCATTAATGAAAGGCAGGTTGAGAGTATTGGCGGACAAGAAACCTGCTTTCCCCGTCTTGGAAGCAAGTTTAAATATAGCGTCGTTCAATAATTCAAATGTTCTTGCAACATTATTGGACTGCGACGGAAACTCGGGAGCGATGTCCCTGAACCGCTCAAAAAATTCAGAGTCCAATGACGCTATAATCCTCTTGTCCGGAACCGCAGCAGTCTGGCCCGAAGGAACAACTTGAGGGAGAAAGTGCCGGATGAAGTCCACGGCAGCTTTATGTTGTTCCGAAAGGGATAGCTCCAAATCATCCGTATCCCTTTCACCATCCGGTCGGACCTCATGATGCTCCCGGTCGTCCGCCCCCGATGCTTCGGCGGAGCGTACCAACCCAGCGCCGCCGGATAATTCTCGATCCGACACCGTTTGTCGGCTGCTGGGATGCTGCGATAAGCTGTGCTATCTGCACAAGAATGTCCGGCGTCGAGACCAGCGGAGGCGCAGTCTTTCACTGCTTCGCCGAGGGCAGCTCCGCATCAGATGGCTCCCGCATACTTTTTCTATGCGAACGTCCGGAGTCCATCGGTCTCGAGTCCCTGGCTGCCAGATGGTGTGACCTGGTCGCCGAAGAATCCTTGATTGGCGAAGCTGGTAAGATATCGGCGGTCACGCAGCCAAGGTGCGGTCGTGTGCGCTGACGAGAAGAAGAAGCCTTAGCAGTCTCCGCGGACTGCCTATACAACGGAGCGTCCCGAGCGACGGACGTATGCTCCGCTTGCGACACATTTTGTACCACAACATCTGGTCCCAGATGTTGTTGTACGAGAGAGGGGCCTCTCTCGCTCGCGGCCCGGCTGGACCTGGACGAGCTAGGAACCGGACTCAAAGGCTTCCTCCGATCTCGCTTACTATCCGCCGTCACTGGGTGTGCACATTGAATGTTTATAGTGCTCGCATCACCCAACATTTCCTCCTGGACCGCATCGGACGAACCCAGCTGCCGAACCATTCGGTGAATGGACGCTACACCGGGCGAGCTAGCGGACGTCATTTGTCTAATCTCCATGAGCACTTTTGCCGCTAGCTCTGAATTCATTTGTGACGACGGAAGCGCACTTGCAGAAGATAACATGGAAACATCACCCTGTTCTTGTTCCTCTGAAATAGAAACTGAGAGAGTAGAGTGACCTTGCGGAGAAAGAGCCGGCATAGCCCTTTCTCCAGAAACAACATACCGTGACACACGTTTCCAATGTTTGTCATCCCAATATTGACATATAGAACAGGGATTAGTGCGAGAACACTGACTACAATTAATACAATGATCATGAAAGTCAGAGGAAGATTTCTTCCCATTACAATTTGAACAATATCCTTTCATTGTGAAAAGTCAACAACAAGTCCTAGTTACTCGCACAAACCCCTGACACAAAGATACATAATAACATGATCCATTAATAAATGAAAAAACAATTGCAAATCAAAATAATTTTGAAAAAATATTTTTTCAGCAAAGCCCAAGTTGCTGAAAAGTAACGTTGAGCCCCGATGGATCCGATGGCAAAGTGTGGTCAAAAATTTTAAATTTATATTAAATAATTAATGAGACACTTACGGATAATATAAATGTATCTTATAGTGAGATAAACTACACCAAAGGCAAACAGCCACCCTCAAAAAAGGCTGTTGCCAATGTAAACAAACAGTGTAAAACACCAGAAAACATGACTCCAGGCACTGAAAAAACTGGCCCGAAATCAGTCATCAAAATTACGCTCTATCTGATGCAAGACAGAGACTCCCAGAGGAGAATCTGCAGAACATCAGATGGAAGATGCAGAACACAACGTTTATACACCCATGGGTGAAAACCTAACTATGGGGAAAAGAACAGAAAGCATTCTGTATCCAAGCAACTCTCCCAAGAAAATTTTAGAAATGAACTTTCTCAAAAATATGCCAAAAGCATGGGAGAATTGCAAGGGAGGACTTTAGAAGGCTAGGAGAGAGGAAACACTGAATAAGCAGTGCAACATTTAGCAAGAATGACAACAAGAGGCCCATGCCTCGAAAATAGGCAACTTAACATAATTTCATCAAAAATTTTAAGTACAGCCCTGATTATTTTTTGTCACTTCTTTTTCCTCTCCTCCTTCTATATCCTCTTTAGAATCACCACTTCTCCAAAAATTACGTGTCTGGCATCCTTTAAACTGAGATTTACAAGCACAAAGATCAGTGAGATGTTGACTGATGAAGGGCCAAACAGAGAATGATAATTGGCGCCAATTTCGGGACGTCCTTGACACTGCGCATGCGCAGTGGGGGCGTAGTATGGAGGTCCTATAGGACATGATTTCTTTTGGTTTTGGATGCAAATTTTGGGGATTGGGGGGCAAAATTTGTGTTTGGCCCTGGTTTTGTTAGAGTTACCACCAACTAAGTCTGGGTCATTGGTACAGTATAAAAATATGACAAGTTGGGTTGTTGAGTTAGCTTACGAAGTCTCCAAAACTGCTTTAAATTCAGAATTTCACTTGGTAAATTTTCATTGATAAAGCGGCACAAAGTAGAGCTTCTGTTTCTCAGGCCACTTTTTGTAAAATTGCATGTGAGTGGGCAGTTTTTTATTTTATTTTTTATTTTTGTAATTATTTCTTTGCCATCAAAAGTTCATGTTCTTAGTTTGTTTTATATTTTAGGTCTCATAATCTACTTAATAGCATGGATGGTGGTGTATTTCGTCCCTTGAGTGCAAGAAGACTTTGCAGTGCTAAAGCATTGCAAAGACTTGTTGCACTCAAGGGACACATTTATCAATTTTATTAACTTGCGTAAAATATCGGACATAAACCATTTAATTTTTATTTTTTAAGTTTGCATTGGTTATAAAAAGAGAGAGTATGTGACAGCCAAAAGGACAATGAGAGAGGGCCTGAGAAACAGATTTTTAACTTTTTTTAGGCCTAAATTACATATATTATTCCTGAGGTTTTGAAAACAATTTACAGCCCCCACGTGTATCATAATAGTGAAAGTAGAAAATTTGGATAAGGCAATTCAGATATATACAGAGCAGATAATTTTTAATCATTTACAGTATTAAATGGAGAAATTGCCCCACAAAATAGATCTTCTGTTTCTCAGGCAATTTTTTGTAAAATTGCATGCAGGCAGGCAGTTTTTTATTTTATTTTTTATTTTTGTAATTATTTCTTTGCCATCAAAGTTCATGTTTATGGTTTGTTTTGTGGTTCCGACATCCTAATCTACAGAAAAGCATGGGTGGTGGTGTATTTCATCTCTTGGGTGCAAGAAGGCTTTGCAATGATAAAGCATTGCAAAGCCTTGTTGCACTCAAGGTCCAAATTTATCAATTTTATTAACTTGGATAAAATATTAGACATAAACCATTTAATTAATTTTATAGTTTACATTGGCTACAAAAAGAGAACATGCGACAACCAAAAGGACTATGCGAGAGGGCCTGAGAAACAGTTTTTTAACTTCTGTAGGCCTTTGACAAGATCATTATTTAACTTTTTATCCAACCTACCCTTTAAGCAATAACCAAGAATGAGAATAACTAAATCCGCTGAAATTAACAAAACATTCTACCATTTTTTCAGGAAAAATTTGTGAAATTTATGTTTCTTCCAAAAAATAAAAATACAAATGGAACATGTTGACAGATATTTTATTTCCAAAAATTTCAATGAAAATGGCCTTTTAAGACCATTTTGATGCAAATTTATAAAAAAAAACAATCCAGAATTCACGGAAATTCACATTCCAGAATAACAGAGTCACATCAATATCGTTCAATGTACGGTCATAAATTGGGAAAACACAAAAAAAAAATCCTTTCTCAAGAAAGAAGAAACACAATTTCAATTTTCAATAGATCAATTCTTATCCTACTTTATTACTCATTTGCTTATATTTATTACTTTCCAAGGTGTGATTTACTGGGATTTCCGGGTTTAATTATAAATGATAACTTCACAAGTGAATTATGCAATCAACAATTGGGTCATGTATCCGTGCGTGCAAACGAAGACGCTTTGCCATGGGTGTGATGGGGACTTCATTGTTTTTTGTTTTTTTAACCCATTACCTAACATGAAAAGCAGACGACACTTGCAAACAAAATTCTTGAATAACTATTATTTTCATTTTTTGTCTCAAAAACATAGGTAATGACCCCTCATTGGAACGAGCTCGATGAGCTCGTTCCAATGAGGGGGTCATAACCTATGTTTTAGAGATAAAAAATGAAAAAATAATGAAAATTAATTGGTGATTTTTGAGAATGGCGCTGGCCGGTTTTGGCCGTTACGTTAAGTAAAGGGTAAAATAATATAATTATCGTTAATAAATGAAAAGTAATAAACAGAGTAATCACTTGACTGGACTGGTTACGTGAAATAATTTATTCGAGGCGCGGGACTACATTGTAAAACACTCGTGTGCATTCGCACACTCGTGTTTGTACAACGTCCCTCACCTCTCATAAATTATTTCACGTAACCAGTCCAGTCAAGTGGTTACTCTCTATTTATACAAGAGGTCAATGGAAAGACAACCAATCTGACAGATGGATGAACAGAAGAATGGACAGACAGAGGGCTTCACTAGATACCCCTGAATCCTCTTTAGAAGGTTGGGGGTATAAAAAATAACGGACGGACAGAAGGCTTCACTAGACACCACTCGAATCCTCTTTCGGAGGGTTGCGGCATGGGGTGGGGGTGGGGGGGAGGGGTAACAGGAAATGAAAAGTGACAGGAACGTCCAACCCACGCCTTCATTTCCATTGAACAGCTTATTAATATTCATAAGTTCAAAGTTCACAATGACAGTGTTGATGAAATTGTTGATCAACTTGGCTTCAGGTTTTATCTGTTTTTAAGAGGGATAGAATAAATAAAACAAACACGCCCTATAATGATTTTGTGAGCAATTTTATTATCCACACTGGAAAACGTGAGATTAAATACACAAATGTGTCAAAGTATTCATTCCCTGAATTCGATGCACTCTCGAAATATTCAACTTTCAGTTTCAAATTGCCGGTACAGGTATACTTATTTGTAACTTACGCAGCTCAAGTATGCTGCAAACTGTGTTTTCATTGGTCAAATGAAGATTGATTTACATGGGCATCATAACAGGAGTTGTCAGTCTGGGAGGAGTTTCAAGTAGTATTCATCTGTTTTTTTATGATTGACATTTGGGGAATGACAGGCATGATAGAATATAGTGACCGTTTTTTTTTCCACAATAATATATTGACTTCAACTTTGATAATTTGATAGAGTACTGTTTCTTATGATGTACCGGTATTTTTAAACAAGCCTGAAAATAAGCAATCTGTCATTTGAAGAATGAGGTTCCCAGGGAGGGGGAATTTGCTGATGCTATTCCATACAGTGTGCTGATCTATCCTCTAGGCACCTGCGGTTCAAGCTTGCGACCTTGATTCAGATTGAGGTTCACAAAGGGTAAATTTAGTGATGCTACCCTGCTGTGCAGGGTAGCATCACCAAATTCACCCTCTAGGGTCCTCATTCTGCAGATGACAGTCTGCTTATTTTCGGGCTTGCTTTTAAAACAATACCGGTGTTTATCCGATATCATTCTCAATACCGGTAATTACGAAAATACCATGCAGCCCAAGTTACCCAAATACTCTTTTCACATACCCTTTCTTAGTGTGTTTATGAAAGCGTCTCTAGTTTCCTGGCCAATACCAAAGTGATCTTTTCCTTTTGAGAGGTGTGTCAACAGTAAGTGCAAAACTTCAATTGCAACGTCCTGTAGTCCACCTTCTTGAGTTACTGTGATATCTGAAAATAAAAACATGGCAGTATAAAATTAAAAGTTTTTCCCAACAAACACACCAATCATTAACCAATTCCTATATACATTGAATGCCACCTAATCATATTCAGTCTATGTATTTATTTATTGATTTACTGGGATTTAACAACACTTTTGACAGCCAGGGTCACCTCGTGTCGGACAGTTTTATGGGTGGAAGAAGAGAGAGAGAACTACCAAGCAATGGCGAGCAGCTATCAAACTTCCCAACATACTAACTCCACACAAGCAGGGTTAACATTGGTTAGAGACAAGTTCACCATCGACATGCAGTGTGCCTTAGTACATAACATCACCATGACCCCACGTGGGCAATTAGGATTAAGTGTCTTACCCAAGGATACAACGCGGTTGTCGCAGGTGGGATTTGGACAGAGGACCTCTCGGCTTGCAGGCTGCATCTCTACCTACTGAGCCACTGTGCTCACAATCCTATTCAGTTCATCTCCACTGCCTATGTCATGGCCTGTAGTACTGAAGGAGGCAACAAACCTTGCTATCCCAGATCTCCCAGATCTGATTTTTTATATTTTTTTTATTGGAGTTCAATATTTTTGACAGCCTGTGTCACCTCAGGTCAGGCAGTTTCACAGGTTGAGAACATGGTGAGAACCAAGCAGCAGTGAGCAACAGTCAGACTACAGTGGAACCCACTTAATTGGATATCTCTTAACTGGATAACCCTGTTAGTTGAATATAATTTCCCAACACAAAACCATTTACCATACCTCCAGTACAAATTTGACCTGTTAACTGAATATAGGTTAGAACTCCTGTCAATGGAATAAAAAATCTTGTAACCTGTCGAGAAATTAACAACTCTCCCCAGTTTTCCTTTGATTATAGGCCCATTTGGCCTCAGTACATCAAATACAGACATTAAATCTATTATGTCTTGTTTGAAAGAGCTCATGGAGCTCTTGTCAAACAAGATATAATAGAATAAATGCTACGTTTATCTCCAGAATACAGGAAAGTTACACAATTCCTGTTAATTGAATACTCTTGTTAAAAAAAATTTATTGGCAAAGTGGCTATTCAATTAACAGGGTTCCACTGGACTAACTCCACACCAACAGAGTTAGCATTGGTTGAAGACAAGTCCACCATGCCCCCCCATGCCCCCCCCCCAATCAGAATTTAGTGTCTTTCTTCACTGTATTAATCAGGACAAGATTTCAGATTTTCTATCATACTTGTCTGTTCGTTTGGTGGCTTGTTTGGGTTTTTTTGTTTACTGGAAGTTAATGACACTTTTAACAGCTACAGGCTTCCACCGCTGCAAGCAGCTACAACTTTACTTCATTTAAACAAATTTTTTTTGGTGATCATATCAGAGAACATTAAATATTAACAAAAAAATACATGAACTGATGTAGATTCAGAAGCGGGTTTGGAAATCGAAGAGTTTTACCACCTTATCCAACCCAAATAGCATACAACACATGCAAAAAAATTTCGTGAAAAACAAAAACTTTTCATTTTTTGTCTCAAAAACATAGTTTATGACCCCTAATGTAGTGGCCTCATCAAGATTACTCCAATACGTTACCATAAGTCATGCTTTTGAGGAAAAAAATGAAAAATATAATAAAATATGAAGGGTGATTTTTGTGAAAAGCACTGACTGGTTTCAAGCCTGAAAATAAGAAATCTGTCATTTGCAAAATGAGATCCCCCAGAGGGTGAATTTGCTGGATCTATCCGATACAGTGTGCCATTTATCCTCTGGGTACTTCTTGCTGATCAGGCTTGAGACCTTGATTCAGAATGAGGGCCTCAGAGGGTAATTTTAAGTGATGCTACCCTGCTGTTCAGATTAGCACCACCAAATTCACCCTCTCGGGTCCTCATTCAGCAGATGACATTCTGCTCATTTTCAGGCTTGGCTGGTTTTGGCAATTTATGTTGGTGAGGGTTTAATGAATAAATGGTTTATATCACTCGTCCTCAATAATTCTGTAAGTAAAGTTTAATGCAAGTCACACTGTACAAAGTGTGAAGCTTTTCTTACCTGCATCTATATATGACCGCAATAAATCTGGTAGTTTTTGCTTTACAAATTGCACAGCATATGATCTTGTATCTGGATTTGAGGAATTTGACAATGCAAGTCCAAACACCACTTCTTGAACTTTGGATAGTTTTAAAACTTTACTTAGCTGTGAAAACAATTGTGCTGAAGGTTTCAGGCTCTGAAAAATGAAAATAATTATTGTTTTGAACACTCGAGAATTATATTGTTTTGTTGATTGGGGTTTGGGATCACTTTCAGAAACTATGAGACCACAAGACAAACAGTCTACAGAAACAGATTTTATGACTAACCCTCTGCGCTCTGATGTGAAACCCAAAATTTCAGGCGGCAAATTTTTCCCAAAATGCAACGAGAAATTATCCAATCCAATCTTGTTTCACAGGGCTCAATGTGCTCTGTTAAACAAGACTGATTTGGTTAAATTCCTGGTTGCATTATGGGAAAGATTTCCAGGTTGAAACTGATTGATATTTCAACATCTGTTTGTAGGGGGTTAACCATACTAAACTTTTTGGAAATGCAGTGAAGTACAAATGTTATTGCATACCTCAAATTCAAAGGCTTGGTTGTTTATAATTATGTCGCTTGCTTTGCAGTACTCAAACACTGGACAAGTCCTACTTTACAAGTAAAGAACACTCTTTTACTGCAGTACACATCCTGGGGGTTCCAACATGGAGCTCAAGCAAAAGGGAATAAGGTGAGACATCTTGCCAGGTGCTGGAGTACCAAACCACTGGGTGAGCAGTGCCCAAATCTGGTGTGACCAGACATTCTTCCCAGTCTGACAGTGCTGCAGATCATCAGTTATCCAGGCCTGTCATTTTCAAAACTGAAGGACAGTCATAACCGCCCTCCTTAATTTGACCCAGGAGTGCTATTTTCGATCCGCCTTAATGGAGCTAAGGAGGGCTACTGAGGGCTATTCTAGTATTAGTAGTAATACTCATAGCAATAGTAATAGTAATAATATCGTATCATTCACGTGTGTATAACATCCATCATGAATCATATAAAACTATTATATCTGTATTCAGACTGGCATCATGACATGTTCAGTATCAATTAAATGTGGGATTATACATTAAAATATCACCAACATTGAATTTCAAAGAATTGTTATTTTTTTTATTTATGTATTGCTGTTTAAGGTTACATATTTCTGCACAATGGCTAATCATGACCACGACAGTTTTATGGGTGGAGGAAGCTGGAGTACACAGAGAGAACCACTGAGCAACAGTCAGCTCTTCAGCATATTAACTCCACACAAGCAGGGTTAGCATTGGTTGAAGACAGGTGCACCATCAACGTGCAGTATGCCCTAGTACACATCACCGTGCCCCCACATGGGCAATGGGGGGGGGGGGGGGTGAAATGTCTTGCCCAGGGACACAATGCGGTTGCCGCAGGTGGGATTCGAACCGAAGACCTCTTGGCTTGCAGCCTGCACCACTACCAATTGAGCCACCGCGCAGTCATTTCAAAGAAACGTTGAGTATTCAACTCGATTTTCCTTTATAGCCATTGTTTACATTATACAAGTCATCTGCACCTGCACAGAAATTGGCTGACATAATTTATTATGAGTAAAGTTGGGAATGTGTTATAGTCTGTATCAAATAAGCATCCATTTACTCTGCCTTTCAGTATTACTCTCTGTTCAGAATGTTCACGCATTATAACCATGTTTTCTTTCTGCTGAAACAATGTAGTATATGCAATATATGGTGAGGTAGGCGATTACCACCCTCAGAATTTTCCATTCAGAAAGGCGATATCAAATGAGGGTGATCACCCTCCTCAGAATGACAGGCCTGGTTATCACTGTATTTACATTTTGAGGCTTCCTCTGCTATTATTTTACTTCGAATTTATTAAGAAACTAAAAATATGTTACAGGAAACTTACCTTCTGTTGATGTAATGGATTATCAACAGCGTAACAAATGTTGGAAATAAAGTTAGGTTTACTTATAATTGAACTGCACTCTTGAATCAGAAACTGAGTCTGAAAGAAAAAGAGAGAGCAGATGGATAAACAGAAATCATCAAATTGATAAATCATCATTATAAGTTTATTGTTTAACCCCTAGCACTCTCCAATAACACTGTTTTTCTCTCGTTTAATTACTCAATTTAACCATTTATATCTTGTTTGACAGAGGTCACCAATCTCAGTCAAACAAGGTAAAATCTGGATATATCAAATTGCATTATGGGAAATATTTGCTGCTGAAAACTTCGCCATTTTGACATCATGGTGTAGAGCATCAAAAATGATTTGGCTACAGAAGAAATTTACTTGACTTTTTTTTTCAATGCCTATTTTACACTGGGATATTTTGCAAAACCCATTTTTAAAATTTTGAAATAGTAATTTAATTTTGCTGTGCAGAAACAAACATAATAAAAATGATCAAAGCAGCTGTTTTCACCACAAAAACCCATGATATGTTCAATCAAATAAAGAAACATTATTTTTTTTCAGCCCCCCAGATATATAATCGTATGCTTTGAATTTATTGAACCGTCTGCATGCTGATGTTAAAAAACCCAAATTTTCAAGTGGCAAATTACTCCCATAAATCCAACTAGGAGGTTTACCAATTCAATCTTGTTTGACAGATCTCAATGAGCTTTGTCAAACAAGATTGAATTGGTTAAATTTCCAGCTGCACTATGGGAAACATTTGCAACCTGAATATTGGATATTTTGACATCAGTGCGCAGAAGGTTAAATTGCAAATCAATCAGTTTTAATGCTTTTGCACATCTTATGAGGAGCTCAGTGCTAAGGCTGTCTAGCACTGCTACACCAAATGAATGTGAATACAACCATGAGACTGATGATCCGTCAAGTACTTATTACAGTTTCAAATAAAAGGCAAATGAAAGTCTCTACTGATCTCGATCAGACTGTAATCTAGTTGTGACTCACTTACACCAGTGGAGAGGGGGGGGGGGGGGATTTTCCTTTATTTATTTATTGGTGTTTAACCCTTTGAACCCCAGTGGTATCTTCCATATCAGTTCAATGGCAGCAACAGGAAGAGTCGATATTCTTTATTTGGGGGTAAATCAATTAATATTTTCAACGTGCGACCTTGGGACTGCACATTGAAAATATCATTTATTTATTGGTGTTTATTTATTTATTTATTGATGTTTAAGGTCACATATTTATGCACAATGGCTAATCATGACCGTGACAGTTTTAAGGGTGGAGGAAGCCGGAGTACCCAGAGAGAACCACCGAGCAACGACGAGCAGCTGCCAGCTCCCCAACATCGGAACTCCGCACTGCAGCACAGGCAGGGTTAGATTGGTTGAAGACATGCGTACCATCGACATGCAGTACGCCTTAGTACACGGCGTCATCGTGCCCCCACATGGGCAATGGGGGTGAAGTGTCTTGCCCAAGGACACAACGCGGTTGCCGCAGGTGGGATTCGAACCGAGGACCTCTCGGCTTGCAGCCTGCACCTCTACCTACTGAGCCACCGTGCCCCCTTATTGGTGTTTAAGGTCACATACTTTTGCACAATGGCTAATCATGACCACAACATGGAGATAAAGTCAGGCCAGTCAATCGTTTATACCCAATGTTGCCTATTTTAGAGGACTCGCACCCCAAGCATTAGCGGCTGGGTCCTATTTTACCAGTGAAAAAGAGCTTGTTTTCCACAGTAAACAGGCACTGCTTCATTTCACGGGGTTCCCACAGGGAATTGAAAATATTGATTGGTCTACACCACACCTTCACTCAAAAGGCAACCTACTTAATGAAATTATGAAGTATCATGTGTCTAGGCCAGAAAAAGGGCCTCTGGGGTTCAAAGGGTTAAGGTCACATATTTCTGCACAATGGCTAATCGTGACCACAACATGGATGCAGATAAAGTCCAGCCAATCATTTATGCCCATGTTCCCCATTTTAGAGGACTTCCACCACAGGCATTGACAGGTCATGTTTTATCTGTAAAACAGAGCTTGTTTTCCACAGTAAGCATGCTCTGTTTACTGTGGTAAAGAGCTTCTTACAGTTTACCACAGTAAGCTTGTTTACTGTGGTCTAGAGCTGAAACGGTTAAGGGATTTTCTTTATCGATTAATCATGTAGTTTAACCTTGGTTAATCAATTAATCACTTGTCTAAATAGATATCTGAATAACTGCCATACCGTTGATGATTTACAGCATGAACCCTTTACCCAACGTAACAAACAAAACTGACTGGGCCTTTATACAAAAATCTCCATTCAAATTTATTATGTTTTCAATTTTTGTCTCAAAAACATAGCTTATGACCCCTCATTGGAACGATCTCAATCAGGGTTCATACAAAAATTTGCTCACAAAGTTCAAGGGTTTTTCAAGGGTTTTTCAAGGGCTTCTTCTTTTTTTTCAAGGGCTACATATACTATTCAGCTTGTTGTATGAGCTCTAAAAATCTAAGATTCATGTGACATGGATCTGACTTTGGAAGTCGGGAAGTACTGGTACCCAAAGTGTGATCCGTGTTACAGTAGTCTTGGTAAAAAAATTCCATACTTTTTTATGTTTTTTTTTTAACTGAGCGACACGAGCGCAACAAACAAGTAAAAGGCGAGTACACAAATTTACAATGCCCAGGAAATAGCTTGGTATTCAAGGGTTTTTCAAGAGATTTCTGAAAGTTCAAGGGTTTCTCAAGGGCTAATTTCAAATTCCAGGGTTTTTCAAGAAAAAACTCATTTTCAAGGGCTTTTCAAGAGATGTATGAACCCTGTCAATGAGCTAATTCCAATGAGGGGTCATGCACTATGTTTTTGAGACAAAAATTGAAATTTTTTAGTAATTCATGAATTTATTTTGCAAGTAACGTCTGCTACCCTCAATAGGTAAAGGGTTAAGAATGACCATTTCCAGCTACTGATACAGTATGTAAACAAGTATATCAGCAAGTAACTTGCATGCTTTACTCTGTCTCATATAACTGATGTGAGTCAGTGTGACAATGTTTGCCTGTTTTGGAGCAAGTTTGTTCCTTTGTTAACCCATGTAATACAGTAGTTCAAAAGTAACAGTTAATCAATCAATTACTTTTTGGATCGATCAAGATGTTGTGGTTAATCAATTAATCAGTTAACCATTTCAGCTCTATGGTGTGTGGTCTTGTAATCATGGGAGGCTGAGATAATTTTTATTAAATTCAGCTCCTCCCCTCATTATCTGAAAACTGCTTGGGTCAGGTTATCAGAAGTAATTTTTTACGTATTTAGTGTAAATTATCATGTTGCAACGTGTGATTAGGAAGAAAAAATTGTATAGAGGAACTGTATCATATTAATTGAAAAGCCAGTTTGTTAGATAAAAATATTCAATTAACAGGAGTATTCATTCAATCAAGGAGCTCTGTCGATGTAATAGATTGACTGGTTGTTTGTTTATTGGGGTTTAAAAACACTTTCAACAGTCAGGGTCACTTCCTGTCAGCCAGCTTTACGGGTGGAGGAAGCCGGAGTACTTGGAGAGAACCACCAAGCAATTGTCAGATTCTCCAACTTACTGACTCTGCACAAGCTGAGTTAACAGTGGTTGAATGCAAGTACACCAATGACGTGCAATACATCTTTTTATTATATGCAAAACGATAGATTTTCGAAAAAAAAAATGCGGAAAGATGGAAATTGTATCCCCCACTGTGAAGATATAGAAATTTGCACTTTCACTATCAATCAAAATGGCGGCTTTCAAAGCATCACTTCAAGGTGAATGTGAGATAAATTATCACTGGAAATGATCAATTTGTTCTAAAAACATATAATGAAAGAAAATCTAGTGTTTTTGAGTGGATATCGAACAGTTCCAACAAAAATTCAACACATATTCACCTTGAATTGATGCATGAAACCTGCCAGCTGAATAAGATCACAAGTCGCTACCTGTTCCAAGTATCGATCAAATCACTTTCGCATATCAATGCGGTTTACTTTCATGCATCAATTCAAGGCTGAAAAAGTGGAATTACCGATAGGAATGATCAGATTCTTATAAAAAGTGTATAAAAAGCATATAATAAAAATAAAATCTAGTGTTTTTGAGTGGATACAGAAAATTATTTCACTTGTGACCGAGACAAATGACCTTTTTGTCTATGTCACTCATGAGATAATTTTCAGTATCCACTCAAAAACACTAGATATCATCTATGTATACAGTACAACCATGTCCCCACATGGGCAAGCAGGATTAAGTGTCTTGCCAAAGGACACAGCACAGTTACCGCTGGTCAAGATCGAATCATCAACCATTCAATTCAAGTCCAATGCTCTACCCGCTGCGCCACCACACTCCCAATTAAATGCCTGTATCAGATGTTGGGCCAAAAACTCAAAGGAAATTTGATGACTGTCAGAGTAATTTCTCAACATATTACAAGATTTTTTATTCAAATAACAGAAGTTTACTCTATAACATATATGCAGCAATTAATATGGTGTTAATGTAATAATAACTCAGACAAAATAACAAATACATTGCTATATCAAGGCAGTGTTACGAACAAAATACAAATTTCCTGGCAATCAGTCATTCCCATACCATAAAAATGAAATTCATCAATAGGTTGACAATGAAAGTGTCAATGACACTGTAGCTTAACTGGTGTGTTGTGTTTGATGAAAAGGATAATGTTCGATGTTTTATGAAAGGATTATGAAATAAGACAAGAATTGTGATAATTGGGAATATGTTCATTTCTGTTCCCTGTATACTATGTTTTTGATAAAAATAATATGAGGTGTACACTGTACTAAAGAGCTGAGGGGTGGGTTAATATGACCTCACAGTTAATGTATGTGGCCCTCACAGTTAACGTATATCAACGAAAGTTACCAAGTTACAGTGAAATTATTCCAAAACGAGTCATCCTATCAAGTTACATTGAAATCCCTTCATAAATATGGCCTGTAGACTGTGGTAAAGGTTTTTGGGCTTCAGGCCCCTGTAGCCCATCAGTTTCCCAATTGCGTCCAAAGGGGACGTTCTCATCTAGACATTATATGAAGTCAACCTACCACGTTACAATAAAATCCCTTCATAAATATGACCTGTAGACTGTGCTAAAGGTTTTTGGGCTTTGGGCTCGGGCAGCCATCATGGTTGAATGATCGCAACCAAAAGGGGACATTCTCATCTGGGCATCATCTGGAGTGATCCTACAAAGTTACAATTAAATCCCTTCATAAATATGACGTGTAGACTGTGCTCAAGGTTTTCGGGCTTTGGGCCCCTGAAGCCGTCACAGTTGACCAATCATGACCAAAAGGGGATGTCATCATCTAGGTATTATTTTGAGTCAAACTAACAGGTTACAATGAAATCCTTCCATGAACATGACCTATAGACTATGCTAAAGGTTTTGGGGTTTTGGGCTCGGGCAGCCATCAAAGCTGAATGATCGCGACCAAAAGGGGACGTTCTCAACTAGACATTATTTGGAGTCATCCTACCAGGGTACAATGAAATCCCTTCATAAATATCACCTGTAGACTGTGCTAAAGGTTTTCGGGCTTCAGGCCCCTGTAGCCATCACAGTTGCCTTATGGTGTCCAAAAAGGGCTGTTCTCATCTAGACATTATATGAAGTCAACCTACCAAGTTACAATGAAATCCCTTCATAAATATGAACTGAAGACTGTGCTAAACATTTTCGGGCTTTGGGCTCGGGCAGCCATCATGGTTGAATGAACGCAACCAAAAGGGGACATTCTCATCTGGGCATCATCTGGAGTGATCCTACGAAGTTACAATGAAATCCCTTCATACATATGACCTGTAGACTGTGCTCAAGATTTTTGGGCTTCGGATCCCTGTAGCCGTCACAGTTGCCCAATCGTGTCCAAAAGGAGACATTCTCATCGAGACATTATGTGAAGTCAACCTACCAAGTTACAATGAAATCCCTTTATAAATATGACCTGTAGACTGTGCTCAAGGTTTTCGGGCTTTGGGCACCTGTAGCCATCACAGTTGACCAATCACAACCAAAAGGGGATGTCCTCATCTAAGCATTATATGGAGTCAACCTAACAGGTTACAATGAAATCCGTCCATAAATATGACCTTTTGCCTATGCTAAAGGTTTTTGGGCTCGGGCACCCATTAAGGCTGAATGATCGCGATCAAAATGGGATGTTCTCATCTAAACATTATTTGGAGTCATCCTACCAGGTTACAATGAAATCCCTTCATAAATATGACCTGTATACTGTGCTGTTTCAGGCTTCGGGCCCCTGTGGCCATCACAGTTGCCCAATCAGGACCAAAAGGGGACTTTCTCATCTAGACATTGTATGAAGTCAACCCACCAAGTTACAATGAAATTCTTCAATAAATATGACCTGTAGACTGTGCTAAAGGTTTTCGGGTTTTGGGTTCGGGCAGTCGTCACGGTTGGCAGATCATGCCCAAATGGGGAAATTCTCATCTAGACTCATAAGGGGTCATTCTACCAAGTTACAATGAAAACCCTCCATATTAAGCATGACCTGCAGACTGTGCTAAAAGTTTTTAGGTTTCGGGCTTGGGCAGCCTTACGGTTGATAGATCATGCCCAAAAGGGGATGTTCTCATCTAGGCATTATACAGAGGCATCCTATCAAGTTACAATGAAATCCCTTCATAAATACGACCTGTGGACTGCGCTAATGGTTTCCGGGTTTTGGGCTCGGGCAGCCATACCGGTTGACCGATCGCGACCAAAAGGGGACGTTCTCATCTAGACATGACCCCAAACCTGCATATGAAATTTGTGACGATCAGACAAGAACTGCACGGTGTAGCCCGTGCTAAAGGAAAATGTGAAGAGACTCACAGACTCACAGACTCAAAGACTTCCGCACACATGATGGCAATAGCTTATCTTGACTATGTCAAGTTAAGATGAAAATGGTTATTTACCTGATGAAAATCTTTTCCACTGCTTTTACCATCACCACTGAAATCCACATGTGAGAATAAGCACCGAAAAAGATGCCGATCAGCTTCAGCACCGTGCTGTTCAACAAGCTGAAAAGAGCATATAAACAATTACTTCTACTTTTTATCTTACACTAGTTCCAACAGGCCTGAAAATGTTAAAACTGTGGCATTAGAAATAATGTATTGTGATGCTCTTCTACCTTCAATTTTAATATGCCATGTGATAAAAAGAATCTCAAATTCATCACGATTTGCAATGAAATTTCTAAACCTCGTTCACTGAAATCGATCTGAACTACAGTTGAAACTAGAAGTTCTGTCGCTTGGCGCACTGAGCAAGTGCTCTTTTTGTCCCTATCAAACTCGAACTGTCCCATTAGCGTAACTCAATTCCTGTAAAAAAAAACAGTGTGCCCAACAATTCCATACTAGTAAATAGAGATCATAATTTATTTATTTATTGGTGTTTATAAGGTCACTTACTTTTGCACAATGGCTAATCATGACTACAACATGGAGATAAAGTCAGGGTGAGTCAATTGTTTATACCCCATGCTGCCTATTTTAGAGGACACGCACCCCAAGCATTAGTGACTGGGTCCTATTTTACCAGTGAAAAGGAGCTTGTTTACCACAGTAAACAAGCACTGCTTTACTTTCCGGGGTTCCAGCGGGGGTAGAGATCATTAACATCATTCCTGACCTCTACTGTGATACATGTATATATAAAGATGTAGATACATATTAAAGTTCAACTGCAAATGCAGAATTAAGCGAGTGGATTACTACTGAATCACAGCACCATATAATCAACTCGAAAAGTATTTATAATTGCTCATAACAGCATGAGAAACACTTGTCCAATGTCCATGTGATGAAAGTTTGCAAATGCTTCTCGTGTCTTATCCTCAGAAATTGTAAATAATTACTGAAAGAAAAATCTATACTACAGCGGTTTAGTAGTAATCCACCTTCCACATACTGTATTCTCCATATTTTCTTTCTGTTTGATTGGTTCAGTTCATGATTTCACTACCGACCTCGCTGATAATGTATTTTATCTTAATCCACAGCTACCTAATATTTCTTTTGTTCTCTGTCATGAAAACAAGCCATATAAAATCACACCAAGTACGGTTTTGATGAGAACAGCTCAGTAAAACAGTACCAATATCTGGATATTGGGACGGTTTTGAAACAGTCCGAATAACTAGATATTTGTACGATTGTCACGGTACTGTAATCATAACCATTCAAAAGTAAAGATGCTGTAAAGGAGCTGTGAAAAACTTTCTAACACATGAATTATCGACAAGCGTTTCTCGACAGAGCTACTGAATTGAGTGTGCATCGTGTCCAAATTATAATGTACTTTTTAATTTTTTGTTGCTTTTAATAACCAACAGCCCTGGTAACCTAAAAAGGACTCCTGTGGAAACCTCGGAAGTGAAGCAGTGCTTGTTTGCTGTGGTAAACAAGTTCAGTGTTACTGGTAAAATAGAACCTGGTCACCAGTACCCGGGGTAGAAGTCCCCTAAAATGGGCAGCATGGGTGTAAACGATTGGCTAAACTTGACTTTACACCTTTTTTTGCAGGCACAATTAGCCATAGCTGCAGAAAAGTGACCTTAAACACCAGTAAATAAATAAATAACCTAAAAAAAACGCCCTTTTTCAAATATTAAGACGGCAATCAGGCACCACCACCCGCCACCCCTGAGAGAAAGCGAACCTCTTCTTCAGATAAAAAAAAAAATTATTCTTCCAAATGCTTTAATGAAAGTGTCAATGACACTGTAGCTCAACTTGTCAAGACAAAGACATGTACATGTATAGTATGTGACACAGCAATGACAAACATCTAGGTAATGACCTGATAACAAAGGTACATATAAAGTATTGTAACGGTCTGTACATAAATACTGAGCGTTGCCTGTAACAAATGTATAGGTAAAGTATTGTAAAGGTGGGTGACAGTCAGATGCTAAACTAGATAAGAAATCTTTGAGTCCCAGAGTGGGTCTCACTGAACGCCAAAATATTTGTTCTCATAGCACAGTGATAACAAAGGCATCCCAAAACACACTCATTCCTGTCCCAAGGTGAAAACAAAGGTACCCAAGAAGTTTCGTGAAGATCAGTTCACAAATATGAGCTGTGTAGAAGTTGTGACAAAAAACTGATTGGACCTGATTTCGGTACAAAATGGCCACTGGCAGCCATCTTGAATTTTGGACCAAGCCCAGAAACAATCGTTCTCGTCCCAAGGTGATAACAAAGGTACCCAAGAAGTTTTGTGAAGATCGGTTCATAAATACAGCCTCTAGCCCGAGCCGTATTGACATGTGCACTTACAGAGTATAAGTAGCACTGAATAAATCAAAGTTCATCTAATTTGCATAATTTCTGCACGAGAAAAAAACCTGTACTATATGTGATGTATTCCATGTTACTAAACATTCATACAAAAATTTATTCAAATCAGAACTTTCATACAGAAGTTCTGCACAAAAGACTGATTGCACTAATTTGGTACAAAATGGCTGCTGGTGGCCATCTTGAAATTCGGACCACACCCAAAAACACTCGTTCTCATCCCACGGTAATAACAAAGGTACCCATGAAGTTTCGTAAAGATCGGTTCATAAATACGGCATCTAGCCTGAGCCATATAGAAGTTGTGTACAAAAAACTGATTAGACCTAATTTCGATACAAAATGGCCACTGGCAGCCAGCTTGAATTTTGGACCGCACCCAGAAACACTCGTTCTCGTCCCAAGGTGATAACAAAGGTACCCAAGACGTTTCGTGAAGATCGGTTCATAAATACAGACTCTAGCCCGAGCCGTATTGACATGTGTACTTACTGTGTGTAAGCAGCACTGAAAAAATCAAAAGTTCATCTAATTTGCATAATTTCTGCACGAGAAAAAAACCCGTATTATATGTGATGTATCCCATGGTACTAAACATTCACACAAAAAATTATTCAAATCAGCGCTTTCATATGGAAGTTCTGTGCAAAAATCTGATTGCACCAAATTTCGTACAAAATGGCTGCCATCAGCCATCTTGAATTTCGGACCGGACCCCAAAACACTCGTTCTCGTCCCACGGTGATAACAAAGGTACCCAAGAAGTTTCGTAACGATCGGTTCATAAATACGGCCTCTAGCCCGAGCCGTATTGGCATTTGCACTTACAGTGCTGAAAGTAACACTAAAAAACATCAAAGTTAGTCTAATTTGCATAATTTACGCACGAGAAAAAAACCCGTATTATATGTGATGTATCCCATGGTACTAAACATTCATACAAAAAATTATTCAAATCAGAGCTTTCATATGGAAGTTCTGTACAAAAAACAGATTTCTGCATCGTCGGTACAAAATGGCAGCTGGCAGCCATCTTGAATTTCGGACCGCACCCAAAAACACTCGTTCTCGTCCCACAGTCATAACAAAGGTACCCAAGAAGTTTCGTAAAGATCGGTTCATAAATACGGCCTCTAGCCCAAGCCATAGCAGCTTGGCACTTACAGCTCTGAAAGTAACACTAAATAAATCAAAGTCAGTCTAAATTGCATAATTTACGCACGAGAAAAAAATCTGTATTATATGTGATGTATCCCATGGTACTAAACATTTATACAAAACTTTATTCAAATCAGAACTTTCATACAGAAGTTCTGTACAAAAAACTGATTTTTGCATCATCGGTACAAAATGGCCGCTGGCAGCCATCTTGAATTTCGGACCACACCTAAGAACACTCGTTCCCGTCCCAGGATCATAACAAAGGTACACAAAAAGTTTCATAAAGATCGGTTCATAAATACGACCTCTAGCCCGAGCCACAGCCAATTGTTGATTTACGGACAGACGGACGACGGGCCATGACAATAGCTCAAATTTGACTTCGTCAAAGTTGAGCTAAAAATGAACCATTATTAAATTTATCTGCCGCACTTTCGATGAGGGATTGAATAAGTGTTCCACCCTTGAGCCGAGACATTATATTAGCGGGAGAACAAATTACGTCATGACGTGAGTTCACTTCGAAGCCACAGATCTGTTCACAATATCTGAACTACTGATGCGTGTCATAACTTCAATAGACTTTCTAGCAAGCAAACAATGGGTTATGCCCATTTTGTTTTTCGGGGGTAGAGCAAGCAAAAAGTGTTTTAAAATGTGGTTTTACTTGTGTCAAACTTTCTAAAATATAATTTTTTTGACTTTTGTTATCATTGAGGGGCTGTGGATTAAATCACATATATCACTATTTTGTGTACTATATGGGTAAATAATTGTACAGTTGTGCAGGTGTCCTCCAATATTTGTACTCAGCTTCGCCTCGTCCAAAATATCTCCGGACACCTGCACAACTGTACAATTATTTACCCATATAGTACAGAAAATAGTGATATATCTATTACTTACAATCAACATGTATTTTGTCTGTATTAACTCTGCAGATGTTTGTATCAGGGGGTCGGATACAAGCACGTTCCTTTCGCGTGAGTTCCATTTTTTTTCTTTTTGTTCATGCATACGAATAAATAGTTTGTTACATATTCATCTACATTCTTTATTTATCCCCAATATATTGTAAGATAAAATGATTATTACCATTATGTGGATGTACAAAATATGTATCAGTCTCGCTTCAGGTTCTAAGGGTAGATCACGACTCGTCTTCGACTCATCAGGAGCTGCCCTTAGAACCCGGAGCTCGACTCGGATACATATTTTGTACATCCACATAATGGTAATACTCTATATATTTTGCATTGCATGGTGCAAACGTTCTTGTGTATTTCAGACTACTTGATTCTTCTGCAGTATGGAGTGCATTACCTAACAAGCATTTTCTGCACTAATTGTGACAGGACTTCTAGATCCAACTGTAAGGTTTGAATCGATTTTAATGAACCTGCTATAGAAATTTCACATGAAATCACGAATCATTAGAGATTCTCTATTTCTGTCATGTAAAACTTTGCATACACCGACATTACTTCACGCTCTTTCACAAACAAGCAAAATCAGAAGATCAATATTTTTTCAAATTACCAGGTTACTGTCCCTTTACGTTCACTTACGTCACAATAGTTCAACAAGAATTTCTCATTCTGCAGAAATATATATGGATCATAAAGTAGTTAGTGCACTTATGCTGTTTTGGCACAAGAGAAGTGTTCTAAATCTGCATAACTGTTTTGTTTAACCCTTTACTCAACGTAATGGTCAAAACCGGCCAGTGCTATTCACAAAAATTGCCAATTAATTTTCATTATTTTTTGTCTCAAAAACAGCTTATGACCCTTCTTTGGAACGAGATCGTTCCAAAGAAGGGTCAAAACCTATTTTTTTTAGACAAACAATGAAAAGATTTAGTTATTCAACAATTTTGTTTGCAAGTGTTGTCTGCTTTTCGTGTTAGGTAAAGGGTTAAAACTGTAGTATTCTATTTACTGGTGCTTCAGATCACCGAAGTTAAGCAACATTGAGTTTGGTTAGTTCTTGGATGGGTGACTGTCTGAGCAATCAATTCGGACTCCCGCATTGTGTCCTTCGGCAAGGCACTTCACCCCCCCCCCCCCCCCTCAACCCAATACCACTGAGCCCCCCCCCCCCTCCCCCCACTAAGCACGATGACGTTGTGAACTAAGGCCTACTGTACGTCGATGGTGTGCATGTCTTCAACCAATCTAACCCTGCCTGTGCTGCAGTTGTGATGTTGGTGAGCTGGCAGCTACTTCTCGTTGCTCGGTGGTTTTCTCCAGGTACTCCGCCTTCCTCCACCCGTAAAACTGTCACCAACACGATATGACCTTGGCTGTTAAAGTGCTGTTAAACCATAATAAATAATAATAACTGGTAATGAATTACACCTGAGGTACAATTAAGAATGATATGCAAGATCAGATATACAACGTACAGACCAAAATATTAAGGATTGTGCAAGTTCTGTTTCAGTTTTTTAAGGTGAATGTCGAGTGGTCAAGTTCTATCAGAAATAATAAACACACCTTTTTGGAACAGAATTTAGAAACACTGGAAAAAGGGATCATTTCCACATATATTTTGAATGTTTTGTTGGTACAGTACAGTCACCATGGACTGGTCACTTTCCAATATTTCCTCAGACGCAATGATATTAGATTCCAAACACAAATTACGGGAATAATCATCAAACATTTAATAAATGATGAAACAAGTACAACACGGTGCTTCATTAAAATTTTGCTGATGATGACTTTTATTACCTTTTAAATGCATGCTTGGACATCCCTCACCCACATGTGAATTATGAATTACGACCAGCCCACAGCTACTGTACGGCAGTTATATTTATTGATTTATTGTATTTTGATAAGCTTGAAAGCTTGTGCAATTAAAAATACAACACAAGGGCAGCCATTTAAAGTTGAAATATGTGCGATTCTGCCGAGAACTGGCTTTCCAACATGAAGAGCTGTTGCTTGCTCAACTGACCCATGAGTTGCAGGTGCAATTCATTTATTTACTGGGGTTAGGTTACAAATTTCTGCACAATGGCTATTCGTGGCCGCAACATGGAGATAAAGCTCAGTTTAGTCAATCATTTATACTTGTGCCCATTTTAGTGGACTTCCACCCCATGCAATGGTGACCGGGTCCTATTTTAGATGTAAAACAGAGCTTGTTTACCACAGTAAACAAACACTGCTTTACTTCTCAGGGATCCCATGGGGGTTGCTGGTAGTTATTGAACACACCTCTGAATAAAATGGTTATGTACAGTATTTTTCTTGATCAGACAGTGATCCACTCGCAAAACACTTACCCAGCTGAAGGTCAGATTTCATAAATAATATATTTCGAAATCAAGACAGAAAAAAGAAAAGCGTACGAAAATAGCATCTCAGATGAACTCAGATGCACTGTTCTCATATTTTCTCTCCGATGGGTGAAATTCTACATTGGTATCGCGATCCAGTCAAAATTATCTGTCCACTATCATGATCACAGTACTGTATTACAATGACTACAATATACAATTATAGTACATGGAGAGTGGATTGTAACTATATTGCCCATGGAGTGGAATTATCACCCAAAGTATCACTTTCAAATTCTGTACATACGGGCAAAAAACACAAGTAATGTTTCAACCAATGGACCTCCGGGTTTAACCCACTGGCTGGAACTTTGCTTGTGCTTGTTATGCTTTGCAACAAATTTGCAATTATTGCTTGTGTGGAATCTCCACTCTGCTGGTGATTTAGTGATAATACACTCTCCCTGAACTGTAGGCTGCAGTATTCTTTGTCTGATTTTTTGCAGCACTCTCAGTGGGAACTTTCTATCTATACAGTACAGTTGCCACGGATTGGTCATAATCCACGCTTGGCCAGTGATGTCCATGCTTGAGTTTAGTTTGAGGTAATAAAAATCATTATCAGTAAAATATTAATTAATGAAAAACTGCGTTAAACCCAGTGCTTCATTAATTAAATTTTTGATGACAATTCCCAGAATTAGTGTTAGGTAACTAATATTAATGCAATTGTGGAAATATTGCCAACAGTGGAAAGCGACCAGTCAACAGCGGCTGTACTGTGAAATGGAACACATGCACAAAGAGGTTCATGTTCCTTTACCTGAAGTCAATGCCGCCACCACCTGTGAGCCATGTGAATTTTTCCATCTGATATACGCGCATGAAAAGGTTCACACACAAGGGACTGGGACTCACTGCATTTCGACACAGAAATAGTTGGAAAAATAACATCCATTTCAGAAGCCAGTCAATGGAAACTATTTTACAAATGTCAAAGCAATACAAGTACTGTACATGTATTACTGAAACACCAGGAAGTTGAGAATTTCAAAACACTTGCCTGGTTGGAACTTCATTTCCTGATATGAGTAAGACAGACAAATTGCGGAAATTATTTGGGTGCAAGTTAGAAAATGAAATCCAGATTACATGTACAGTAAGTACTTTAACAAGAAGCATTAAAAAAAAAAAAACAACATATCAGGAATAAAGGAAGAGACATTGGGTTTCACAAAATGTTATAAATATAATTATAAATTAGGCCAATCAAAAAAATACATTCAGTTCTCGAGCATTTAATTTTTCAAATCAGGGCTGTGCCGGTATTACCCCGACATGGGGGCCAGAAAGTCTCCAGACCCATCAGGCTGATCATGGTTCAGGCCCAGGAGGGAGAATTTTTTGTTTTAATTGGGAAAAGTTGCAATATCCATGACTCGAGAGGCTTTGAGAGAGTCAAAACGAAACACAAAAAAATTTGTGGCTTCAGAAACTGGGGTGTCAAAAACAGGTGCCATGGCATTATCTCTATTTTTATGGTGTTTGCAATTAATTAAGAAATATGAAATGGATTTGTGTTCATTTATATTATGCAACTTTTTAAAAAAAATAATTACTGTCACATAAAATACAAACTGTTTTCTGCAGAACAGAGCAAACTAGATGTCTGCATAACAAATATAATAGACATTGCATGTTAACTCTTTCAATACGAGAGACCGCTTTTCCGGTCCAGCAACACGATACGTCATAATTTCAATAAGTAGGATGGCTACTGAGTGAACATGTGTGGTAGAACAATTAATATTTTCAACATGAAGCCTGAAGGCTGCATGTTGAAAATATTAATTGTTCTACCCCCAAATAATGGATATGGACTGTTCCAATTTCTGCCATTTAACTGTCATGGAAGATACCACCCGTGTTCAAAGGGTTAATCATGCTTTGCTGCAAACACATGCAAACAAATATACTTGTTCAAATGAGGTAAAGTTTTGTGATGTCATACTGATTTTCAAAGACACTGCAAGCAAATAAAAATATTCATGTTGGGGGTTCACTTCATTGAGACAATGCATGAGAAACCAAACCTTTATTTTTTGGCCTTACTCCCCAGTCCCAAATATATGATTCACAATGTGTCAGTAAAAAGGAATTTTCATCATCAGTGGCTACACGTACATAGTAATTAGAACATAACCATAAATTCAAGTTTGGCCAATTATGTATAATTCTACCACCCACTTTAACCCTTTACCTAACAATTAGGCTGTACCTGCTGATTCTGCTCGCGTAATTTATAAATGGGGCAGTTAAAAATTAAATTTCAAATAATTTCAACAAAATCATATCATGTGACCCCCTCAGTGGGACAATCTCCTTCCAATCAGATGTCACATGAATGACATGATCTGTTTTTGCAGAAATTTTTTAAATCAAAAAATGAGGCATGAATTTGGATTTATTTATTTATTGGTGTTTTTAAGGTCATATACTTATGCACTATGGCTAATCATGACCGCGACAGTTTTACGGGTGGAGGAAGCCAGAGTACCCGGAGAGAACCACCAAGCAACGACGAGCAGCTGCCAGCTCCCCAACATCATAACTCCGCACTGCAGCACAGGCAGGGTTAGATTGGTTGAAGACATGCGTACCATCAACGTGCAGTACGCCTTAGTACACAAAGTCATCGTGCCCCCATGTGGACAATCGGGGTGAAGTGCCTTGCACAAGGACACAACGCGGGAGCCCGAATTGATCGCTCAGACGTTCACCCATCCAATAATTAACATGAATTTGAATATTGTGTGCAATGGATAAAGGGTAATAAAAGGCTTGCAACCAAGACTTTGGTACTTGGTAGAGTAGTTGCAAAAAAAAAGAAATTTAGAATAATTTCAACAAAATCATATCATGTAACCTCTCACTGGAACAAGCTCATTCCAGTGAGAGGTCACGTGATCTGGTTTTGTTGAAATTCTTTGAATACTTTGAAGAACGAAAAAAAAAGAATGCCAACACATTTTGATTTTGTGTGTACTGGGTAAAGGTTAATAGAAGACTTGCAACCAAGACTTTGGTTACTTGGAAGAGCAGTTGATAAAAAAGACATTTTGAATAATTTCAGCAAAATCATATCATGTGACCTCTCAGTGGAATGAACCCGTTTCCAATGAGAGGTCACGTGATCCGGTTTTCTTGGAATTTTTTTAATAATTTGAAGAACAAAGAAAAAAACCCAAATTCTGATTTTTGCATGTATAAAAAATAAAGATAAAGGGTAATAGAAGACTTGCAAGGCTTTGGTTACTTGGCAGAGCAGAACTTGTCCAATGCAGTAAAAATGCACTGCTATTCTTCATGGGGTTCCCACGGGGAAGAGCATGGTTGGAATGCCAAAATTCCAACACTACTTCTAATATTCAACTTGTGGAATTTATGTGATAAACTTCAAGAGCCCGATAGATAAAAAGCAGCAGCAATTTAGAAAAAATCTAAACTAAACCCTCACCTTTGTGTCACCCACTAACCACATATCCGTCATTCTCCAATCCCACCTCCCCATTATACTCTCAGTGAATCTTATTTTGTCAGCCTGGTATTTTGGACATTCAAATAGAAAGTGTTCCAGGGTCTCCACTGCACCTAAATTACACATTTGGCACTCCTTTCCACCATCCTTCCCTAAGTTCCAGTAAGCATGATCTCACTTGAACAAGTGACCCCCCCCCCCCCCCCCACCTTCAAAGGCGGGTACTCTTCAAAACCAGGCTTTTCTTTATCACACAGGCAACCCAGTGACCTCTTTGCTTTGACCACCTCTAACTAATTCAGGTTACAATGCACGATGACTCTTTCTGTTTAAGATTTTTTTACCCTGGGTTATGCCCACTTCTAAGTCGAGATATCCATTGAATAGTTCTCTATTAACTCCCTCACTTGGTCTATCCACCCTGTCTTTAAGTTTGAGTTCCAAATATTCTCCAACATTAATTACACCATTGGTTGTCGGGGAGATTTACCAAATAGTTAAGGTAGCATAATTTCATTAAGTCTATCCTGTCATTAATCCTCATTTGTCTAAGCTTACCCCTTATTGCTTCTGGTGCTGCTTCATTACTCAACCCCATTATTCTTCAGCCTGCATTGTTCTGCAGGGTTTTCAAGCTCTTCATAGTCATTTGGCTAAGAGGTATCACACTTCCGTACCATATGTTATACTTGGTACACCCACCATTTCCCCAAACTGTTTTCTCCACGAAAACCTTATTAAAGCTGTTTCTCCCAGAAGATTCATTTGATTAAGGATTCACTTCCCTTTCACAGTTAGTTTATTTGTGTAGTCTCGGTAGATGCCTCTCCCCATGTTGTTTATATTTACCCCCAAATACTCCTAGTCACATGACTCTCCCACACTTGAGAAGTTTGCTGCTACCTTCTGGAATTCAGAACTCCCCCCACTCTCAACTTTCAAGTAGGTTCCACTTAACGATCCACAGGTGCAACAGTGCTTTTGCTTTCATTTAACTTGAGTCTCCATTTGTTCCCATATCTCTCAACAATTACCAGCATTTTCTCTAGCACCCCCCCCCCCCCCCCCCTTCGCTTTCTGACACTAGTACCATATCATCTGCAGAAAATATCCCTGGAATCTTCAGGTCCCCAACTGCTACCCCCTTGTTGGTATGCACGAGTTCATCCCCTAAATCTTTGATGTACAATGCAAAAAGAATTGGCAAAAGGATACACCCCTGGTTTATGCCTATCTCCATAGGTACGAATTTTGTTATGTTACAACAAACTCACCTCCTTGGCCCAAAGCCTCAAGCTTTGCCACATACACTCCCTCCATACTGTATCATATGCCTTTTTCACATCCAGAAAGGACATGAACATCTTTTTCATTTTTGCTTTCATAGATTCTATCATTTGGGACAGCGTGAAAAAGATGGTCAGTGCCTTTCCTTCACTTCCTTAAACCATTCTGGATCTCTTGCAGAAATCCTTTCTCATTGATCACATCCTCTAAATTAGAGGCTCTAATCTCCTATACAGGACTTTACAGAAAACTTTTCCAATGTTGCAATTGATGGAGATCCTCCAATAATTATCCAATATGTCTTTCCCCCCTTTTCGTGTATATAGAATAAACGTGTAGTGTTTTCAAGTAAAAAATTTATTCTACGAGTAGAATTAAGAATGAAACCAACGAGCCTCATGTTTATCCCATAAATAATTTATTGAGCAGTCGCGGTAAAATCATCCTGTTACTCACAGCAAAACACTACGAGAAGTGGGGGTGCACATTGGTCCAATTCGCTCAACCAGCAAAATTGGCAAAAATAAACAAGGCGCAGTAATACATTTCTGTCTAAAAATAATTCCACCTACAAACTTGAGCTAAGCTTGCAAAAATACTTTATTATATGAGCAGTGGGTGGTGTTTTCTACTGGCATTGTGTAATACTTTCAAAAAGATTTAAAGAAATCAACAATCGAACTATTAATTATGCTGGACAAATGTGGTAGAGGCCAGAGGTCAACAAGTCCGTCGCTACTAGGGAATAAATTCTTTCAGTGTTAAACCTATGGGGAATATTTATCACCCAACTAGGTGAATAAAGCAAAAATTTATCCAAGGCCTTTATTGTTCAAATAAACGACCATTTATGGTGTAAATAAATGCTACCTTGCTTTCTCTCCACTATTTTGAAACCTCTTGTTTTTCTATGGGTAAAATCAATAGGGCCGCAAGGCTTTTACAGAGTTCCTCATAATTTTTTAGGAACTCCTTAAGAATTTTGTCCATCCTTCCGGGTTTTTGGTTCCTTAATTTTGAGACCACTTTTCATACCGCTCCGTTTTTTATTTTGCTGCAAACAAAGTTTGATAAATTTTCCTCACCCTTATTGTGGCACTCCAATGGCTTCCCCATGCCCCCTCGTCTATCATTTATTTCTTCCCAGTGCATGACAAGTTCTGATGCAATTTAGTCTTAATCGTCTGTATTTCTGCCCTCTACTTTAATACTCTGTGAATTACTTCCATTGCTTCTTCTATTCACCCATTTCCAAAAAACATTTGAACTCGATCCCCCAGTCATTCTTAATGTCCTAATAAGATTGTAGTTTTGCGCTCTCTGATTATCATCTTTAAACTTATTTACTTTATTTCATGCTTGTTGGTTCAGTGGAGCCGACTTAATTGGATATCTCTTAATTGTATAACCCTGTTAATTGAATATAATTTCCAAACACAAAACCATTTACCATGCCTCCAGTACAAATTTGACCTGTTCATTGAATATAGGTTATAGAGTAAACTCCTGTTAATTGAATAAAAAATCTTGTAACCTGTTGAGAAATTACCTCGACTCTCCCCAGTTTTCCTTTGTTTATAGACCTATTTGGCCTCAGTACATCCAATACAGGTATTTAATCTATTATATCTAGTTTGACAGAGCTCATTGAGCTCTGTCAAACAAGATATAATAGAATAAATGCTAAGTTTATGTCAAGAATACAGGAAAGTGACACAATCCCTGTTAATTGAATACTCCTGATAATTGAATAATTTTCATTGGCAAAGTGGCTATTTATTTAACAGGGTTCCACTGTATTCTTCTTTTGTTACCCTCGCCTTGTTGCTTTCCACCCCCTTGAGTTTTCGTCTCCTCCTGTAGGAAGCACATTTGACTTTTCTGTCTGTTATGGCCTTTTTCAATTCTTCATTCACTCTGTACCCAAGTTCCTGTGTGGACACACTAATCTTTCATATACTTTCCTTCACTGCCTCCACTAGGCTCACAACCTTGATGTCTGCCATTTCCTGAACATTGGCCTCCCTGTGTACATACACAAGCTTTGGCATCAATTTTTCTTCAAACTTTGCCCATTCAGTATCCTTTCAGACACCCCAAATCTCATTAAAGGTTCTTTTGCTTCTTACTGGGTTGCCCCTGATCATAACTGTAATCTAGCTGTGATGCTGTCCAACTCCATCTTACCATCATCGGCCACTTCTACCTCTATCATCTGCCTCTATAAATCAGTATCCATGAGAATGTAGTCAATTAGTTCTTCTGTTCTTCCTCTCCAAGGTTCATTTCCCCTTCAACCTCATATCCCTGATCAGAATCTAAAGACCAAGCTCATATGTGAAGTCCAACAGCTTCTTTCCATTCCTGTTGACTTTCTTGTCCCCCACCCCATATGCTTTCATCCTCATCACTTTTGTGTCCATTAAAGTCTACAATCAAGATTATACCGATACCGAGTCCCCTGTTTCCTAGTTCCATGATATTGGCTCTAAGTGTGAATTCAGTACATGGAGTCATTCCACTCAGGTTCGCTTCCTTCAACTGTACAGTACACAATCCCAAGGGTAACATTTTTGCTTTTTAGGTTAACTTTTACCCATCCAATTTCTTTAGATACCTTAGCCAAGTTGCCGACATCTGCGAGATCTGTGATCTATGACGGCTTTAAATTCGCTTTAATGTACATGCCTACCCCCCCCCCCCCCCCCCTTTCTGACCTTCAGTTCGCACTACACCTATCCACCCTCTTACTTGGTCTACTCGTTTCTCATGTCTTAACCATGTCTTGTTTATGCCCATGAAATCAAAGTCATCTCCCTCGATCAGTGTACATGTAGCCATTTCACTTACTTTCCTGTTGAGACCCTGGATGTAGCGGACATGACACTCCTATCGTGATTGTGATCTTGTTGTTAAAGTAATTACTCAGTACAATGCGTGACAGGCAGTCCAAAATTAATGTTTTTATAAAAATTACAAGGCAAAGGAGGTAGAAAGTGTGATAAACTGCTGTTTAAGGTTTAATCCTTAAGGGCCTGGGCAGATTTTTTGAATACCCTCTAGACCACCACTTGCATATTACCAATAGCTAAGCAGTAACTTCTAGTCAAGTCTTGGCTGCCCATTTAGGCAGCCAAGATTTGACTGGAAAACAATGCCAAGGTAACATGTCTATTTTCAGTATGATCTCATGATTGCACTTTAGGTGCCTGTTCTGTGGACATAAAAGTCAGAAATGAGCCTTTATGGGTTGAAAGATTAAAAATAAATTATTTTTCTATTCTACCGATTATAAGTCATTCATTAGTAAATATAGTGAGTCAAAAAAGAAAGTATAATAAACTTTGAGGAGCAATTTGTTTAGTATTATCGACTTTAATCCCAAACAAATTATTGTAAATTCATATTTCGAGTCTAGCTGTATGAATTTGCATAACTTCATGTTCTTACTGATGCCAGCGTCATGCCAGGACGTCGCAATTCAGACATGGGGTGAAATGAAAAGTTCACACATGCAGTCAATAGCATGTATGTCCACAGTTTGCACGTTGGAAGTTGGATGGCAGGATATTGACGACGCATGGACCAGATAAGTCTCTGGATGTTGCCCTGTTGTATTGCATTCCACTCCTGCCTTAGAACATTACGTCTGAAGATCATGAAGTCGTACCCGACGGTCCAATTCATCCCAAAGATGCCCGATTGGCGACAAATCTGGCAAAAGTGGGGGCCAGGGAAGTTTGATGCTCTGCTCCTCAAGAAAGTCACTACAGATATGTGCCACATGACATTGTCTTGCTGGAATAGCTGCAATCCAACGTTAGCTTTGAACAATGGGACAACAACAGCGTTAAGAATTTCGTCCCTATATCGCTGTCCATTCAGATTACCATCGATGAAGATCAACTGTGTTCGATGGTGCAAGGAAATTCCTGCCCAAACTATTACACTCCCCCGTCGAAATGATCGCATTCCCACGTGCAAGCATCAGAAAACCATTCTCCTCCTCATCGATACACTCTTGCCCTACCATCAGGGCACCGCAGACAAAATCGTGATTCATCACTAAAAAGAATTGTGCTCCAATGCTGCCGAGTCCAGTGAACATGCGGACGTACCCATTTCGACGGTACGATAACGTTGGGTAAGGATTGGTCTGTACTATGGACGCCTACTTCGGATGCCATGTTCAAAGAATCTGTTGCAGACAGTTTGTGCACTGATTCTATTGTTAGTTCTACCAGGAGTAATTGCTGTTCTCCTCGTCGCCGGAAGGAAGCGATCCTGCAAGCGAGACGTCCTGATGTGTCGATCTTGAGCAGGGATCATAACTGTTGAACGCGGTCAGTCAGCAGTAGATCCAGTGGTTCTATACCTTCCAGTGAGATGGTAAATAGTGGCCACAGTGACTCCGAGCTCAGCAGCGAGCTCATCTGGAGGTATCCCAGTCCCATGCATACCAATGGCAATCAACCTCTGATTTTTGGTTAACCTTGGCATTATTTAAAATGTTGGAGGACAAAAACTAGCATGTTTTCTCAATAACCCAGGCTCTCTAGCACAACATAACTCAAAGAAAATCATCGGTCACCCATTCAATTTGACATTCTCGGGCAGCACATGCTATTTCGAAATCTGTAGCAACATTGTATACGGTTGGGTGGACAACAACATGTCATTAAACTCATTGCACAACTTCTTGTCCACAAACATGCAACATTAGAACTATTATATTTCATCCTTTATGCTATTTTTTCACATTTGTTTCTATTATACTTTCTTTTTTGACTCAGTATATTAACCCAGACAATGGGAAAGTTTTGAGACATGTTCAGTAGCAATTCAGTCTTAACATCCCTATGTGGTTATTGGACTGGATTATTACCGATCTTCTCTATAACCAATTTAGCATATTCTAATGTCTTTTCAGATATATCTCATACAGATTCAGGAGTTATTTTGGGTGTCTACAGGGGCGAAATATGGGACCCTTTCCCAATGGCACTTTGGCATGATTTTTCCCAATTCAAACCAAAGATTTCCCCATCTCAGTCCTCATTCAAATAAAAATGTTATTCTGCTTTAATTTTTGAAGGTCTAATTTTTACTTGCACTGCTCTTAACTCCAACAAAAATAGGTGCCCCAATAGAACTTTTTTTGTTGCAAGTTACATCTGAGGAACCTTTCAGTTGGTTCCAGGCAAGTCTTGGCTGCCTATAGGGCTGCCCGGTATATCGATAAACCGATATATACCGGTATTCAAACCAATATCGATTGAATACCGGTGTAATTACAAAATATCGGTTTATCGTCATTATTTATTTACCCACTATTTTATTTTCAAGATGTCTTGAGTTTTGATAAAACTGTAGACCCGAATAAATAATATTATCCCTTTATCTAAGGAATCGTCTGCTTGTGCCCTCGTAATATACAAATTCAGCAGCTGAGAAAATCATTTTCAAAAATTTCAACAAAACTATATCATGTGACCCCTTATTGGAACGAGCTCACTGAGCTTGTTCCAACGAGGGGGGTCACATGATATAGTTTTGTTCAAATCTTTGGGAAAAATCTTATCAACTAATTTTAAAAATAATAAATTTTGATATCATCTGCGGTGAGTAAAGGTATTTCGAACTGCATCATCAGCCTGCTAAATCGTTCCGACTGTGATGCCCAGAGTCTCGATTGTGGTACTTTTGTTCATATATCTGAATAGTTTTCGATATACCGGTATACCACAGTATTTTTTTTAATACCGATACCGGTATTCAGTTTTGAATATCGTGCAGCCCTAGCTGCCTACATAGGCAGCCAAGACCTGCCTAGACAAAACTGCCAAGCCACAGAATGTAGACTATGGCATAAATATCCTCATCAATAGTATAAGAACAATTTGTTTTATAGAGTTTACAGAATCTGATCATTATTTCATGCGACTTGTTATAAAACATATGACATGTACTATACATGTAGTGGCTTCTGTATTATTTATTTATTGGTGTTTAAGGTCACATATTTATGCACAATGGCTAATCATGACCACGACAGTTTTATGGGTGGAGGAAGCCGGAGTACCCGGAGAGAACCACCGAGCAACAGCGAGCAACTGTCAGCTCCCCAACATACTAACTCCACACTAGCAGGGTTAGCATTGGTTGAAGACACGTGCACCATCGACGTGCAGTACACCTTAGTACACAATGTCACCGTGCCCCCACGTAGGCAATGGGGGTAAAGTGTCTTGCCCAAGGACACAACGCGGATGCCACAGGTGGGATTCGAATCAAGGACCTCTCGGCTTGCAGTCTGCTCCTCTACCTACTGAGCCACCACACCCCCAGCTTCTGTATTGATGTCAGTTCAATACGAACGTAACATTTCTTATTCATTGTGTGTTTCTAACTTTCTTCTCCCAAACCAATTCCCAATTGGAGCCTTCATTACATGAATTTTCCCCAATTGCAAGGGCCCCAGACTCTTTCCCAAAGAGGGCAGAAGAATCCCAGGGATTACCTGGACACTACAAGGAGCAATTTGGAATGAAGTTTTGTGTGTGATGTGTGCAAGAGACTACACAATGTGAAAAGGAGAATGGAAGAAATAGACATTTTATAACCATTGTAATTTCTACCACAAACTATTAGGGCTGGCATGATTGAGAAGTTGACTAATCGTCAGCAGCACACATAATCGACTTCCATTTCCAAAAGTCGACTTTAACTGTTCTCTGTGACCTCTGGAAACAGCAATGAGAAAAGTGTTATGGGTTTCTCATCACTTCTTTTCAAATAAGTTATTACAGATGCAGTCCTCAAATTCGAGGTGCATGCTTAGTTCACCATATCTGTCTTGAGAGAGCTGTTTAACCATACACATATTTTTCTGTGCACCTGATCATCATGATGTTCAACCCCTTGTCAGTTCTGCACATTACATGAAGTGACATCAAATCTTTGATCGCAAATCCTCAATGTAAAGATTATTTATTTATTTATTTATTGGTGTTTAAGCTCACATATTTATGCACAATGGCTAATCATGACCATGAGTTTTACGGGTGGAGGTAGCGGGAGTGCCCAACAAGAACCACTGAGCAATGGCAAGCAACTGTCAGCTCACCAACATACTAACTCCACAAAAGCAGGGTTAGCATTGGTTGAAGGCAGATGCACCATCGACATGCAGTATGCCTTAGTACACAACACCACAGTGCCCCCATGTGGGCAATGGGGTGAAGTGTCTTGCCCGGGGACACAATGCAGTTGCCGCAGGTAGGATTCAAACCGAGGACCTCTCAGCTTGCAGCCTACACCTCTACCAACTGAGCCACCGTGCCCCCTCTCAATGTAAAGAAAGTGACATTGTTTTGTCAGTCAACAGCGAATACATAATAAACTCAGGTTCACATGCAAAATAATTGCACAGACAAAAATAAAACAACTTGTGTGTTTTCGGTTACCCAACCAACCTTTTAAGCTTGAGACCTTATAAAAAAAGTTTTATTGACAGTATGGTCGTCATGGACTGGGCACTTTGCATGGTGGGCAATATTTCCATGTAGGCAATAATATTAGATTCCGAACATAAATTGTAGAAATAATCATCAAAAATTTAATTAATGAAGCACCAGGTGCTTCATTTATTAAAATTTGGCCGATAATTTTTATTACCTGGTAAACACATTAGTGAACATTACTGTGCCCACACATGGATTACGACTGGTCCACGGCAACTGTACTGTACCTTGATGGGGATATCATAGGTAAAATGCATCTGCAATCATTGATACAGATGATCAAGTGCAAGGAAACCAAATGGAATGTGTCGGTGGAGGATAATTCAGACAGGTTGCTTTGTTCAAAGTCAATTTGAGGCTTCTGGGAAAAATTGGGGAAGGCCAACAGACTGTGGTGTCAAAAAGATGTGTGTTCAAACACTGCAATTAATCATAATTATTACGCCCCCATGGAGGATTCGGGGTATCTAGTGGGGACCTCCGTCCGCACAAATGTTTTCGATTGTAATTTCAAAGCCATCGGTCAGATTCCCATCTCCTTTGGTATGCTGACAGACCAACACTGGGGAACGGATAAGCACAAGGAACGAGTTCCGTCCAATAATTTTTCCCAGAGTTATGACCCGGGTCACCCCTTTTCACTCTTTCAACTTAGAAAATTTTTCGGTCCTCCAATACCTTTAAGGCTACTTTGAGCATGCCTACAGGTCAGGGGCTACGCAAAGCAGTGGCCCTACAATATTAGCAGTCCGAAACATATTGGGTTGATACATGTCTGGCCGAAACATCCCGTTACCATGCAGTATGTTTTGACTAACTGTTGGGGACATTTTGACCAACACTTAGGAACACATTTACCAACACTTGGGGACATTTTGATCAGTGGTAGATGATGTTTTGACCATCTTATTTGGGGATGTTTTGACTTTGATCTGTTTGACCTGGGTCAAATTTTAGTTCAGCCATCGGAATGAGGCGGCTACCCCACTACATTCAGATTCCATCCATTAAGATTATGAGCAATTTCCCCATTCAGAATCTACAGGAACTTTGACAGCGAAATAAGAAATATTTATCGATTGCATGCCTTTCTTATCCACTGTCAACGATAGAGCAATTACTTTTTCACATTATGGCAGTCTCTCTTAGACTGAATCAGACTTTATTTATTGTGTACCATGAGATGAACAGTGTGACAGTTGTGTTTTGAGTTCAACAAGTGCCATTACTGTTTACAATTGGGATCATGTAATGAAATAATGCACTGGAATTTGCACAGGCAAATACTGGTGCCATTCGTCTTTTTACTTCTGCTGAAAAAGATCTTTGAAATTGATATGAAGGTCGGGGGCCTCATTAAAATTGTGTTTGAAAACATAAACAAATGTTTCTTTACAAAGTTTGGTGTAGTCCCTCTCTGTCCAGGGTTTCCGCTACAGATACTGTGCGCATGTGTAATACAATTTGTTTATCTTTGAAATCGATGTTTTTTAACGTGGTGAAGTCGGATATTTTTCAACATTTCTTGAATTTGATGCTGTGTTTGCATTAAATAATGATGCAGACACGTAAATAAATTATATTTGGGCTGAGTATGACAAGTAGAATGTTGATTATGTGATTTTTGTCTTCGATATGAAGCGTGAACTGAGTCAACGCAAATGCGGCCAGTTTCTTTCAGTTTTAGTCAGATGAAATTTGAACGGGCTGCTCAAAGACTGTGAGGGCCAGGAGGGCCCCGGGTCACAGTCTTACAAAGACTAGTCATAACCCTGTGTACGTAACGCCGAAGCTTGTGTACGTAACGTCCTAGTTCAGCAATCCGAACATAGTGGCTACCCCTCTACGTTCAGATTCTTCCCATTCAATCCTATAGAAAAAGTTCCCATCAAGTTTTTATGGGAACTCAAAACTCGAAATTAGGGATATATATCAAGCTTTCGCCCTTATTACCGGCTGCAATCGACAGTACACGTATTTCCTTACATTTGGGCAGAGTTTATTAATCCAAACTAGGTTTTATCCTTTAATTGTCGTCATTTGTGTACTCGCAAAGCGGCGGCGGAGATTTCAAAATCGGCCATGTTTTTGTTTAAATATAAAACAGTGAAAACAATAACCCGGTAATGCCGCCGAAACGAATAGACATTTTCGTCGGTGCAGAATCGGAATCTCGATCTCATTCGCGCAGAGGAGGTCATCAAACTCGGTCGCATTCGCACAGAGCAGATTATCAAACCCATTCTGCACAATTGCGATCGAATTTCCTATTCTGCATCGATGAAAAGGTCTATTCGTTTCGGCGCCATTACCAGGTTATTGTTTTTACTATTTTATATTTAAACAAAAACATGGCCGATTTTGAAATCTCCATCGCCGCTTCACGAGTACGCAAATGATGACAAAGGATAAAACCTAGTTTGGATTAATAAACTCTGCCCAAATGTAAGAAAATATGTGTACTGTCCATTGCAATTGGTAATAAGGGCGAAAGCTTGATATATATCCCTAATTTCGAGTTTTGAGTTCCCATAAAAACTTGATGGGAACTTTTTCTGTAGGATCGAATGGGAAGAATCTGATCGTAGAGGGGTAGCCACTACGTTCGGATCGCTGAACTAGTAACGTCCTAAAAGTTTGTGTGCGAAACATCCTAAATTGCTGTGTACGAAACGTCCACCTCCTGTCGGTAATAATGGCATGCAGCCGACTAGTTCAGCGATCTGAACGTAGTGGCTGCCCCTCTACGTTCAGATTCTTCCCATTCAATCCTATAGAAAAAGTTCCCATCAAGTTTTTATGGGAACTCAAAACTCGAAATTAAGAATATATATCAAGCTTTCGCCCTTATTACCGGCTGCAATCGATAGTACACGTATTTCCTTACATTTGGGAAGAGTTTATTAATCCAAACTAGGTTTTATCCTTTGAATGTCGTCATTTGTGTACTCGTGAGGCGGCGACGGATATTTCAAAATCGGCCATGTTGTTGTTTAAATATAAAACAGTAAAAACGATAACCCGGTAATGGCGCCGAAACGAATAGACCTTTTCATCAATGCGGAATAGGAAATTTGATCTCATTCGCGCAGAGGAGGCCATCAAACTTGGTCGCATTCGCACAGAGCAGATTATCAAACCCATTCTGCACAATTGCGATCGAATTTCCTATTCCGCATCGATGAAAAGGTCTATTCGTTTCGGCGCCATTACCGGGTTATCTTTTTTACTGTTTTATATTTAAACAACAACATGGCCGATTTTGAAATCTCCGTCGCCGCCTCACGAGTACACAAATGACGACATTCAAAGGATAAAACCTAGTTTGGATTAATAAACTCTTCCCAAATGTAAGGAAATACGTGTACTATCGATTGCAGCCGGTAATAAGGGCGAAAGCTTGATATATATTCTTAATTTCGAGTATTGAGTTCCCATAAAAACTTGATGGGAACTTTTTCTATAGGATTGAATGGGAAGAATCTGAACGTAGAGGGGCAGCCACTACGTTCAGATTGCTGAACTAGCAGCCGACATATGGTTCCAATTTGCGATGTGACACTTCCTGTCGATTCTGAATGGGGAACTTGCTGACAACTTGAACAGACGTAATCTGAATGTTGTGGGTTGGTTGCTATGTTTCGATCGCTGAACTGGGTAAAATTTTAAAAAGAAGACCCCAACCCCCATCAAACAAGAATGAAAATGAAACCATTTTTATGGTCAGAAAACCAGCTCCTGTTTATTACACAATTACAGTTTATTCTTTAGATCTAATTTCACCAACTCACGTGATATATTTCGGAGACACTCGCTTTAAAATTTTTCTTTGTTAGGTTTGCTACTGAATAACTTATTTCTGATAGCGCAAATGAAAGTGAATCCAGATTCATTATAGATCCATTAAAACTGATCGAAGGGCTCAAAGATAGTTGACCCCTTCAGTTTCCTGCACAAACAATCATAAAGTATCTAAACTGTAAGAAAAATGTCAATGCTTGTCCCTGAAAGGGACTTTCATCCGAGTATTTCTAATTTTATTTAATCAGTCATCTTCAAAGACATGGCGTCAGCAGCCATGTTGATTCCGTCCGTATCCGAATATTTCCGGTTTTATCTTCGTTGATTATTAAATTACTAGATAATCTTTTAGATATTTTGGGATACAATTTAACAGAGGTTTTAACGGTAAAACTGAACATTAGTAGTCTGGAAATAAAACTCTTCTTCTCTTCGAGTGGGAACAATATCACGTGATTGATCATGTGACCGCGAACCTGTTTTTGACAACAAAACATGTGAGCTCATTCACCCTTTAATTGTCATTGGCATTTGAAATGATTAATGATCGCTTTTGTGTTTGCATTTTCAATTGATTTTCATTTATTAGTCATTTGTTACCATACTTGTAAACACATGCATTTAAGAGTTGAAAGACAAAAGTTAAAACATTATTTATTTTAAACCTCACCGCTTATGTGAATCTATGGTTATAGGCTATAGTATAGAATTGACTATTGTATTTCCTAAATGGTATCAGGACAACTCGACCTGTAACAAAGTCGGCCCATTACCAACTCGGACTACGGACTGTGGGAATACGTAAGGGAATGTTGATGGGTAAATTGGTAAGACGGGAGAGGTAGATGAGATAAGAAAACAGAACTCAAACTCGACTGAAAGTTCAAAAAATCTATGTCAAGCTGGCAAGAATGGCAAAGCCAATAAAGATCTGATGTATCTAGACTATATTCCGAGCCACGCTCATTAGGCCTATATGTCGTTTTCAGTCCCAGTTCTTGAGTTTTGCGCCATTTAGCCTGGGAAAAGTGGAATGAGCAACCTTTGGTTGGTGCCAGGAAATTCGTCTTATTGCTTTCCATGCCTCTGAAGAGGAAAATTTAAAAAAAAAAAAAATTTAAAAAGGATAAGTATGACGATAAATTAGACTGAAAGTATGTGACACGTGATTGAGATTGGACAATAAGCTTTTTAGCAAAGAAAATCGTACTCACCTTTTTCAAAATCTGTCACAAATCCCTTGACTGATAAATTGTTGGTTTTTTCTTTCAACAACTGGAAAATCTGCAGAATAAAAATGGAATAGAATTGAAAAATTAAAAAAATAAAATTAATTAAATAATTATTTATTTATTTTTAAACCAAATTCGATTTATTTATTTATTTATTATTAAACCAAATTCGAAAGTGAATGTACTCACCACTTTATAATCTTTTGTCTTTCGTCTAGACATGAGGCAAAACACTAATGGCACCTGTTTCATGCTGCTGCCTTTTCTGATGAATGCATGGATGGACCACATTTGGGTAAAAGGTTCAGAAACTATTTTAAACGTGCCATCACAGAACCAGCGTTCAGCATTTTTCAAAAGTTCAAGCTGTGTCGGTGTAGAAAAAATTAAATGGCGATCTGCATCCACATTAACGTCCTCAATTAAAAAATCTTGGCACTGTACAAATTCTGTATTTATCTGTAATTAAAAAAAGACGATATTTTAGCTGAGAGAAGCGTGACACATACAATAAAAGAACTCCTAAATGTAAAGGGGAGAGAAAGAAACAAACAGGGTAAGAGTAATTCATAACAGTTACCTCAAAAACTAGTGTAGTTGGCTCTGTAGGTCGGAGATTCGATCTCACTCCATTTGCTAATCTTTTCAAATTGTTCACTTTTGGTAAGTTGTGATCATGTTGTTCTAACTTTTCCAGAAATACATCATCTACAATTTTCCCAGCCGCCATATTAATATTCTCCAATGCAATTTTCTTAACCTAAAATATAGACCAAATTGTTGATTAGATTATTGCACACCTGCAATTAACTGACACATCATTGAATATATGAAGTTGTTGCTTTAATAGAAGTTAACACCAGCTTAACTTGAACTACTAGTAGTACAATACACTAAATAAATATTGTTTAAACAAAACCAGCTTATGTGTCACTTACCTCTTTTTATAATTGTTTTCTTCAGGGCTCCCTTTTCTGCCTGGTGAATATGCGGTTGGGAATTAGATTTGAAATCATTTCCTTTTTGTGAGACTGTTAAAACATTAAACGGTTTTCCATATGACTTCTTGTCAGACAGTTGTTATTTAATCACAAAAATAATTAGATAATCAAAACACGTTTTTTCTTTTCGTTGATCAAACAAATCAATAACAATGATGAATATAACAATAACAACAACACAAGAAAAAGAAAAAAACATCGACATATGTTCATTTTTATTTCCCCCCATCAAAACAACTCACTTCTATAAACAACTGAGGCTGCTAATTCAATGGAACTACAAAAATAACTTTTATTGTTCCTTTTTCATATCAAAAATATTTCCGATGGAATAAAAAAATTCTATGGGCCGACTTGGTAATGTGCCGACTTGGTAATGATCCAACTTTGTTATGGGCCGACTTTGTCATGGGGCGAGTCGTCCTACAATCGCCTAAATAATGGTAGTAGTAGTAGTGGTTTGCATTGCCGACAGTGTTAATATTTCCCTGTCTCCTCACCTCATCAAGCTCATTTGGGGAATAACAGTTCTGTACCCTTTTATTATATTATCTCATTAAAAACAATGAACAGGAAAAAAATATATATTGCTTTGTGTGTTAAAATTTGGCGATTCTCCACTACTGCCATCTAGTTTTGCATTCAAATTCTCAATTTAATTTTAAAAGGCATATTTTACTTTACTCTCTCGCCTTATTTTTCAACTCTCACAATTTTTAAAGGACAGCCAGTTCAAATATTTCAAGCCTTTTCCAAGATAGATACTGTGACATTTTATTGAGGGTTCCACAAGCCATAAATATTGCCTCAAAGGTTACTAGACTGTTCGCACCCAGAGACTGTTTGGCAGTGTTTGCCCCAGGTTTTTCTGGACTCTTTGCCCCCAAGACTGTTCGCCCCTTGTTTCTTTGAACTACTTTTGTTGTTGATGTTTTTGTTTTGTGACATCAAAAAGAAAAAAGGAATAAAAATTGGCTTCTACAAATGTTCAGTCTTCAAACATGTAACGGGAATATTCAAATAGTGCCGACAAGAGACTAAAAATATTCTATTAAAAATATATAAAAATTGACTAAGAGTTGCAGCAGAACTGTTTTTTCTACACTTGTCACTTCTGGCATTTTGTTCATATGGACAAACATAAAAAGTCAAACAAGTTCTCTCTGTGTTTATATAATGAGTATGGGCGTCACATGAAAGCAAACTTTCTCATCAAGAGTTTTTGTTTATCTGACTGCAGTTATCACTGATCGTCAAGCTGACAGTATTTCAAACATTCTTTTACTGTAAAGATGCCGCTCTTTTATAAAAACAATATCGTATATATAGTCATTCATTTAATCAGTTATCCTGAAAATCATGCCTTTGAAATATCAAGGTCTTTTATGTACCAGGGCTAACAGTTTAGCCATATGTTATGACTTATGTAAACGTTGGTGCTACATACAGTGTGGCACAGACATTTCAAGAGAATGTATGCAGATTTTAGAGCTAAAGATGTAGATTTTCAATGTTCATGTCACCCATGCCAAGGTGAACATTTAGAACCAAATGAATCGTCAGAATCATCACCAAAAAGATTAAGAGCAGTACCAGACACCTAAACATCTCCACAACCAAACTCAGCATCAGAATCACTTAGTTCAGCTTTGCCAAAACAAAACACAAAACCATTTACCATACCTCCAGTACAAATTTGACCTGTTAATTGAATATACGTTATAGAATAAACTCCTGTTAATTGAATAAAAAATTTTGTAACCTGTCATGAAATTACCCTGACTCGCCCCAGTTTTCCTTTGTTTATAGACCTATTTGGCCGGAGTACATCCAATACAGGCATTTAATCTATTATATCTTGTTTGACAGAGCTCATGGAGCTCTGTCAAACAAGATATAATAGAATAAATGCTAAGTTTATCTCTAGAATATAGGAAAGTGACACAATCCCTGTTAATTGAATACTCCTGTTAAATGAATAATTTTTAGTGGCAAAGTGCAATTAACAGGACTCCACTGTGCATGTAAAAATGGAGAGTAGCCTCATTCATTCGGACCAAGTATCTCTTGACATAAATGTAAAGGGTTTCCAAGTACCATAATGTCAAACAGAAATTATAAAGCAGTCTTTCTACCCGAGAACAATAAGGGATTAGAACATTCTACCAAACAAAACAGTAACCATTGGAAGTGTTGAATGCTTCAAAACCCAGTTACATAAGCAAAACTAGCCTTTTTTTTAGCTCACCTTGACAAAGTCATGCTGAGCTAATCTCATCGCTCTCCGTCCATCGTCCGTCCGTCCATCCATCCGTCCTACCATCGTCCATCAACTCCATGTTTTGATCTTCTCCAAAACTACTGGGCCAATTCAAGTCAAAATTTGTGTGAGTGATGGCCCCAATGGAACATTGCTTTTTTGTTCAACTCAACATGCCCAGCCCCATAGGGAGGGGGTGGGGGAAAATGCGCCAAAATATTTTTAAAATCTTCTCATGAACCAGTGGGTACAATGACTTGATATTTGTTATGGAGCTTCCTTTTGAGGTGTAGAATCAAGTTTGTTCAAACAAAATTCATTAAGCAATAATTGGCTTTGTGATGGGTGGGGTAAGATTTTTGGTCCCGCCCAAAATTTCTATTTTCTGAACCAAAGGTGCGATTTTTACCAAATTTGTTATGTGGTATTATTGGGTCATAAGTACTTGACTCGTCCAAAAAAAATTTTCTCGCAACCCTGTGGGAACCCCAGGAGCTAAAAATAGAATTATTTTCAAATGCCCATATTTCCCAAACCACTCAGAACAGAGAGCTGTTATTTGGTATGAAGCATCCTCAGGACCAGTAGAATTGAGTGGTAAAAAAAATGCCATCGGTTATGTTAGGGTGTTCTGTACAGAGAATCGAAAAAATGCTGAGTCAGCATATTTGCAAAAGTTTTAAAAAATCTTTTCTCCAGAACCAATGTTCAGAATCTTTTTTATATTTGGTATACAGCATTCATAGGGGGGTCAGATACAAGTTTGTTAAAATAAAGCCCATTGGTTCATATTTGGGCTCAATACAGGAGCCCGAATTTTTAACTCGGAGCAATATGGGAAATATTCTTTAAAAATCTTCTTCTTCAGAACCACCAGTCAGAATCTTTTTATCTTTGGTATACATCATTGTTATGAGGGTCAGATTCAAGATTGTTCAAACCAAGTCCCTATGGAAGCCCAAATTTTAACTTAGTTCAATATGGGGGATAATTTTAAAAAATCTTCTTCAGATCCACCAGTCAGAATGCTTTCATATTTGGTATACAACATCTCGGGGGAAGGGGGGGGGGGGGGATCAGATTCAAGTTTGTTCAAATCGGGTCCCTAGGTTGATATTTGGGCTCGCTATGGTAGCCCAAATTTGAACTTAGTGCAATATGAGGAAATTTCTTTAAAAATCTTTTTTTTCAGATCCACTTGTCAGAATGCTTTCATATGTGGTATACAGCATCTCTAGGAGGGGTGGGGGGCCGGGGGGGGGGGGGGGGAGTCAGATTCAAGTTTGTTCAATTCGAGTTCCTGGGTTAATATTTGGGTTCCATATGGGAACCTGAAATTTAACTTAGTACAATATGAGGAAATTTCTTTAAAAATCTTCTTTTTCAGATTCACCTGTCAGAATCCTTTCATATTTGGTTTACAACATCTCTAGGGGAGTCAGACTCAAATATGACCCCACAGGTGTAAAACAGGTGTAAAACTTTATAAGCGAACAGTGTTTAGTATATCCATAAATTGTTTTTAAAATTCTTCCAGCTGCATTAAAGCAAAAGTTTTAGGCCAAATGAAAAATTACATCTGGTTCTCAAGCAATTAATTTTTTAAATCATTGAGGGAGGGAGGCTTTTATTTTTATTTTCAATTTTTTGGATAACTGAAGGAATGGTAAATTATTTTGGTTGGGAAATTTTTTTTGCATGTACTTGCCATGTTAAAATATGTGTGAGAGTTCCGATTGGCACCCTCCCATAAATCGTAATGAGGCAAACCCAAACAAAATAATTTCTCTGTCAAATAAGATATGCTTGGTTAAATCCCCCAGTTCCATTATGAGAAATTATTGTTGAAAATGTTGGTTTTTCACCATCAAAGCACTGGGTTAACTAGTTTTGAAATGCACGGGCTGATTGAATAAACTTGATAAACAACAACTAAAAAGAGTTAGAAAGGCTCTTGACCTATGGTAAATCCATATCAAGTTGCTCAAGGTGTTTGGCCTGACTGTTTTGTTCTTTATAGGCTGAAGATTGAGGGAATGTTATGTTAAAGCACAAACAGTTGACATACGATGTGACTGTATAAAAGAAGGATGAAGGAAAGCGAGAGAGGTTAACAGCACATGCTAACAGATAATAGAACTGTGCACTAAGAGAATGAAATAAAAACATGAACTTACTGGATCATTTGTTTTTTATTTTTAATTTTTTGCTTGTTTTTGTTGATATCTCAGACAGGTGAGGGAAATAAGTTCAGAAATCATGGTGTTGGTGGAGTGCTCACAAGGCAGATCTTCATACTTTAGCTGTGTAAGTCCTTTCCGCCATTGTGTCTATTTATTTATTTATTTATTGGGGTTTAATGACTCTTTCAACAGCCAGGGCCACCTCATGCTAGACAGTTTTACAGGTGGAGGAAGCTAGAGTACCTGGAGAGAACTACCGAGCAAGGCAGAGTTATGTCAGATTCCTCAGTGTGCCAACTCCACACAAACAGGGCCAGCATTGGTTGAAGGCAAGTGCATCATCAATGTGCAGTACACCCTTAGTACACAGTGCCACCGGTCTCTTATGTGGGTAATCGGGATTAAGTGCCTTGTCCAAGGACACAACATAGTTACCCCTGGTAGGGATCAAACCGCATTGGGCTTTAAACTGTGAAGTTGATCCTGACCATGGGTAACTGCATTGTGTCCTTGGACAAGACACTTAACCCTTTACCCAATGAATCGCCCACATCCGCCTGCCTAAAATGCGAATTCAGCAGCTGAAAAAATATTATTTTTCGAGAAATTTGAACAAAACCATATCATGTGACCCCTCTTTGGAACGAGCTCATTGAGCTCGTTCCAAAGCAGGGTCACATGATATGGTTTTGTTGACATTTTTTGAAAAAAATTTAAAAATGATATTTAAAATAATAAATTTTGAAACCCTGTGCGTTGGGTAAAGGGTTAATCCTTTGGAAGCATGGTAACTCTGTGCACTAAGTCCCTATTGCACATCGATGGTGCACTACTTTCAACTGCTGTCAATAGTGTTCAAACGATGATCGGAATCAGCCACCCCAATTGGCCGATTGTGGGAAATCGGATGACAATGGCAACAGCTCCTGGAACATCAGTTCAACCGATTGTTGCCAAGCATTTTGTGATGATTCATAACCGCATTTTATTATCTTCTGCAATTGTTCAATTGTTAATGTAAAATGATGTCAGCGATACCATTCATTGAAGTTGAAAAACCACCACAATGTGTATTCTTAATCTCTCTAGATGACCCTTTATTGGATATACAAGTTAAACGACATGTAAAGCTTACAATTGAGAGTACTTGCGGCAATCGCCAGTTCATACTGGAAAAGTGAAGGTTGCACTCGATTGACTCAGGTCGCAGTAAAAATTACCAGTGGCGCTCACTTGGGTATGTGGCTCTGAGAGCCACATTTACCACCCAAGTGTGCGCGACTACATTAGAACCTGTCTTCAGAGACCACTCCATTTGCCGAACAAAAGTGGTCTCTCAAGACAGGTGGTCTCTCATTACAGGTTTGACATTTTTGCTAGTCTGTGAATGACCAATCAGAGAATATTTGTTGCAGAAAACAACTGATTTTTCTAATTTTTTTTATTATTGTTTTATTTTAATTAAGTTTTAATACAAGTACAAAGGCATTGTTTAATAAATTATAGATAAAAGTACATAAACTGAAAAACTTCACTGTTGGGCCAACATCCTGGTTACATTTTTGAACTATTGATTTCTGTGCACACTGCATTGATCTTAACTGGCTGAGTTACAACAAGGGTACCAGAACAAAAGCCATCTTTTTCCTTGCTCATGTTTCTGTATATTTAGTTTGTATACATTTGTTTTATTACAAATTACAAATTATTAGAGAGTGCAAACAGGCACTCTCCAATAATTTTTAATAAAACAAATTTTGAATAACAAATTCAGACCACCCAAAAAAATCTAACCCTCAACCCGTTTTTTGATTTTAATACTCAGAAATTGCCAAAAATTGATTTTTAATCGGTCTCTCAAAACAGGTGAAAAACTGAGTTTTTGCCACAGTTTTGTGGTCTCTCAAAACAGGTGGTCTCTCATGACAGGTCCATTGTAGAGTGAAGCCAATCGGTACATGGCCACAGTGGTCTCTCAGGACAGGTGGTCTCTCATGACAGTGGTCTCTCAAGACAGGTTTTACTGTAGTAATTTTACTGGACCCGAGGCAACAGAGTTTAACACTATGAAATATGTTCAATTTAATGTAGTTCTTTCCAGTTTTGAGTAGGGATCGAACCGAGGACCTTTAGGTTTGATGTCCTGTGTCGTAACCACTGCGCCACCATGCTCCCACCATTGTGTCTCATGACAGCATTTCAACATCATACACAAGAATGTTCCCAGCTTTTTTTTCCTTCCATAATAAAACATGTTTTCAGAACATGTAACTTATGAATGCTCATTGTCTTTTCTCTTTCAGTTTTGAAATGGTGAATAATTTTTGTTTTGCAATAATTGCATCTCTCAAGGACAAGTAATTTTATACTGAGTTCCTATTCACAGTACTGTTACCAATGAGAGTTCTTATAGGTTTGTATCATTTTAGTTTTGAAGAACTGATCAGCCTCTCAAACTGGGCATTTTATTCTTTTCCATGTTGATCGTCTGTCTAAAAAAAATAAAGCATTCGACCTTAGACAAATATCATCATGGTTCCACTTAGACATTTCTGTGTGCTGAACAATCGCAGGCCAAAGGTCACCTCTAAAGGTGGTGGACATAAGAGGTGAGCTGTCACTCTTGTGCGCACCATTTCCCCTGAAATTTTTACTTTTTGCCAGTAGACAACATCAGGCCTCGTTCCTTTGCAAGCAGACAACATCGCGTCTCGGTTCAACCAAATTAAATTGAATTAACCATTACTTAAATCAGCTGCATCCATTGCATAATATAAAAAGTGGACAGTTGCAAATTTTTTTTAAAAAACTCGACAAAACCATATCATGTCACTCCCTCGTTGGAACAAGCGTGTCAGGCTCACTCCAATGAGGGGTCACATGATATGGATTTGTTGAAATTTTTTGAAGAATTGGATGGGGTTGGGGTGATTAAAATAACAAATTTTGATATCATGTATTGTCTGTAAATGGTTAAAACCAGTTCTTGGGAAATAGGCGGAATACTACAACACGTGCACGAAAATGTGAACAATACCCCATGAATTATAAGCTGTAGCATTCCAAGACTACAAACTTCACTTTCTGTGACTTGGTATGTAAACAACGCAATTCGACTAACTTCAAATGCCTGTAATGCTACTCACCATCTTTTCAATCATTCATTCCATGGAAAATCATCTGTTTGACTTATGATAGCTCCTTTGAAGTTTTGAAGTTGCATTTCATTATTTTACCAGCCTCAAATAAATCTGATTATTACTGATTATTACAGCAAAAAGCTTATTTGAAAGATCGGGTAATATTTTTTGAATTGCTACTTACTGTGCACAGTGGAGTGAATGGTGTGCAGATGTTCATTGATGTTTTTCTTGAAAACCTTTTCCCAATCACTTCAAATGGTAGCGAGCTATACAATGCACCCTTCATTTTCAAAATCAAAAGATGAAACATCTAGCATAGCCCACCATGTCAGTCACGTCATTAGTCATAGCAAATTAAATTTTTTGTGTTTGCTATTCATTTGTCAGTTATTGCTTGTATGAGATGCTGACAGTATGTCATCCTAGGCCTGTACAATACCCGGATTCTAGTACTGGTCAGGGTATTATAAACAGTACCATGGTATACTGGCATACAGTTGAGAAAATCAAACAAAATACAATAAAATGGGCCTCCCTATATCTTTACATTAAATATAGAATAAACATATAGTGTTTTCAAGTAAAAAATTTGTTCTACAAGTAGGATTGAGATTGAAACCGACGAGCCTCTGGCAAGTCGGTTTCATTCTTAATTCTACGAGTAGAATAAATTTTTTACTTGAAAACACTATACATTTATTTTGTTTATCCCATAAATAAATCTTTTACAGGGCAGTCGCGGTGAAATCGTGTTGTTACTCGGTACAAAACACTGTGAGAAGTGAGGAGCACATTTGTCCAATTCGAAGACAAGCAAAACTGCCCAAAATATAAAAGGCGCAGTGATACATTTCTGTCTAAAAATAATCCCCCTACAAACCTGAGCTAAACTTGCAAAAATTCTTTGTTAAATGAACAATGTGTAGCGTTTTCTGCTGGCATTGTTTAATACTTTCAAAGAGTTTTAAAGAAAACAACAATTGAACTGTTACTTATACTACATGAATGCGGTAGAGGTCAGAGGTCAACAAATCCGTCTCTACTGTAGGAATAAATTCTTTCAGTGTTAAACCTATGGGGAAAATTTATCACCCTACTATGCGAATAAAGCAAAAATTTATCCAAGACTTTTATTGTTCAAATAAACGGACATTTATGGGATAAATATGATCTACAAGGGTCCGTTTTAAAAAAATAATTCCCATACATCCCATAATTTGAATTGATTTATTTGAATGAAAAGTTTTAGCTCCTCATTTCATTCACTCAATGACAAACAGTGATCATATTTTGAGACATGATTGATATGGACATACTGACACAAGGTAACTCTTGACATGTGATGACTTGCATTGTTATGTGAGGAAGAAAAGGAAAATGGGAGGAACTAATGAGCAAGTAAAAATGTCATTCAGCAAATGACAATTCTTACCCAACACTGGACACCTTGATGAGCAGATTTATTCCTAAACAAACTGCCTATTGTTTTTTATATGTCCAGTTGAAAAAATGGTTGTATCATGTAAATGGGTTGACTGTCCATCTGCTTGTCCATCAATCTGGATTGATTTTTGTCCGGAGCATTTCACATCCATATGTTGTCCAATCTTTTTCAAACTTGGAACATAAGTTAATCACCATGTGAACCTTTACAGGTGACTGGATTTTTTTCAACCAGAGTTACAGTACAGTCTGACTTAGAAATTATCGAGTCTGTGGGCACATTTCTTTTCAACCTACTCACAATTGTTTCCAATTGGCTGTAACATAAGTGCAAGCCATACTTCGGAACTAACTCAAGCTTTTAAGAAACTTTTCCAAACAAGCTGGAAAAGTAATAGAGTGCAAAAGCACGAAAAAGATCGAAAAAGGGTCGAGCGAGACCAGCGCTCGAAATTACAGGTACTCTCTCTCTGCACACCTCTTGCGTTTACCGAGCGCATGTGCAACAACCGTGACGTCAATTCCTTTTATTTCCGCCATTGTACATGGTCGGAAATTTTTGTGACTCGTTCTATTCTTAGCTATTATCTTCGTGAACAACTTATTGTATGTGCTATCTTCATCTGATTGTGTGCAAGTGGATTGTATCCTTTTTCAAGCTTTCAAAATTATTATTATTTAATGCTATTTTTTGATCATTTTTGCTTGTATTTTCACACAAAGTCTTGTTTTTCCCCCACGTGTGAACACAACCTTTGTTCTGTTTTCCATTGGCGGGAAGCTTGATTTCATTATTCACATTCATATTATGCCAAAGACTGACTATTTCTTGTACCTCTTGCTTGCAGGTGAAACATGTGGACGACTCTCATTCCACATGTGTCACTTGCAACAATTGTACTCAGGCCCAGTCATGTGGTATTTGTGGGGTTTGGTCCTCAAAATTCTGGGCTTCTGTTAACAAGGTGGTTCTGTCCAGAGCTAGAACCTCTCGTTCTTGGGGTAAGGGTAGCCGTGCTGTATCAGACATTTCTGTTAGTGCATTTGGTGACTCTGTCACACAGGATGCTGATCTGTCTTTTTCTGTGGCGAGTTCCTCTGCAACTGTTGACGCAACTGTTGACGGTGCTAGTTCGGTGATACCTGATGTGGAGGCCGTGGTCTCTTTGTCTTCTGATGTCACTCGTGAGGCGTCTGTTTTCTACAGAGCTTCTCCAAGGTCAGCTCGGTGACCATCTCCTATTTGCCTCTTACGCCATCGACAGTTGCTGAGGAAATTGTTACTACAGATCCTATTCTGTATGATGGTGGCTCTTCCATCTCTGGGGATTGTATACAGTCTCGCTGTATCTGCTGGTGTGTCTGTGAGCTCTCAGCTTCTACTGGCTGCACAGCGAAGCTGTTCAGGTTTGCTGTCTGCTCCGTCTCATCTGGCTAGGTTTGCTCCTAGTCGGTTGAGCCATTCGGTCGCTTCGACACCGATTCCTCGCCCCTCGAGCGAATCGTTTATTGTTCCTCCTTCCCCTGCTAGTGTGCCGACTAGCAGGATGGGGTTGGGACATTGGCATCCAGGACCTGCCGTTCGGCAGAGGTCAGTGACAGCCCCGGTTAGCTGTCACTCTCGGAACCTTCCTCCGGTGATTTCTCACTGTGTTCCGAGTCTGGATGTCGATCGATACTTGCCGTCGTTCTCAGAGGATGGGCAGGTGAGGCCTTCTGCCGCGCAGAGGCCAATGACAGGTTCCTGTCATTCTTGGGACAATCCTCTGGTGTCTTCTCACCATGTCCCAGGTCCAGGTACCGATCGACGTACGCCGTCGATCTCTTTAGAGGATTTGCAGACAGGACCTTCTGTTCCGCAGTGGTCAGTGATTGCCCCTGGGCGTCACAATCAGGACTATCCTCCGATGTCTTCTCACCGTCTCCCTTTCTGTCTGCCGATCGACGTTCGACGTCGGTCTCTTCTGAGGGTTTGGGTTCTACCAGAAGGGTCCATTGGGAGGACACTCCGTCGGGCGATGCTGCTGCGACAGATTCTCAGGGTGACCTGTGTCAGGCCGTTTTGGCGCTCACCCAGTTGCTTTCTGGCAACCCTCAAGTTGGCCTCCCTGTGCCTCCTGAGGCACATCCTGCTTTGGTCGGTCGCCGAGATGTCTTGCCTGGCCCCTTGGATACTGCACAGTATTCACAGGAGGTTTCTGTTGGTCAGCCCGAGTTGGGCTACGTCTCCTCTGCAACAGAGGATGACGATTTGCTTGAAGGTGATGGGCCCCCTCGTCAGTCTTGGGGCAGGCTTTGGATTTCGTCTTGGCTTATTGCCGGACATTCAACCTTCAGACCAGCCATCTGTGACCATCCGGCCGCAGTCCTCTGTGGAGCGCCGTAACCCTGTTGAGCCTTCTAGCTCTGGGGCTTTGCGTCCTCTGCAATCGGCTCAGGTTGTCGAGTCCTTCCAGGGCTTAGATGCCAAAATGCCTTCTAAGGCCCACAAGGGTTCTTTCTTTTTTAGAGTTGATGCCTTTCTGCCTCCATCGTGGTTTCGTGTTTACGATTCCACCTGTCCACCAGTCTTCCAAGGGATGACTACTGTGGATGAGGATTCTTCTTCCCTCGGGTTAACTAAGCCTAAGTCGGCAGTTCTCCCGATGTCGGTAGTTGAATCTATGGTGGGCCTGTCCCGAGAGATGCTGGGTATGTTATCTCTTGCGGACCATGTCGTCGCTGCCCTAGCTGAATATTTTCCACCAGGGGAGTTTGATGATGCTCAGGCACCTTTTCGCGTTTTGTCACAGGCTCTCATGAACTTGACACACGCTCACGCCTGTAACACGGCTAATTTGGAGCTGGCTCGCCGGGATGTGGTGTTGGATTCTTCTCCATCCCTTCCGTCTGAGTAGTGTGCTGTTCTGAGATCTGCCTCTTTGGTTGGACCTCAGTTGTTCCATGGTTCTGTGGAAGCTGTCCGTGGTGAGGTTCTTCGTCATTCGAAGGACCAGCTTTTGCTGCGACAGCTGGACCAACCTGCTGCTGCGGGTGGTGGTCGTTCCAGGCCCGCCAAGCGTCCTGCTGTGTCTGCCTCGTCGGCGCCTCCGGCTCCGTCTGCTCCTTCTGCTCAGAAGAAGTGCTGACGCGGCCAGGCTCACTGGCAGCCTCAGACAGGAAAGTCTCAGGACTCTGTCACTTCCTGAGGTGGTGGTTTCTCCTCTTGGGGCCTCATCGAGGCCACAAGTGAAGGTTCTCACCTCGATTCGCCGCCAGTCGGGGGAAGACTGTCGTTGTTTTACGACCGTTGGACAGAGATAACGTCAGACACTTGGGTCCTTGACGTCATACAATCCGGTCTGCGACTGTCCTTCCATCGGCACCCCAGTTTATCTCGGGTGCCCCTCCCGACTCGGGTCCCTTCCGATTCTCTACGTCGGGCCCTTCTGGTGCAGGAGATCGACAACGGGGCGATTGAGGTGGTCAGGAAACCCTTTCACCGGGGTTTTACTCGAGACTTTTCTTGGTGCCGAAGAAAAACTGCCAATTTCGTCCTATCATCGATCTGAGAATCCTGAACGAGTACATAATAGCTCCTTGTTTCAGTATGGAGACTTTCCAGTCAGTTCGACGTTCAGTTCATCAGGGCGACTTTGCTGCCAGTATCGACCTGAAGGATGCCTACTTCGAGAACCCATTCATCTGGGGTCACGGAAATACCTTCAGTTTTCGTTTCGGGATCGAGTCTTATCAATTCAGAGCTTTCACGTTAGGTTTAAACCAGGCTCCTTGGGCCTTCACCCGACTGATATCACATGTGCTTGCTTTCCACTATACTCAGTCTGTTGTGACTTCGTCAGCCTACCTGGACGACATCCTCCAACGGCACCATAATGCTGATGTTCTGGAGTTAGATGTCAGGCAGTTTCTTTGCCTACTAGCGTCGCTGGGTTTCAGAGTCAATCGCGAGAAGTCGGATCTCCTTCATTCTCAGCGATTTCGTCTTTTGGGGATGGATTTCGACACTCTTCACAATGTAGTGTCGGTCCCCCATGCTTGGGCGACGATTCTTTTCGCCTTGACTCGGAACCTGCTTCAATCTTCCTCGGTCTCGGCCAGGACTTTCCTTCGGATGCTGGGCCTTTGTGGTTCGGTGACAGATCTCATTCCACTCGGTCGCTTGTTTGTCCGACCTCTCCAACACTTCCTGTTGGATCATTGGTGTCCGAATGTAGATCCGCTGGACCTGGAACTTCCTATTCCCCGGTCCCTGGTTTGTCACCTCCACCCTTGGGCCGATGTTCCCTGGCTGACACAGGGTGTTCCGTTGGATCTTCCTTTAGCCGATCACATCCTTACTGCAGATGCCAGCGATCGGGGCTGGGGTGCGACATTGGATCCTCTCGGTCTGTCCATTCACGGCGAGTGGGACAGCGAGCAGGTGGGCCTTCATATCAACCAGAAGGAGCTCCTTGCACTTCTGTTGAGTTTTTGGCTTTGGATCCCTCACCTGTCGGACCATATTGTCCTACTTCTTTCGGACAATTCGACAGTAGTGGCCTACATTCGAAACCAAGGAGGCACACATTCGATTCCCATGTATCGGCTATCTCGGGATCTTCTGTTGGTGCAGGATGTAAATGCCTGGATGTCCATTCGACACCTTCCCAGGCGTATCAACGTCCTAGCAGACTCCCTGTCCTGACGCGACAGTGTCCTTCCAACCGAATAGATGCTACATTGGTCGGTGTTTCAGGCAATTTGCGAGGTCGACCTTTTCGCTACTCGCTGGAATCATCAGGTAGAGACCTTTGTCTCCCCTTGTCCAGATCCTCTGGCATTTGCGGTAGACACTCTGTCCCTGGACTGGACAGGTTGGATCGGCTATGCCTTCCCTCCTGCACCGATTCTTCCTCAAGTATTAGCGAAGATTCGTGCTTGCAGTTGCAGGATCATTCTGATCGCAGTCTCCACAGAAGGTGTGGATCAATCTGCTGCGGCCTCTGTTGGCAGATCAGCCGATTCGTCTACCTCTACGTCGCGATCTTCTTTCCCAGGGTCATCCTAGGAAGTATCACAACAACCTGGCAAGCCTGTCCCTTCCCGCCTGTCTTTTATCAGGTCCTGTCTCTGACGTAGAGGTTTTTCAAGACAAACAGTGGAGTGCATTTCTGCATCGCGGCGACATTCCACTGGCATGACTTATGCTGCGAAGTGGAAGGTTTTCTGCCGCTGGTGTGCAGATCACAATGTGGATTACCGTGATCTTTCAATCGCTCTAATGGCGGATTTTCTGGTATATCTTTTTGACTCCAAGGGCCTTCAGCCTATTACGATTAAAGGCTATCGGTCTATGCTGTCTGATACTTTCTCTTATGTGGGAAAGCGGTGCGTCAGTTGTAATCTTTTTCTCTCCACACTCATTCGGCACTTTTCTTTGAAGAGGCCTCGAGTTTTACGTCTTACACCCAAGTGGAGCTTGGCAGGGGTGTTGCACTGTTTGGAGTGGGCACCATTCAAGCCTTTATCTGAGACCAATATGCATTTTCTCACCTATAAGACAGCTTTCCTTCTAGCGTTTGCTTCTGCTCGGCGAGTCAGTGAGCTTCATGCGCTATCTGTTGATTCTGCCTTCTTCAGAAATGAGGCTAACAGTGTCACCTTCACTACTGATTGCTCTTTTCTGGCTAAGAATCAGCTTCCTGATTCGGTACCTCCTCCCATCTGCATTCAGGCTCTCCCCACTGTCGATGGTCAGAGACCTCTTCTTTGTCCTGTTCGTGCGATGAAGACTTACATTAATCACACTCAGTTCATTAGGAGGGGTGGGAAGAGATTCTTTCTGTCTCTTATTCCTAAGAGGTAGTCTATCTCTTCCCATTCTATTTCCAGGTGGATCTGTCTTGCAATCAAGCTGGCTTATTCCCGCTTCTCTGCTTCGAGTTTTGTTTCAAACCGGTTTAATGCTCATGAGGTTCGTGCCATTTCTATATCCTGGGCATTCTCCAATTCTGTTTTGCTCCGGGATGTTATGCATGCGGCTTACTGGAGGAATGCTTCTACCTTCTCCTCCTTTTATCTCCACCACCTACAGCAGCAATCTGAGGACCTTTATTCTTTAGGCCCTCTCGTTGCTGCTCAGACTGTTGTGCACCCTCGTTAAATTGTTTTTCTCGAGGTTGTGCTTCGCTCAGCCTTGTTCTTTTCAGGTGCCTTCTCTCTATCTTCATTACAGGTTTCGCTATTGTTCTCTGCCCTCCTTGCTTTTCTTTCCGCTGCTCTTGTTGGTATTGGTTATGTGATTCACCTCCTTCTATTGTTTATTCAGCCAATTGTAAACAATTGTGAGTAGGTTGAAAAGAAATTAAAATGTTTTAGTAAATTTTGTTTCTTAACATACCTACCACAATTGTTTACCGGAGGCCCACCCTCCTTGGGGATATCGATGCCTCCTCGCTAAATCACAAACTTCTCGTTGGCGGAAATACGGAATTGACGTCATGGTTGTTGCGCATGCGCTCGGTAAACGCAGGAGATGTGCAGAGAGAGTACCTGTAATTTCAAGCGCTGGTCTCGCTTGACCCTTTTTCGATCTTTTTCGTGCTTTTGCACTCTATTACTTTTCCAGCTTGTTTGGAAAAGTAACTTGGCACAACAGTTAACCAGCATGAGAACCTGTGCAAGAATGATTTTAAGTGTGATTGGAGTTTCAAAACCAGAGTTATCTAACTTAGAAATTATACAGTCTGTAGACACATTTTTGTCTGGAGCGTTTCTCAACCATTTGTTGTCCAATCTCTTTCAAACTTGGCACAGAAGTTAATCACCATGAGAACCTGTGAAATGTTGTTTTGAGTATGAATTGTTTTTTTTAACCAGAGTTATGGTACCGTCTTACTTAAAATTTACACAGTGTTTGGACACATTCTTGTCCAGACCATTTCTCATCCATTTGTTGTCCAAACATTTTCAAACTTGGCACAGAAGTTAACTGCCTTGAGAAGCTGTGCAAGTGAGATTTTAAATTTGATTGGAGTTTCGAAACACATTATGTAAATGGGTGGTCCATCTGCCTGTCTGGATTGATTTTGTCCACAGCATTTCTCAGCCATATGTTAACAACAGTTGTGTACAATTCGAAAAAGCCTACCCGGTGTATTATGCAATGCTAGGGGTGCACTTGTTTTCTTTTGTGCTGGCTGATCAACACTCTCCGATGCATTATTATGTCCCTGACCGATCAGGTAGGAGGGGGTATCTAGTAGAGCGCTGCATCCGTTCATTCGTATGTTCTAAGTTTGTACGTTACGTAACACAAATGTGTCCGTCCAACATATTTGCCGCTCTAGCACTGTCATTATTTGGCAGATTCAAATAATTTTTGCTATGCATGTACCTCAACGTGGAGGAACAGATCCTACAGCAGAATTAATATTTTTCCGCAAACATTTACAGAGTTATTTGCCCTTGTTTAACTCTCGGGATTATTATTGAAAAATGTGTCTGTCTAACATATTTGCTGCTGTAGCACTGTCATTATTTGTTGGATTCAAATAACTTTTGCCATGCTTATACCTCAATATGAAAGAACGGATCCTACAACAGAATTAATATCTTCGCATAAAGATTTACAGAGTTATTTGCCCTTGTTAACTAAGGAGATGATGTGTCTGTCCAACATATTTTCTGCTCTAGCTCTGTCATCATATGTTGGATTTAAATAATGTTTGTCATGCTTGTACCTCAACATGGGGGAAACAGACCCTACATCAGAATTAATATCTTCATATAAACATTTACAGAGTTATTCTCCCTTGTTTAACTTAGGGGATGATTGAAAAATGTCTTCAAACTCATTTCCGGGCAATAACTTTTGTACTGTTGGTCGCACGATGCTGATACTTCACACATAGGTTGCCCATAATGGGACAATGTTTTGCATTGATTTTGGGATCTGTAAGTCAAAGGTCAAGGTCACTGTTGCTAGAAATAAATTTTTGGTTTCTGTGCAATAACTTTAGTTTCCTTTTGCGTACGATGCTATAACTTCATATTTTTATTGCATAGGAGGTATCAATGGTTGGGATTGCATTTGGGGTCAATAGATCAAATGTCAAAGTCACTGTTACTATAAATAGATTTTATGTTTTCTATGCAATAACTTTACTTTCCTTCTACGTACAATGCTATAACTTCACACACAGATTACCTATGAGGTATCAATCATTGGGATAATATTTTGCCATGCTTGTTTTTTTGTGATCCATTGTTGGTGTCTAGAGGAAGCTTCTTTTCGATTTTGATTATGCCCCAAAGAGACTTACCTGCCATTTTATGACACCATCGGGGGCATATGCCATGCTTCACATTGCTCTTGGTAGACACCTGTTCAGTCACACTAGATTCAGTCACATGTAAACTTAAAATTCCCCATTTAACAGGCCATGTTTTTACAGCATTTAAATGGACAGTGGGTGATTGACTTGTATCAAATTTTCTGTGGGTGAAAGTGAGTAACCGGCTAACAGTTTTATGGCTTACTGTTCAGTGAAACAGTAAGTCATAGATGAATTAGTCTTTCCTTTGGACTACCTATTTTTCTGCAGTAGGTAATACTTTCTGCAGTTTCGAAAATATTATTTTCTATCAATTATACCCCTTGCATTTAATCTTATGTTTAACAATTTTCACGTAAAACATATATTTTTTATATCAAGAAAACTCGTAATCTAAAATTATAATATTGAGTTGCAAAATTACATACTGTTGACAGTATGCTGTATTCAGATTTGACAGATGGTATTTAATCGGTTATGATTTTTATACCTGTACCAACTGGTATTCCGAAATACCATGAAGCTCTAGATCATCCAATCTGATCTTAAAGGTGTTCAAAGCCTCCTGTTACCTAAAGGGTTGGCCATTTCCCTAATACAATTTTGAGAATACAGAAACCATACTTGTTTCCAAATCATGAAATATTTTTGTATTTCCTCAAAATTATGGCTTTTGGCTCCCTCATTGGAATGAGCTTGACAAGCTCATTTCAGTGAGAGGTCATAAGCCATTGCTTTGAATGAAAAAATTACCAAATTTGAATAGCTATTTTTAGCTTAACTTGACAAAGTGAAGATAAGCTATTGCCATCATGGGCGAAGAAGTCTGTGAGTCTGTAAATCTGAGTCTCTCAGTCTGTTCACATTTTCTTTAGCACAGTCTACATCCTGTAATTCTTGTCCGATCTAAATTTCCTGTGCAGGTTTGAGGTCATGTCTAGATGAGAACATTCCATTTTGGTTGCAATCAGTTAACGGTGATGGCTGCACTGTTCGAAGCCCGAAAACCTTTAGGACAGTCTGCAAGTTGTATTTCTGAAGGGATTTCATTGTAACTTGGTAGGATGACTCAATATAATGTCTTGATGAGAATGTCCTATTTTGGTTAGGTTCAGTCAACTGTGATGGCCGCAGGGGCACATGACCTAGATTCCTTTAGCACAGTCTACAGGTTGAATTTATGAAGGGATTTCATTGCAAATTGGTAGGATGACTTGGTAAAATGTCTAGATGAGGTCGTCCTATTTTGGTCATGATCGGTCAGCCATGGTGGTAGCACAGTCTACAGTTCATATTTATGAAGTGATTTAATTGTACCTTGGTAGGATGACTCGGTGTGATGTCTAGATATGTCCTATTTTGGTCACAATTGGTCAGCCATTACCACTTGGGAATGTGACCTAGATTCCTTTAGCTCTGTCTACAGGTCATATTTATGAAGGGATATCATTGTAACTTGGTAGGATGACTCGGTATGATATCCAGATGAGACTGTCCTATTTTGGTCGTGAGTGATCGACTGTGACTGCCAAATGGGCACATGACCCAGATTCCTTTAGCAAAGTCTACAAGTCATATTTATGAAGGGATTTCATTGTACTTGGTAGGATGACTTGTTTTGGAACAATTTTACTGTAACTTGGTAACTCTGGTTGACATATGTTAACTGTGAGGGCCACATCAACCCAGGCCTAAATTCTTTAATACGGTCTACCTCAAATTATTCTTGTTGAAAACATAGCATGTAGGGTACAGAACTTAACATAGTCACAATTATCAAAATTCTTATTAGTCCCCCATGGTTTCACCGTGAAGAGGACTTCTGCCTGCCTGCCTGCCTGCCTGTCTTAATCAGACATTATGGAAAGATGACGCAAGTCAATTTTTTTCCAAAAAAAATTCAAGTTGGCTGACTGGTGGCCATTTTTGTTGGAAATTACATGTAATTAGTTTTCTGCCTAGAACTTCTAAACGACCTTTCCGATTTCAGTAATTTTGGTATGGAGGTGTAGCAGCATAAGATAAATAACATATCTTACAGGGTTTTTTCTCTTGCATAAATTATGCAAATTAGACAAACTTAAGCTTTTTTTACAGCCATTTTTGTAAACATTATGTTGGTGTGTCCTGTTACTACCAAAATCTCAGAGACCTTTTGACACTTTTGTTTCAAATTTTCAGCAAGGATCAGACACTATGTAAAATTTATGCACGTAAATTTTTTTCGAAAAAAATTCAAGATGGCGGCCATTTTGGTCGAAAATTCCATGTAATTCGTTTTCTGCCTAGAACTTATAAATGACCTCTCCGATTTCAATAATTTTTGATATGGAGGTGTAGCAACATAAAATAAATAACATTTCATACAGGTTTTTTTCTCGTTCATTAATTATGCAAATTTGACGAACTTGAGCTTTTTTTCAGCCATTTTTGTATATATACTCGCCCAAAAAAGAAAGTGTGCATTGCAGAAATTGATCAAACTCCAAAAAAATAATTTTGTAGGTGTAAAGAGTGTTAACCTGTTCATGAATAAGTTATATTGAACACAAAAACAGCTTTCCGCGTTAAAATTGCATTAACGTTAAATGACGTGCTGCACGTTTGTGAAAAGGCATGTTTTGCACGTGGAAAGTCTGAAAATTCATGCAACAATGTGAATCCTTGGGTATTTAAACATTAAAGTAAGGCCTTCCTATCGTTCACATTCAAACTTGCGCTGCTGTTAAAACGACTCCACATTAGCATGCCAAGATTGACAATGAATCAACGTCTCCTTGCCCTGGGTATGATTAGAGCTGGCAGAACACACAGAGAGGTTGCCCAGCATTTGAACTGCCACCGTAACACTGTAGACAGGCTAGTCCATCGACATGCACAACATGATGACGTTCAAGACCGACCCCGCTCCGGGAGCCCCCGAGTTACCGCCCCTGCGCAAGATCGGTATATCCGTGTCGTCCATCTCCGGAACCGGCAACAAACGGCAACGACGACAGCCAGGAACATCCCTAACCTGAGACAGATACATCCTCAAACAGTAATCAACTGGCTGAGAGAATACGGCTTACATCCTCGAAGACCTGCAATTCGTCCGATTTTGACGTTACGTCATCGTCGTGCTCGACTGCAGTGGTGTAGAGTAGGGTTAGGGTTAGCCTAACCTAACCTAACCCTACCCTAACCTAACCTAAGCCTAACCTAACCCTACCCTAACCCTAACCCTACCTAACCTAACCCTAACCTAACCCTATCCTAACCCACTTCCATGCTAACTTGTTCGCTTCCATGAGGCGTAGATGCACAGCAGTAGTCGATGCAGACGGAGGTCATACCAGATATTGAGTGTGTGACTTTTGTGTTTGCCCCTTAGTGTTTTTGACTCTCCATGGCACCAAGAGTATTCGTCGTAGCATAATGAAATTTCTCGTGTTGATCACAAATTGATTCATCTGTGATTGAATAAAATTTTCATGTATGAAAATGATATATATCTTTTTTTAGTTTTATTTTTTAGCATACACACTTTCTTTTTTGGGAGAGTATATTACGTTGGTGTGTACTCTTACCACCTGTATCTCAGAGGTGCTTTGATGCTTATGTTTCAAATTTTCAGCAATGATCAGCCATTATGTAAAATTGATGCACATAAATTGTTTGGGGAAAAAATTCAGAATGGCTGACTGGCGGCCATTTTTGTTGGAAATTTCATGTAATTAGTTTCCCTGCCTAGAACTTCCAATTGACATTCCCAATTTCAATAATTTTTTGTATGGAGGTGTAACAACATAAGATAAACAATTTGGTGACACTCCCCCCCCCCCCCCCCCCCCAACCATGGGGGACTATTGTGTGATCGCTGTCAATTGGCATTGCACTTGACTTGTTTCGTAATCCTTTTATAAACATTGAACATTATCCTTTTCATCAAACACTACATACAGTAAAGTTAAGCTGCAGTGTCATAGACACTTTCATTTAGAACTGCAGCGTGTGGATTTGGCAGTTTCATTTAGCAAAGTAAAAGGAGTAAAACAATCTAGCATCAAGTCCAAAAAATGCTATTCTGTTCTCTTTAACCCTTTTAACCCTGGTGGTATCTTCCATGTCAGTTCAATGGCAGCAATTGGAAGAGTCCATATTCATTATTTGGGGGTAGGAAAATTTATATTTTCAATATGCAGCCTCAAGGCTGCACTTTGAAAATATTAATTGGTCTACCCCACACATTCACTTAGCAGCCAACCTACATAATGAAATTATGATGTATCATGTTTCTGGGCCAGAAAAGCAGGCTCACAGTTTCAAAGGGTTAAGGGAATATAACTTTTGCTTGTCTCCTGTAAACATCATATATTATCTTGCTGAAATGTGTCTTTTGAGATCAATTTATCAGCAGGGTTAGAAAATGCAACAGAAAATGATCTTGCAGACGAAGGTGACAAAATTAAAAAGTGGTGAGATTTCAATATTTACAGTATCAGATACATTTTTTTTTTAATTTTCAGGTGGTGGAAGTGGCTTTGTTGGGAGACATCTTACCAGTGCCTTACATCAAAATGGACTTAAAGTGACCTGGGTGTCCAGGGAACCTGGACCAAATAGAATCACATGGGTATGGAATTTCAATGGCATTAACCTAGATCCTTTCTGAAATAGATGTCTTAACTCTGTATCTAACAAATATTTACAAAATGATTTTCAGTCGAATGATCACAGTTTTGAAATGAGCTGTACAATTCCTCTTCCTTTGAGTGTTGATGTGTTTATACCGCAAAATTCTGGTAATTAAACAGCCACATTGTCAGTGGTTAACAGGAGTATTCAGTTGACAGATATTTATTATTATTTATTAGGATTTAACAACACTTTTGACAGGGTCACCCCGTGTCAGACAGTTTTACGGGTGGAGGAAGCTGGAATACCCAGAGAGAACCACCAAGCAACTGCGAGCAACTGTCAGACTCCCTAACGTACTATCTCCGTGCAAGTGGGGTTATCATTGGTTGAAGACAAGTACACCACAAACGTGCAGTACGCCTTAGTACATAGTGCCCCCCACGTGGGCAATTGGGATGAATTGACTTGCCCAAGTTCACAATACAGTCACCCTTGGCAGGGGATCGAATCATGGACCTTTCAGTTTGAAGTTCAGTGCCGTAACCACTGAGCCACCGCACTCCCAATTGACAGACATTATGTAATTTTCCTGTATTCTAGTGATAAAATGAGCATTTATTCTATTGTATCATATTTGGCAGAGCTCATGGACCTATGCCAAACAAGATGTAATACATTAAATATCTTTAACGCTTAATCTGTTGAGTATTTTAAAGATATTGGTCATCAAATCTAGTCATGGCTGCCTCATAGCAACCATGACTAGATCTGATGAAAAATCCATCCAAATTTAACTTAAGAAATCTTTGGTGAAAAAATGCATTCAATTAACAAGGGAAAAGTTTGATAATTGTGCCAAAATTATATTTATTTCAGTGGCATCTTGTCCTGGGAAGGATTATCTGCCAGCAGCATGCAAGGAGTTAATGGATGTATTAAGGTCGACTAGACCTATAAACATGGGGTATGTAGTGGATGCCAGAATAATTCTCAGGCTGAATTTTTAAAAATTTAACGAGAATCAAAATGATGCCCATTCTGTTCTACAGTTCAGAAATGAATTTGCAGGAATCATTACGAGAATCAGATTCTCACGAAAATTCTACCCCTGATTCTTCAATCAGTTACAAGATTTTTTTTTCAATTGACAGGAATATACTCCATAACCTGTATGCAATTAACAGGTGATATGGGGGCACGGTGACATTGCTGTAACCGGTTCTCGTCAGATCACCGAAGTTAAGCAATGTTAAGTCCGGTTAGTCCTTGGATGGGTGACCGTCTGAGCGATCGATTCAGATTCCCACATTATGTCCTTGGGCAAGGCACTTAACCCTGATTGTCCACATTGGGGCACGATGACGCTGTGTACTGAGGTGTACTGCACGTCGATGGTGCACATGTCTTCAACCAATCTAACCCTGCCTGTGCAAGCAGTGTGGAGTTATGATGTTGGGGAGCTGGCAGCTGCTCGTTGTTGCTCAGTGGTTCTCTCCAGGTACTCCGGCTTCCACCACCCATAAAAATGTCACCAACGCGATATGACATTGGCTTTTAAAGTGTCATTAAACCTTAATAAATTAATAAATAACAGATCATATTTGTACTAGAGATATGGTAAATGGCTTGGTGTTTTGAAAAGTGTATGCAATAAACAGGGTTATTCAATTAAGAGATATCCCATTAAGTGGGCGCCACTGTTCAACAAAATCCTGTTAACTGAATAGAGAAATTGCTGGCCAAAATATTTCAATAACCCTTTGCCTAACATTATGGCCAAAACTTGCCAACACCATTCATAAAAATCACCATTCAAATTCTATTATATTTTTTAATTTGTGCCTAAAAAAGCTTATGACCCTCATTGTAACAACAGGGCTTACATTTCGATGAGAATCTGAGAATCGATTCCTGCAAAGATTCGTGCAACAAGACAGACAAGCGAGAATCCATGTAGATTCTCACTGCACCTCTGCTAGGATTCTTTTGAGAAGAATCATGCCAATTTTAATTCTTTACCTAACTTGCTGTGTTTGTTCCAATGAGGCATTCTTTGATTCCGATTGGCGGATTTTCAAAAATCTTCTCCTCTGAAACCAAAAGGCCAAATGTTTTGAAACTTCACATTATTGATAACTGGGACACTCTCTACCAATGATCCTCGTTTAATGTTGATCAGGTTACAAACATGGCTGCTTGTTGAGCTTGTTCCAATGAGGGGTCATAACCAATGTTTTTTAGGTAAAAAATAAAAAATATTTAGTTGTTCAGTCACTGTTTTTGTAAATGTTGTCTGCTTCTCACATTAGGTAAAAGGTGAAGTTAACCTGTCTGACTTCAAAGGTATACACTGAGTCAAGATCTGTTAGTATTGTGTCTTGTCAAACAATCAGATGTCAGTCTAGCAGAATTGTCGGGTTTAACCGTTTACCTAACATAGCGGCCGAAACGGCCAGAAAATGAACCAGAATAAGCCTACCACAACCTAAAATATTCCGGAAGTTTCTTAATAAAACCCTACAAATATGGATATCATTAGAACAAGCTTGTCTGTGTTAGGTAAAGGGTAAAACAATTTACTGTCACCATTGTTTCATAGAATTGGTAGAGTCAAGTTCAAATATTTCATTGTTGTAGTGGTGCATCACGAACTTTCCATCACAGGCCTGTAATAAATGGTTTATTTCACACTCCGTTAGACTGTGTTATGCTCTGTAGCATGGTGTATCCCATAGGAAAAGATGATGTGATGATTCTCCACCTTCTCTGTTCACAATAAACCAATCATGCTATTTCAAGTCTTAACAGGAATTCCACCAAACTAAAAACAGCGACAACTAATGCACGATCTTGCCAAAGTGAGATCGTGCATTAGTTGTTGCTATTTATTTGGGCGGAAATTCTTTCAAAATGGAAATATCATGCCATTCTATTCATATGTGGATGCAGTGCTCAATCTTTGAGTTCAGATAGTTTCGAAAAATTGTAAAGTCTTTCTGATACAACATGTGAGATTTGCAATTCAAGCAAATTATGTTGCATTGCTTTGTCATTACTTGTATTTGGTTTCCTAATTTACAATTGACACAACCCACACATAACCTAAATGATTGTTCGTGGTTTATTTACAGGTCTGCATCAGCAGCAATAAGGACATTTTGTGTCCACAATAAAATCCTTCTCATAATATTATTCTATCACTGCTTCATTGCAAACCTTGCTTGATGCAACAGCCAGTATAATGTTTGATGCATCTATATGAAACCTTTCTATGTGAATCGGGCATACAACTACAAAATTAAGATAGAAAGTAAAACACTATTCCAACATTGCGGTGACAATCTAAGATGTTACATAAATCAGCACACTGATTTTGCCTAACTAAAGATTCAGAATTAGGAATTTAACTGGTGAAGTTCTAATTATTTTTTTTTTGATATTTAAAATTTTTTCCCATGTCTTAACTTTGTTACCATCAGACAAGTCAAAGTACCGCCGGTACCAACATAACCGGTACCGGGTGGGACAGATCAACAATTGGATGACATATCTCAATCAGATGGCAGAAATTTGCATTTAAACCATGCCAGTCCCCACTATCGCAAGACAAACGTGGCATAGTCCAATTATTCTGCGGTGACATTAAAGTAATCATAAAGCACGAAGATCATGTTTTATGATTACTTGATGTCACCACAGAATAATTTCTTTGAAGTAGCCGATGACGGCGCTTTCAGTGTCTTTGATGTGACATATGAAAAGTCAAAATGGTCAGCCTTATCGAGGCTGTGGTGCAGACAGAACATGCACCCTTAGAGAGTTTTGATATGTTCATACACAAATAAGTTAAAAGTATGTTGTGCAAGTATGCCATACATGATTATCAGCCTGTTTACCCTTGTTCAGTTAGGATTTCCCCATAAAATAATTTTGTCCCAGTACCGGCAGGACAAAAGCTTCCGTACCAGTACCAGTTGGAGCATGAGGGAACTGACAGTACCAGTACAGGTACTGGTTGACATGCCTGGTTACCATTTATGGGAGAGTGCCTAAATGGTAACGAGGCAAATCTATACAGACTAAATAATTTCACTTTAAAGATAATACAAAAAAGATCCACAGAATGAAGCCTTGAAGTTGTGGAACCAGAAATTTAGAATGAAGCCCAAATACAGGTTTCCAACATTCAGTTGGATAATTCTTTTGTATTGTTTTGTTGAAACTGTAGTTCTTTCATGTATTTTACCATTAAAGTAACCATGCATGGCCTAAATGATTATTCGCGGGTTATTTCCAGGCCTGATATGATCTTTAACACCTCACATCATGATTGAAGTAAATCTGCCGGCATGGAAAACTGAGGATAATCAATAAAACAACTGTTTTCTTTGCAGAAAGATTTAAGCAGAAATGGTTTGCCTACTGGAACTACCGCTGTTGTCAATGTTGCTGGTGAAAACATACTCAATCTAAGAGAACGGTAGGTATGGCTTTGATAGTCATGTCATTTTCAGTACACAAAAATGGAAACCTTCTTCCGTTTCTTGCAACCTCTAAGCAATATATCACATAATTAAAAATACCAAATTTGGAGCCCTGTAAATTATATACCCATGTTATCAGCAAAAATATTCAGTTTACAGACACTAAACCATATTAGTACATCACGTGACAAATCCCCGTATTCTCATTGGCTGTATTGATAGGGACTATGAAAGCATAGTGCCCGGAGTCAAGCATAGTGCCCGGAGTCATACAATAGTGTACATGCATTGCAAACAGAATCCCGAGGGGATTTCCCTTTTCTTCTGAGCAGACGGCAAATGTGGAGACGAATAGAAATAAAATGAGCATTTCGAGATTCGCAAACGAGAATGTTAATTCTTTTCTTGAACAACATCAGAGCCGAAAGACTGTTAGTTTAACCAAATATGCTGTCAATATTCTCCGGCAGTTCTGTTCTGACAGAAAAAGGAATGGTGCATTTGAAACGTTAGATGTTGGAAGATTAACGGAACTATTGAAAGACTTTTATACAAACGTTAGAAATCGCGATGTTGATTTGTATTCCAAAAGCAGTATTTGTGCCATTCGTCAAGGAATAAGAAGATATTTGCAAGAACCCCCACATGAGAGACACTTTGATATAATAACAGACCCAGCTTTCAAAGGTGCTAATCGTGTATTCGACAGCATGTTGAAGAAAACGAGAAGACGGAAAAGGAACAGTCTGACACAAAAAACCCATTCCGCCATGTAACTATAAAAAATACATAATAAAATAAAACACAACAAAACTAGAAAGTGAACAAGTCACTGTCTGCAATAGACAGTGGTGTTGTAATTATTTGTTCTCGTATAAATACACAGTCTTGTTAATTACATGAAATAGACGAGTGTTGTTTATTACTCAAATCGACAGGAGACACAAGAACAGTTGTGAGAGAAAGTAAATAAATAACAGGCAGCAATGTTTGCTGAAAGTTATAAACATGAATAAATAAATAGATAAATTACGGGGAGCAATGTATGTTGAAAGTTATCATAAACATGAATAAATAAATAAATTGTAGACCTATCAATTAAATAGTTTTGAATAAGAGTGTTAGAGAGGGCACTGAATATTATTTATCTTCGATCACAATAAACGATTGTGACTGACCGTGTAAACGTTTATTCTGTTGTGATGCTTAGTGTTTCATTCTATTTCAGGCGATCTAAGGAAATTATATCAGCACCCAATTGTGATTAATCCGGACATTCCAAGAGGTCTTTTGAATAAAGTAATGTTTGAGCTTTTATTTTACTTTTGTCGGAGAGGGAGAGAAAACATTCGAGAATTTAAAGCTTGTGATTTTGTAGTTAAAACTGATGACACTGGAAGAAAATACATCCTGAAAACTACTTCTGAGCGAACAAAAAATCTCACAGGTGTAACGAATGAGGATGAAGGTGATGGACCTAGAATGTATGAAACTGGTACAAAAATGTGCCCTGTTAATAGTTTTCAACGATATCTTATGAAACGAAACCATGAGTGTGATGCGTTCTTTCAAATTCCCCAAAATTCATACCACGAGAATGACGAATGTTGGTTTGAGTGAAGGGCAATGGGAAAAAATTCCATAGGAGAGTTCATGGTAAAAATGTCTAAACAAGTTGGTCTTTCTGATACATATACCAACCACTGTGCATGCTACGACCATAACAATTCTTAATGATTGTGGATTCAAAGATCGCGATATTATTTCTTTATCGGGACACAGAAATGAAAAATCATTGTCAAGTTACGTTTCGGACACAAGAGCTGATGTCAAACGAGGTATGTCAGAGAGCTTGAGTTCCATGGTCGATAATGCAGATGCTGAACATTCAGAAATGCCTGCAGCGAGGAATGCTGTTGAGAAAACAACAACGCAACTCTCTTTCCAGTCAGCAAATTCCACAGTATCAGCACCTGAATTATTAGATACCGATATTGATGACGACGATCTGATAAGTGCGTTGGAGGAAATCGAGTGTTCAAAAAACTCAACATCAGTTAACATTCGAAAGCAATCCAAAGAAATATGCAACAAAATGCAGTATTGTGCCCCAAAATTCAATTTCAGCAATTGTGTTGTAAATATTTACAATAATTAAAATGTGCTCGTACATCAGAGGAAGTACCCATAACACGTTCAATGGGGTGAACGTTAATAAAACTTTAGTGCCATGAATAATGGAATTTCTATAGTGCCTCACAAGCTCTGTTAATACCACCATATGTGAGACGTTGATTCTGTTGTATGATATCTCGTGTTAACCAGTTATGTGCCACATGATTGGTTGATCGGTTTCATGTGTTTATTTACATTATTCTACTTTACCCGTTGAGTTCGAATCCAGTTGATAGTTTAATGTTTCCTGACATTTTCATGTTATTAATTTCATTGTTTTATTTTGGATAGTAAAGTGTTAGTTATCTCTCCGTTCCTTCTTTAATATGTTGTGGAGATGGTCTGGGTGTGATGTACTAAACCCATTAATGCCTTCCGTTTCGGGCACTATGCTCTCATAGTGCCCTCATCGGAAGGCATTAATAGGTAAATATGTCCTGTTGTTTACCAGGCTTATATTTCATCTAACTTTGGGAGAATCCATTTGGATTCTTGCAAAAATGGTGTGCGCGAATCCATACTGGCTATAAGTGTCCCAGAGCCGTGGTTGAAGCCCTGTTGTATACTGATAACACATTTTAACCCTTTCCTCAACACATCTTTTTAATTTTTAAAAATATAAACTGAATTTGATAATATTTAAAAAAAATAAACAATATTTACTAATAAAACCTTACAAATATGGATGTCATTGGAACCGGCTCATTGAGCCGGTTCCAATGACGGCCATATTTGTACAATTTTATTGACAAAGTGTCAGGATATTTCAGGTCATGTTAGCAATGTATTTATTAATTTGCTATCTCTATGTCAGGTGAAGGGTTAAATTGACTCAATTCTTTTCACATGAATCCTAGCAGAGGTTCAGCGAGAATCTACATGGATTCTCGCTGGTTTTGTTGCATGAATCTTTATGTGAATTGATTCTCGTATTCTCGTTGAAATATAAGCCCTGCCTATACTCGTGTTATAAATCAACGATTTATTAGTCCCCTACTGGTGAAGCCGAAGTGGGCTATAGGTTCATCTGTATCCTTCCATCTGTGATGATTTGGTTCATTATTTTTTAGTCGAGTTGTGACGAAGTCAAACTCGACTTATAGTTTGATGAATGGCAGTTGGGTGGGCTGGCGTAAACAATTGGTTTCCAGGTGATAACTTGATAATAGTTTGACCCACGTTCATGAAACTTCATAGGTAGGTTGGCCTTGGTGAGAGGAAGAATCGTATTTATTTTGGACTTGCTAGGTCAATGGCCAAGGTCACAGTGACCTCGAACATACTAAATTGTAAACAATTGGTTTCCGGATGATAACCTGACTATGGTTGAACCCACATTCATGAAACTTCATATGTAGGTTGGCCTTGGTGAGAGGAAGAACCCTATTTATTTTGGACTTGCTAGGTGAAAGGTCAAGGTCACAGTGACCCTGAACATAGTAATCAAAACAATTGATTTTTGAACTATAACTTGATAATGGTTTGAACAACATTCATGAAACTTCATAGGTAGGTTGGCCTTGGTGATAGGAAGAACCCTATCTATATCAGATGTGCTAGGTCAAAAGTCAAACTCACAGTGACCCAGAACCTAGTAAATCGTAAACAATTGGTTTCTGCATGATAACTTGATAATGGTTCAACCCACAATCATGAATCTTCATGAATCTTCATAGGTAGGTTGGCTTTGGTGAGAGGAAGAACCCAATATAAATTGGATGTGCTAGGTTAAAGGTCAAGGTCACAGTGACCTTCAATATAGTAAATCGTAAACAATTGGTTTCCAGATGATAACTTTGGCAATGGTTCAATCCACTTATGTGAAACTTCACATATAGGTTGGCTTAGATGAGAGGAAGAACAGAATTTATTTTGGAATCAGTAGGTCAAAGGTGAAGGTCACAGTGACCCTTCACAGAGTAAATCATAAACAATTGGTTTTCCAATGATAAATTGATAATGATTAAACCCACTTTTGTGCAGCCACAATTCGACATTAGATCGGTGATCCTATCAGCATTTTGTAACCTTATATCTAATTGTCATCAAACTTGGGAGGATGATGTACTTTGGGAAGAGGAAGAATCCTATTGGTTTTGGGGTCTGTAGTTGGTCAGAGCTGAAGATCATGCCCACTATAAATTGACTGTAATTTAGTACTTGAAATGGTTACTGAAGATTATCTTTACAACGATTCATCCAATTCTCGTCAAAATTCAATTGATAATGCTCCTCAGGAAGACAAAGATCCCAATTGATTTTGGTGTCAGTCAGTCAAAGGTCAAGGTCACAGCAGCAAAAAGTGTATTCTAATTTTGGAATTTAACTTTCATTAAACTTTTAAAACATTTTTACCCAAGTTAATAAAACTGATAAATTTGTCCCTTGAATGCAACAAGGCTTTGCAATGTTATAAAAATTGATAAATTTGTCCCTTGAGTGCAAGAAGGCTTTGCAGTGCTTTAGCATAAACATAAACCAAGAACATGAACTTTCAATGGCAAAGAAACTAATTTCAGAAATAAAAAATAAATTATAAAACAGCTCGCCACATGCAATTTTACAAATAATGGCCTGAGAAACAGAAGATCTACTTTGTGTGGCCTTATGTGGCTAACCCTATGATTTGCCCAGCCTTATTGACTGTACATATTCATATGGTGTGATAGGGCAGTCACCAATTTTTTATAACCAGAAAGTGTGACTAACCCTGTGCAATTCTAGTTCTTAAAATTGTCATTATTAACTAAGGAACTAACCCTGTGTGCTGTATAGCCTTAGTGTAAATCTCATCTATATCAACTCCTTCCCCACGTAATGGCCAAAACTAGACAGTACTATTCTCAAAAAGTATTAGAATAAATTGTGGAAAGGCTTTTTTTTTTGTTAATTCCAAAAATGAAACCATATTCTATTTTTAATTAATAGCATGAGGGGGGGGGGGGGGGGGGGGCGAGGTGGCGTTGCGGTAAACAGTTCTCGTCAGATCACCGAAGTTAAGCCTGGTTAGTCCTTGGATGGGTGACTGTCTGAGCGATCGATTTGGACTCCTGCGTTGTGTCCTTGGACAGGCACTTAACCCCGATTGTCCACATAGGGGCACGATGACACTGTGTACTAAGGAGTACTGCACATCAATGGTACGTATGTCTTCAACCAATCTAACCCTGCCTGTGCTTCAGTGCAGAGTTACGATGTTGGGGATCTGGCAGCTGCTCGTCATTGCTCGGTGGTTCTCTCTGGCTTCCTCCACACGTAAAACTGTCACCGACATGATATGACCCTGCTGTTAAAGTGTCATTAAACCTTAATAAATAAATAAATAAGTAGCATGATTGGCATAGGTATAAACAATTGGCTAAACTTGCCTTTATACTTTACTTGCATTCATGTTATAGCCATAAGTGATGAACATGACCTTAAACACCACTGGTTGGGAGCGTGGTGGCTCATTGGTTAGGGCATTGGACTTCAAACCAACAGGTCCACAGTTCGATCCCTACCATGGTAAACTCACTAAATTACCTTGTGTCCTTGGGCAAGGCACTTAATCTCGATTATCGATGTGGGGGCATGGTGGCACCGTATGCTTAGGCGTACTGCACTTCAGTGGTGCGTTTCTTCAACCAATGCTAACCCTGCTTGTGTGAAGTTAATGATTCTGACAGTTGCTTGCCATTGCTCTGTGGTTCTCTTTGTGTACTATTACTTCCTCCATCCATAAAACTGTCCCAACACAAGGTGACCCTGGCTGTCAAAAGTGTCTTTAAAACCTGAATAAAAAAAAATAATTAAATATCTAAATAAATGCGCAAATTTGTATAAAGTGGTAGGGCTTAGTCCTATGAAACCTTTAAGGGTCTACTAGGCCTATGTTTTTAGATGTATATGTTACTAGTTCCACCTTCAATATTACAAGATTTCCCATGAAACATAACTACTATCTTTTCATTTTAAAGGTAGAAAAAGCAAATGGGTGTTATTATACCCCCACTCTCGAAGAGATTGATTATACCCCCACTCGTGAAGCAATTGAGGGGTATACTGGATTATTATGCCCCCTTTCTTAACTGATATAGTGCTGGAAGCCCATATTTGGGCTTTAATCTGAAGTGCATGTACCATAACTTAAAGACTTCATATTCCGTGGATGTAATTCATATTATCTTTGAAGTGAAATTATTTAGTCTTTAAGGCTTTGCCTTGTTACAATTTATGGGAGAGTGCCTATTAAGGATTTGCCTTGTTACAATTTATGGGAGAGTGCCTATTGGCACACTCCCATAAATATTAACAAGGCAAAGACATGTCAACAGATTTTGATGACCAAAAATAATTTAGCACTCTACCGGTTAAACAGATTGAGGGGTATACTGGATTACATGCATCTGTCCATCTGTCCGTCTGGATTCATATTTCAGCTGTGAGTGGATTGACTTCAATGATTTCAGTATGTGGTATCCTTGGATGGCCCACTTCTGCTACATGTTGAATGGAGTTACTCCAGTCTTTCAATTTTGAGGTGCATCATGGCACTTTCACGCCATCGCACAAACAATTTTGAAAAGCTTTGCGCCACTAATGCCACACCTTGGCAAAAAGCAGCGCACTATTTGATCGCCTGTTTAAATGTTCGAATTACCTTAACACAAGTGGGGGTTAATGATCATCAAGTATCGATAGCATCTGCGCATGGCCTTATGCAGTAATATACATCTACATGGTGCAGTCGCGGTGTAGGTTTCACTTTAAGAAGAAGTCCGGAAACCATGTCGCAACTTCAAACAAGCCGACACATCAACGTCGATGCCACAGAGCATCCCAATTTAAACATGATGAAATTAGTTCAGCAGAAAAACTGTAAATGTACTGGTATTTCAGTAAACACTCAGTTCACTGTCGCAGATTTATTTAATAGGTTAAAATAAAATATCTCCGTCTGATAGCGATCCTGAGGATACAAAACAGCCAACATCACGCAAAGGTGTTCAGTTGTCAGCATTTCGCAATTGGAATGTCGAAAATGTCATTGGCTATAAAAACCTCAATTCCATATTATTCTAGTTTCTGTTCCCGGTTCCGTTTTTTCTTTATTCAAACTGTGTATTCTACTTTTGATTCTGTGCATGCATTTCAGTATAGATTACAGATTTATTTTTTGAAAGAGAATGTTTGAAATAATGAACATGTACTGTGAGTATGTGATCTTTGTTTTATTGTTATGACCCAATAAACATGACTTAACGTCACTATGAAAACGGAGATGTTTTTTAATAGAATATAGTGTGTGTATGATAGATGGTCTGCCACTATCATACACACACTGTATTCTATTAAAGCATTGCTGTTTCCGTAACTTTTTCACAATAGCTGAGCATTTCGTAAGTCAGGAAAATGACGTTTGCGAATTAGAAATGGCCCACGCCACACTTGGCGCACCTGCATTTTACAAAATCGAAAGACTGAGTTACTCACACTATTTTCACATGAGTTATGTCCCTTACTGTGTCAAATTTTCATTGATTTTTGTTGGTCATGTTTGTCCATCCAGAGCCATATCTCAGCTGTGAGTCAATGGATTTCAACAAAATTCAGTGTGCAGTATCCTTGGTATGAACTCCATCCGTCCACCCATGTATCCATCCCTCTGGCTCCCCAGCCAGCCACCCATCTGACTATCCATCCAGATCCATATAGTCTCTGTGGGCAGTTGGATTTCAAAAAAATTCAGTTTGCAGTATCCCTTGGATGACTCACTTCTGCCACATGTTGCTTCATTGGTCCAGCACTGCAGGTAGGGTATGAATTGTCTTCAGCAATTGCTCTTGTTTTAGCATGTCTCATGCCTCTCTTGTTACACAACTTTACACCTAATTCTGTGTGTGAGTGATGGGCACTCAAATTCTTTCTAGATGTGCATTAATTCTGTGTGAGTTTGCAATTTGGCAGAGGTGGATTACTACTAAAACACCTGGGAAGTAGAGTTTCCTCCAATGCTAAATTTCATATACTGCACCAGGGCACGAAATTCTATAACTGGCATTAACCTTCAAACAAGTTACATGAACTTGATATGGCTAATTGTTTATTCATGTGACTTACTTGTGACTTACTTGCCAATCATATTCCAAACTTTTTTAACACGGATCTCAATTTTCTGTCTCGTACCAAACCATTTATCATATCTTCAGTACAAATTCTACCTGTTAATAATTACATATAGGCTGTAGAGTAAACCCTTGTTAACCCTTTACCCAAAAATGGCCAGTGCTATTCACAAAAATCACCATTCAATTTTCATTATTTTTTTTCATTGTTTGTATCAAAACCATAGCTTATGACCCCTCATAGGAATGAGCTCATTGAACTCATTCCTGTGAGGTGTCATAAGCTATGGTTTTGATGTAAAAAGTAAAAAAATTGGTTATTCAAGAATTTTATTTGCAAGTGTTGTCTGCTTTTCGTGTTAGGTAAATGGTTAATTGAATAAAAAATCTTATAACCTGTTGAGAAATTACCCTGACAATCACAAAGTTTCCCTTGTTTATTTATTTTTGGAAGCAAATGGATCATAACTTGAAAGATATGAGTTCATGTGCAGTATTTAAAAGGAAGCTAGTGCAATCAATTCTGAATTCATAATCCTCTTCTATACAACCATGGGTGTTTATTATGTACACCTTTACATTAGTTGTATTTTGTTGTATGCCTATTGTGGCATGGTTGTGTGTCTGGAGGGGGGGGGGGGGGGGGTGGAATTAATACCTTCTTTTAGACCGTGTTGATGAGCTCATTACTAACAATAATGTAGAATGTATTGACGCTGCCTATGCCCTGCTGGGTTCCTGACATAATATTTAACTGATATTCACCCATCAGGTCTTCTATATAGTGAGGCAACAACTGAAATGTTTATTGATGCCAACAATTCATACATTAGGCCTAAAAAAGTTAAAAATCTGTTTCTCAGGTCCCGCATGCTCTCTTTTTATAACCAATGTAAACTTGAAAATATAAAAATAAATGGTTTATGTCTGATATTTTACCCAAGGAAATAAAATTAATAAATTTGTCCATTGAGTGCAATAAGGCTTTGCAATGCTCTAGCATTGCAAAGCCTTCTTGCACCCAGCGGACGAAATACACCACCACCCATGCTATTCTGTAGATTATGAGGCCTTAAACATAAACAAACTAAGATTCTGAACTTTTTATGGCAATGAAATAATTACAAAAATAAAAAAACGCCTGCACACATGCAATTTTATAAAAAGTGGCTTGAGAAACAGATCTACTTTGTGGGGCCTTGGATATCTATCTTCGAACACTGAACATTGTAGGTGGGTGTGGAAAAGCATAATCTTTAATTCACCTGATATAGATAGGGAAAATATGTTGTCATTACCTTCACCCAGTGTGCTGCTATCAAATTACCACTTTATGGGACAACTGGAAGACAGTTAAACTTGCTATGCCATCTCCAAACGATACCCATGTAAAATGTTTCCAAAAAACTTATCTCTGTTCATGAACTTTCTGTCAACGTGTATTGTTGAATAAATTCATTTCATTTCAGTACTCCTCTTAATTGAATAATTTTCACTGCAAAGTTGCTATTCAATTGACAAGGTTCTACTGCACATGATTTCATAAAAACAGACTCAGTTTAACGACACGACTTAAGGCCTAAAAAGTTTAAAACTCTGTTTCTCAGGCCCTCCTGCATGGGCTGCCATATGCTCTCTTTTTATAACCAATGCAAACTTAAAAAAAATAAAAATTAAATGGTTTATATCTGATATTTTACCCAAGTTAATAAAATTGATAAACTTGTCCCTTGAGTGCAACAAGGCTTTGCAATACTTTAGCGTTGCAAAGCCTTGTTGCACTCAAGGGATGAAATACACCACCATCCATGCTATTCTGTAGATTATGAAGCCCAAAACATAAAACAAACCAAGAACATGAACTTTTGATGGCAAAGAAATAATTACAAAAATTAAAAATTAAGTAAATTAAAAAATGCCTGAAAAAAATGGCCCGAGCAACAGGAGATCTACTTTGTGGGGCCTTTTACTTGTATTATATTACTAAGTCAGTGACATACATTATTGAGACTGGCCAAACTGTTGCATTGACATAATCTATTCTGGCTATTCTTGTGTACCTTTACTATAGCTTAGGAAATGCTGTTGTGTGACACAGTGTTGGAAATGGTGCCGAGACCAACAGTATTTGTCATAACATTTCATAGGTTTAATGGGAGTAACTCCAGACATGGTATGGGTTATTCTGGATCAAAGTTGTTCTGATGTGATTCATGTTTGAGTTTACATTATGTCACATCCAAGATTGTTTAGCACAAATACACTTGAGTTGATTAGCTATCTAGAAATTTGAATGTCTTCAACCGGATGTCCATTTGCATGAATTTGATTTCGCCTACCTTTTATGAAAATGGAATGAGCCTTGGTAGACCTCAAACCTGGATGTTCATCATTTTGCTTTATCATTTTTTCACTGATTGTCTGGGTGGGAACTGTACTAGACAGGTGTTTTAGTGGGAATCCACTTCACATGTCTTGTTTGTTCAGTCAAGAAAAATGCTGGCAGGGTTCATTGAGTTCCTTGAATGTCCTTGAATTGAAAAATGTGTTTTTAACCCTTAAGGGCCTAGAGATTTCTTATCAACCTACCTTACAATTGTTTACTACAGGCTTGCACTACAGTGGAAGTCCCTAACTCGGAAAATATACTCTCTATTTTGATCTTTCCCAAGCGATTTGGGAAAGAAAAGTGGTGCAAAAGCACCAAGAAAAAATAAGCCAAAACTGGGTCGAGTGCTACCAGCACAGACCCCGTAGGGGATGCTCTTCTCCTAGTACAAATCCACGACTTCTGTTGCCAGTGCGCAGACACGTAGCTAATGACTCATTCTTTTTTCGTCTGCCATGTTGACAAAATGTCTTCTCTGCATTCGAAATCAGTGATCATCCTACTCGTTGATTGTTTGTTCCTGTGCTAAGTTGTTGGATCTAAGGATCCTCTATTATCAGGACTGTGTTTTATTTATATTGTCGCTTATAAATTTATTTAACATTATGTATTATTTTTCTACTCCGTGTTTGCGCGCTTATTTCGTGTGCCGTGCATTTCGGACATAGTATATTTTTATACTGTACCAATGACCCAGACATAGCTGGTGCTAACTCTTAAAAATCTAGGGCCAAACACAAATTTTGCCCCCCAATCCCCAAAATTTGCATCTAAAACCAAAGAAATCATGTCCTAAATGGTCCTCCATACTTTCCCTCCACAGCGCATGCGCAGTATCAAGGAGGTCTCGAAATTGGCGCCAATAATCATTCTTTGTTCGGCCCTTCATCAGTTCACATCTGACTGATCTTTGTGCTTGTAAATCTCAGTTTAAATGATGCCAGACACATAAATATTAGAGAAATGGTGGATCTAAAGAGGAATAGAAGGAGGAGAGGAAAAATGAGTGGCAGGAAATAATCAGGGCTGTAACTTAAAAATTTTTTATGAAATTATGATAAGTTGCCTAATTTCGAGGCATGGGCCTGTTGTTGTCATTCTTGCAATAAAGTTACACTGCTTGTTCAGTGTTTCCTCTCTCCATTTCCTTTAAGTCCCCCCTTGCTATTCTCCCATGCTTTTGGCATGTTTTCTGTAATATTATTACTAAAATTTCTTGGGAGTTTTAGCTGGGTAACAGAATGAATTCTGTTCTTTTCCCCATGTTTACGTCCTCACCCATGGGTGTTTAGGCGTAGTGTTCTGCATCTACCATCTGATGTTCTGCAGTTTCTTCCCTGGAAGTCTCTGTTTTGCATCAGATAGTGTGTTATTTGTAACTGATTTCAGGCCATGGTTATCAGTGCCTGGAGTCATGTTTCTGGTGTTTATACACTTCTTGTTTACATTGACAACAGTCTCTGTGGAGGGGGATTTCTTGTCTTTGTATTAGCTTAATCATAACAAGATACATTATTATTATACGTAAGTGTTGCATTAATTTTTTAAAATATTTTTAAAATTTTTGTCCACACTTGGGCTTCTTGGAATCCATTGGGGCTCAACATTACTTTTCAGAAACTTGGGCTTTTCTGAAAAAATATTTTTTCAAAAAAAAATATTTTTTTTATTTCAATTATTTTTTCTATGTTAATGGATCATGTTATTATGTATCTTTGTTTTCAGGGGTTGGTGCGAGTACTAGGACTTCTTGAATTCTTTTCACAATGAAAGGATATTGTTCAAATTGTCATTAGAGGAAATCTTCCTCTGACTTTCATCATCATTGTATTAATTGTAGTCAGTGTACTCGCACTAACTCCTGTTCAGTATGTGTCAATTGGGATGACAAACATTGGAAGCGTGTGTTACGGTATGTTGTTAGCGGGGAAAAGGCCATGCCGGTCCTTTCTCCGCAGGGTCACTCTAGTTTATCAATCTCTATTTCAGAGGAACAAGAACAGGGTGATGTTTCCGTGATGTCTTCCAAAAGTGTGCCTCCGCCGTCACAGTTAAATGAAGAGCTAGCGGCAAAAGTGCTCATGGAAATACGTCAGTTGCCTAAGAGGTCCCTAGTAGGATCGACGGTATTGACGTCCGCTAGCTCGCCCGGTGTAGCGTCCATTCATCGAATGGTTCGGCAGCCGGGTTCGTCTGTTGCGGTCCAGGAAGGAGATTTGGGTGATGCAAGCACTATAAATAGACAAAGTGCACACCCAGTGACGACGGATCAGAGGAGAGAACGGAGGAAGCCTATTAGTCCGGTTCCTAGCTCGTCCAGGTCCATCCGGGCTGCGAGCGAGAGAGGTCCCTCTCTTGTACAACAACATCTGGGACCAGATGTTGTGGTACAAAACGTTTCGCATTTGGAGCATACATCCCCCGCTCAGGACGCTCCGTTATATAGACAGTCCGGAGAGACTGTCGATAAGGCTTCCTCATCCTCACGGCAGCGCACACGACCGCACCTTGGCCAAGTGACCACGGATATCCAGCCAGCTTCGCCAATCAGGGATTCCACGGCGACCAGGTCACGCCATCCGGTAGCCAGGGACAGGCCTGTAGACTCCGGACGTTCGCATAAGAGAAGTATGCAGGAGTCAACGTACATGGAGCTTCCAGCGGCAAAGCAACGTAAGACCGCTGCTCCACAGGCCTCAGTGACGGACGTGCTATCCCAAATAGCACAACTTATCGCAGCATCCCAGCAAACGACAGAATCTCTGTCGGATCAGGAATTATCCGACAACGCTGGGTCGGTACGCTCCGCTGAAGCATCAGGTATGGACGACCAAGAACTTCATAGGGTCCGACAGGATGGCGAAAGGGATTCGGAGGATTTGGAGCTATCCCTTTCGGAACAACATAAAGCTGCCGTAGATTTCATCCGGCATTATCTTCCACAAGTTGTTCCGTTGGACCAGAATGCTGCGATGCCGGATAAGAGACTGATAGCATCATTGGACACAGAATTTTTTGATCGGTTCAGGGACATCGTCCCTGAGTTTCCAACGCAGTCCAATAATGTCACAAGAACATTCGAATTATTGAACGACGCTATTTATAAGCTTGCTACCAAAACAGGCAAGTCTGGTTTCTTGTCCGCAAATGCTCTAAATCTGCCTTTCATCAATTCAAGGAATAAATTCGAAACGGCAGGACAGGGCATACCGAGAGTTCCTCTGCATCTAGACGACGAGGCTGAAGACTTGGATTTGTCTATACCGTCGTCTATGTCAATTCCAACCACGACGTTGGAAACGACAATAATGTCTAACAGAGTTAGCTTAGATGCTTTATCATACGCAGACCACCTTACTAAGGCATTATCATTACGTCTTCAAGGGAAAGAATTCCAGGATATACATTCCTCATTAAGACTTCTTTCAAGGGCAGTAGCTTATTCCACGTATAACTCTGCCCTTTCAGTGGCAAACCTGGAGTTGGTGAGACGTGACGCAACCCTAGCTACATCCACGCGCATGGATAGTAAGGTGAAGAACTCTCTCAGAGTCGCTTCGGTCTCCGGAGAGCTTCTCTTCGACGGCAAGCTTTCAGCAATCTATGATAAGATAACTCAGAAAGCTTCGGATTCTCTGCTATTCAAATCCGCTTCCGAAAAGTCGGATACAGCAGAAAAGAGTAAGACAGGCACTTCTGGGACAAGTACGCCCAAGAGAAGTTCCTATAGAGGTTCTTATACGTCCTCTAGGTCTTATTCTAGAGACCATCAAGGCAGCGACTCACGTACGGGACGTTATTCTGGCCGAGACAACCGGTCAGACGTCCCTAGGTCGACGGGACGAGGTGCGGGTCGTGGAGGACGTAGTTTCTCCTTTCGCAAGCCTCGCAGGTCCAAGAGGTGATGGTTTGAACCTCTATCGTGTTCCGGTAGGCGGAAGATTATCGAGTTTTATAAACGAGTGGGCGTCGATTATGGACGACCCCTGGGTTCGAGGGGTAATTTCGGAAGGACTAAGAATATCCTTCAAACGAAAGCCTCCATTAACTCGAAGTCCAAATGGACTCAGCTTCCGTCAAATCCGCAGAAAAGAGATGCTCTTTTATCAGAAGTACAGTCTCTGCTGACGAAGAACTCGGTAGAGGTCGTAGAAGACCAGGAATCACCGGGTTTCTACAGCCATCTGTTTCTGGTTCCGAAACCAGACGGCTCGTTCCATCCAGTCATAGATCTGAGCTGGATAAACAAGCTGATCGTTGCTCCGAAGTTCTATATGGAAACAATTCGATCAGTCAGAGCGAGTATTCGAGTGAACGACTATGCTACAAGCATAGATCTCAAAGATGCGTACTTTCACGTCATGGTACATCCGACATTCAGAAAGTATCTACGCTTCGCAGTCCTAGGAGTTGTATATCAGTTCCGAGCGATGTGCTTCGGCTTGAACCTAGTGCCCTGGGCTTTCACTCGAATAATGAACTCGGTAATGATACATTTCCGAGCTCATTCGTCTGCGGTAACTTCGGCCTACCTGGACGACATTCTTTAGAGGTACGGCAACGAGTTAACGCTTCAGAACGATGTGCAGAATCTGCTTCTATTACTCCGACGTCTCGGTTTTATAATAAACGAGGAGAAGTCGGATCTGGTGCCGTCCAAGTCATTCACTCATCTGGGAATGAGCTTCGAGACGCACAACAATCTCGTTCGTCTGCTGTTAACCAGAGCGAAATTAATCAGTTGTTATGCTCGCTATTGTCTTCACTCAGACAAAGTCACAGCGAGAGAGTTCATGAGACTGATAGGTCTGTGCGGAGCCGCTGCGGATCTCATTCCGATGGGGCGGTTACGCACTCGTCCTCTCCAAATTTTTGTGACTCAGAATTGGAGTGTAAAGATTCATTCGCTCGATATAGACGTTCTCTTGTCAAATCAAGTGAAACAAGAGATTCAGACTTGGACAAACATTCAGTGGTTGACTCAGGGAGTCCCAGTGCAGTTGCCGGATCTGAGTTTTACGATTATGACGGATGCCAGTCAAACAGGTTGGGGTGCAACATTGATCCCAACGGATTCGAAGTGCCAGGGTCTTTGGGATCCGCAGTTTCTAGGCAAGCACATAAACATCAAGGAAATGATGTCAATTTGGCTTGCACTACGTCATTGGATGAACATTATTCAGAAAGCACATGTCCAAATCCTGTCCGACAATACGACAGTAGTAGCGTATATCCGGAACCAGGGAGGCACTCATTCCGTTCCGTTATTCAATTTAACGGAAAGAATCCTTCTGTTTGTTCTAGAACACCAAGTTCTGCTTTCGGTCCGTCATATTCCGGGTCGTCTGAATGTATTAGCAGACTCCCTTTCACGGAAGGGTCGCTTGTTGCCGTCAGAATGGACTCTCAACAAACAGGTATTCAATCAGATTTGCTACCAATGGGAGCGGCCAATGATAGACTTATTTGCGACACAACTCCACAATCAGTTGCAGACGTATGTGTCGCCATGTCCGGATCCCTGAGCATATGCAGTAGACGCTCTATCGATCTCGTGGGACGGAATGATAGGATATGCGTATCCTCCAGCGCCGTTGATTCAGCAAATATTGCTAAAGATAAAACAATCACAATGCAAAATTCTGTTGGTAGCATCTCTGTCTCCACAGAGACCGTGGATAAATCTACTCAGGTGTCTGCTGTGGGACTTACCGCGAAAACTTCCTCCACGAGAGGATCTTCTTTCGCAGGGATAATTGCGTCAACTTCATCACAACCCGCAAAGTCTCAACCTTCACGTATTTCGGTTGTGCGGTCCTTCTTGCACGGCAAGCGTTTTACAGGACGAGCAGTGGACGCGATTTCTAACTGTAGGAGGACCTCCTCTTTGCTAAACTATGTGGCTAAGTGGAAGGTCTTTCGTCGTTGGTGAAGGGATCATTCTTTTGATATTTTTGATCCCTCCATACCAGACATTGCAAACTTTCTAGTATACTTGTTTGACGAGATCAAACTGCAGCCTGTTACTATTAAAGGTTTTAGGTCTATGTTATCTGATACCTATGCACACCATGATAGTTTACAAATTGGATCTAATGTCTCTTTATCTAAATTAGTTAGAAACTTCTCGATAAATAGACCTAAAACCCTTAGATTAAGTCCGAAATGGAATTTAGCTTGGGTTCTTCTTAAACTAAAAGAAAAGCCATTTGAGCCTCTTGAGACAGTAGATTTCAAATTCTTGTCTTATAAGACAGCATTTCTCTTAGCTTTCTCTTCTGCTAGAAGAGTCAGTGAGCTTCATGCACTATCGGTGGACGATTCTCACTATCGTAGTGTCGGGAACACTATTACCTTTACTACTAATGTTGGATTTTTGGCTAAGAATCAGGCTCCTAATAAATATCCGGAACCTATTGTTATTAAGGCCCTACCGTCTTCAGATGGGCATAGGCCTTGACTCTGTCCGGTTAGAGCTTTACGTATTTATAAACAAAGATCTCAGTTTATCAGAAAGGGACGAAAACGCTTCTTTCTGTCTCTGATGCCTAATAGAAAAGACATTACGGTCCATTCTATTGCCAGATGGATTCAATTAACTATCCGTACTGCTTTTTGATAATGTATCTTCAACTCAGCAGTCTGTGCTTAAGATTTCGGCTCATGAAGTGAGAGCTCTTTCTACATCTTGGGCTTACGCAAATAGTGTTGCTATTTCAGATTTAATGAAGGCTGCATATTGGTCTCAGCCATCCACATTCACGAATTTTTATCTCAGAAATATTGAGTCCATTTCTGGAGACCTGTTTAGGTCCGTTATCTGTTGCTCAGAATGTCGTCCACTAAACAGTTGCAACTATAGTTATGCAGGCTTTCTGTTCCGGCAGTGACTCCATCCTGCTGCCCTCTTCGCTCTGGGCTATTTGACCCAGGGCAAGGGGAAGGGGGGGGGGGGGGGGAGGGTGTTCCCTTAGGTCACCTGCTTTATAGTGAAAAGCAAGGGGATGCCTGCTCCGGAGTCAGTAATTCTGAGTCGTTACCGGGATGGTTTTAAAGTGTAAAGCTAATGTTTAAAATTCATTCATGTCATATTTTTAAAGTGTAGCTCGGTGTGAAGCATTTGTATATGTCACGTGTCAAACAGGCATTAATATACAATTCTCGGACACTTTTATAAGAGTATAAAGAGTCTCAATTCTCTAGACTAACTTTATTTATTAGCTTACTTTAAAAATAATTAGTATAAAGGGTTATTCTGGATGTTAATAGAGAACATGAATGTTATTATGCTCAATTATGGAGGGTGTTGTGTCTTTCTAATTTATCATAAAATAAGAAAGATACATGGAAAGCCTAATACTCCTTTTCTCCTCGAGGGGATGACTCTATTTTATATAGTTGAGCTTATTGGATTTTCCTCTATGTCCTACGCCCTCCAGCCTTTTTACTATTCAGCTATGTCTGGGTCATTGGTACAGTATAAAAATGTTAAAAAATTTATAGTAATTTATATATTTTTTATACTTACCAATGACCCAGACGGGGATGGCCCTCCCAGGAGTTGGGAACTCATACCTCCCCGCTGAGTACATAGCGCTGACCAGGCACTGCTTGTAAGAATGATTATCGAGGATCGAGACCTCTTTGACACTGCGCATGCGCAGTGGAGGGAAAGTATGGAGGACCATTTAGGACATGATTTCTTTGGTTTTAGATGCAAATTTGGGGGGATTGGGGGGCAAAATTTGTGTTTGGCCCTAGATTTTTAAGAGTTAGCACAAGCTATGTCTGGGTCATTGGTAAGTATAAAAAAATATATAAATTACTATAAATTTTTTAACTTTTTCACATTAATAATTTATGTTATCATTTTTGATACTGTTATTTGTGTTGGAGTTAGGTGTCAATGGGGTACTTCTTGGACAGGATTTCTCCTCTCCGTTGAGAGCGGAACTTCTGTTTTTTGGGTCCCTATCGACTGTCTGGGGTCTGTTGTGTTCCTGCCTGTCCATTTTCTTCTGTCACCTTTCTCTCTTAGTTGGGGGTGTTCTTCTGTCCTCTGTTGAATTCACCTTCTTCTCTTCAGCTCTCACTTCTGTCATGCCCAGGACTATTCCTTGTGGGCAATGCCTTCTGCCTTAGCATGTGGACTATTCACATGCTTCCTGCTCTTCTTGTAATGGGTGTTCTTCCGATCGACCCTATGAGCTATGTGGATCGTGGTCATCCACCTTTTGGGCGTCTGTGAACCATGTTGTGCGTTCTCGTGACCGTGCCCCCCGCTCCAGTGGGAAAGGGGAACGCTGTCGTTCGGGGCCTCCTGAAACGACCACGTCTAGTGAGAGTTATTCCTCGTCCATTGGGAATGTGCAGTTATTTCCTGTAGTGGATACTGTGGGAGCCGTTGAGTTGTCTGGTGAAGAATGCCTGGTTCTGAGACTGCGGTCCCTCTCCAGTCGACATCTGAGGCTGTCACTAGGGTTGTGACTCCTCCTTCAGAGCCGAGCGTGGGTGCTCTCTCCACCTTTCCACCAGCCTCAACGACTCCCAACGTATCTTCTGCTACTGTTGTTCCATCTGCTATGTCATCGGTCATCGTTTCAACCGGCCTCGGCTTATCCCTGCAGGGGTCTGAACCCTCTACTCTGGTCTCTCAGCCGTCGAGCACGGCAGTTTTTTCATTGAATTCGGATGTTCATGGTGGGGCCACTATGAACTCCGTGGCGTTTCCGTCCATGCACTCTGGTCACATGGCCAGTTTTGCGGGACCAACACCTCTTGTGCAGCCTGGACCTTCTGTCCCTCAGAGGTCCATGGCGACTCTCCTGAGTTCCCGCTCTGCAGATCCTCGGGGTATGTCATACCCCTATACACATCTGCCTTCAGATGTTTCGGCTGCTGCTCGTCGCCCTGCGTCCGGTGTATTTGAGGATTGTGACCCTTAGCTGGTTAAAAGGGTCAGGAGTGAAGCCACTTTGCCGGTTTGTTCCCACGTCGAACCGGCTGACACAGGCAGTGAGCTTGGGGAGGCCCTCTCCTTGCACACTCAGGTTCTGTCCAAGAGCCTTCCCATTGCTTCCGGCGAGGCTACTAGTGGTTTCCAGGCACCCCCTGCGGCGCTGCCTCCCGGAATTGGAAGCAGGCCGCTTCCGGCTCAGAGGATGAGTCTGACATACCTGACGTCGAGAGCCAACAGTCTTCTGACTTGGGGGCAGCTCTTGATTTTGTGTTGGGGTTCCTTCCAGATCTCAAACCGTCAAACCAGCCGACAGTGTCAGCCAGGCCGCGATCATCAGTCGCTCGCCTACAGCGAGTTTACCAGTTCAAGGCCATGCCTTTCGGCCTCAACCTGGCTCCTTGGGCCTTCACCCGACTGATGTCGCATGTGATAGCCTTCCATCGCACACAGTCCAGGGTGACTACTTTGGCATATCTAGACGATATCCTCAGAGGCATTCCAATGCTGCCTTTCTGGAGTCAGATGTCGACACACTGTTGAGCCTGCTCACGTCGCTAGGGTTCAGAGTCAACGAGGAGAAGTCGGACCTGGTCCCTTCTCAGTCGTTTTGTCATCTGGGGATGGACTTCCGTACTCAGTTCAATACGGTGGCGGTTCCCCGGGCAAGGGCTGTGATTCTCTGAGCTTTTGCCCTGATTCTGTTCCAGTTCACGTCTGCGACATCTCAGAGTATTCTCCGACTGCTCGGTCTCAGCGGTTCAGTGACAGATCTCATTCCTCTAGGTTGGCGGCATGTCAGCCTCTCCAACACTCTCTGCTCAGTGGTTGGAGGCCGAATGTCGATCCTCTGGGCCTGGTTCTTCAGTTACCAGAGTCTCTTCATTGTCACCTTCTCTCCTGGACGGATGTTCAGTGAATTACGCAGGGGGTTCCATTGGACTTGCACACATCCGATCATGTTCTGACAGCAGACTCCGGCGATCTCGGATGGGGTGCGATGTTGGATTCTCTAGGTCTTTCCCTTCATGGGTCATCAGACCAGGATCAAGCAGGTCTTCACATCAACCAGAAGGAGCTTCTCGCTCTTCTTTTGAGTTTCCGGCAGTGAATCCCCCACCTTTCGAATCACCAGGTCCTTCTGTCGTCCGACAATTCGACAGTGGTGGTTCGTCACATTCCCGGTCGTCTGAACGTCCTAGCCGACTCTCTGTCTCGACGGGGCAGGGTCATTTCCACTGAGTGGATGCTCCACATGGCGGTGTTCCAGTCACTTTGCAATCTCTGGGGTCGTCCCCACATCGATCTCTTGGTGACTCATTGGAACCATCAGGTGGACACTTTCATGTTCCAATGTCTGGCTTTCGCTGTGAACACTCTGTCACTCGATTGGAACGGTCTTGTCGGCTACGCCTTCCCGGTGGTTCTGATTCTGTTTCAGGTTCTAGCCAAAATATGAACCTGCAGTTGTCAAATCATTCTGATCGCTCCCCTGTCGCCTCAGCGGGTGTGGATCAATCAGCTCCGCTCTCTGTTGGCGGCGGTTCCGGCATGTCTCCCTCTATGTCTCGACCTTCTTTGCCAAGGTCACCCGAGGAGGTTTCACGTCGGCCTGACTTGATTGTGCCTTCACGCATTTCTTTTGTCAGGTCCTGTCTTCTCTGTAGAGGTTTTTTCGAGACGAGCAGTGGAGTGCATTTCTTCGAGGAGGCACTCCACTGGTTTAGCCTATGCAGCAAAGTGGAAGGTCTTCTGTCAATGGTGTGGCGATCACTCTGTTGATTATGCCAATCCTTCAATTTCACAGATTGCAGAGTTTCTGGTATATCTGTTTGATTCTCAGGGACTCCAGCCTGTTACCATCAAAGGGTACAGATCCATGCTTTCAGAGACCTTTTCGTATGTGGGAAAGCATCGTATCGGCACTAATCCTTACCTCTCCAAGCTTGTTCAGCACTTTTCCTTGAAATAGCCTAGGACTTTGCAGCATATCCCAAGATGGAATCTTCCTTGGGTGCTGCTTTGCTTGGGGAGGGGGGTGCCGTTCAAACCTTTATCCCAGGTGGATATGCATTTTCTCACATACAAGATGGCTTTTCTGATGGCTTTTGCCTCAGCCAGACGGGTTAGTGAGCTTCATGCCCTCTTGGTTGACCCGGCCTTTTTCAGGAACTCTCCCAACAGTGTTACATTTACCACTGATTGCTCCTTTCTGGCCAAGAATCAGATACCAGAAACTACTCCACCTCCTATCTGTATTAGGCCTCTTCCTTCTGCTGAGGGCAACCGTCCTTTGCTCTGTCCGGTTTGTGCAATTCGCATTTATCTCAATCGGACGCAGTTCATTAGGAAGGGCAGGAAACGTTTTTTTTTTCTGTCTCTTATTCCTGGTCAACAGAAGATCTCTCCTCAATCCATTTCTCAATGGATTTGTCTCACTATTCGCACGGCTTACACTCATCTAGCTACTGACGATTGTGTTCCCAATCGTATTTCTGCCCACGAGGTGCATGCATTGTCTACCTCTTGGGCTTATACCAACTCTAAAGTTGTCGGATGTTATGCAGGCAGCCTACTGGAGAAATGTTTCTACTTTCTCCACCTTCTATCTGCGTCAGTTGCAGGAGCAGTCTGAGAACCTTTTTGCTTTGGGCCCTCTTTCTTCTGTTCAGGCTGTTGTTTATCCTAGCCATTAGGCTTCTTACAAGGTTAGTTCCAGTTCTGTGCTGTTACTGCCCTTTTCTGTCTGTGCATCGCACAGAGCCGTACGCCTCATCTCTCATTGTCTTTTACTAATGTTTGTGAGGCTATGGTTGATAGGCCTGGGGACTTCTTCCTCTATCCACGATTCCAGTGCACTTGTGTTATGTGGGGGTTGGTTATGTGATTCCCTCCATCCTATTGTCTATTCAGCCTGTAGTAAACAATTGTAAGGTAGGTTGATAAGAAATTTAAATTTTATAGTAAATTTCCTTTCTTATAAAACCTACCACAATTGTTTACATGGAGGCCCTCCCGTCTTCTCATTCAGGTAAGGATCTTTCCTCCCCACTGATCACTTAACTCCAATGTTGGCAGATTCAAAAGGATGAGTCATTAGGTACGTGTCTGCACACTGGCAACAGAAGTCCTGGATTTGTACTAGGAGAAGAGCGTCCCCTACTGGGCCTGCGCCGGTAGCACTCAACCCAGTTTTGGCTTATTTTATCTTGGTGCTTTTGCACCACTTTTCTTTCCCAAATCGCTTGGGAAAGATCAAAATAGAGAGTATATTTTCCGAGTTAGGGACTTCCACTGTAGTGCAAGTCTGTAGTAAACAATTGTGGTAGGTATAATAAGAAAGGAAATTTACTATAAAATTAAAATTTTTATATGTCTGTGACAGACTACATCCTGTAGCTTTTCTGCTGTTTTTTGGCAAGTCTTGGCTTGAGCCAAGACTTGCCGAAAACAACTACCAAGGTGCTTAGAATGTAACTTGTGAGTTAACCGAAAGACTGCATGTAGGGCCACCTGTTCTGTTGCAAAAAAATGTGATCAAAGTCAGAATTAGGTCTTTAAGGGTTAAGGCCTTGAAAATCCTTTAAATTTCTGCTTTAGTCTTGATATATAAGAATGGCTTCAAAGTTTTCATTTCTGTTGCACAGCATTAAATGCTGTGCAGCTGAAATTAAAACTTTTAAGAATTCTTAAAAATCAAAGACTTTGCCAAATTAAATCTCGTTCAGTGTTCTATCTGCTATTTTACATAAGTGGTTTATTTGTTTATTGGGGTTTAGTGACACTTTCAACAGGGTCTCAACATGTCGGACAGTTTTACGGGAGAAGGAATCCAGAATACCCAGAGAGAACCACCAAGCAACTCTAAGCAACTGTCTGACTCTACAACTAACTAACCTTGCACAAGCAGAATCAACAGTGGATGAAGGCAAGTGCACTATCGACTTGCAGGACACCTTAGTACATATTGCCACAATCCCCTCACATGGGCAGTCAGGTTAGGTATCTTGCCCAAAGACACAATGCAGTTATTGCTGGTCAGGATCAAACTGTGGACCTTTTGGTTTAAGGTCCAATGCTCTAGCCACAGCAGTCCCTAACATGACTTGTAAATATTCTTGTTTGTAGAAAACTTCTATTTTTTTTTTATGGAGAAGTTCTTTTTAACCATTTACCTAACATGAAAAGCACACTGACACTTGCAAGCAAAATTCTTGAATTGAATAACTAATTTTTTCCATTTTTTTTGTCTCAAAAACATAGGCTGTGACCCCTCATTGGAATGGACTCAATGAGCTCATTCTAAAGAGGGGCCATAACCTATGCTTTTGAGACATAAAAAATGAAAAAATAATGAAAATTGTGTGGTGAGTTTTGTAAATAGTGCTGGCTGGTTTTAGCCATTACGTTGGGTAAAGGGTTAAACTGATATCTATATTCTTAATCATAAGTTTGTTTAAACTATAGGTAGGAAGCAAGGAATAGTCTCCAAAATTGTTTAAAAGCTCCTTGAAAATGGCTTGAAAGGGTTCTTGAAACTCCTTGAATCATTTTTATGTGCCCAGCCTCTTTGAGGAGGGGGCATTATGTTATCACCATGTCCCACGTCATCCGTCCGTTAACTTTTTGCATTCTGTCAATTAACTAAAGTTCTACCAACCGGATCTTTACCAAACTTCATATGTGGGTTAGGTATGATGAGTGGAAGAAGCCTATTTATTTTGATCGTGATGTGCCAAAGGTCAAGGTCACAGTGACCTCCAATGTTAAATACACTTGAAATTGGTTTCCGCTGTATAACTAAAGTTCTGCAAGACTGATCTTGATATAAGTCAGTTTGGAGGTTAGGTATGGTGTGAGATAGAACCCCATTCATTTTGATGTTGATGTGCCAAAGGACAAGGTCACTGTGATCTTCACCATTAAATGTTCTTGAAACAGATTTCTGCTGCATTCCGTCAATTAAGTAAAGTTCTACCAGCTGGATCTTTACCAAACTTCATATGTGGGTTAGGTAAGATGAGTGGAAGAAGCCTATTTATTTTGAGCTTGATGTGCCAAAAAGTCAAGGTCACAGTGACCTCCAATGTTAAATACACTTGAAATTGGTTTCCGCTCTATAACTAAAGTTCTGCAAGATTGATCTTGATATAACTCAGTTTGGCAGCTAGATATGGTGTGAGGTAGAACCCTATTCATTTTGATGTTGATGTGCCAAAGGACAAGGTCATTGTTACGTTCAACATTAAATGTACTTGAAGCAGGTTTCCGCTGCATTCCGTCAATTTACTAAAGTTCTACCCGCCGGATCTTTACCAAACTTCATATGTGGGTTAGGTATGATGATTGGTAGAAGCCTATTTATTTTGACCATGATGTGCTGAAGGTCAAGGTCACAGTGACCTCCAATGTTAAATACACTTGAAATTAGTTTCTGCTCTATAACTAAAGTTCTGCAAGACTGATCTTGTTTAATTATGCTTTGTTGATGTCTAGAGGAAGCTTCCTTTCAATTTTGGACCTGTCAGATGGCCACCAGTGGCCAATTCATAATAGCTTCCATGGTGGCCATCTTGAATTTGGTTTCTGTCCAATAACTAATGAATACTGACTCGAATTAATTTCAATTTTTGGTTATGCACTATTGGTGACTAGAGGAAGCTTCCTTTTGATTTTGGATCAACTAGCCAATTCAATATAACCACCATGGTGGCCATATTGAATTTAGTTACCATCCAATAACTAATGAATGCTGACTCAAGCCAATTTTTTTTTTTTTTTATGCATTATTGGTGTCTAGAGGAAGCTTCCTTTTGATTTGGTTATGCCCCGAGAGACTTACGTACCCTTTTATGACACTGTCGGAGACATATGCCACACTTTGCATTGCTGTTGTCTTTCATGAGACACTGAGTCAGTGGCAGCCAAATGATGGTGAGGGCCCATGACCATAACACATTAGGGGCCCCAAGACACCGGGTCAACCATGATTCGTCCGGTAGGGTCAAATTTTTGCGTATGAAAAGGAGCAAAATCCTTCACTCTGAGAGTTGATGCTCCGAGGAATTCTAATTAGCAGAACTTGCGATTCAAAATCGCTTTTGTATGGCTTCAATTTGAAGTTGTACAAATGCGAGTTCAAACCAGCTTTTAACAAAGATCTCTAAACAGAATTAATGCGCAAAACTTTCATTATGAAAAAGTGAGAAACAGTACACCATGAAGGGATCATCAGAATGGGTATACAGAAATTATATTCATGGTTAATATAGTATCAGATGCTGGTAATCAAATTACAAGTAAGTTCACAATATATCAAAAGGAAAGTTTCCCTTCTTTCTGGGACCACTGTTGAGTGTGGTAGGCCGATGTGGGAGCCCAGTATGTGGTTTATTTTGTCCATGGATCCTTGTGTGCACATGCTGGGCACCTGTTTGGTCTCAAGGACTCTTGAGAGGGGCCCATATGCAATGTAGATGAAGAGATCCCGAGTTCTCAGTTGGCAATTAACAGTACACAAATTCAAATTCCTACAAATACGCACTGACAATCTCTCTCTCTCTCTCTCTCTCTCTCTCTCTCTCTCTCTCTCTCTGGTCTATTCAACAAATTGTTATTCAACAAGTACTAAAAATCCATTCAAGGCTATTTGTATTGAAAAACAGAACACAATAAAGTGACATTTATTTGCATCATTGCTGGAGTAATGTTGGCACGTAATTATATGCACTATTGGTGCCACGTGACCACAAAATCATGTCAATGTCCCAATACCACATGGGAAATTATGGGTCACATTCTATTTGAAATGTGACTGCACCATACAATTTGATTAGTCAAACTCCAATACTACAGACAATCGCAACACCGTCGTGGGTATGATATATGTAATTTATCAGTGAATTCCGAATTGGAAGCAGTTTTGGAGACTTCATGAGCTCAACCCAACAGGATCAACTTATCATTTTTCATTGTAACATAACAACTCAACAGCATGACTATGATTCGTACTTCACAAATATTTATTTTCTATCGATAATTTGGGTATTAAGTTGGTCACATGCACATACAAACAATTCTTTATAGACAGTTTACATTTGAATGATGGGAATCGACTTGGATTCCCACAGTTTCATTTTACAGGAATATTATGAGAAACTGATTCCTGTCCAAAAATGAGGCCTATTACGTTAGTTGAGTTTGGTTTGCATGTGTCATCTTCAACTGATATTTAACTACTTTCACCGATATGTGTATCATTAAGCAAAGTATCGCAGTGTACTGGTACACTATGCATCTTTATGCCCTTTATATAGAGTAAAGCCACTGAAGTGGCTTCAGCACTTCAATAGAGCTATGATAGTGGCTTTTAGCACTCAACCTGTTAAAAATACTTCTGTGGTTCTCTGGCAGTTCCCCTCAATTTTATGATGAGGGAGGAGTCTTTTGGGTGGTTTTTGTTAATCCACAAAACAGTCCTGAAAATTGTTGGGTGTATTACTTATTATTAACTCCTTGTACTATTTTGTTCTATTTTGTGGAAAACCAGTGTTTTCAGCAGTAAAAAATTCCCATTCTGATGCTGCAGATTTAACTCCTGGCATGCTGCTGGTGGATTTTCCTGCGCAGGACACAACACTAAATAAGTATAATTTGGACACATTTAATAAACTTTTCCCCTGTAAATGGTATGAATTTTTTCACCAATGATTTCTTGAGTTAAATTTAGTTGAATTTTTCATCAAAGCTAGTCATGGCTGCTTCAAAGCAGCCATGACTCGATCTGATGAAAAGTATTTTGAAAATACTCAGCAGGTTAAGAGTTAACAAACTAGATCTTGTTTGACAGAGCTCAGTGAGCTGGTTAAACTTTCAGGCCTACAAGTGCAAAATAATAAATGTATTTTAAAAATAAATGTAGTTAAAGCCGAAAATCCTCATAGAGCTCTTGGGCTTAACACAAAAAAAAAAACAAAAAACTTTATATATATATATCACTCTGCATCTCTTATTTCACTGACTGTCTCCAAGCGGATGAATCACAATCAGCAGTCTTCATCGTAAGTTATATACCCGCTGGAACAAATGTGATTTGAGAGCTGATCGGAAAGATGGGAGACTCTGGGATGCTTTCAGCCCACTCGGAAGCAGGTTCCAAAGGAATGGAGCAGCCACCGAAAAGGCCCGATCGCCAGCTGTTGCGAGGTCGCCTGGTACATGGACAAGATTGTGTGATGTTTTCGAACGTAGTGATCTACCGGGTTCGTAATGTGAAACCAAAGTGGACAGATACGGTGGGGCCTCACCATTTAAAACAAGCTATTAATTGAAAATAGAATATGTTTTCATTTTTGGAATTCACTTTAAAAAATTTCCACAATCCTGTATAAGTATTTCCATTAGTTCCTTGAATCCTGCTCCCTTTGTAATAAGTAACCAACTAACTCTGTGTATTTTACAGCTTTAGTCAGTATAAATTGTCATGTAATGTATGATATGGCAGTTACCAGTTTTTTTTTATAACCAGAAAGTGTGACTAACCCTGTGCAATGCACAGGGTTAGTCACACTTTCTGGTTATAAAAAAATTTCATTGTTAACCAAGTAAATAACCCTGAGTACTGTACATTCTTAGTGTAAATCTTATATATATCAACTCTTCACCCACGTAATGGCCAAAACCAGCCAGTACTGTTCTCAAACTTAGTTTGTGACCCCTCATTAGAACAGATTGTGGAAAGTTTGATTTTTTTGTGAACTCCAAAAATGAAAATATATTCTATTTTCAATTAACAGCTTGTTTTAAGCATTTCCAAGTTAAAATAGGAGAATTTTGAACTCAGTGCGTTCCCTCGGAGGCAGCCAGTGCAGATTTTTAAGAATAGGTGTAATGTGGCAGGAATGTTTGTTTGGTCATAGTAATTACACGTGCTGAACATAGTATCGTTGAAGAGATTTCTAGGAGAAAAAGAGTAATGAGGCAGATTTTCAGTGATGAGGGAGGTTCCTGAGAAACAAGAATTTATTTTGTAATAGCCTTACTCTGCTAGCTTGATGATAAGAGTATTTATATAGAATGGTGTTTTCAAATAAAAAAAATTATTCTGCGAGTTGGATTAAGAATGAAACCGATGAGCCTCTGGCGAGTCGGTTTCATTCTTAATCCTACAAGTAGAATAAATTTTTTACTTGAAAACACAATACGTTTATTTTGTTTATCCCATAAAAAGAGCATGCAAAGAGTTGAAGAAGACACTTGCAAAAAGAATTTTAAATATCCAAAAATGTTGGGGGGGGGGGGTGCCTTCAAAACATAGCTTATAACCCCTCATTGGAAAGAGCTTGATGACATTATTTTAGTGACAGGTCATAAGTTTATTTTGAACAAATAATGAAAACAGCGATTTGTGTGACTTATGCAGGCAAGATTAAAATGTTACGTTTAGTAAAGTGTTAACCCTTTACCTAATGAATTGGCCGCATCTGCCTACATTGGAATGAAATTGTTGTGCTCGTTCCAGTCAGGGGTCACATGATATGGTTTTGTTGAAATTTTTTGAAAAATTTTAAAAAACAATAATTAAAATAATAAATTTTGATATCCTGTGCATTGGGTAAAGGGTTAAAGAAATATGTTATGTTTTCTTCCCTGTTTCAGATGGAATGATTCTTTCAAACAGAAAGTTAGAGATAGTAGAATTTCCACTACCACAGCATTAGCTAGAGCAATTCAACAGTCAGAAGTTCAACCAAATGTCTTTGTTTGCATGTCTGGTGTTGGTATGTTATAATGTATTCATGTCAAAAGCACAATGCTTAATTTGCCTGACCCATGTTTTAGAAGAGAACATTACTAAACTCTCTCACCCCATTCTCAACCCTCTCATGACTGTTTAGAAGAGAACACTCCCCCACCCCCACCCTCAACCCACACATGACTCACCTTTATAGTACTTGTTCTGGAAATATTTGGGTAATGGTGATTTTTCTAAAGTATACATGTTAAATTATTATACTTTAGAAAAATCACCTTTACCCAGATGGCTCTAGAACAGGTATAAACTATAAAGGTGAGTCATGAATCGGTGGGTGAGGGATGTTCTTTTCTTGATTTGAAGTATACTTCAGTATAGTTTAGAAAAATCGCCTTTACCCAGATACCCCCAGAACATGTACAAAGGTGAGTCATGAGTGGGTTCAGGGTGGGGGAGTGTGGACGTGTTCTCGTCTAAAACATGGGTTAGGCATCCATGATGCATCTGTCCTTTAACCCTTTACCCAACATAACGGCCAAAACTGGCCAGCGCTATTCACAAAAATCACCAATTAATTTTCATTATTTATTTCATTTTTTATCTCAAAAACATAGGTTATGACCTCTGTTTGGAACGAGCTTGTCAAGCTCATTCCAAAAAGGGGTCATAACCTATGTTTTTGAGATAAAAAATGAAAAATATTAGTTCTTCAAGAATTTTGTTAGCAAGTGTCTTCTGCTTTTCATGTTAGGTAAAGGGTTAACGTGATTGTGCATGCAATAGTAATACATTTTTTCTGAAAGAAAGGGGAAACTCCAAACATTCAAATCTTTGGAGTAGTCTCGAACAGCTGTGCCAAAATAAGCTTAGCAAAATAGTGCTACATGTATAAGTATATATATATATTGTACATTTTTTGGGTGTACGTGTGCATGATACATATTTATGAATGAAGTTATGGGTATAATGATTTCAGTTCACCTCTGTGTATGATCATGTGTGTATTCATTGCCAATTTCCTTCTGGGTCATGATTCAAATACTCTTTGAAACTTTTCAAAATTTGCCAACCTTGGTTTCTGTTTTCAATCAGTTTGGAGTGGGTTCAGGCACTTTGCTTTCCTATGTTTAGGGTTATGTACTGAACACATTTGCTGTTATAATATTTGCTGTAGGGCTTAAGCCAGCATAGGCTTTGGCTGCTTAACCCTTGTGCCTTCATACAGCCACAAACTGTATACTGTATATTGCTCTGAAAAAGTTGTTCCAAGTGCATTTTTCCTTGAGAACTTTACCGGTAGGACGTATTTATCTTGACAGTGTTTTTACATCATTGTTGGATGTTTTACATCATTGTTGGTTGCTTGTACAGGCAGCCAACGATAATGTAGAAACATTATTAAGTCATCTGCTACTATGTAAATGTATATATGGTAGTATTAACATAAAATTAATCTAAGGACTTAACCCTTTACCCAACGTAATGGCCAAAACAGGCCAGCGCTATTCTAAAAAATCGGCAATTAATTTTCCTGATTTCTTTCATTTTTTGTCTCCAAAACATAGGTTATGACCCCTCATTGGAACGAGCTCGTCGAGCTCGTTCCAATGAGGGGTCATAACCTATGTTTTGGAGACAAAAAATGAAAAAAATTAGTTATTCAAGAATTTTTTTTTGCAAGAGTCGTCTGCTTTTCATGTCAGGTAAAGGGTTAAGGTTTAATGAATAGTCTTGTCCAAAAAACTCATTTTTCTAAAACAAAAAGGATATAGACCATATAGATTGTACCTGGAGCCAGGAAACATTATGAGTGTAAGTCTTCCCTCCCAGGTGTGTCACAAACCAATACTAGGTCACTGTGACCTATGCTTTATGGTCCCGCTTTGTCCAAAAATCCTCTCTCGGATTTTTTAGCTCACCTGACTTCAGTCAGGATGAGCTTCAGCAATCACTTTCCATCTGTCATCCTGTATGAAGGTGGTGTTTGGGGCTTTCATTATGCCCCCGACCTCCGAAGGAGAATACTGACATTTTGCATTGTAATTTCGAAGCCATTAGTCAGATTTGGATCTCCTTTGGTATGCTGATAGACCCACATGGGTGAACGGATACGCACAAGGAACGTGTTCCATCAATAATTTTTCCCATAGTTATGGCACTTTTTCACACTTTTGACTTAGAAAATTTTTCTGTCCCACAGTACCTTTAAGACTACTTTGAAAATGCCTATGGGTCAGAGGTAGTGGCCCACGCTTTGCGTTGCCCTTGTTAAAAAGTATTGAACCAATTTCAATTAAATTTCAGAGAATTGTTGGTGATGGAGTTGCTTTGTGATTTTATTCAAATCAAATCATTATGTCCCATGGAGATGGCCTGAATTTTTTTTAAAATCTTCTCATGATCAAGTGGATGGAATGAGTTGATATTTGGTATTCTGCGTCCTTTTGAAGTGTACACCCGAGTTTGTTCAAAGGAAGATTGATCGGGGCAATATTTACACATCTGGGAGCAGCAAGATTTTTGGCCCTGCCCAAAATTTTTATTTTTAGAACCCTTGGGCCGATTTTAACCAAATTTGGTGTGGGGTAGTATTGGGCCATAAGTACTTGAGTTCAGAAAAAATATTTTCACATAGTCCCATGGCAATGCCAGGAGCTAAAAATAGCATAAATTTCAAATGCTCCGATTTCTCTAACCTCATAGAACATAGAATTGTTATTTGGAATGTCACAACCTTAGGACTAATAGAACTGAATGGGCAAAAAACATTGCTGCTGGATGTCTCATACGGTACAGTATAGGAAATTGGAAAAGTGCAGAGTCATCATTTTTCAAACAATAAAAAGATCTTCTCCAGGACCACCTATCAGAATCTTTTAATATTTGGTATCCAATGTCCTTAGGCATGTCAGATTCATGTTTGTTCAAATAATGTCATTTGGGTTCATATTTGGACTTCATATAGAAGATACTCATTTTCACTGTGTTTGTAACGGGAAAACACTAAGTCCGCAGATTTTCAAAAATTAAGTGAAAATTTCTCCTCCAGAACCACAAATCAAAATATATTGATATTTGGTACATATCCTACTTAAGGGGATCAGATTCAAGTTTTGTTCAAATCAGGTCCCCAGGTTCATATTTGTATGGAGCTCAAATTTTGGAAAAGGCTTTCACAAGCTTCTTGTCCAGAACCACCAGTCAGAATCTTGTGATACTTGGTATAGAACATTCTTAGGATGATCCAAATGAAGTTTGTTCAAACCAGGTACTCAGTTTAGTATTGGGCTCCCTATGGGGGGGCCCAAATTTTAGCGTAGTGCAATGTGAGGAAAAATCATCATAAATCATCTTCAGTCAGAAGCTTATGATGTATGATATGCAGCATCTCAGGTGGGTCAGATTCAAGTTCTTTCAAGTCACATCTCTGGGTTCATATGAGAGGTCCCTTTGGGAGCCCAAATTTTAACTCTAAGTGCATTATGTGGAATATTCTTTAAAAATCTTTTTCTCCAGAACCACCAGTCAGAACCTTTTGGTATATGGTATACGTTCTTGGGGTATGGGTTGGGTGGAGGGATCAGATTCAAATTTGTTGAAATCATGACCCGGTGTAACAGGATATCTTCCCCCCCCCCCCCCCCGATATCTCCCCCAATATCCCCCCTGGGGGGGGATATCCTAGTATATCTCACCCACCCACCCCCACCCTGGATATCTTCCCCACCCATAAAAAAAATGTGGGGGATTAATTTGACATTTATTAAATCTATTTCTCTCACCATTTCATTATCAGTTAATGTCAAATGTTTGACAAAAAAAATGTTATCATGGTGGGGAAGATATCCAGGCCTGGATATCTTCCTCCCACCTCCTATTCCAACCAACCCTAACTCAGTGTTTATCCGAAACCATTTTTTTATGCCCCAAATCTATTTCTCTCACCATTTCATTATCAATTAATGTCAAATGTTTGACAAATTTTTGATTGTCATGGTGGGGGAGGGGGGGAAATATCCAGGCCTGGATATCTTCCTCCCCCCCCCCCCACCTCCCATTCCAACCAACCCTAACTCAGTGTTTATATCCGAAACCAATTTCTTATCAACCTACTCACAATTGTTTACTACAGGCTTGCACTACAGTGGAAGTCCCTAACTCGGATAAAATACTCTCTATTTTTGTCTTTCCCAAGCAAGTTGGGAAAGAAAAGTGGTGCAAAAGCACCAATAAAAATAAGCCAAAACTGGGTCGAGTGCAACCGGCGCAGACCCAGTACGGGACGCTCTCTCCCAAGTACAACTCCACGACTTCCGTTGCCAGTGCGCATATACCGTCTCTAAAGACTCATTCTTTTTGAAATCCGCTTCGTGTCGAGATGTTTTTGCACGCTTATCAGTGTTCCACCAGCTCGATGTTTGATGATTCCTGATTCATTATACCACAGTGTATCCTTTGTATTCTCAGGAACAGTGTTTCATATTCTCTTTTTTTCTATTATATGTCCATAATGTATATTTATTTGCTCTCTCTCGGGTCGCGCGCGATTTTCGCGGGCCACGCGGTTCGGACTTAGATTTTCACAATTATTGTTCATGCTTTTTTTGCAAATTTTTCTAATTGTGTTAGAGTTAGGTGTCAGCGGGGTACCACTCCTGCAGTGTTTCTTCTTTCTGTTGAGAGTAGTCTTCCTGTTGGGTGGTTCCCGGTCGACCGTCTGGGGTCTTTGTTTCTGTCACCTTTCTCTCTTTGGGGGTGTTCTGTTTTCTGATCTCACCTTCTCTGCTCCTCTCACCTCTCTCATGCCTAGGACAATTCCTTGTGGGCAGTGTCTGCTGCCTAAGCATGTGGACGATGTACATTCGTCGTGTTCCTCCTGTAATGGGTGTTCGGCCGAGCGGCCGTGTGGTGTCTGTGGAACATGGTCTTCCATCTTTTGGGCGTCTGTAAATCGTGTCGTTCGTTCTCGTGGCCGTGCCTCCCGCTCCCGCGGGAAAGGAGAACATGGTCGTTCGGGGCCTCCCGAGCCGACTTTGTCTGGTGAGAGTTATTCCTCCTCCGTGGGGGATGTGCAGTCTTTTCCTGTGGTGGATACTGCGGGAGCCGTTGAGTGTTCTGGTGTAGAGATGCCTGGTTCCGGGACTACGGTCCCCCTCCAGTCGACATCTGAGGCTGTCACTAGGGTTGTGACTCCTCCTTCGGAGCCGAGCCGGTGTGCTCTCTCCATTATTTCACCAGCCTCAACGACTCTCGACGTATCTTCTACTGCTGCTGGTCCGTCTGCTTCGTTGTCTGTTTCAGCCGGCCTCGGCTTTTCGCTGCAGGGGACTGCAGAACTGTCCGATACTGTAGACGTGGGATATCGGCCCCAGCCTTCCCTGACTTCAACTCGGCGAAGTCGGAAGGGGCTGCCGGCCGAGCCCATCGCTGTGGTCTCGTCGCCGTCGAGTACCACAGTTGTGTCTTTGGATTCGGATGTTCGTAGTGGAAACACTATGAACTCCGTGGCGTTTCCGTCCACTCACTCTGGTCACACGACCAGTTTTGGGGGACCAACGCCTTTTGTGCAGCCTGGACCTTCTGCCCCGCAGAGGTCCGTGGTGACTCTCATGAGTTCTCGCAATATTGATCCTCGGGGTGCATCGTACCCCTATACACGTCTGCCTTCAGATGTTTCGGCTGCCGCCCGTCGTCCCGCGTCGGGTGTTTTGGAGGATCGTGACCCTTCGCTGGTTAAGAGGGTCAGAGGTGAAGCCACTTTGCCGGTTCGCTCCCCTGTCGAACCGGTCGGTACAGGCAGTGAGCTTAGGGAGGCCCTCTCCTTACTCACTCAGGTTCTCTCAAAGAGCCTTCCTGTTGCTTCCAGCGAGGCTATGGGTGGTTTCCAGGCGCCTCCTATGGCGCCGCCTCCCGGAATTGGAAACAGGCCGGTTTCCGATTCCTCTGGTGTCCCGACACCATGGGAGGCGTCGGCTGGTTTGCCCACGATGGGCTATGTGTCTTCCGACTCTGGGGAGGAGTCCGACATGCTTGAGGTCGAGGGCCAGCAGTCTTCGGACTTGGGGGCGGCTCTTGACTTTGTGTTTGGGTTTCTGCCTGAGCTCAAACCTGCTAACCAGCCGACAGTGTCAGCCTGGCCGCGATCATCGGTCGCGCGCCAACAGCCTATGGAGCAACCTGCTTCTGGGCGCCTTCGACCGTGCCAGTCGGTACAGGTGGTTGAAGCTTTTTCAGCATTGGATGCCAAGCTGAATTCCAAGGCTTTGAAGACTTCGTTCTTCACCAGGGTTGACACCTTTTTGCCTCCTGTGCGTTATCGTTCCTACGATTCCGCCAATCCGTCAGTCTGCCAGACTTTGACGGTTCTGGATCAGGACTCCACTTCCCTCGGGCTTTCCAAGCCCAAGTCTGCCGTCATTCCAATGACGACTCTGGAGTCCACGTTGGGCTTATCTAGAGAGATTCTTGGCATGCTTTCTCTCTCAGATCACGTCGTCTCAGCTTTGGCTGCTTATCTGCCTCCAGATAAGTTTGACGAGGTACAGGCTCCTTTGCGTGTGCTGTCCAAGGCGCTTATGCACCTTACTCACACGCATGCCTGTAACACGGCCAATTTGGAATTAGTTCGCGGGACGCTGTGCTGGACACAGGACGATCCCTTCCTCGAGGAGCAGCGTGCTACTCTTCGATCTGCTTCTTTGGCAGGTCCGCAACTTTTCCATGGTTCCATGTCGACGGTCCGGGATGACGTCCTACGTCATTCCAAAGATCAGCTGCTGTTTCGTCAGCTTGATCAGCCTTCTCGGGGAGGCAAGGGCCGTTCCAAGCCTAACAAGTACCCTTCTGCTTCCTCTGTGAAGCAAAAGGCTGGTCCTTCTGCCGCCGCCTCTGCTTCACGGGGGTAACGGTAGGGGTCGGCAGAATCGAGGGAAGTCTCAGGATTCTTCATTTAGCAGAGGAGGTGGTTTCTCCTCTCGTGGGCCTCGTCGGGGCTCGAAATGAAGGTCCTCACCTCGACTCGTCCCAGGTTGGAGGAAGGATAGCAGAATTTGCAGACCATTGGACCACCATCACATCCGATCCATGGGTGTTAGATGTTGTTCGGTCCGGGCTGCGCATATCCTTCCGACGGCACCCCACTCTGTCAAGGGTGCCTCTTCCAACCACAGTTCCTTCAGATGTTTTACGTCGGGAACTTTTGTCCACGGAGATTGCCAATCTCCTGGCAAAGGGGGCGATCGAGGTCGTCAAGAACGTTCAGTCAGTGGGTTTCTATTCCCGCCTGTTCTTGGTGCCGAAGAAGGACGGCCGACTCCGACCGGTTATCGATCTGAGCATCCTGAACCAGTCTATCATTGCTCCCAAGTTCAGCATGGAGACTTTCAGGTCGGTCCGCCAATCAATTCACCAGGGAGATTTCGCAGCCAGCATCGACCTGCGAGACGCTTACTTCGACGTTCCGATGCATCGGGCGTCACGGAAGTATCTCAGGTTCGCTTTTCTGGGGCGAGTTTACCAGTTCAAGGCCATGCCTTTCGGCCTCAACCTGGCTCCTTGGGCGTTCACCAGACTGATGTCGCATGTGATAGCGTTCCATCGCACACAGTCCAGGGTGACTACTTCGGCATATCTGGACGATATCCTCCAGAGGCATTCCAATGCTGCCTTACTGGAATCGGATGTCGCCACTCTGTTGAGCTTGCTCACGTCGCTAGGATTCAGAGTCAACGAGGAGAAGTCGGACCTGGTCCCTTCTCAGTCGTTTTGTCATCTGGGGATGTCTTTCCAAACCAAATTCAATTTGGTGTCTGTTCCCCAGGCCAAGGCTGTGATTCTCTCAGCTTTTGCTCTGACTCTGTCCCAGTCCAGGTCCGCGACCGCTCGGAGTTTTCTCCGGCTGATCGGTCTCTGCGGTTCGGTGACGGATCTCATTCCTCTAGGTCGGCTGCATGTCAGACCTCTCCAACACTTTCTGCTCAGTCGTTGGAGACCGAATGTAGATTCTCTGGATCAGGTGCTTCCGTTTCTGGACTCTCTGTATCCTCACCTTCTTCCCTGGACAGATGTTCAGTGGATTACGCAGGGTGTTCCGCTGGACTTACCCACGTCCGATCGCGTTCTGACGGCAGATGCCAGCGATCTCGGATGGGGTGCGACGTTGGATCCTCTCGGTCTTTCCCTACATGGGATGTGGGACCAGGATCAAGCAGCTCTACACATCAACCAGAAGGAGCTTCTTGCTCTTCTTCTGAGTTTCAGGCAGTGGATCCCTCACTTGTCGAATCGCCAGGTCCTTCTACTATCCGACAATTCGACAGTGGTTGCTTACATTCGGAACCAGGGCGGCACGCACTCGCTTCCGATGTCCGAGTTAGCTCGGGATCTTTTACTGCTCGCTCAGGAGGTTCACGCCGGGGTGGTTGTTCGTCACATTCCCGGTCGTCTGAACGTCCTAGCCGACTCCCTGTCCCGACAGGGCAGGGTTATTTCCACCGAGTGGATGCTTCACAGGGCAGTGTTCCAGTCGCTTTGCGATCTCTGGGGACGTCCCCACATCGATCTCTTTGCGACTCGTTGGAACCATCAGGTGGACACTTTCGTGTCCCCGTGTCCAGATCCTCTGGCTTTTGCCGTGGACGCTCTGTCACTCGATTGGAACGGTCTAGTCGGCTACGCCTTCCCGCCGGTTCCGATTCTTCCTCAGGTTCTCGCCAAAATTCGAACCTGCAGTTGTCGAATCATTCTGATCGCTCCCCTGTCGCCTCAGCGGTTGTGGATCAATCAGCTCCGCTCGCTGATGGCGGCGGTTCCGGCACGTCTCCCGCTACGTCGCGACCTTCTTTGTCAAGGTCGCCCGAGGAGGTTTCACGTCGACCCGACTTCATTGTGCCTTCACGCATATCTTTTGTCAGGTCCTGTCTCCTCCGTAGAGGTTTTTCGAGACGAGCAGTGGAGTGCATTTCTTCTTCAAGGAGGCACTCCACTGGTTTAGCTTATGCAGCTAAATGGAAGGTCTTCTGTCGATGGTGTGCTGATCACTCTGTTGATTATGCCAATCCTTCGATTTCACAGATTGCGGAGTTTCTGGTATATCTGTTTGATTCTCGGGGTCTCCAGCCTGTTACCATCAAGGGTTACAGGTCTATGCTTTCAGAGACTTTTTCTTATGTGGGGAAGCGTCGTATCGGCACTAATCCTTACCTCTCCAAGCTTGTTCGGCACTTTTCTTTGAAAAGGCCTCGGACTTTGCAGCTTACTCCACGATGGAATCTTTCGTGGGTGCTGCTTTGCTTGGGGGGGGGGGGGGGGGGGGGGGGGGGGGGGGGGGCGCCGTTCGAACCTTTATCCCAGGTGGATATGCAATTTCTCACATACAAGACGGCTTTTCTGATGGCATTTGCTTCGGCCAGACGGGTTAGTGAGCTTCACGCCCTCTCGGTTGACCCGGCCTTTTTTAGGAGTTCTCCCAACAGTGTTACTTTTACCACTGATTGCTCCTTTTTGGCTAAGAATCAGTTACCAGATACTACTCCTCCTCCTATCTGTATCAGGGCTCTTCCCTCTGTTGAGGATACTCGCCCTTTGCTCTGTCCGGTCCGTGCTATTCGCATTTATCTTGATCGGACACGCTTCATACGGAAGGGCAGAAAACGTTTTTTTCTGTCTCTCATTCCGGGTCGACAGAAGATCTCTCCTCAATCCATTTCTCGATGGATTTGTCTTGCTATTCGTACGGCTTATAGTCGTTTAGCAGCTGGCGATTGTATTACCAATCGTATTTCTGCCCACGAGGTGCGGGCACTGTCTACCTCTTGGGCTTATTCTAACTCCGTCAAGTTGTCGGATGTTATGCAGGCAGCCTACTGGAGAAATGCTTCTACTTTCTCCACCTTTTATTTACGCCAGTTGCAGGAGCAGTCGGAGGACCTTTTTGCCTTGGGTCCTCTTTCTTCTGCTCAGGCTGTTGTCTGCCATAGCCATTAGGCTTCTTGAAGGTCAGTTTCAGCCTTGTGCTGTTACTGCCCTTTTTTCTGTCTGTGTGTCACACAGGCTCATATGTCTCTTTTCATTGTCCTTTACCAATGATTGCGACATTATGGTTGATAAGCCTCGGGACCTCTTCCTTCTGCTTCACGGTTCCAGTGCACTAGGGTTATGTGGGGGTTGGTTATGCGATTCCCTCCAGCCTTTTGTCTATTCAGCCTGTAGTAAACAATTGTGAGTAGGTTGATAAGAAATCTAAATTTTATAGTAAATTTCCTTTCTTATTATACCTACCACAATTGTTTACATGGAGGCCCTCCCGTCTTCTTTACGGGTAAAGAATCTTTCCTCCCCGCTGATCACATAACTCTAACGTTTACGGATTCAAAAAAGAATGAGTCTTTAGAGACGGTATATGCGCACTGGCAACGGAAGTCGTGGAGTTGTACTTGGGAGAGAGCGTCCCGTACTGGGTCTGCGCCGGTTGCACTCGACCCAGTTTTGGCTTATTTTTATTGGTGCTTTTGCACCACTTTTCTTTCCCAACTTGCTTGGGAAAGACAAAAATAGAGAGTATTTTATCCGAGTTAGGGACTTCCACTGTAGTGCAAGCCTGTAGTAAACAATTGTGGTAGGTATAATAAGAAAGGAAATTTACTATAAAATTTAGATTTCTCTGCCCAAAACAGTTACACTTCAACACTTCATGTCACATGACAATATGAACCAGAATAGTTGAGAAAATATTGAATGATTTTTTGTCAGAGGTTTTCAGGTGGATGAGCGCAAGATATCCAGGTTGGACCTGAAAAAAAAATATTCTGCCAAAAACCCCATTTTTCTCACCATTTCATCATCAAATAATGTTAAATTAATCTCCTAAAAAAATTTTCATGGTGGAGGGAAGTTATCCAGGAGGGGGGGGATATACTAGGATATCCCCCCCCCCCCCTTGATGGGGAAGATATCCTAGGATATCTCCCCCTGCGGAGGGAAGATATCCAGAGTGGGAAGATGACGTGTGACACCGGTAATAATATTTGAGCTCTCTATGGGAGCCTGAATTTAAACCTTGTCCAGTATGAGGAACTGGTGGGCCAGGATGGAAAGCCTTGCTCATGCAACAGAAAATTTCTTGTTTATTGCATAACAAGGGAGATAATCACTTTCTAGCTGGATGGAATCTTGAAATCACCGAATCACACACTTATATAATAGATATAATAGATGATATTTAAATATCTTTTTGTTCTTCAGGTCCACCAGTCAAAATGTTTTGATATTTGGCATCCTCAGCAGAATACAGATTCAAGTGGGTTCAAATCAAGTTCTAAAGTTCATATTTAAGCTCCCAAAGGGAGCCCAAATTTTAATATTCCAATATGTGGAAAATCTTTAAAAAAATTTTCTTAAAATTGTCCTTGTTTTAGCATCAATGGAAATACTGGATATCCATGCATTATTATTCCCTCCACTTGGGGGAGGAGGATATAGGAATGGGTTCCATCCCTCGTGAACGCGATTGCAAACCAGCTCTTTTCAAGTATTTATCCAAGGGTTTATTACCTATGTTGGACTTAGACCTTCTTGCCATCACTTTACCATTTCTTGTCATCACATTTCAAAGAGAATCGTTCAAGATTTTTTCCAAATTTAATATATAACTTTTTGGTGATAATATTATGAATGGGGTTGTGCACCATGTATGTCCAAGTATTTCTTCAAGAGTTATTACCCTCGTTGTACTTGGAATTTTTTGTCATCTCGCACCATTTTTGTCACAACATTTCAAAGAAAAATGTTCAAGACTTTTTTTTCCTAATTTAATATATAGCGTTTTGGAGATAATATCATTAAGGGGATTGTCAACTAGCTGTGTCCAAGTATTTCTTTCAGAATTATTGCCCTTGTTCGACTTGAGTGGCGAGGATTGGCCATCTCATGGCATTGCACTTGCTCCTATAATAGCATATGAATCTTAGAAAAATGAATGATGCAGAAGTTTTCTGAAATTTGAGTTATGGGAGATATAGTTATTCAAAGTCCTGTCACTGAAGAATCATTGGTATTTTGTCAAATGAGGCCCGTTATTTCAGATACTTTTTCATCTCCTGGGTCATTAAACTTCATTGGTATTTGCATCATCCCCAAAAGTTGTGTCATAAACCCAAACTGGGACAGCGGACTATTCTCATGTGTGACTTCACTTTAAACAAAATTTCCTTCCATGCCATATTCCAGATACTGTTTCATGTGGGGCCTGAAATTTCATAGAGTTTTGACTATCACCCCCAAAAGTTTTCTACACATTAAAACTGGGTTATTGTAATTCATTTTGCACACTTGATTGCGTTTAATGCAGAAATTTCCTTCCTGGCCATATTTCAGATATATACAGAACCGCACATATGTTTGAATGGGTTAAGAATTATCGTATGAGATTGCTTTGGCCCAGGACATCATGAGAGCCGAAGGCTCAAGTGATATCCTGGGCCAAAGCAATCGAGTGCAATAATTCTTAACCCATTCAAACGTATGTGTAGTTCTGTATTTATCACACCTCCCATGTAACAACCAGTCTACACAAAAATTGAACTAAAAGCACTCTTCACTGGATAATTGCTGCATTTACTTCGTTGCCAGCGAGACATCACTGTTAGTTGGCAGGGTACCAACCCTAATTTGCTTTTTAATTTTTACTGCATTCAGTTGGTGGAAACCAATAGACAGCGATCAGTGTCACAGACACGGTGATCGAACTTCAAATATTGACTAAACTACAGGGAATATCACAACAATACAACAAAAAGTTTTTAAATAGCTAATAAGTTTAGCACACTCCATTATTATATGACCAGTTGTGGAAAGTATTTGTCAAGGAACAAGCAGTCAGAATGTTTTATTTATTTTGTAGATTTTTGACTCAACTCGGATTGTTTAAATATATCGGGTAAACAAATCTAAATGAGGAACTTGGAATTTCCAAGCGATCTCGACTCCGTTTTTTCAACCAATGATGACGTGATTTATTAGACGGGTCCCTTCTCTGTTTACCTTGGAAACAAAATTGAATGTGTTTTGTATCACCACATGTGTGATACAACTTTATATTTTTATCGTACAGGCGGAACAGTGGAAATCTCGTGTTTTACATTAATAGGTATGTGATAAATTGTTTTACCAGTTAAATATTTGAATAAAACTCATTGTTAATGATTTTACCTTTTCATAACGCTTTGAATCATAGAGACTGCTTTTCCAACCCAGGAACATGATACATCATACTTTCATTAAGTTGCATGGAAGCTTAGTAAATGTGTGAGGTAGACCAATCAATATTTTCAATGCGCAGCCCCAATGTTGCATATTAAAAATATTAATTGGTCTATCCCTAAATACTGATTATGGACACTTCTAATCGCAGCCATTGAACTGACATGGAAAATACCACCAGGGTTTAAAGGGTTTTATGTTGAAAGAAAATAGGGTAACAAATTTTTATTTTTCTTAAAAAAATATTTTTTTATTTATTGTGGTTCATGACACTTTCAACAGCCAGGATCACTTTGTGTCAAACAGTTTTATGGGTGGAGGAAAACGGAGTACTCGAAGAGAACTACCGAGCAGTGGCGAGCAAACCGTCAGACTACCCAACATACTATCTCCACAAAAGCAGGGTTAGCATTGGTTGCAGTACACCTTAGTGCATAGTGCCACCGTGCTCCCACATGGGCAATCAGGATTAAGTGCCTTTCCTAAGGACACAATGTAGTTACTCCAGGAAGGGATCGAACCATGGATCTTTTGGATTGAAGTGCAATGCCGTAACCACTGAGTGCTCCCTGTATACATGAATGAAAACTGCCAATTACAATTTTGAATTTGTTGCTTGACACAAGTAAATAGTGTAGCTGAAGCTGAAGTATTTTACTTGTCAGAAAATTTATCACTTAGAATAATTTTAACACACACGATAGGGGGCGTGGTGGTGTCACGGTAACCGGTTCTCGTCAGATCACCGAAGTTAAGCAACGTCGAGCGTGGTTAGTAGTTGGATGTGTGACCATTTCAGCAACTGATTCGTGCTCTCGCATTGTGTACTTGGGCAAGGCATTTAACCCTGATTGCCTACATGGGGGCACGATGACGCTGTGTACTAAGGCATACTGCACGTTGATGGTGCACATGTCTTCAATCAATCAAACACAGCCTGTGCCGTGGTTCAGAGTTGCGATGTTGAAGAGCTGACAGCTGCTCGTCGTTGCTCGGTGGTTCTCTCCGGGTACTCTGGCTTCCTCCCCCGTAAAAACTGTCACGGTCACGATTAGCCATTGTGCATACGTATGTGACCTTAAACACCAATGAATAATAATAAATAAATAAATAACACACACGATATCGAAATCTGTTATTTTAATTATTTTTAAAAAAAAGTTTTCAAAAAATTTCAACAAAACCATATGTGACCCCTCATTGCAACAAACTCAGTGAGCTCGTTCCAATGAGGTGTCAGATTTTATGGGTTTGTTGAAACTTTTTGAAAAATAATTTTTATCAATTACATGTTTAAATTACGCAGATGGATGCGATGATTTAGTAGGTTAAGGATTAATAATTTAAAGAGCATCTTCTGTGTTTCAGCTCGGTATAAACCAAGCTTATCTGCTTCATATAACGAAGACACTCCTAGTCCAGATTACGATTTCTTGTCTGAATTGACAACAGATTGGGAAAATGCGGCAGATATTGTATCATCTTCAGAAATTCGAGTCGTCAAAGTCAGATCAGGTAGGCATTAATTTTATTATAGCACAAAGTAATCCTGTATACCATTTCATCCGCAGTGTTCACACTGGGCCTAAGTGTCAGGTGCCAAATTTTTAGCCATTCTAGATATATTAGTCCCAAACGAAATGTTCAGGTGCCAAAAGGCTAATGGGAGGAGATTGGGTGTACTTCGCTGTCTGATCCAAATAAATTGATCAAGCTTTGAAAAATGAACTGGCAGTTATTTCAAGAGTGAACAGACAATTTGTCATGGAAAACATCTGACAGAACATGAAAGTTCTTATGAAATCCTTGGTAGGCGAACAGGTCTGTCACCTTAGTTATATCTTTGTCACTGATTCAATTAACCCTTTACCCAATGTAACATCCAAAACCGGCCAGCGCTATTCACGAAAAATCGCCAATTAATTTTCATTACTTTTTGTCTCAAAAACATAGGTTTTGATCCCTCTTTGAGCTCGTTCCAAAGAGGAATCATAACCTATGTTTTTGAGACAAAAAATGAAAAAAAATAGTTATTCAAGAATTTTGTTTGCAAGTGTCGTCTGCTTTTCATGTCAGGTAAAGGGTTAACAGAGATTTACTCAACTATCCATATGTAATTAACAGGGCAAATGTGTAATCAAGGAATGGTAAATGGTTTGGAGTTTCAAAATTATATGCTGTTTTGGGGCTCTAATGCCACTGCACACTCTTGTATGAATGAGTAGTCCAAAATAACAATGATATGAGACTGATCCTAACCCTGCTTGTGCTATGTGGGCAAGTTCAGGAGTCAGACTTTTACTCGCTACTGTTCACTCAGGTTTTTCTCCAGCTTCTTCGGCTTTCTACACCATTAAGAATGTTCAAAACAAAGTAACTCTGGCTGTTAAATGTGTCATTAAAACCCCATAAATCCCACATGGTGCTTGTTAACCTTGGTAGGGAAGCTCTGTTTTACTGGTAAATAGATCCCAGTCACCATTGCTTTGGGTTCATGTTCTCTAAAATAGGCAACATGGGTATAAACGATTCACTCAGTTTGACTTTTGTCATCTGCTTTTCATGTTGGGTGAAGGGTTAATGACCCGAATGATGTTGGCACATATACCTGTTGTTGCACTTAAATGATAATTGATTAATCAACAAATTATTGTTAATCCAATGGGCTTAGCTGGTCAGGTATCTTTACAAAAGGTAGTATTCAATGAGCAAAATACTTCATACTGTTGTTATTTATTTATTTATACCCCCCGCAAACAAAGTTTGGGGGGTATATAGGAATCACCCTGTCCGTCCATCTGTCTGTCCGTCTGTCCATCCTTATAAGCGCAACTCCTCCTAAACCGTTTGAAGAATTTTCATGAAACTTTACACAATGGAAGAACTCCATATGAAGATGTGCATGAAGCAATATAATTCAGTTCTGACATTTCCAAGGGTAGATAATCTAACTTATACATTTCAGGCGTGGGGGGGGGGGGTAATCACTTTGTGAGCTTGCTCACACAGTACCTGTAGTTATTTATTCATTTATCTATTGGTGTTTAAGGTCACATACGTCTGCACAATGGCTAATCATGACCATGACAGTTTTACTGGTGGAGAAGGCCGGAGTACCTGGAGAGAACCACCGAGCAATGGCGAGCAACTTTCTGCTCCCCAACATATTAACTCCACACAAGCAGGGTTAGCATTGGTTGAAGACAAGTGCAGTACGCCTTAGTACACAACGCCACCATGCCCCCACATGGGCAGTGGGGTGAAGTGTCTGGCCCGAAGGACACAAAGCGGTTGCCGCTGGTGCAGTTCGAACCGAGGACCTCACGGCTTGCTGCCTGCATCTCTACCTACTGAGCCACCGTGCCCCTCATACCACTGCTAGTCACTCGCAAAGGTATGAAGTACTTATCTAATTACAGCCTTTTGTACATTTGATAACCTACAGTGTTTTGTAGAAGAAAAAACAATGCCTCATTAGGCCTCAAAAAGTTAAAAATCTGTTTCTCAGGCCCTCCTGCATTGTCCTTTTGGCTGCCGCATGCTCTCTTTTTATAACCAATGCAAACTTGATAAACATTAAATGGTTTATGTCTAATATTTTACCCAAGGTAATAAAATTGATAAATTTGTCTCTTGAGTGCTACAAGACTTTTCATATGCTTTAGCATTGCAAAGCCTTCTTGCACTCAAGGGATGAAATACACCACCACCCATGCTATTCTGTAGATTATGAGGCCTAAAACATAAAATAAACCAAGAACATGAACTTTTGATAGCAAAGAAATAATTACAACAAGTGTTTGACCACCGAGGTGGTATTAGTCCCCTACGGCGCTTTTATGACATAAGGTGTTTTGTCACAGAAGACACTAGAGTATATAAGCATCTTGGATTTTGAAAAAAAAATATTGAGCATGCATAATTCCCTCACAACCCTTTATCCATGTACCATATATGAAAGGCGTAGCTTGAACCATGTTGGAGGGAGGGGTGGTAACATAAAATAGAGAAAAAAGCTTAAAAAAACACAACAAAAATGGCCGCCATTCTGCCATCTTGGATTTTGAAAAATAAATATTGACTGTGCATCATCCCCTCAGAACCATTTATCCATGTACCAAATATGAAAGGTGTAGCTTGAAGCATGTTAGAGGGAGAGGTCGTAACATAAAAACAGACAGACAGACAGACAGACAGACAGATGTTAGATTTTGAAAAAAAAATATTGAGCATGCATAATCCCCTTTATCCATGTAACATATATGAAAAGTGTAGCTTGAACCATGTTGGAGGGAGCAGTGGTGACATAAAATAGAGAAAAAAGCTTAAAAAACACAACAGAAATTGTTGCCATGGCACCATCTTAAATTTTGAGAAAAAAAATATTGAACGTGCAACATCCCATTACAACCCTCTATCCATGTGCCAGATATAAAAAGTGTAGCTTGAACCATGTTGGAGTGAGGGGTGGTAACATAAAATAGAGAAAAAAGCTTAAAAAAACACAACAAAAATGGCCGCCATGCCGCCATCTTGGACTTTGAAGAGAAAATATTGAATGTGCATCATCCCCTCCCAACCCTCTATCCATGTGCCAAATATGCAAAGTGTAGCTTGAACCATGTTGGTGGGAGGGGTGGTAACATGAAAATAGAGAAAAAAAGCTTAAAAAACACAACAAAAATGGCCACCATTCCGCCATCTTGGATTTTTAAAAAACAATTTTGAGCGTGCATCAACCCCTCAGAACCATTTATCCATGTACCAAATATGAAAGGTGTAGCTTAAAGCATGTTGGAGGGAGAGGTGGTAACATAAAAAACAGACAGACAGACAGACAGACAGACAGACAGACAGACAGACAGACGGACGGACGGACAGAGTGCAATCCTATAGTCCCCTTACGGTTCCCGTAGGGGACTAAAAATAAAAAGTGAAATAAAAAACAACCTGCCCACATGCAATTTTACAAAAAAAAATGGCCTGAGAAACAGAAGATCTACTTTCTACTTTGTGGGGGCCTTAGAAAGTTTTTGTTGATGCTCTGTCAGTGTATAGTACTCAAATTCGTACAAAATCAAACAAGATATAAGAGAGTAAATAATCGGCTTATGACAAGAAAGTAGGAAAATGACGTACCGAATAGCCCTGTTAATTGAATACTTTTTAACAGGTAAAGTGGCTATTCAGTTATCAGTTTATCACTGTGTATGGACATTAAACGATTTTTGATATTTTTATACTGTACCAATGACCCAGACATAGCTGGTGCTAACTCTTAAAATATAGGGCCAAACACAAATTTTGCCCCCCAATCCCCAAAATTTGCATCTAAAACTAAAGAAAACATGTCCTGAAAGGCCCTCCACACTTCGCCCCTACTGCGCATGCGCAGTGTCAAGGACGTTCCGAAATTGGCGCCATATATCATTCTAAGTTTGGCCCTTCATCAGTTAACATCTGACTGATCTTTGTGCTTTTAAATCTCAGTTTAAATGATGCCAGACACATAAATATTAGTGAAATGGTGATTCTAAGGAGGATAGAAAAGGAGGAGAGGAAAAGAATGTGTGACAGAATATTATCAGGGCTGTAACTTAAAATTTTTTAATGAAATTATGTTAAGTTACCTATTTTCAAGGCAGCAGCCATTTTGTTGTCATTCTGATTATTTAGTTACACTGTTTTTTCAAGTGTTTTTCCTCTCTCCCTGTCCTTTAAGTTCCCCCTTGCTATTCTCCCATGTTTTTGGCATAATTTCTGTAATTATTATTACTACAATTTCTTGGGAGTTTTAGCTGAATAACAGAATGAATTCTGTTCTTTCCCCATGTTTACGTCTTCACCTACGGGTGGTTAGGCGTTGTGTTCTGCATCTACCATCTGATGTTCTGCAGTTTCTTCCCTGGAAGTCTCTGTTTTGCATCAGATGGTGTATTTTTGGTAACTGATTTCGGGCCTGGGTGCCTGGAGTCTTATTTTAGTGTTTTTACACTCATTGTTTACATTTACAACAGCCCTCTGTGTGAGGGGGGGATTTCTAAATAATACTATCTTTATGTTATTTTAATCATAACTAGATACATTATTATTGTTCGTAAGTGTTGAATAAATTGTTTAAAATATTTTTAAAATTTTTGTCCACACTTAGGCTTGGGATCCATTGGGGCTCAACGTTACTTTTCAGAAACTTGGGCTGTTCTGAAAAAATATTTTTTCAAAATATTTTGATTTCAATTATTTTTTCTATATTAATGGATCATATTATTATTATGTATTTTGATTGCCAGGGGTTAGTGCGAGTACCAGGACTTGTTTTCTTTTCACATTGAAAGGATATTGATCAGTTGTTTTAAGAGGAAGTCTTCCTCTGACCTTATTATCATTCTATATGTGGTCAGTGTACTCGCATTAACTCCTGTTCTGTATCGTATGATTTCGATGACAATATGGGAAGCGTATGTCACGGTATGTTGTTGGGGATTTGGACACTCCGGTCCTTTCCCCGCAGGGTCACTCTACTTTATCAATTTCTATTTCAGACGATCAAGATTAGGGTGATGTATCTGTGATGTCTTCCAACAGTGTGCCTCCGTCGTCACAATTAATGAAGGGCTAGCGGAAAAGTGCTCATGTAATACGCCAATTGCCTAAGAGGACCCTAGTAGGTTCGACGGCCTTTGACGTCCGCTAGCTCGCCCGGTGTAGCGTCCATTCACCGAATGGTTCGGCAGCCGGGTTCGTCCGTTGCGGTCTAGAAGGAATTTTGGGGTGATGCGAGCACTATAAAATTAACTTAATGCACACCCAGTGACGGCGGATCGGAGGGAGAACGGAGGAAGCCTTTTAGTCTGGTCCATAGCTCGTTCCGGTCCATCCGGACGGCAAGCGAGAGAGGCCCCTCTCTCGTTCAACAACATCTGGCCCCAGATGTTGTGGTACAAATGTGTCGTTAGCGGAGCATACGTCCGTCGCTCGGGACGCTCCGTTGTATAGGCAGTCCGCTGAGACTGCTAAGGCTTCCTCTTCTCGTCAGCGCACACGACCGCACCTTGGCTGCGTGACCGCCGATATATTACCAGCTTCGCCGATCAAGGATTCTTCGGCGACCAGGTCACACCATCTGGCAGCCAGGGATTCGAGACCGATGGACTCCGGACGTTCGCATAGGAAATGTATGCGGGAGCCATCTGATGCGGAGCTGCCCTCGGCGAAGCAGCGATAGACTGCGCCTCCGCAGGTCTCGACGCCGGACATTCTTGTGCACATAGCACAGCTTATCGCAGCATCCCAGCAGCCGACAGAAACGGTGTCGGATCGAGAATTATCCGACAGCGCTGGGTCGGTAGCCGGGGACTCGAGGCCTGCAGACTCCGGACGTTCGCATAGGAAGTGTGCGGGAGTCAACGTACACGGAGCTTCCAGCGGCAATGCATCGTAAGTCCGCTACTGCACAGGCCTCGGGAACGGACGTGCTTTCCTTAATAGCACAGTTTATCGCAGCATCCCAGCATCAAATGAATCTGTCGCATATATTTTATCCAACGATGCTGGGTCGGGACGCTCCGCGGAAGCGGGTACGGACGTCCGAAAGTTTCATCCGGTCCGACGGGATACCGAAAGGGATTCGGTGGATTTCAAGCTTTCCTTTTCGGAACAACATATGCTGCGATGCCGGATAAGAAACTGATAGCGTCGGTGGACTTAGAAATTTTTGGTTCGGTTCAGGGACATCGTCCCTCAGTTCCGACATAGTCCAATAATGTCACACAAACTTTCGAATTATTGAACGACGCTATATATATTATTATTTTATGCTTGCTATCCAAGCATTTCTGGTTTCTTGTTCGAAGAGTTATGGAGATGTCTTTCAAAAGTGTGCCTCTGTCGTCATAGTTAATGAAGAGTTAGCGGCAATAAGTGCTCATGGAATATGTCTATCGCTTACGGAGTGACATTCGCTAGCTCACCCGGTGTAGCGTACATTCATCGAATGGCTCGGCTGCCGGGTTCGTCCGTTGCGGTCTAGGAAGGAGATTTGGGTGATGCGAGCACTTTAATTACTTTAGTACTCACCCAGTGACGGCAGATTGAGGACAGATCGGAGGAAGCCAACAACATAGGGGACCGCATGTTGTGGTTCAGATATTTTACATTCGGAGCATATGTCCGTTGCTCGGGACGCTCCGTTATATTGACAGTCCGAGAGACTGTCTTTAATGCTTCCTCATCCTCACAGCAGGGCACACGACCGCAGATTGGCTACGTGACCTCGAGTATCCGATCAGTTTCGGCATTCAGTGATTCCACAGCGAATAGGTCGCGCCATCCGGTAGCCAAGGGACACGAGGCCTATACACTCCGTTCGCTCGCATATTGGAAGTATGCACGGGGTAACGATCTCGGAGCTTCCTGCGGCAATGCATCGTAAGACCGCTGCTCCTCAGGCCTCAGTGACGGACGTGCTATCCGAGTTAGCACAGTTGTTTCGCAGCATCCCAGCAATTGACGGTTTCTCGGTCGAATCAGGAATTATCCGACGGCGCTGGGTCGGTGCGGTCCGCGGTTGCATCAAGCTACGGACGACCGAACGCTTTATAGGGTCCGACAGGATGGCGAAAGGGATTCGAAAGATTTCGAGTTTTCCCTTTAGTAGTATCGGAAGATGCCTTTCATATCTTCTGGCATTTCTTCCAGTGATTATTTTTCGGACTTCATTGCTGCGATCTTGGATAAGAGACTTATAGCGTCATTGGACTCGGATTTTTCGATCGGTACAGGGACTTTGTCCCTGACTTACCGACGCAGTCCAATATTGTCATTACAACATGTGTTTTATTTTTCGACGCTATATATTTATATATATATACAAGCCTGCTACTAAGCATGATAGTTTAGTTTCTTGTCCGCGTGGCTCATTTCTGCCATTTTATCTTTTTTACATATAGTTTATTTTGGCAGAGCAGGGCATACCGAGGGTTCATATGCGTCTAGACGGTGTGATTAAAGACTGCATATATTCTTTTTCGCCGTTTATGTCTTTTCCAATTTCAATGTTGGGAACGACATTATGTATAGTAGACTTAACTTAGACGCTTTATTATACGTAATCCGCCTTACTGAGGCGTTATCATTACGTCTTCAAGAAAAGATTTACGGGATATTATTCTCAATGTAATTTCTTTTGAGGGCAGTAGTTTGTTCACGTATAACTCCGCCCTTCAGTGGCTGATTGGAGTTGGTTAGACGTGATGCAGCCCTAGCTACATCCGCGCGTGGATAGTAGGTTAAGAACTCTCTCAGAGTCGCTTCGTTCTTGGAGGAGCTTCTCTTCGACGGCAACTTTCCGGCAATCCATGAATTGCTTGATTTATACATTCTCTTGTCTATCTAGTGTTACAAGAGATTCAGACTGGGGCAAACATTCGGTGGTTGACTCAGAGAGTGCCGCCGCAGTTGCCGGAACCGAGTGTGACTGTTATGACGGTTGCCAGTCAAACAGATTGGGATATATACTGATCCCTACGGATTCGAAGTGCCAGGGTCTTTGGGTTCCGCAGTCTTTTAGCTATCAGTTTAACTTCCGCGGAATAATGTTTTTTAGGCTTGCTTTATGTCATTGCATGAACATTATTCAGAAACGCATGCCCAAATTCCTGTCCTTTAATTCGACAGTAGTGGCGTATCTCCGGAACCAGGGAGGCACTCTTTCGTTTCCGTTATTCAATTTAATGGAAAGAATCCGTCTGTTGGTTATAGTACACCAAGTTCAGTTTTGGTCCGTCATATTCTGGGTCGTCTGATTGTTTTATCGCACTCCCGTTCTCTTACGGGTCGCTTGTTGCTGTCAGAATGGACTCTCAACAAACAAGTATTCAATCAGATTTGCTATCTATGGGAGCGCCCAATGATGTTTTATTTATGACACAGCTTGCTAATCAATTGCAGACGTATGTGTTGGCTTGTCCAGATCTCTGAGCTAATACTGTTAATGCTCTATTGATCTATAGGACGGAATGATAGGATACGCGTATCCTCCGGCGCTGTTGTTTTAGCAGGTATGGCTAAGATAAACAACCACAATACATTTCTGTTGATAGCATCTCTATCTTCACAGAGATCATGAGTAATTTACTCTCTTGTCTACTGTGGATCTTAACGTGAAATCTTCCTCTATGTGAGGATCTTTTTTCACTGGGTAAATCGTGTCATCTTTATCACAACCAGCAAGGTCGCAACCTTCATGTATTCCGTTGTGTGGTCCGTATTGCATTGTAAGCACTGTACTGGACGAGCTTTGGACGCGATTTCTTACTATAGGAGATCCTCTTCTTCGCTATTCTATGCGACTAAAGTGGAGGCTCTTCCGTCGTGGTGTAGGGATCATTATGTTCATATGGTTGATCCCTCCATACTACTCATTGCTATTTTTTAGTATACTTGTTTCACAAGATCTACTGCAGCCTGTTGTTATTTAGGTTATAGGTTTATGTTACCTCATACCTATGCACTCTACGATAGTTTACAATTGAGTCTTTTGTCTCTTTATCTAAGTCAGTTAGTAACTTTTTGATAAATAGACTTAGAATCTTTAGATTAAATTCCTATACGGATTTTAACTTCAGGTTCTTATTTAGCTAAGTAATCATTTGAGCCTCTGGAAACAGTAGTTTTCAAATTCTGACCTTTTAGACAGTAATTCTGTTGGTTTCTCTTTTACTGTAGAGTCAGTGAGTTTCACGCACTATCGATGGATGATTTTCACTTTCATAGTTTCGGAATCAATACTTCCGTTACTATTTAGGTTGGATTGTTGCATAAGAGTTAGGCTCCTATTATCCGGAACCTATTATTTTAAGGTCCTTCCGTCTTCGTATGGGCATAGGCCTTTACTCTTTCCGGGTACAGTTTATGTATTTATAAACAGATATCTGTTTATTACAAGGGCGTAAGCTTCTTCTGTCTTTGATGTCTAGTAGAAGGACGTTACGCTCCATTTTATTGTTAATGGATTCTATTAACTAGCGTACTGCTTATGGTATATCATTGGCTTAGCAGTTGTGCTTAAGTTTTCGGCTCATGAAGTAAGAGTTCTTCTACTTCTTGGGCTTACATTAATAGTGTTGCTATTATAGATTTTTGAAGGCTGCTCATTGCGCTCAGCCATCCATTCATGAATTTTATCTCAGAAATATCGAGTCCATTTCTGGAGGCCTCTATTGTTAGGTCTATTATCTACTGCTCAGAATGTCATTCACTTAACAGTTGCTACTATAGCTAGGTAGGCTGTCTGTTTCGGCAGTGTCTCCGTTCGGCTGCCCTCTTCGCTCTGGGCTATTTGACCCAGGGCAAGAAAAGGGGGGGGGGGGGAGGGTGTTCCCTTGGGTCACCTGTTTTTACTATGAAAACAAGGGGATACCTCCTCCGGAGTTAGTAATTCTGAGCTGTTATTGGGATGGTTGTTTAGTGAGAAGTTTAAGTTTATAAAATTCATTCAAGTCTTAGTTTTTAAAGTATAGCTTTTGAATATTGCATATGTCAACGGACATGATTATGCAATTCTCACACACTTTTAGGAGTATAAGAGTCTCTATTCTCTAGACTTACTTTATTATTGGCTTACTTTAAAAATTATTAGTATAAGGATTATTGGATATTAATAGAGTACATGGATGTATGAAGCTCAATTTTTGGAAGGTGTTGTATCTTTCTAATTTATCATAAATAAGAAAGATACATGTAAGGCCTATTACTTCTTTTCCCTACAGGGGATGACTCTATTTTATTTTATTGAGCGTATTCCATTTTGCTCTATGTCCTTGGCCCTCCAGCCTTTTTACTATTCAGCTATGTCTGGGTCATTGGTACAGTATAAAAATGTTAAAAAATTTATAGTAATTTATATATTTTTTATACTTACCAATGACCCAGACGGGGATGGCCCTCCCAGGAGTTGGGAACTCTTGCCTCCCCGCTGAGTACATAGCGCTTACCAGGCACTGGTTATTAGAATGATATATGGCGCCAATTTCGGAACGTCCTTGACACTGCGCATGCGCAGTAGGGGCGAAGTGTGGAGGGCCTTTCAGGACATGTTTTCTTTAGTTTTAGATGCAAATTTTGGGGATTGGGGGGCAAAATTTGTGTTTGGCCCTATATTTTAAGAGTTAGCACCAGCTATGTCTGGGTCATTGGTAAGTATAAAAAATATATAAATTACTATAAATTTTTTAACTTTCGGGATATTAACTCTTGAAAAATCCTCTAGTTCATACATTAAAAGACTGTAGTAGTTGTATACTTAGCTGTTATCCCTATCGAATTTTGCAGGGAACTTGAAGTCTGAGTTTAAAATTCATGCAAGAACAAGAATCGATTCTAGCAAATGATTCTTGAAAGGAAAACAATGAGAATCAACTTTGATTGTTGTAAAATGTTCATTTGATTCTTGTAGATTCTGAAAGTGTTCTTGAAGAGCCGGGAGAACCCTACTTCTTTTTTACTCCAATATTAAACGGTAACACTTTGCCCTGGCAATTGTATCTTCTGCATTGTGCTGTCTTGACTGTCTATTCAGGCAGCCAGTACAGTGGAGCCCACTTAATTGGATATTAACTGAATAACCCTGTTAATTGAATATAATTTCCCAACACAAAACCATTTACCATACCTTCAGAAATTTGACCTGTTATTTGAATATAGGTTATAGAATAAAATTAATTGAATAAGAAATCTTGTAACCTGTCCAGAAATTACACTGACTCTCCCCAGTTTTCCTTTGTTTATAGACCTATTTGACCTCAGTATATCCAATACAGGCATTTAATCTATTATATTTTGTTTGACAGAGCTCATGGAGCTCTGTCAAACAAGATATAATAGAATAAATGCTAAGTTTATCTCTAGAATACAGGAAAGTGACACAAACCCTGTTAATTGAATACTCCTGTTAATTGAATAATTTTCATTGGCAAAGTAGTTATTCAGTTAACAGGGTTTCACTGTACTTCCACTAGAAACCACTGTTAAGGTATTGTAAATTCTCTCGAAAGTCCACCAAAAGTTTGTATGTTAGAACGTGTTCTATTTGTATTTGTACATATAAGACAAGAAACTCACCAAAGTTGGGACTAGATCCCTAAGGGTTAAACTCAAGTTGCTATATAAATATGAGGTTTGTTTTATCACAATGTACTGGTTGCTAAAGGCGGGTGGTATTGGATTTTCGAGTTTGGTATCAATATTTTTACGGGGGTATATCACCGTATTATTATTTTTTATTGGTGTGTAACGCCACTTTGGACAGCCAGGGCCACCTCGGGTTGGACAGTTTTATGGGTGGAGGAAGTCCGAGTACCCGGAGAGAATCACTGAACAGTGGTGGGTAAGCAACAAACTCCCCAATGTGGATTATGCCTTAGTACACAGTGCCACCATGCCCCCTCGTGGGCAATCTGGATTAAATGCTTTGTCCAAGGGCACAACACAGTTACCCCTAGTGGGAATCGAGCCATGGACCTTTCAGTTTGAAGTCCAGTGCCATAACCACTGAGCCACCATGCTCTCTATACCACGGTATGACTTGTTCCAAATACACCTTAACCTTCAAAGGTCTATTTCAGGCTTTTGTGATCTCAGAACATGTGCCATTAACATGCCATCATTAGAAGATCCTGCTGACAAAGGATAAGTCACCTGAGCAGTGATTTCTAGGCAAGTCTTGGCTGCCTTAACTGTTAAGGCAGCCAAGACTTTACTGAAAATCACTGCAATGCAACTGGGCATGAACACATTGTAGTCTACTAGAGAAATACAGGACAATTTCCCAGGTCAAGGGTTAACAAAACTGAAAAGAAAATCAGCCACATCTTTCATGAAAATGAACCCTTTATTTGCTATCAAGCCTCAACAAGGCTTTATAAGTAGCAAATGTAGGAAAATATGAAAATTCACACAATTTTTGTATTCAGTGATGGCTCGGTTTTGTTTTTGGTATCCCCACTGGTTCCACTCATAGTGGTATAAAAAGTGGTATCAAATTCTAAATTACTAGGAACAGAAAATTGATTCTCGCAGTTGGAGTTCATGAGAATCAAAACCTGATTCTTTGGAATGGGGACAACTTTTAATGTCTGAAAGTAGTTTTGTTTTTGTTTACAGAATACTGTTAGGTGATAGATTGTTGGAAAGTGTTCAGCATTTCCTTGGTTTGTGGATTTCAACTTAAGAAAAAGTAACTCTTGTACTATTTTGATCAGCCTTTCATATCAGAACATTTGGAATGTTGATTGAATAATTTGTATTGTCACATAATCACCACCAAATAGCTCATTACAGAAAATATCATTCACAACATGTCTAATATGAGAATGATGTCAGAAGTTAACATCAATGTGGTAACATTGTGATTGTGTTGGTTTCGGAAGTAGAATTGAATTAATCTTCTCTTATTTTTCATTAACAGTCTACCGGCACAAATAGCAGATGATGACATTTGCAGAAAACATTTCCCAAATAACTAAATATTTAAATTTTTTGTTTTGAAAACATACTTATGACCTCATTCGAATGAGCTTGATGATCTTGTTCCAATGAGGGGCAGAGTTTGTACAGGTCATGGAATCCTGGAAAAGTTATGGAAAACTCAAATATTTTTTCCAGGTCTGGAAGTTTTAGAAAAATGGGGTCTTCTTTGCTGTAGTCTGGAAATTAAAAAAGTGTATGAACTCTGGAGAAGTCCTCAACTATGTTTTCAAGGTAAAAATTAAAGAAAAAAAATGTTAAAATTTGGATGGCGATTTTTGTGAACAGCACTGGCCAGTTTTAATCATTATGTTAGCTAAACGTTCAAATTACACATTATGTGATAAAAAGAATCTCAAATTTGTCACAATTTGACATGAAATTTCTTAACCTTGTTCACTAAAATCGATGAGCCAAGGTAAATCTCAGCTCAGATTGATTTTAATGAACTTGGTACATAAATTTCATATGAAATTGTGACTCATTAGATGTCCTCTATTTTTAATAAAAAAAACTTAGCCTAATTGCCTCCTTCAATGACAGTCTTTGTTGTGAAAATCGTGTCAGTTTTGACAACAAAATCCACACAGGCAGTAAAGACCTGCCTACCATGGGATTAATTGTAAGTAGTTCATAATTAATTGTGTAGTTTCATAACAATAATTTCCTTTCGTTTACAGGAGTAGTCCTTGGGAGAGATGGTGGCATGATTCAACAAGTATTCTACCCATTTTTCCTTGGTGTTGGAGGAAATATTGCTTCTGGGAAACAATGGTTCCCGTGGATTCATATTGATGATGTTGCTGGAATATTTGTGCATGCAATTCACAATGACAATGTTTCTGGAGTATTAAATGCTGTTTCCCCTAAACCAGCTACAAATGCCGACTTTACAAAAGCCTTTTCTCAAGCCATGTGGCGACCAGCTTTGTTTCCTCTCCCTGGCTTTATTCTCAACACACTATTCAGCAGTGAAAGGGCAAAGGTTATGTTGGAGGGACAAAAAGTTTATCCTGCAAAAACATTGGACTCTGGGTATAAATTTCTTTATCCAGATTTACAGTCGGCTTGTAAAGAATTTGCAAGATGGAGATAGACAAGATTTTTTTGTCTCCCAAAACTGTCATAAAAATGTCTCTTGTCATTGAGAATGTTTGCTCTTTTGTTGCTACTTTAATAATGTAAGTTAATAAAAGTTAATTTCCCCGTTATAATTCTCTCTTTTCCACATTTGAATATAAAACTTGAAAAGTTCATATTTTTATACTGTACCAATGACCCAGACATAGCTGGTGCTAACTCTTAAAATATAGGGCCAAACACAAATTTTGCCCCCCAATCCCCAAAATTTGCATCTAAAACCAAAGAAAACATGTCCTGAAAGGCCCTCCACACTTCGCCCCTACTGCGCATGCGCAGTGTCAAGGACGTTCCGAAATTGGCGCCATTAATCATTCTAAGTTTGGCCCTTCATCAGTTAACATCTGACTGATCTTTGTGCTTATAAATCTCAGTTTAAATGATGCCAGACACATAAATATTAGTGAAATGGTGATTCTAAGGAGGATAGAGAAGGAGGAGAGGAAAAAAATGTGTGACAGAATATTATCAGGGCTGTAACTTGAAATTTTTTAATGAAATTATGTTAAGTTACCTATTTTCGAGGCAGCAGCCATTTTGTTGTCATTCTGATTATTTAGTTACACTGTTTTTTAAGTGTTTTCCTCTCTCCCTGTCCTTTAAGTCCCCCCTTGCTATTCTCCCATGCTTTTGGCATAGTTTTTGTAATTATTATTACTAAATTTGCTTGGGAGTTTTAGCTGAATAACAGAATGAATTTTGTTCTTTTCCCCATGTTTACGTCTTCACCTACGGGTGGTTAGGCGTTGTGTTCTGCATCTACCATCTGATGTTCTGCAGTTTCTTCCCTGGAAGTCTCTGTTTTGCATCAGATAGTGTATTTTTGGTAACTGATTTCGGGCCTGGGTGCCTGGAGTCTTATTTTAGTGTTTTTACACTCATTGTTTACATTTTACAGCCCTCTGTGTTAGGGGGGGATTTCTGGAAAATAATATCTTGATGTTATTTTAATCATAACTAGATACATTATTATTGTTCGTAAGTGTTGAATAAATTGTTTAAAATATTTTTAAAATTTTTGTCCACACTTAGGCTTGGGATCCATTGGGGCTCAACGTTACTTTTCAGAAACTTGGGCTGTTCTGAAAAAATATTTTTTCAAAATATTTTGATTTCAATTATTTTTTCTGTATTAACGGATCATATTATTATTATGTATTTTGATTGCCAGGGGTTAGTGCGAGTACCAGGACTTGTTTTCTTTTCACATTGAAAGGATATTGATCAATTGTATTAAGAGGAAGTCTTCCTCTGACTTTATAATCATTCTATATGTGGTCAGTGTACTCGCATTAACTCCTGTTCTGTATCGTATGATTTCGATGACAATATGGGAAGCGTATGTCACGGTATGTTATTGGGGATTTGGACACTCCGGTCCTTTCCCCGCAGGGTCACTCTACTTTATCAATTTCTATTTCAGACGATCAAGATTAGGGTGATGTATCTGTGATGTCTTCCAACAGTGTGCCTCCGTCGTCACAATTAATGAAGGGCTAGCGGAAAAGTGCTCATGTAAATACGCCAATTGCCTAAGAGGACCCTAGTAGGTTAGACGGCCTTTGACGTCCGCTAGCTCGCCCGGTGTAGCGTCCATTCACCGAATGGTTCGGCAGCCGGGTTCGTCCGTTGCGGTCTAGAAGGAATTTTGGGATGATGCGAGCACTATAAATTAACCTAATGCACACCCAGTGACGGCGGATCGGAGGGAGAACGGAGGAAGCCTTTTAGTCCGGTTCATAGCTCGTTCCGGTCCATCCGGACGGCAAGCGAGAGAGGCCCCTCTCTCGTTCAACAACATCTGGCCCCAGATGTTGTGGTATAAAATGTGTCGCAAGCGGAGCATACGTCCGTCGCTCGGGACGCTCCGTTGTATAGGCAGTCCGTGGAGACTGCTAAGGCTTCCTCTTCTCGTCAACGCACACGACCGCACCTTGGCTGCGTGACCGCCGATATATTACCAGCATCGCCGATCAAGGATTCTTCGGCGACCAGGTCACACCATCCGGTAGCCAGGGACACGAGGCCTGCAGACTCCGGACGTTCGCATAGGAAGTGTGCGGGAGTCAACGTTCACGGAGCTTCCGGCGGCAATGCATCGTAAGACCGCTACTGCACAGGCTTCGGGAACGGACGTGCTTTCCTTAATAGCACAGTTTATCGCAGCATCCCAGCATCAACTGAATCTGTCGCATATATTTTATCCGACGATGCTGGGGCGGGACGCTCCGCGGAAGCGGGTACGGACGTCCGAAAGTTTCATCCGGTCCGACGGGATACCGAAAGGGATTTGGAGGATTTCGAGCTTTCCCTTTCGGAACAACATATGCTGTTGTGTATGTCATCTGACTTGGTCTTCTACAGCTTCTTTCATCGGACCAGAATGCTGCGATGCCGGATAAGAAACTGATAGCGTCGGTGGACTTAGAAATTTTTGGTTCGGTTCAGGGACATCGTCCCTCAGTTCGGACATAGTCCAATAATGTCACACAAACTTTCGAATTATTGCACGACGCTATATATATTATTATTTTATGCTTGCTATAACCAAGCATTTCTGGTTTCTTGTTCGCAGAGTTATGGAGATGTCTTTCATAAGTGTGCCTCTTTCGTCATAGTTAATGAAGAGCTAGCGGCAATAAGTGCTCATGGAATATGTCTATCGCCTACGGAGTGACATTCGCTAGCTCACCCGGTGTAGCGTACATTCATCGAATGGTTAGGCTGCCGGGTTCGTCCGTTGCGGTCTAGGAAGGAGATTTGGGTGATGCGAGCACTTTAATTACTTTAGTACTCACCCAGTGACGGCAGATTGAGGACAGATCGGAGGAAGCCTGTTAGTCCGGTTCCTGGCTTGTCCAGGTCCGTCCGGGCTGTGAGCGAGAGAGGTCCCTCTCTCGTCCAACAACATAGGGGACCGCATGTTGTGGTTCAGATATTTTATATTCGGAGCATATGTCCGTCGGTCGGGACGCTCCGTTATATTGACAGTCCGAGAGACTGTCCTTAATGCTTCCTCATCCTCACAGCAGGGCACACGACCGCACATTGGCTACGTGACCTTGAGTATCCGATCAGTTTCGTCATTCAGTGATTCCACGGCGAATAGGTCGCGCCATCCGGTAGCCAAGGGACACGAGGCCTATACACTCCGTTCGCTCGCATATTGGTAGTATGCACGGGGTAACGATCACGGAGCTTCCAGCGGCAATGCATCGTAAGACCGCTTCTCCTCAGGCCTCAGTGACGGACGTGCTATCCGAGTTAGCACAGTTGTTTCGCAGCATCCCAGCAATTGACAGTTTCTCGGTCGAATCAGGAATTATCCGACGGCGCTGGGTCGGTGCGGTCCGCGGTTGCATCAGCTACTGACGACCGAACGCTTTTTAGGGTCCGACAGGATGGCGAAAGGGATTCGAAAGATTTCGAGTTTTCCCTTTAGTAGTATCGGAAGCTGCCTTTCATATCTTCTGGCATTATCTTCCAGTGATTGTTATTTCGGACTTCATTGCTGCGATCTTGGATAAGAGACTTATAGCGTCATTGGACTCGGATTTTTCGATCGGTTCAGGGACATTGTCCCTGACTTACCGACGCAGTCCAATATTGTCATTACAACATGTGTTTTATTTTTCGACGCTATATATATATATATATATATACAGGCCTGCTACCAAGCATGATAGTTTAGTTTCTTGTCCGCGTTGCTCATTTCTGCCATTTTATCTTTTATACGAATAGTTTATTTTGGCAGAGCAGGGCATACCGAGAGTTCTTATGCGTCTAGACGGTGTGGTTAAAGACTGCATATATTCTTTTCGCCGTTTATGTCTTTTCCAATTTCAATGTTGGAAACGACATGATGTATAGTAGACTTATCTTAGACGCTTTATCATACGTAATCCGCCTTACTGAGGCGTTATCATTACGTCTTCAAGAAAAGATTTACGGGATATTATTCTCAATGTAATTTCTTTTGAGGGCAGTAGTTTGTTCACGTATAACTCCGCCCTTCAGTGGCTGATTGGAGTTGGTTAGACGTGACGCAGCCCTAGCTACATCCACACACGTGGATAGTAAGGTTAAGAACTCTCTCAGAGTCGCTTCTTTTCGGAGGAGCTTCTCTTCGACGGCAACTTTTCGGCAATCCATGATTTGCTCGATTTACACGTTCTCTTGTCTATCTAGTGTTACAAGAGATTCAGACTGGGGCAAACATTCGGTGGTTGACTCAGAGAGTGCCACCGCAGTTGCCGGACCCGAGTGTGGCTGTTATGACGGTTGCCAGTCAAACAGATTGGGATATAATACTGATCCCTACGGATTCGAAGTGCCAGGGTCTTTGAGTTCCGCAGTCTCTTAGCAATCAGTTTTCTTCCGCGGAATAATGTTTTTTTAGGCTTGCTTTATGTCATTGCATGAACATTATTCAGAAACGCATGCCCAAATCCTGTCCTTTAATTCGACAGTAGTGGCGTATCTCCGGAACCAGGGAGGCACTCTTTCGTTTCCGTTATTCAATTTAATGGAAAGAATCCGTCTGTTGGTTATAGTACACCAAGTTCTGTTTTGGTCCGTCATATTCCGGGTAGTCTGATTGTTTTACCGGACTCCCGTTCTCTTACGGGTCGCTTGTTGCTGTCAGAATGGACTCTCAACAAACAAGTATTCAATCAGATTTGCTATCTATGGGAGCGTCCAATGATGATTTATTTACGACACAGTTTGCTAATCAATTGCAGACGTATGTGTTAGCTTGTCCAGATCTCTGAGCTAATGTTGTTAACACTCTATTGATCTATAGGACGGAATGATAGGATACGCGTATCCTCCGGCGCTGTTGTTTCAGCAGGTATTGCTAAGATAAACAACCACAATACATTTCTGTTGATAGCATCTCTATCTTCACAGAGATCATGGGTAATTTACTCTCTTGTCTACTGTGGGTCTTAACGTGAAATCTTCCTCTATGTGAGGATCTTTTTTCACTGGGTAAATCGTGTCATCTTTATCACAACCCGCAAGGTCGCAACCTTCATGTATTCTGTTGTGTGGTCCGTATTGCATTGTATGCACTGTACTGGATGAGCTTTGGACGCGATTTCTTACTATAGGAGATCCTCTTCTTCGCTATTCTATGCGGCTAAAGTGGAGGCTCTTCCGTCGTGGTGTAGGGATCATTATGTTCATATTGTTGATCCCTCCATACTACTCATTGCAATTTTTTAGTATACTTGTTTCACAAGATCTACTGCAGCCTGTTGTTATTTAGGTTATAGGTTTATGTTACCTCATACCTATGCACTCTACGATAGTTTACAATTGAGTCTTTTGTCTCTTTATCTAAGTCAGTTAGTAACTTTTTGATAAATAGACTTAGAATCTTTAGATTAAATTCCTATATGGATTTTAACTTCGGTTCTTATTTAGCTAAGTAATCATTTGAGCCTCTGGAAACAGTAGTTTTCAAATTCTGACCTTTTAGACAGTAATTCTGTTGGTTTCTCTTTTACTGTAGAGTCAGTGAGTTTCATGCACTATCGATGGATGATTTTCACTTTCGTAGTTTCGGAATCACTACTTCCGTTACTATTTAGGTTGGATTTTTGCATAAGAGTTAGGCTCCTATTATCCGGAACCTATTATTTTAAGGTCCTTCCGTCTTCGTATGGGCATAGGCCTTTACTCTTTCCGGGAACAGTTTATGTATTTATAAACAGATATCTGTTTATTACTACGGGCGTAAGCTTCTTCTGTCTTTGATGCCTAGTAGAAGGACGTTACGCTCCATTTTATTGTTAATGGATTCTATTTACTATCGGTACTGCTTATGGTATATCATTGACTTAGCAGTTGTGCTTAAGATTTCGGCTCATGAAGTAAGAGCTCTTCTACTTCTTGGGCTTACATTAATAGTGTCGCTATTATAGATTTTTGAAGGCCGCTCATTGCGCTCAGCCATCCACATTCATGAATTTTATCTCAGAAATATCGAGTCCATTTCTGGAGGCCTCTATTGTTAGGTCTATTATCTACTGCTCAGAATGTCATTCACTTAACAGTTGCTACTATAGCTAGGTAGGCTGTCTGTTTCGGCAGTGTCTCCGTTCTGCTGCCCTCTTCGCTCTGGGCTATTTGACCCAGGGCAAGAAAAGGGGGGGGGGGGGGTGTTCCCTTGGGTCACCTGTTTTACTATGAAAACAAGGGGATACCTCCTCCGAAGTTAGTTATTCTGAGCTGTTATTGGGATGGTTGTTTAGTGAGAAGTTTAGGTTTTTAAAATTCATTCAAGTCTTAGTTTTTAAAGTATAGCTTTTGAATATTGCATATGTCAACGGACATGATTATGCAATCCTCAGACACTTTTAGGAGTATAAGAGTCTCTATTCTATAGACTTACTTTATTTATTGGCTTACTTTAAAAATTATTAGTATAAGGATTATATTGGATATTAATAGAGTACATGGATGTATTAAGCTCAATTTTGGAAGGTGTTGTATCTTTCTAATTTATCATAAATAAGAAAGATACATGTAAGGCCTATTACTTCTTTTTCCCTACAGGGGATGACTCTATTTTATTTTAATGAGCGTATTCCATTTTGCTCTATGTCCTTGGCCCTCCAGCCTTTTTACTATTCAGCTATGTCTGGGTCATTGGTACAGTATAAAAATGTTAAAAAATTTATAGTAATTTAGATATTTTTTATACTTACCAATGACCCAGACGGGGATGGCCCTCCCAGGAGTTGGGAACTCTTGCCTCCCCACTGAGTACATAGCGCTTACCAGGCACTGGTTATTAGAATGATTAATGGCGCCAATTTTGGAACGTCCTTGACACTGCGCATGCGCAGTAGGGGCGAAGTGTGGAGGGCCTTTCAGGACATGTTTTCTTTGGTTTTAGATGCAAATTTTGGGGATTGGGGGGCAAAATTTGTGTTTGGCCCTATATTTTAAGAGTTAGCACCAGCTATGTCTGGGTCATTGGTAAGTATAAAAAATATATAAATTACTATAAATTTTTTAACTTTTTAGGCCTAAAAAAGTTTAAAATCTCTTTCTCAGGCCTTCCTGCATGGTCCTTTTGGCCGCCACATGCTCTCTTTTTATAACCAATGCAAACTTAAAAAAAATAAAAATGAAATGGTTTATGTCTGATATTTTACCCAAGTTAATAAAATTGATAAATTTGTACCTTGAGTGCAACAAGGCTTTGCAATGCCTTAGCATTGCAAAGCCTTCTTGCACTCAAGGGATGAAATACATCACCACCCATGCTATTCTGTAGATTATGAGGCCTAAAACATAAAACAAACCAAGAAGATAAACTTTTGATGGCAAAGAAATAATTACAAAAATAAAAAATAAAATAAAAAAACGCCTGCCCGCATGCAACTTTACAAAAAAATGGCCCGAGAAACAGAAGATCTACTTTTTGAGGCCTTACTAGTGATCCATGAAAATCTTTTGACCCTTTCCTAACACGAATAGCTGAAATTTAAAAAAAAAATTATTGAATAACGAAAAAATTTAATTTCTGGCTCCACAACATAGCTTATGACTCCTCATTGGAATTTGCTCAATGAGATTTTTGTCGCGCCTGTTTTAGCAGAGGGGAGACATGGGCGTTACTAATTCCGAAGGGTGGCAGCTGTCAACAATTGGTTATAACTTTCGAAGTGTTTAAGATATTTCCACAAAGCTTGGCAGGTTTATACGTCACCATGAACTGATATGTCAAAATCAAAACCATGTGACTAGATTCAAGGTCAAGGTGACTGTTACTACAAATAGATTCCATGTGAAGGTTGACTTTCTGACTGCTTCATTTTAATCCTCCCCCCCCCCCCCCCCCCAAAAAAAAAAAAACATTTGGGTGGGGATAGAGCCATGGCACTGTCTGTGCATCTGTAGTTGCTTTCCTCTCTCTAATTGCTAATTGAAGTTCTGCATGGCTGATCAAAACCAAACGTGACATGTTGGCAAGGAATGATGAGAGGAAGAACTCTCTATATCTTGTGGGGTGGTCATTGTGTCCAAAGTCAAGGTCACAGTGACTTTGAATTTGAAAATTTTCTGGGAGTTGGTTTTCACTCTCAAATTAAAATTCTGCTCTGCCGATCGAAACCAAACTTGACTTGTGGGTTGAAAGACCAAGGTCACACTGGCCTTCAGCTTACAAATTTTCCTTCTCTCTGCTCTCTAATTACAATTCTGGTGGGCCAGTGGAAACCAAATTTGACATATGGGTTAGGTATGATGAGAGGAGCAACCCTATTTATATTAATGCACCATTACCACTGGCCCAGGCCTAGATGGTACTCTGTTTGTCAAAATCAGGCCAAACACTTCATTTTATAAACCCCCAAACATTAAGCCAAACATAAAAACTAGAGTCCTGTGTAGCACTGCATACATAGTAGGTTTGTGCATGCATAGAACCTCATGAAGTACACTCCAGCCCCACCAATCACCATTCTTTTGTTTGGAACTTGTAAACCAAGATGTCTGTTTACCTTCTCTCTGAAATGCAAAATATAATGGCCTCAAATCATTTGTTATACCCCCGCTTTGAAGAAGTGGGGGCTATATAGGAATCGCCCTGTACGTACGTACGTCCGTCTGTCCATCCGTACGTCTTTCCGTCCAGACAAATTCTTGTGTGCGCAACTCCTCCTACATTAATGAACCGATTTTGATGAAACCTTCATCTCTACTAAGTGAACATGTGCATATTCCAAACTTTTTGATCTGCAACAATTTTAACCAGGTTATCTCCCTTGAACTTTGATTTAATATGGGTTTCTATATGAAATTCTTGTGTGCGCAACTCCTCCTACATTTATCAATCAATTTGGACAAAACTTCTCAGACATCATCACTACTAAGTGAACATGCGCATATTCCAAGATTTTTGATCTGCAACAATTTTAACCAGGTTATCTCCCTTTGACTTAGATTTATTGTGTCTTTCCATCCGAACAAATTCGTGTGTGCGCAATTCCTCCTACATTAATGAACCGATTTTGATGAAACCTTTCAAACATCATCTCTACTAAGTGAACATTTGCATATTCGAAACTTTTTAATCTGCGACAATTTTAACCAGGTTATCTCTCTTGAACTTTGATTTAATATGGGTTTCTACATGAAATTCTTGTGTGCGCAACTCCTCCTACATTTTTCAATCAATTTGGACAAAACTTTTCAGACATCATGACTACTAAGTGAACATGCACATATTCCAAGATTTTTGATCTCCGACAATTTTAACCAGGTTATCTCCCTTTGACTTAGATTTATTATGTCTTTCCGTTCGAACAAATTCTTGTGTGCACAACTCCTCCTACATTAATGAACCGATTTTGATGAAACCTTTCAAACATCATCTCTGCTAAGTGAACATGTGCATATTCCAAACTTTTTGATCTGCGACAATTTTAACCAGGTTATCTCTCTTGAACTTTGATTTAATATGGGTTTCTGCATGAAATTCTTGTGTGCGCAACTCCTCCTACATTTATCAATCAATTTGGACGAAAGTTTACAGACATCATCACTACTAAGTGAACATGCGCATATTCCAAAATTTTTGAGCTGTGGCAATTTTAACTAGGTTATCTCCCTTCAACTTAGATTTATTATGGGTTTCTACATGAAATTCTTGTGCATGCAACTCCTCCTACATTTATCAATCAGTTTGGACAAAACTTTTCAGACGTCATCACTACTAAGTGAACATGCGCATATTCCAAGATTTTTGATCTGCGACAATTTTAACCAGGTTATCTCTCTTTGACTTAGATTTATTATGTCTTTCCGTTCGAACAAATTCTTGTGTGCGCAACTCCTCCTACATTAATGAACTGATTTTGATGAAACCTTTCAAACATCATCTCTACTAAGTGAACATGTGCATATTCCAAACTTTTTGATCTGCGACAATTTTAACCAGGTTATCTCTCTTGAACTTTGATTTAATATGGGTTTTTGCATGAAATTCTTATGTGCGCAACTCCTCCTACATTTATCAATCAATTTGGACGAAAGTTTACAGACATCATCACTACTAAGTGAACATGCGCATATTCCAAAATTTTTGAGCTGTGGCAATTTTAACTAGGTTATCTCCCTTTAACTTAGATTGATTATGGGTTTCTACATGAAATTCTTGTGCGTGCAACTCCTCCTACATTTATCAATCAATTTTGATGAAACCTTTCAAACATTATCACAACTAAGTGAACATACGCATATTCCCAAATTTTTGATCTGCGACAATTTTAACCAGGTTATCTCCTTTTAACTTGGATTTATTATGGGTTTTCAAATGGGATTCTTGTGTGTGCAACTCCTCCTACATTAATGAACCGATTTTGAATACATGTTGCACATTGTAAATGTGTTTTTCCAAATGTAAACCATATATGTGTGGGCTCTTTAAGTATTCAGTGCTGTTCTGTGGAAGGCCACATGCAAATACAAATTTCAACAACAAAAAATGATCTTTATGTATACATTTCCTTATGGCCTTCGCCTACATGATCAGAAGTGCATTCCTCTAAAAACCCAAAGCGGGGGTATTAATCACCTTCAGTGATAGTTCTAGTTTTTTCTGTAAATGAAGATCAATAGTGGGGATACTGTTGCAAACAAATTTTTGATTTTGTTGCAATATTATTTCTTTTATTCTGGTTCATATTTTCTCATCACCTTTTTTTGTGCATCCGAGAAATATGAAATATGAAAAAAAATTTGCACCAGTTGTCATCTGAAGATGTCCATCTTTGACATTCATGTAGGATAGGTATGATAAATATAGAAATTACAATTTTTGGGTCGCTGTGGCAAAGATAATGGTTACATAGACCTTTGACCTACAAATTTTCCTGGTTTCTGCTCTCTAATTCAAGTTCTGATGCACCAAACGAAACCGAACTTGACATGTGGGTTGGATTTGATGAGAGGAAGAACCCCATTTATTTTATGGTCATTTTTTATGGTCACAGTGACCTTTACTTTGCAAATCTTCCTGGTTTTCATTCTCTCAATTAAAGTTTTGCAGGGCCGATCAAAATTAAACTTTCCCCGTGGGAACCCCGGGAAGTAAGCAGCACTTGTTTACTGTGGTAAACCAGTTCTGCTTTACTAGTAAAATAGGACCCAGTCACCAATGCTTGGGGTGAAAGTCCTCTAAAATGGGCAACATGTTGATCAACGATTGACTAAACTTGACTTCATCTCCATGTTGTGTCACGATTAGCCATAGTGCATAAATATGTGACGTTAACCACCAACAAACAAACAAACAAACAAAATTAAACTTGACATGTAGGTTGGGTATGATGAGAGGAGGAACCCTATTTATATTGTCATTGTGCGAAAGGTCAAGGTCACAGTGACATTTACTTAACAAATTTTTCTGGTTTCCCCTCTCTGAAGTTCCTCTGGACTGATGTACAGTGGAACCCTGTTAATTGAATAGCTACCTTGCCAATGAAAATTATTCAATTAACAGGAGTATTCAATTAACAGGGATTGTCACTTTCCTGTATTCTGGAGATAAATTTAGCATTTATTCTATTATATCTTGTTTGACAGAGCTCCATGAGCTCTGTCAAACAAGATATAATAGATTACAGTGGTGTGATCACAAAAGTGGAAGAAATTTCGTTTCCGCATCGATTAAAATGAAGCGCAATTGAAACCGTAATCGAGATTTAATTGATAATGCATCAAGTAAATCGAGCCGAAATAGCAGCGGAATCGATACTGCACAAACTGCGAGTTCATTGATTAAAACAACGGGATCGCGATTTGCATGAAATTATTGGTCGGCTGACTTGTACTGTATACGACTGTTCTTGAGAAAACTTCAGCTACAGGTACAATGAAGTTAAACGATAGTGATACTCGTGCAGTCCTGTGAACGTGGATTTTTTCATGATGTTATGGAAAAAATGAACAATTAAATGTTGCTAAAAAATCATTTTCATATTCCCAACGAACTTACAAAGTTGTTTGTGAAGCCTATATTTCTTTTTGATTCAATTCCACGGATTACCAAGTGAAATATATCTCGGAACAGTTTGAATTTTAATATATTATATTTTCTAAGTCCATTGCAAAATGTGACGTTCGTCCCCTCAGCTGAACACACTTTGCAGTTCGGACCTCGACTAATTCGGGACCAGGCTAATTTGGACCCAAAAAGCACATGAAACTCTACCATATTATCAGTTCATGAACCATACTGGGTACAACCAGAAATTTAATTTAACCTTCAAATTACGAAACCCCGCTCATTATTGGGTAAAAAAGCGAAACACAAGTTTCATCTGATGTGCATCTGAACGTAATCCTGTTTAAAGCCCAGCAGGTGAACCATGTCTGGTGTTCAAAATGAAATAATAAAAATTAAGCATCCTATAACTGCCCGGGAAGAACCATTTTGTGGGGTACACCCTGTAGTGAGGGGTCACAGAGATATTAAGAAACTGATGGAACAAAATGAATAATATCCAGGTAGATCAGTGATACACCCCCATTTTTGATCATCTAACCGCATACCTGCTGGAGCTGTATTAGGACACATTCAACCCTATGTCACTCGCTAGATCTGTGACCGTTGATGACTCGTTTTTCAGGGACCCTACACCCCTCCCCCCTCCAAATCACACATTTGAGAGTTAGGCCTCATTAAGGAATATAGATAAAAAAGTAGCATGCCACTCGATATTAGTCGAGAAAATTTCCAAAAAGTTAAGCTATTGATATTTTAATAGGCATGACACAAGATAAAATTAAAAGTGAAAACGAAATCATACAGACCAAAAACTTAGTTCTCAGAAAGAGACGTTATAGTTGTCAACTGCAAGTGTGTAATAAGCCCGCACTAGTAATGAGGCCTATAAGCACACATAAACTGCAGCCCTCCCCACCTTACATGGCCATTAATTATCTTTTCAAAGATTCAATAATAAACATTAAAATGTTGATTAAACAGGGAGTGTGATTATGCAAAATAGAGTATCTGAACAAGTGGTATCTCCCCCGTCCCTCTAATGCCCCCCCCCCCCCTCCCTATTGCTAGTCAGTCTGGGAACAGTTTGAATGCTTGGCGTTGATCAAAGTAATAAATTTAATTTTTTAAATAAGTAAAATGAATAAATAAAAACAGCAATATGCTAATCAGGTGTGTAGTTCTGGTGTTCAGTTGTACTGGAAAATTAGGCTGTTTACCCATGGAGTTGCAGCAAAAAAAAAATTACTGAAAAGTCGCTTTGATGGTTGGACGTTCACTCACCAGAGAGGTGGTTGTTTTGGGTGAATCGTTTGCATGCATATGTTACTGAACAAATTTCTTAAAGGAAGGCCTGTTGGAGTGACAAATAAAAGCAATGGGTGTGTATTCTAGCTATTTATTCATCAATACCGTTTGAAAGAATACAGCAGGAAGCATGTTAGTCCACAGGGACAAAGATTTTCCACAACATTCAAACACATGCTCGCATTTTAGAATTTTTATAACAGGGCGCACTGTAATTTTCGTTCCAAATACAACTCGACCTGTCGCTTTATATTCAATTAAAACTAGTCTTATACTGTGGACAATCCAAATTTTGTCTGCAGTTGTTCAATAACCAAATGCAAGCTCAAACTCAGTATGTGGATAGTGGATGCATTTGGAAACGCCCACCGAGTGGAAATTCAACTAGGTATAACTCAAGTACTGTGAAACTACGCAGAAACGTTCATGTGATGGGAGCACGTGAGATTACATTTATAAATGTGTCAAGGTATTCCTTCCCAGAATTCATGATGAGGCCTGTGGAGAAATGTCCGATGAGGATTATCATGTACTCTCCATTGCCTGACTGTCGAACTGACTGAAAAAAAAAAAAAAAAACTTGGCGATATAACTTAGAACTCCTTTTTTCTTGGTACTCTTTCTTTGGTTGATAAATGGTTCCTTTAATCTCAGGATGGATATGATAGATAACAGCCTTGTGATGATAACGTAGACTGTTGGAATCCAGAACGAGTTCTTTGTTATTTATTTTTTTGATTTTTGGGGGGAACTCAAGAGACAATTCATAGAATTCAGACAGCTGACAATTTTGACACTCACCCAAAGAAAAACGACTGGATACATATAAGTTGCATGTTAGTATGTCTATCGAGTTTGCGCAGATGACTATTAATAACAGTAGTTTATTCAGTAATTAAAACCAGTGTCAATAAGCTTTTAAAGAGACAGTCACCACAATGGGATTAGTTTCCTGGAACAGAATCAAACAGCTACCGATAATTATATAAGCCTCCCAACATTCACAGTAGTGCATTCATTTCACACCTTGGATTCAGAGGTGTCAACAATGTTTGTAGGGAGCAGGCAATAAAAAATATCAGTGGCTTGAGTTATGTGGTACTTGAAATTGAATCGTTTTAATTTCAGGCCAATCCGGATGTGTAGATTTTCGATAGGTCGGTGGTCCGAGTGGGTCGATCCACTCAACAGTTTTGAGCCACCTCTAAAGTTGATTATATGTTTCTTTAGTCCGTGGTCTTCAAATTGTGGTTCAAATCCATGCTACCCTTGACTCCATGATACAATCACTAATAAGTGTCGGTGTCTACATCGTTTAAAAGGGTCATGTGAAGCACAGTGCAGCCCCCTCCCCTTAGATTAGTCACTAACCCTTCCAACTTTCCGGTGTCATTGCCTCCCCCCAATTTGTATTTTGTAAATACATTTCTAAAAGAAACTACACCAAGTCGCCTCAAACGTAAACAAGTACATTAGTAACATTACTGCTCCCCCGCCTCTGTGGAGCATTTGTTTGGGGGAGGGGGATATAACGGTACATTTATCATTTTTTCCCAAATTAACCCAGGCACTCAACACGATAGGTGCCAGGATCAAACTGAGATGGGGAGAATTTGTTTCCAATTCCAGGTATTCAGTAGCCTAATGGCCATGTCAGATCGACTGGATGTGCCTGAAAATCAAGACAATTTTTTTTTTTTTTTTTAATTTTTTTTGGGGGGTGGGGGGGGGGGAGTTACATTGTGAAAAAAAAAGAAAAGAAAATTAATTGTTGTGATTTTAATCACTTGACATAAGTTGACAATGCCTTTTATGTATCCACCGCACAAAATGATTACAATCAGAATATCTATTCACTCATGTCCAAAATGGCCATGCCGAACGGTAACTGACCGTGCCTGATCCCTGCCCCCAACCACACACACCTGTAAAAAATCATTCAAGCTTAACGGTATGTGAGCATGCCGACCTATGTTTTAGGAAATCCCCGATTGTTGAAAGTAGATGCATGTAGTTTGGGTGTGGGGTGGGGCAGGTATGCGTAGGGTGTACAAAGAGTTGCAAAGGCCTCCATGTAAATACTTTGGGTAAGTTTTTTGAGAATCCTTTACTATCATGTCCTTTCTGCTGTTTCCTCTAAACCAAAAAGTTACATTTTTTGTGAGTACTACAAGTTCACAATGACAGTTGGTGGAAATGTTGATCAACTTGGCTTCAGGTTTTATCTGTTTTTGAGAGGGATAGAATAAATAAAACAAACACTCCCTACAATGATTTTGTGAGTAATTTTATTATCCACACAAGAACACATGAGATTACATTCATAAATGTGTCAAGGTATTCATTCCTTGAATTCATGATGAGGCCAGTGGAGAAATGTCCGATGAGAATTATCTGCATAGAGTAATGTCAGATGGGGAAATTGCAAACAGAATTTCTATTAGATTTAGTTCAGACAACGAGACCCCGTCAAGTTTTGTCAGTTTAGCAGTTCTTGCCCACCCCCCCCCCCCCCCCCCCCCACCCCCCGCCCCTTGACAATCTATGCTACATTTCAAGTTTGTTGATAATCTACTTCGAGGACTGGGATCATCATCAACAAACTTCAAATGAAGCATAAATTGTCAATTTCACTAAACGAGACTTCAAAAAAAAAAAAAAAATGTCCACCTATTTCTTCCCATTTGAGGTATAATATAACAATAACATGATTGTCAAGGGCACTGCGGTTCATTAGCTGCCCAACAGAAGTGATTAACAGCATGGAATCATATTATACGGGTGTTCTAGGTGTTCTACAATTGTCGTATTGCATCTGAAATTAATCGGCCGAAAATGTCATGGGTTGAATCGACATTTAACCACCATGTCAACATGCGTTACCTGTCCCCATAGGCATGCATTTCGACTTTTGGTTTCCGTTTCTTCTTTCCATTTCCATTCTTCCACACACGCTATACAGTCATCATTTCTTCGTTTCAATTTTCTTTTCAAAATATCGTTTTAATTTGTTTTCTTTTAATTTTTATCACTCCACATGTAAACAAAGTAAGGAGGGAGTGTCGCAATATAGGTATCGCAGGACCTGATTTCTGTTTCTCAAAACACAATTTGCCTTGGAATTGCCCGAATTGGCATATACCCATATTCATTCTGCATTTGTGGAGTTTTCCATTTATAGAGAAAATGCGAGCGTACACATGTATATTTATGTTGATTGTGGCAATTGTAAAATCGCGACTGTGTTGATTATCGTGTTCACACTTGTAAACTCAATCGGGAATCTGCATCAATTCGATCGTGCTTTAATTATTGTAAGTCTCAGAAACCTCATCATGTCGATCTTGATTGCGTTGCGACGCGGTCGATAGTCCTCTTCCACTTTTGTGATCACACCACTTTAAATGCCTGTATTGGATTACTGAGGCCAAATAGGTCTATAAGCAAAGGAAACTTGGGAGAGTCAGGGTAATTTCTTGACATGTTACAAGATTTTTAGCTCAACTTTGGAGAAGCCAAATTTGAGCTTATGCCATGGCCAGTCGTCCGTCTGTCCGTCAACAATTCAATACAGCTCGGGCTAGAGGCCGTATTTATGAACCGATCTTTACGAAACTTCTTGGGTACCTTTGTTATGACCGTGTGACGAGAACGAGTGTTTTGGGGTCCGATCCGAAATTCAAGTTGGCCGCTGGCAGCCATTTTGTACAAAATTAGGTGCAATCAGATTTTTGCACAGAACTTCCATATGAAAGCGCTGATTTGAATAATTTTTTGTATGAATGTTTAGTACCATGGGATACATCACATATAATACAGGGTTTTTTCTCGTGCAAAAATTATGCAAATTAGATGAACTTTGATTTTTTCAGTGCTACTTACCACAGTAAGTAGACATGTCAATACGGCTCAGGCTAGAGTCTGTATTTATGAACCAATCTTCATGAAATGTTTTGGGTACCTTTGTTATCACCTTGGGACGAGAACGAGTGTTTCTGAGTGCGGTCCAAAATTCAAGATGGCTGCCAGTGGCCATTTTGTACCGAAATTACGTCTAATCAGTTTTTTGTACACAACTTCTATACGGCTCAGGCAAGAAGCCGTATTTATGAACCGATCTTTACGAAACTTCTTGGGTACCTTTGTTATCACCGCGGGATGAGAACAAGTGTTTTTGGCTGTGGTCCAAAATTCAAGATAGCCACCAGCAGCCATTTTGTACCAAAATTAGTGCAATCAGTCTTTTGTACAGAACTTCTGTATGAAAGTTCTGATTTGAATAAATTTTTGTATGAATGATTAGTAACATGGAATACATCACATATAGTACAGGTTTTTTTCTCGTGCAGAAGTTATGCAAATTAGATGAACTTTGATTTATTCAGTGCTACTTATACACTGTAAGTGCACATGTCAATACGGCTACAGGCTGTATTTATCAACCGATCTTCACGAAACGTCTTGGGTACCTCTGTTATCACCTTGGGACGAGAACGAGTGTTTCCGGGTGCGGTCCAAAATTCAAGATGGCTGCCAGTGGCCATTTTGTACCGAAATTAGGTCTAATCAGTTTTTTGTACACAACTTCTATATGGCTCAGGCTAGAGGCCGTATTTATGAACCGATCTTTACGAAACTTCTTGGGTACCTTTGTTATCACCGCGGGATGAGAACAAGTGTTTTTGGCTGTGGTCCAAAATTCAAGATGGCCACCAGCAGCCATTTTGTACCAAAATTAGTGCAATCAGTCTTTTGTACAGAACTTCTGTATGAAAGTTCTGATTTGAATTAATTGTTGTATGAATGTTTAGTAACATGGAATACATCACATATAGTACGTTTTTTTTTCTTAGGCAGAAATTATGCAAATTAGATGAACTTTGATTTATTCAGTGCCACTTATACACTGTAAGTGCACATGTCAATACGGCTACAGGCTGTATTTATCGATCGATCTTCACGAAACTTCTTGGGTACCTTTGTTATCACCTTGGGATGAGAACGAGTGTTTCTGGGTATGGTCCAAAATTCAAGATGGCTGCCAGTGGCCATTTTGTACCAAAATTAGGTCCAATCAGTTTTTTGTCACAACTTCTTTTCAGCTTGTATTTATGAACTGATCTTCACGAAACTTCTTGAGTACATTTGTTTTCACCTTGGGACAGGAACGAGTGTGTTTTGGGGTGCCTTTGTTATCACTGTGCTGTGAGAACAAATATTTTGGGGTTCAGTCAGACCCACTCTGGGATTTCTTTTCTAGTTTAGCATCTGACTGTCACCCACCTTTACAATACTTTACCTATACATTTGTTACAGGCTACGGTCAGTATTTATGTACAGACCGTTACAATACTTTATATGTACCTTTGTTATCAGGTCATTACCTAGATGTTTGTCATTGCTGTGTCACATACTATACATGTACATGTCTTAACAAGTTGAGCTACAGTGTCATTGACACTTTCATTTATTCAATTAACAGGAGTAACCTATATTCAATTAACAGGTCAATTTGTACTGGAGGTATGGCAAATGGTTTTGTGTTAGGAAATTATATTCAATTAACAGGGTTATTCTGTTAAGAGATATCCAATTAAGTGGGCTCCACTGTATCAGGACATTTTTCCTGGGCAGCCAGCTCTTGTTTAATCAATTTAAAACAGGTTACGCCCATAAAAACGACAGGTCACAGTATTTGGGGGCAAAAGTATTTATAGCAAAAATGAACCAATTCAGGTTGTATGTCACACATTCTATATCTGTGTGGTTGAAAGAACATTCTCATTTCTAACTGCAAATGGTCATTGAATAAGTATTGTTGAAAGAGAAAACTTGATGTGCATTGTCATTTTTCTTCATGTTCAATATTAGTTTGCAACTTAGGCTACACAAAATGAATTAATTGATTCTCAGGCATTTTTTTTTTCAAATCAGTGATAGAGGGAGGGTTTAATTTTTTATTTTTTTTTGCAATATAATGAGCGTGGATGGAGATGCTTTCAGCTGCCTTTTCACACACAGAATATGCAGAAAGTGCATAATTATACAAATTAGCTCATTTAAATTGGCCCTCAAGGGCCTGTTTTCAACTTAGATCACTTTTTTCTGCAATATTAGAACAGGTGCCCCAACATGCTGTCTCTTGGGAAACTTGCAAGTTACATTATCAGTGCCTCGCCAGCCATTTCTAGGCAAGACTTGTCTGCCTCTATGGATAGCCAAGACTTTCCTACAAACAACAACTGAAAAGCCTCAGAATGTAGACTAGACTGTCTTTAACCTTTTGCACTCTGATGTCGAAATATCAGAATTTCAAGCCAAACATTTTTCCCAAAATGCAAATAGGAATTTTATAAATTCAGACATGTTCGACAGAGCTCATTGAGCTCTGTCAAACAAGATTGAATTCATACAACTTCCAGTTGTTTTATGAGAAAAAATTGGGGCTTGAAAGTTCAATATTCTAACATCAGAGTGCAGCGGGTTAATTATGCCCTTCAGATCTTAGCTACATACAACAATCAAAAAATGTATAAAGTTTTGAGTCTGTTGATTTTGTAGTAATATTGGGAGACACTACAAGGCAATAAAAACATCCAATGAGGGGGTTCAATTTCAGTGAGGGATTGCTCAAGAAACAAAACATCATTTTTAGCTTAACTTGACAAAGTAAAGATAAGCTATTGCCATCATGCGTGCAGAAGTCTGTTCGTCTGTGAGTCTGTTCACATTTTCCTTTAGCACAGGCTACACCCCGCAGTTCTTGTCTGATCGCCACGAAATTTCATATGCATGTTTGGGGTCATGTCTAGATGAGAACGTCCCCTTTTGGTCGCGATCGGTCAACCGGTATGGCTGCCCGAGCCCAAAACCCGAAAACCATTAGCACAGTCTACAGGTCGTATTTATGAATGGATTTCACTGTAACTTGGAAGGATGCCTCTGTATAATGCCTAGATGAGAACGTCCCCTTTTGGTTATGATCTGTCAACCATGATGGCTGCCCAAGCCCGAAACCGAAAACCTTTTAGCACAGTCTGCAGGTCATATATAATATGGAGGGATTTCATTGTAACTTGGTAGGATGACTCCGGATGAGAACTTCCCCATTTGGTCGCGATCTGTCAACCGTCATGACTGCCCGAGCCCAAAACCCAAAAACCTTTAGCACAGTCTACAGGTCATATTTATGGAGGGATTTCATTATAACTTGGTAGGTTGACTTCATATAATGTCTAGATGAGAACATCTTCTTTTGGATGTGATTGGGCAACTGTGACGGCTACAGGGGCCTGAAGCCCGAAAACCTTTAGCACAGTCTACAGGTCATAATTATGAAGGGATTTCATTGTAACTTGGTAGGTTGACTTCATATGATGTCTAGATGAGAACGTCCCCTTTTGGACACGATTGGGCCACTGTGACGGCTACAGGGGCCCGAAGCCCGAAAACCTTTAGCACAGTCTACAGGTCATATTTATGAAGGGATTTCATTGTAACTTGGTAGGTTGACTTCATATAATGTCTAGATGAGAACGTCCCCTTTTGGACACGATTGGGCAACTGTGATGGCTACAGGGGCCCGAAGCACAAAAACCTTTAGCACAGTCTACAGGTCATATTTATGAAGGGATTTTGTTGTAACTTAGTAGGATCACTCAAAATGATGCCCAGATTAGAATGTTCCCTTTTGGTTGTGATCGCTGGAAGCTGCTCGTCGTTGCTCAGTGGTTCTCTCCGGGTACTCTGGCTTCCTCCACCCGTAAAACTGTCACAGTCATGATTAGCCACTGTGCATAAGTATATGACCTTAAACACCAATAAATAAATAAATATTTGGTTGTGATCATTCAACCATGATGGCTGCCTGAGCCTAAAGCCCAAAAACCTTTAGCACAGTCTACAGGTCATATTTATGAAGGGATTTCATTGTAACTTGGTAGGTTGACTTCATATAATGTCTAGATGAGAACGTCCCCTTTTGGTTACGATCATTCAGCCTTGATGGCTGCCGAAGCCCAAAACCCAAAAACCTTTAGCACAGTCTATAGGTCGCATTTATGTAAGGATTTCATTGTAACTTGTTAGGTTGACACCATATAATGCCTAGATTATGACATTCCCTTTTCGTAGTGATTGGTCAACTGTGACAGCTACAGGTGCCCAAAGCCCGATAACCTTGAGCACAGTCTACAGGTCATATTTATAAAGGAATTTCATTGTAACTTCGTAGGATCACTCCAGATGATGCCCAGAATACAACGTCTCCTTTTGGTCGCGATCATTCAACCATGATGGCTTCCCGAGCCCAAAACCCCCCAAAATTTAGTACAGACTACAAGTCGTATTTGTGAAGGGATTTCATTGTAACTTAGTAGAATGACTTGGTATAACGTCGAGATGAGGATGTCCCCTTTTAGTAGCAATCGGTCAACCATCATGGCTACACAGGCCCGAAGCCTGAAAACCTTTAGCACAGTCTACAGACCATATTCATGAAGGGATTTCAATGTAACTTGATAGGATGACTCGTTTTGGAATAATTTCACAGTAACTTGGTAACTTTTGTTGATATATGTTAACTGTGAGGGCCACATACATTAACTGTGAGGTCATATTAACCCATCCCTCCGCCTTTTAGTACAGTGTACACCTCATATTATTTTTATGAAAAACAGCATACAGGGAACAGAAATGAACATATTCCCAATTATCACAATTCTTGTCTTATTTCATAATCCTTTCATAAACATTGAACATTATCCTTTTCATTAAACAAAACACACAGACAAGTTGAGCTACAGTGCCATTGTTCCCCGTGGGAACCCAGGAAGTAAGCAGCACTTGTTTACTGTGGTAAACCAGTTCCGCTTTACTAGTAAAATAGGACCCAGTCACCAATGCTTGGGGTGAAAGTCCTCTAAAATGGGCAACATGTAGATCAACGCTTGACTAAACTTTACTTCATCTCCATGTTGTGTCACGATTAGCCATGGTGCATAAATATGTGACGTTAACCACCAACAAACAAACAAACAGTGCCATTGACACTTTCATTTATTTTTTGCCTAACACAGAGCATATGCAGTTACAGAGTATTCTTCGGACTGCAGCTGAATTTGAAATTACAGGGGTGGGGCCAGCAGATTGCAGAGGCAGTGAGCATTAACATGCCTGGATATAATTTTTTGGGGGGTATATCGGACAAAATGAAGGGTAGAAACTGACTCCTGTCAGACATTTAGAGACCGTGCCGGACATTTTTTTTAGCATCAGTCGCAAACAGTAATTTTCAGTCGACTCAAAGCAGTTTAATGAGCAATACAATATATCTGACAGCTGCATGTATATTGTATTAAAGATATACATGTAACAGTAGATAAACATGTATTTTCATTTTTCAATAAGGTATCTACTATCGACATTTGTAAACAAACGACTATTTACCAGGACAACTATTTACCAAAATGAACTCGTAAAATCTTACCCGCAAAGAATAGGTGCCATCCACTGATATTAGCTCCGGGTTTGACATTCTAATTATAATTAAGAAAATATAACACATACCTTGAAGGGTTTATACTAAATCATTGATAAATCAGTGTGACAACAGTACTTCAGTTGAAAACACTGCATTCGGGTTGCTTTTGACAATTGTAAATATGGAAATTCAAATCATGGGGAAGCACTACATGTTCAATGTGTTGCGGGAGTAATCCCCTGGGAAAGTATTCATTTACAAAATCCTTGTTTTATGTTTTTGTTTTGCATTGAATTTTTATAACGTGGTATACAACATAAATGATTGTCATGTATTATGATGACGGGAAATAAACTGTTATGTATTTGTACTTTCAATGAACAAAAATAGAGGTGAGCGATAATTCATCCACCATTCCCACGCATCACTGCCCACATAACTATGAAAATTGGCCTCGGACAGAGTGATGGGTGCAAGCAACTGGCCGTCTGACAGACGCATAACTGAGTCGGACTTTGTCCGTATCCAACCTCTTATATCCAGACTTGAGCATCAAAGACATTTGCATGCTTGGAATTTCCGGATCTTGGTCTCCGAGGACAGATTTCAAAGTGAGGATTTATTTGTACTCTCCTTTCTTGAGAAATATGTACAATTTTTAGAAAACATGCTTTAAAAGTTCTGGTCCATATACACTTGCCAGTTACACTTTACACTGTCACGAGTTGAAGCATAATTGCTTCCACTTACTTATATCTATTTAATGACCTCTTATTGTTTGTGATGATTGGTTTGTAATTTATTATGAAAAATGGTATTAAAAATTCACCTCTAGAAAATCACGATTTAAAATTAAAGGACATTAATCTGTTATAATATTTATAATATGAATAAGCCTACACTGGGTTCCCACAGGACCTTGGATTCAAGGACTGGCCTTGAATTTGACCAAGGGTCCTTCAAGGCCTTGAAATCATGGAAATGTGTCAGGAGGCCTTGAAAAACATTGACTATTCATGAAATATAACCATGAGAAAACACATAATCATAATTATACAGTTTTATGTGCCAGAGTTTGTGAAGGCGTAGTCCCAACTAGGACCTCTGGTCATTACCCTGTCCTCTCACTTCCCTACAAGGGAAGTGGGAGGACAGGGTAATGACCTGAGGTCCTAGTGAGAACAAGTGAGGGCAGGGCCTTGAAATCCTTGAATTTGGCTATTGTAGGGTCTTGAAAAATGCTGAAATATATCACAAAACAGCCTTGAATAGACTTCAATTTTATCAGTCCTTTTCTGAGGCATTGTATTTTCTTCAATAAAACTTTGTTGGTTATGGTTATCAACTTTACAAATAGCTGCATTTAATTAGATAAATATGTAATCCTTTACCCAATCTACAGGATATCAAAATTTATTATTTTAATTGTTTTGTTTTTTCATTTTTCAAGAAATTTCCACAAAACCATATGGTGATCCCCCTCATTGGAATGAATGTTTTTCTGGATATTTTTTTTGTTTTTATACCACCCACTTGAAAAGTGGGAGGTATATAGTGTTCACCTGGTCCATCCGTACGTCTGTCTGTCCGTCACGCTTTAGGAGGGGTACACATCTGCTATCCGCAACTCCTCTTAAGCCAGAGAACGGATTTCATTGAAACTCTCAGACATTCTTTTACATACATTGAGGATGTGCACCTCCTATTTTCTTTTCAGATATTTTCATTTTTTCTGTTTCTCATATTGAAAAATGAACTTTGTCAAATTCAATTGACATTCTGTACAGATCTGCTATCCGCAACTCCTCTTAAACCAGTGAACAGATTTCATTGAAATTTTCAGACATTCTTTTACATACATTGCAGATGTGCACCTCCTATTTTCTTTTCAGATATTTTCATATTTACAGTTCCTCATATTGAGAAATGGTCTTTGTCAATTCAGGTTTTAGTAGGGAGGGGTATAGATCTGCTATCCACTACTCTTAAACCATTGAACAAACTCTTTTGGAACTCTCAGACCTTCTTTTACATACATTGAAGATGTGCACCTCCTATTTTTCTTTCAGATATTTCCATATTTTGATGTCCATCTGTCCATCCATCCATCCTTTATGCTTTAGGGATGTACACATCTGCTATCCGCAACTCCTCTTAAACCAGTGAACGGATTCCATTGAAACTCTCAGACATTCTTTTACATACATTGAAGATGTGCACCTCCTATTTTCTTTTCAGATATTTTCTTTTTTACAGTTTCCCATATTGAAAAATGAACTTTGTCAAATTCAATTGACATTCTGTACAGATCTGCTATCCACAACTCCTCTTAAACCAGTGAATGGATACCATTGAAACTTTCAGATATTCTTTTACATGCATTGCAGATGTGCACCTCCTATTTTCTTTTCAGATATTTTCATATTTACAGTTCCCCATATTCAAAATTGGTCTTTGTCAATTCAGGTTTTAGTAGGGAGGGGTATAGATCTGCTATCCGCTACTCCTCTTAAACCATTAACCAAACTCCATCGGAACTCTCAGACATTCTTTTACATACACTGAAGATGTGCACCTCCTATTTTTCTTTCAGATATTTTCATACTCCGACATACGTCCGTCTGTCTGTTATACTATAGGGGTGTTACACTTTGAGGGGGGGGGGGGGGGTACACATCTGCTATCCGCTACTCCTCTTAAACCAGTGATCGGATTTCATTGAAACTCTCAGACATTCTTTTACATACATTGAAGATGTGCACCTCCTATTTTCTTTTCAGATATTTTCATTTTTACATTTTCCCATATTGAAAAATGAACTTTGTCAAATTCAATTGACATTCTGTACAGATCTGCTATCCGCAACTCCTCTTAAACCATTGAACAGATTTCATTGAAACTTTCAGACATTATTTTACAAATATTGAAGATGTGCACCTCCTGTTTTGTTTTCAGATATTGTCATTTTTAGGGTTTCCCATATTTAAAAATGGGCTTTGTCAATTCAAGCTTGCCCGGCGAGGGAGATTTGACATTTGCTATCCGCAACCTCTTTTAAACTAGTGAATGGATTTCAATGAAACCTTCAAACGTTTTTTTACATACAGTGAAGATGTGTACCTACCTAGTTTATTTTCAGATATTTTCATTTTTACAGTTTCACATATTGAAAAATGGGCTTTGTTAATTCAAGCTTCGGGGTGGAGGTGTGGTGGGGGTAAGGGGGGGTGTCAGTGTTTGTGCTAAATACATTAAACACACTTTTACTTTTGTAAAATGTTTCTTGGTGGGGTGGAAGGGGGGGGGGGGGGGTACACATCTGCTATCCGCAACTCCTCTTAAACCAGTGAATGAATTTCATTGATACTCTCAGACATTCCTTTACATACAGTGAAGATGTGTACCTTCTATTTTGTTTTCAGAAACTTTCAGACATTCTTTTACAAATATTGAGGATGTGCACCTCCTGTTTTGTTTTCAGATATTTTCATTTTTAGGGTTTCCCATTTTTAAAAATGGGCTTTGTGAATTCAAGCTTGAGGAGGGGGGGGGTTGACATTTGCTATCCGTGACCTCTTTTAAACTAGTGAATGGATTTCAATGAAACCTTCAAGCGCTCTTTTTACATACAGTGAAGATGTGTACCTTCCAGTTTGTTTTCCGATATTTTCATTTTTACAGTTTCACATATTGAAAAATGTGCTTTGTTAATTCAAGTTTCGGGGTGGTGGGGGAGGGGGGGGGGGGGGGTCAGTGTTTGTGCTCTCTACATTAAACACACTTTTACTGTTGTAAAATGTTTCTTGGTGGGGGGGGGACAAATCTGCTATCCACAACTCCTCTTAAACCAGTGAACGAATTTCATTGCTATTCTCAGACATTCTTTTACGTACAGTGAAGATGTGTACCTTCTATTTTGTTTTCAGATATTTTCATTTTTACAGTTTCACATATTGAAAAATGGGCTTTGTCAATTCAAGCTTCGGGGTGGTGGTGTGTGGTGGAGGGGGGGTGTCAGTGTTTGTGCTCTCTACATTAAGCACACTTTTACTGTTGTAAAATGTTTCTTGGTGGGAGTGGATGGTATCATTTAGTGAGCCGTGCACACAGTTTTTCTAGTTTCAACTGTAAAATTTGTAAATTATGCAGTTAGGTAAAGGGTTAATACTGTCACAAGTCACTCTTGATGATAGGAAGTGTTCATCTGATTACATGCTGCCTTTTGGTAGACTCAAGATCTGCTATTGCTAAGCCCAGTGGATTGAGAGTATTAGTTGATTAATTTGTTATTATTGTAAGTAAAGCTGCAGGTGTACATGTGATCGCAGTGGCTCAGTGGTAGACTATTGGACTTCTGTGCTAGACGTCCTGAGTTCGATCCCCGTTCGGGACAACCCGTGTTGTGTCCTTGCTAAGTAAGTAAGAGTTGTTTAAAAGGTTTCCTCGGTTCTGGATGAGATGCGCAAGTGCTAGTTGGGTATCACAAGACAGATCACTGTAATATTTCATAAAAATAAAACTCCTGTCAACTTTTATCTCGGTTTTGGATAGGCAGAACCTTTGGCTATTGGCATTGTTGGCTTTATGTTGTTATTAGGGTTTTGTGGCGTACTGTGATAAGTATCGTTCAGCTGTGCCAGATACACCCAAAGCTGCAGCTTGTATTTGGCTACCACTAAATGAAAGTGTAAATGACACTGTAGCTTAACTTGTGTGCTGTGTTTGATGAAAAGGATAATGTTCAATGTTTATGAAAGGATTATGAAATAAGACAAGAATTGTGATAATTGGGAATATGTTCATTTCTGTTCCCTGTATGCTATGTTTTTGATAAAAATAATATGAGGTGTACACTGTACTAAAGAGCTGAGGGGTGGGTTAATATGACCTCACAGTTAATGTTTGTGGCCCTCACAGTTAACGTATATCAACGAAAGTTACCAAGTTACAGTGAAATTATTCCAAAACGAGTCATCCTATCAAGTTACATTGAAATCCCTTCATAAATATGGACTGTAGACTGTGCTAAAGGTTTTCAGGCTTTGGGCCCCTGTAACTGTCAGTTTCCCAATTGCGTCCAAAGAGGACGTTCTCATCTAGACATTATATGAAGTCAACCTACCAAATTACAATGAAATCCCTTCATAAATATGACCTGTAGACTGTGCTAAAGGTTTTTGGGCATTGGGCTCGGGCAGCCATCATGGTTGAATGATCACAACCAAATATTTATTTATTTATTGGTGTTTAAGGTCATATACTTATGCACAGTGGCTAATCATGACTGTGACAGTTTTACGGGTGGTTGAATGATCGCAACCAAAAGGGGACATTCTCATCTGGGCATCATCTGGAGTGATCCTACGAAGTTACAATGAAACCCCTTCACAAATATGACCTGTAGACTGTGCTCAAGGTTTTGGGGCTACGGGCCCCTGAAGCCGTCACAGTTGACCAATCACGACCAAAAGGGGACGTCATCATATAGGCATTATATGGAGTCAAACTAACAGGTTACAATGAAATCCTTCTATAAATATGACCTATAGACTATACTAAAGGTTTTGGGGTTTTGGGCTCGGGCAGCTATCAAGGCTGAATGATCGCGACCAAAAGGGGACGTTCTAGACATTATTTGAAGTCAACCTACCAAGGTACAACGGAATCCCTTCATAAATATCACCTGTAGACTGTGCTAAAGGTTTTCGGGCTTCAGGCCCCTGTAGCCGTCACAGTTGCCTAATGGTGTCCAAAAGGGGTTGTTCTCATCTAGACATTATATGAAGTCAACCTACCAAGATACAATGAAATCCCTTCATAAATATGAACTGAAGACTGTGCTAAAGGCTTTCGGGCTTTGGGCTTGGGCAGCCATCATGGTTGAATGATCGTAACCAAAAGGGGACATTCTCATCTGGGCATCATCTGGAGTGATCCTACGAAGTTACAATGAAATCCCTTCATAAATACGATCTGTAGACTGTGCTCAATATTTTCGGGCACCTGTAGCCATCACAGTTGACCAATCTCGACCAAAAGTGGATGTCATCATCTAGGCATTATATGGAGTCAACCTAACAAGTTACAATGAAATCCTTCTATAAATGCGACCTATAGACTATGCTAAAGGTTTTTGGGCACGGGCAGCCATCAAGGCTGAATGATCGTGACCAAAAGGGGGCGTTCTCATCTAGACATTATTTGGAGTCATCCTACCAAGCTACAATGAAATCCCTTCATAATTATGACCTGTAGACTGTGCTAAAGGTTTTTGGGCTTCGGGCCCCTGTAGCCGTCACAGTTGCCCAATCGTGTCCGAAAGGGGACGTTCCCATCTAGACATTATATGAAGTCATCCTACCAAGTTACAATGAAATCCCTTCATAAATATGACCTGTAGACTGTGCTAAAGGTTTTCGGGCTCAGGCAGCCATCATGGTTGAATGATCGCAACCAAAGGGTACAATCTCATCTGGGCATCATCTGGAGTGATCCTACAAAGTTACAATGAAATCCCTTCATAAATATGACCTGTAGACTGTGCTCAAAGTTTTCGGGCTTCGGGCACTTGTAGCCATCACAGTTGACCAATCACGACCAAAAGGGGATGTCATCATCTAGGCATTATATGGAGTCAACCTAACAGGTTACAATGAAATCCTTCCATAAATATGACCTTTTGCCTATGCTAAAGGTTTTTGGGCTCGGGCACCCATCAAGGCTGAATGATCGCGATCAAAATGGGACGTTCTCATCTAGACATTATTTGGAGTCATCCTACCAAGTTACAGTGAAATCCCTTCATAAATATGACCTGTAGACTATGCTAAAGGTTTTTGGGCTTTGGGCCCCTGTAGCCGTCACAGTTGCCCAATCACGCCCAAAAGGGGACTTTCTCTTCTAGACATAATATGAAGTCAACCCTCCAAGTTACAATGAAATTCCTCAATAAATATGACCTGTAGACTGTGCTAAAGGTTTTCGGGTTTTGGGCTCGGGCAGTCGTCAAGGCTGAATGATCGAGACCGTGGGACGAGAACGAGGGTTTTGGCGTCTGGTCTGAAATTCAAGATGGCCGCTGGCGGCCATTTTGTACAAAATTAGGTGCACTCAGATTTTTGCGCAGAACTTCTATACGGAAGCGCTGATTTGAATCATTTTCTGTGTGAATGTTTAGTACCATGGGATACATCACATATCATACGGGTTTTTTTCTCGTGCATAAATTATGCCAATTAGACTAACTTTGATCTATTTGATGTTACTTTCAGCACTGTAACTGCAAATGCCAATACAGCTTGGGCTAGAGGCCGTATTGATGAACCGATCTTTACGAAACTTCTTGGGCACCTTTGTTATCACCTTGGACGAGAACGAGTGTTTTGGGGTGCAATCCGAAATTCAAGATGGCTGCCGGTGGCCATTTTGTACCAAAATTGGTGCAATCAGTTTTTTGTACAGAACTCGTGTATGAAAGTTCTGATTTGAATAAATTTCTGTATGAATGTTTAGTAACAAGGAATACATCACATATAATACAGGTTTTTTTCTCGTGCAAAAATTATGCAAATTAGATGAACTTTGATTTATGCAGTGCTACTTATACACAGTAAGTGCACATGTCAATACGGCTCTGACTAGAGTCTGTATTTATGAACCGATCTTCACGAAACTTCTTGGGTACCTTTGTTGCCACCTTGAGATGAGAACGAGTGTTTCTGGGTGCGGTCCAAAATTCAAGATGGCTGCCAGTGGCCATTTTGTACTGAAATTAGGTCCAATCAGTTTTTTGTACACAACTTCTATACGGCTCAGGCGAGATGCCGTATTTATGAACCGATCTTTACGAAACTTCTTGGGTACCTTTGTTATCACCGTGGGACGAGAACGAATGTTTTTGGGTGAGGTCCAAAATAGAAGATAGTCGCCAGCAACCTTTTTGTACCAAAATTAGTGCAATCAGTTTTTTGTACAGAACTTCTGCATGAAAGTTCTGATTTGAATAACTTTTTGTAGGAATGTTTAGTAACATGGAATACATCACATATAATACAGGTTTTTTTCTCGTGCAGAAATTATGCAAATTAGATGAACTTTGATTTGTTCAGGGCAACTTATACACAGTAAGTGCACATGTCAATACGGCTCGGGCTAGAGTCTGTATTTATGAACTGATCTTCACGAAACATCTTGGGGTACCTTTGTTATCACCTTGTGACAGGAACGAGTGTTTTGGGGTGCCTTTGTTATCACTGTGCTATGAGAACAAATATTTTTGGGTTTAGTCAGACCCACTCTGGGACTCAAAGATTTCTTATCTAGTTTAGCATCTAACTGTCGCCCACCTTTACAATACTTTACCTACACATTTGTTACAGGCTACGGTCAGCATTTATGTACAGACCGTTACAATACTTTACATGTACCTTTGTTACCAGGTCATTACCTAGATGTTTGTCATTGCTGTGTCACATACTATACATGTATATGTCTTAAACAAGTTGAGCTACAGTGTCATTGACACTTTCATTTTTGTCAGAAAATTGGTAATGACCTTTATTAAGGAAAGATCAAGCTGTCACATAAAAAAATGAAATAAATTTTTACATAAACAAATACTAATATATACGTAAAGTAATAGACTATAATGTAATCATCATCGTTTTCAATGTTTGGAATTTGAGTGCAATAAATATTACTTATTTCTCGAAGAAATTCAGAGGTTCTCAGTTCTTGGTTCTCATATTTTTCCATAAAACATGCAGCTTTCCTCCTAGCTTCCTGCTATCTCCTCGTCGTCGCGTCATGGATTGTTCCTCGACAGCTCTCATTGTGATGGTAATGCTGTTTCCTTCTTTCCTTAGGAGTGGTACAAGTAAGTAAAAATGTAGCTTAGATTTCCCCCACCTTGCTGTTTAGACGTCGATGCCATCCTAAAAAAGTATTACAAACGAAAATTAAATGAAACGTTTGATGTAGATAGATAAAAATAACACCTGAAAACTTTGAAATATTTTAAACTGAGACAAAAACATATTTCCTAATACCTCATTTCAGTAATATGATATCCCCCCCCCCAACCACCCCCACCCCACTCCCTCCACCACAACCTTTTCTGGTATTCCAAAGTCGAAAATCCACCTGTATTTAATTATGTCTTATGTCCAATACGTATCAATATAGTCGTAAATAAGGATTAATAAAAGTACATGTACTTACCCTCAACATCGTTGTTGGTGCGGATTGGCTGCTAAAAAACTGACCACTGGGCATGAGTCCAGTGTGGGCTAGTCATCCAGGTATTGTTGATGTATGTTACCAAATCTTGCAGTGACTGAGTGTTGGCAGACTGTGCGAGTTGTTGAAAAGCTGCAGGTATATGTGGCTCTGGTAGAAAAGCTAATGCAAGGAGATTCTTGATGTATAGATGAACTCCTTTCCTTTGATTAAAGGTTGTCTTCAGGCCAAGAGAGGCCACTTTTTTCATAACAGCTTGCCCCCAGTGAAAAGCGCATCCCTTGATATCAGTACCCTCATACACTTCTCTAACAGCCTTCCATGCTGCTGCTTCAAAATCAAGAACAAACCCTTGAACATTTCTTGTTGGTCGCAGTTCATTTATCCTGTTGAAGACCTACAAAAAGTAACATAATATGGATTTTTTAATGTTGGCTATCACAATTTTGAAATAGGCCTATGCAGATGCACAGCTTCAGATATGCAGGAAAATACAAACATTATAATCACCAAGTTCAGAGATTTATAAGAATGCCTTTCAAACTGATGTGTCTTGACATCCATATTTGTGTGGTTTTATTATAAATTATTGAACATCTGTGATTGACCGTAAATTATACAAACCGGAAATACCCCCCCCCCCAAAAAAAAAACAAAACATATGTGGTTGGCCGTAAATTTTACAAACAGGAAAATACACAAACGGATACATGCAGGAAAATACAAAACATTACAATCACTGAGTTTAAAGATTTATAAGAATGCCATTCAAACTGATGTGTCTTGACATCCATATTCCTGTGGTTTTATTATAAATTATTGAACATCTGTGGTTGACCGTAAATTATTCAAACAGGAAAATGCCCTCCCCCCCCCCCCCCCCCAATAAAAAACATCTGTGGTTGGCCGTAAATTTTACAAACAGGAAAATACAAAACATTATAATCACTGAATTCAAATGTGTGAAATTTTAATTCTAAAAATATGTATATACCTTTCAGTTATAGGTTCCAGTGCCATTAATATGCTGATATATCAAATTATCTGTCTAGACAGTCATGTGGAGGTACTATTTCTGTGGCATTCAGAGCACCGTGTCCTAAAGTCGCATCTAACGCATCATCGATTTGCACATCTTTACTTTCCAATTCCTCCTCCTCCTCCTCTGTTGGCGACTCATTCATCCTTTTACACACTTTACAGGTAAACTCTATATTAATCTCACCACGATTTGCTTCAAAATAATCTTTTTGCGAAACTCCTGATTCACAAACCCGATGCTGCCATCTGTAACAAGTTTCTGCCATGACTGATGTGAGAACTGAATGTTAGACTGAATGAATGAATGAAAGGTTTAGCGCGCGGGGATGATGTGGGATTTACAAATCCCTTGCGACCCGGTTAACCTTATTTTATTTCACTTGGATCACACAGGCCTAGCTTTCCTATTGCCTCGAATGGGGTCTGAGGGGGTATGCACGCGGTTAGAATTCCCGGTAGTTTACGTTGGAGTGATAGATTGTCAATAATCAATCAAATTAGAGCAATTCGGTTTTTAATTTACAACTGTTCCGTCGGTGACGACCAGTGACATGTGGATGGGGAAGCCAGCATTTTTTCCCCGAAATTTATATCTCAGGGAGGGGAGACCCGGCAGCAGGTGGAGATTTTCCTCGCTGTTTGCAGCTCCCACTGGTAACAGAGGCAAGCTTTCGTGCGTATCGTGTCACCCGCAGCCAGTTCTGAATTTATGTCACAGAATGCCTGGCTCACCCCATCGCAATTGTGTAATCTTTAACCCTTTCTATGGACACGCCCCAGATTATTTAGTTTTCATATTGATGACGCGATGCGCATTGAGTTCTATTATTAATTCTCTGTCTTGAAGTCTATTTAGAGTTTTGCTTTGAAGATCTTTTAAGCGCATTGCTATAGTGACATGACTACGGCCGAAATGACTTGGGGGCGTATTGACTGGAATTCTGTTTTTGTATAAATATAAAACAGTAAAAACAATAATCCGGTAATGGCGCCGAAACGAATAGACCTTTTCATCGATGCGGAATGGGAAATTCGATCGCAATTGCACAGGGGGAGGGGGGGGGGGGGGTTGATAATCTGCTTTGTTCGAAGGCGACCGAGTTTGATGACCTCCTCTGTGCGAATTTACTTCTGGAAAGAAGCATGAAAATTAGCCTGATAGTGGTTTTGAGCATACTGATTTCACAAATGGCGGAACCACGACGTCAATTCCACATTTCCCACCCAAAAATTGAAAATCCAATAGAAGACATGTGAAATATAAGATACATATTCCTGGTAAAAATGTAAAAATTAAAAATGGCCGTAAGAAAAATATGTTTCCCCATAAGTCGACTGCAAGTGCATTGATTACCACGACCTTGGTGTCTATACATATGTTTATGGGGGTCAATTAATACAATAGAACATATGTGAGATATCATAACATACATATTAATTGTGAAAATATTTTATTTTTTTAAATGCTTTCAGTTTAGCTGTTGAATCCCTTTAACTACAGAAATGATACCAGACAAGTATTCAAGTTTTACATGTATTATATATCTGTGATTCAACAACTTATCTTTGTTTCACAGAAAACCACACACATGTTCTCTACACTAGCCCATGATCAAATCCATGAACAGCTGAATGCAATGGTGAAAGGAGATGGAGGCATAATCGATATCACTGAAAATGAACCGGCGTTGACACTGTGGATGGTCGCCGGTCCAGAAACCACTAGACTTTTAATGGACAGTGAGACAAACATTCTATGAAAAGGACACAGAACGTCTTAATGAACAAATACCAAGTGTGCAGAATACTTTCATATCGCAAGTGAAGGGCGTCATTGATGTGAAGGAAGAAATTGCCAACCCTTTACTGATACAAGCACAGACCTCTTACATACTTGATACAAAACGGATAATGTCTGACAGTGTGGTACATGTTGTAAGGTCCGCAGAGGACCTATGCAAAACCCAGTACCATAAATGTGTTGCGGAGCGCATCAAAGACAGTATCACTGCATTCAGTGACCCATACATAAGAATAATCTGCATCTAGGTCAGAAAAGGAACATGTTAAGTCCACTTCCCAAATCTCCAATCTGCAAGATGATGTTCATCTCTTCTCGCGGATGTATATAGCGTGTCATGTTAGGGACACTGGCGTGGATTCTATCTTTGAGAATGAAAATCATGCTTGGCCTCCATCGTTGGCGCCAAATGGCATCATGCACCAAACAAACAAATCTGACTTGATGATATGCTTGGAGTCATTGTTAACTCAACCGGAATCTGTTCCAAATGTTAATGTCAAAATTGTTGACGGTGCTGCCCTTGTGAATAAGCTGGATCCAAAGAAGTCACAACTCTATGTCAAAACATTCCAGAACTATTCACGCACACCACAAGACGTTGTTCGTGTAGATGATGTCTAGGATGTCTACAGAAAGGACAGCCTGAAGGCACAAACACGGCAGAACCGTGGATTAAGTAATCATCTACGTGTGGACAACAACACTAACATTCCCGCCAACTGTAAAAACTTCCTTCGTTGTGATGCAAACAAAGAGAGTCTGTTCCAACTTCTAGCCAATGCAATACATGAGTTTCAACCTCCTCAATATAACCAAGTCATCTCCACGCTTGGCCAGAATGCTGTACCATCCCCCATAGTTGACCTCTCAGACTTGTCCTGCACTCACAAAGAAGTAGACATAAGGCTCCCGTTTCATGCTTCCACTTCGTTCCATCGTGGAATTACCGAATTACCAAGCTGATGATACATGCAACATATACTGATGTAATGGTTCTTGCAATTGCAGTGTCTAAGTTTTGTACGGGACTGAAATATGGGTATCAGTCGGACATGGTTCTAAACTATGTTACAACCTCTGCCACCTAAATGCGGCCGAGTTAGGCATTGACGCATCACGAGGTCTTCTATTCTTGAACGCAATATCAGGATGTAATACTGTTTTTGCCTTTCGTGGAATTGGAAAGAGAACTGTTTGGGCTATTTGGCACAGCATGCTCCATCTCGTGCCTATTTTTGCTCACTTATCCCATGCTCCAAGTTAGGTAACACCCGATAATTTGCACAAAATTGAGAGATACGTGGTTGTCTTGTATCAGCGAACATCAGCACTTAGACACGTGAATGGAGCCAGGGAGCAGTTGTTCACTCAAAACCGTACCATGGAAAACATTCCTCCAACGTTTCCTGCTCTGGAGAAGCATGTGGAAGGGGCTGTTCATCAGGCAGGACACATCTGGGGCCAGTCACTTATATGACACCCTGAATTTCCATTACCAGCATTGTGGGGTTGGGAGAAAGTAACAGACGATTCCCGATGGACTCCATGCTGGACCACTCTTCCAGAGGCAGCCAAAGATTTTTCAGGACTATTGAAATGTGTTAACAAAAAGTTTTGTACGAAGAAATACGTGTCAAAGCAAATCTTGAGTGTGCACAGTTGTGCTTGTGTTCGGAACAGTGTAATACTGATTAATAAGCAACCAAATCTGAACATATGAGATAATGTGAGAGAAAATTTTTCGGACGGCCAACTTTATTTTTTTAGCGGGAAGATGTATGTTATGGTACTTCATATGATTGTGTTTTATTGGCTTAGTTGGCCCCATGAACTTATTATGTACAGACAACAAGATCATGGTAATCGGGGCACTTGCAGCCAATTTATGGGCAAAACATATACTTGTGGCGGCCAATTTGAATTTTTCATTTCTTTAGCAGGAAGGTGTATCTTATATTTCACATTGTGTTTTACTGGATTAGTTGGCCCCATAAACATGTGTATAGACACCAAGATCACGGTAATCGGGGCATTTGCAGCCGATTTATGGGGGAAAACTTTTTCCAGTAGCCATTTTGAATTTTATTATTTTTTTTTTAGCGGGCAGATGTATGTTATGATATTTCACATGTGTTCTGTTGGAATAGTTGGCCCCATAAAATATGTATAGACACCAAGATCATGGTAATCGGGTCACTCTTAAATAAAGATGTATCATAAGATATTTTATAGGCAAAACATGTTTTGTGGCGGCCATTTTGAATTTTCAATTTTTTGGCGGGAAATGTTGAAGTGACGTCGTGGTTCCCACAATTATTGAAATCAGCATGCTCAAATCCCCACTAGGGCAATTCTTTATTCTTCTTTCCAGAAGTTCACGCCTCAGTCACATATCCGCCCCATTATAAGACTTGCATCAGCATGTTTAATCTGGCTTTGGTAAATCAATTTCCTTGTTCACCGCAATTAATATTCTTCGTTAATTTGCAGTATTAGTAAAATTGTATGGTAGAATGAAATCCTTTGTTAAATATTATGAATATAAAATTAAATGATATCTCACAAGTTCAATACTAACTTTGGAAACACAAGTTACAGACCACGTTATACAGCTCTCGTAGCCTGGGGATTTAACGTCTTACATGTTATTGTTATCCTTGGAAATGTTTGCTGGATGTTAATAAATGTTATATGTGCCTTATATCATTTGGACATTCTTTGAGCAAGTAGCATTCAATATGACGAATCCCTTGGTCACAATTGGTAAAGAATCCGGGCATCAATAACGCAGAAAAAGACAGTGAACCACATGAAACCACGTAACATCAAAATGAAGAATGAAGAACATGGAACCAACGATAACAACAAACGGACTCAACGAAGTAACAACATTATCCGGACAGCAACATTGGATCATAACACAATAAAACATTGGAATTCATTGGAAAAAAGACAACGTGACATTCAAAATTAAAACAAGGAGAATATAAACATTCAATAAAGATTTTGGCAATATAAATTAAGTGATACATAATCAACAAACGGTAACAGCAATATGTTCATAACAATCGGTTTATGTACTCGGATTATTGAACATTACTATTCAACCTACTGAAAAAAAGGAAGATAACAGAAGAAGAAACAAAATTGTAACAGAAGAAGAAACATACTGAAGCCCATTACGGTCAAATGAGAAAAGTAACTTTTTTTTAAACGGGGAATGTTTACGTTATTTCGCAAAACCTTTGCGTAATTTCGCAAAAGTATTGCATTATTTCGCAAAAGTATTGCGTTATTTCGCAATAACTTTTGCGTTATTTCGCAATAACTTTTGCGTTATTTCGCAAAAGTATTGCGTTACTTTTCGCATTTGACTCTAATGGGCTTCCGTAGAAACAAGTAGACATTTCACTAGTTAATATAATGTATTTTTTCATGTTTTGCTTTTATAGCCATGTTTTGTTTTATTGATTTCCCAAATACCATATCGTCGCCTGAGTGAAAACAAACCATTTTATCCCCAACCAAATTTGCGAGGGGAACTCGTGTTTCCATTTTAGCTTCCGCTGGCTATTCAAATTGTAATTGCGGTGCACGGTTTGTGGAAAATTCCAGTGAAATTTCGCTTCTATTTTAAAATAGTCCATCAACGATTTCCATTCTGCACATGTGTGCGAAAGGATTTTTATTTTCCGCATGGTTTAATGTTGCCGTAGATGGAGATTTCATAGAACAGGCATGTAATAACAGTCACACAGGGAATAAAGAAACATGCCAAGTTTGAAACAATTAAATGGAATACAGTGCGATTAGCATAGATTGTCAGTGCAATATAACAACGTTACATAACATAAAATAACATTTATCAGCATAAAACAGTGATAATTGGATGTTGAGAGACAGCGAGACCGTATCTTTCCAGTAATTTGAAAGGACATTCCGGTTTGCCTTTACGATTTCTTTTGTTCAGCTACCACATTCCACATCAGGTCATTATGATTCTCAGATATTTTGATTACGAAGGAAGCCATCCTACTTACCGCCTCGATATATAGCGGTTATCGACCAAGTTCTACGCGGACCGCGTGGTTGGAGGAAAATTTCCCAACGCCCAAGACTTTTTTTACAAAAGGAAGTGTGTAATTTTTCACAAACTATGTTTTAACGCTTACCGTACGTTATTTCTGATCCCCAGACTTCACACCCATAAAAGACTATAGGTTGAATTAATTTGTCAAACAGCTTTGACATTGTCTTTATTGGAACCCGTGAAGTTTCATTAAATGCACGAAAAAGTGAGTATAAAGCTTTTTGGGCTTTAACAACCAAATCATTTTGGGCTTTAGAGAATGTATCATCTTTTGAGAATTTTATTCCCAGATATGTAAATTCGTCAGCCATATCAATACGCTTGTCTCCGATAAAAAAAATATTGGTTGCTTTTGTGTTCCATTAACTGACGCAGATCCAAATCTTAAACATTTTGTTTTTCCAACATTTATTTGCAGCATATTAGTTTCAGTATAATTGTGGAGCTTATTGGGGCACCGTTGAAGCCTTTTCTGGCTACCAGATATCATTACATGATCATCTACAATAAGAAGATGATTTAATTTGTAACCACGAATCCACACAGGATCACACAAATTGTCGAAAATGTCTTTTATGTCTTCAATAAAAATTTTAAATAGAGAGGGAGATAAAATGCATCCCTGACGGACACCTATAGAAGAGAGGGAGGCTGGTCCCAACCCACTAGACGTTTTAGTCAAATAAAAGCATGATTCATACATAGATTTGATCACGTTGAATACTTCACCACTCACACCTATATGTTGAAGTTTCAACATGAGCAATTCCCTGTTTACCGAATCAAATGCTTTGCGAAAATTAACAAAAGCAGCATACAATGTTTTTTTGAAGATTTATATTTGTCAATAACCGTTTTCAAAACAAAGGCACTATCTGTGGTCCCGTTTCCTTTGCAAAATCCAAACTGGTTTTCGGCAATAATATTGTTATCATCTATAAAATCAGATAATCTTTGGTTGATAATTTTGTTGAACAATTTTCCGATAGCGGAACTTACTGCAATGGCCCTATAATTATTTGGATCATTGCGATCACCCTTCTTATATATCAAGGAAAGAACAGACTTACTCCAATCTTCCGGATAGCAACCAGAAGTTAAAACTTGGTTGAAGAGTTTTGATAAACTATCTGTCATGCATGGACCAACTGCTTTCAGCAAACTGTTACTAATATTGTCAAGACCCGATGCTTTTCCACTTTTCAATTCGCGCAACTTTGAAAGTATTTCCGATGGTGTGATAGGAATATTGTTCAACTTTATTTTTATTTCCGGACAATAAAACGAATTATCATCATTAATAACGCCAGTATTTCCATTTTTAGAGTACAATTTGGAGAAAAATTCGACTGCGGTGTCGGGATTAAGTTGATTGTCACAATTCTTCTTTTGTCGTAGTTTGTTAATAAGGTTCCAGTATTGTTTTGGGTCGCTAGATTCCTAATCATCCAATTGTTTGTACAACGCACAAAAAAAAATTGTTTATTTTTAAACTTTGTTTCCTTTTTGTACGCCTTCCGTATTGTAAAATACTTGATTCGTAAACCATCATTGAATGGATCATGCCGCATTTGATTTATAACTTTGTTCAAATCATTTTTCAAAGTTTTGCATCTATCATCAAACCACCGCCGTTTACGCATTGTGTTACCCTTATGGACCGGTAATCTCATGCACGCAGAATTGTTGATTGATTTCAAGACTGACATGAAAACTTGCACAGCTTCAGATGTACCCTTACAATCAATGCTGTAATCATTTCTTCGGAATTTGTAATGTTCAAGTTTAACCTTACTGTTATTAAGACGTTGAATAGCTTTCTCGTTGCTATCCGATGTCCATTTCAGTTTAGTTTGTTTTGAGTATTTATATTTGTATTTTCCCTCCGTTGACAGGTTGCCTTTAACATCATATTTGAAGTGAGTAACAAGCTCACAATGATCGGAAAATTCAGAGGGCAATTTTACGCAAAAGCAATCGACATCACAGAAAAACATTTCCGATATAATAACGTAGTCAACAACACTGGCTCCATTATATTGATAGCTCGTGAAATGACCTAGTGTGTCCCCCACTTTTCTCCCATTAACTATCCGCAAACCCACATTTCTACACATTGCCAAAAGTTGATTACCGAATACATTAACATGTCGATCCATGTTTGCTCTTAGTTTCTCAGTGTCCAAAATGTAATGATCGGGAAGGGGGAAGTGTTTGTCATTATCGCCTGCAACGTGATCCGGTTTCTCTCCAATTCTGGCATTAAAATCACCAGCAAGTACAACCATATCATGAACTTGATATTCAAGTAAATGCGTTTGAATATTTTCAAAGAGTTTCATTTTCATTTCTCTTCTTGTATTCCAGTAACTTGAATTGCTTGTGGGGACGTATGCGGATATAAAAACAATCTTGTTGTCCAAACCAAACATATTTCCTTTAAATTCAACATCACTTTTGTGTTTTCAAAAAATGGTTTGAAACATGTTTTATAATAAAAGACAATACCTCCTTTATCTCCATTTTGCCATTTTTACTGTAAATTAGTCTTTTATCTAAAATCTATTATCACGAGTATTCTGTTCTGAACATGCCGCGGCGATATATGTTCCAGTATGCTCAAAAACTACTTCCACTGTCGACTGTTGATCAGTTCGGAGCTCCACTGGATCCTCCGTGATCATTACTAACTACAGCCAGAATTATTTTTGTCCACATAGCTATTGGGCATGTTAAAATGTCTGAATATGAGTAACACAAGAGACTGGACCATCCATGTTTCTAGAATGCCCAAAGTACCAGTCTAAAAGAATAAGATTCACTGGGAGTGTAATGGGGAAGTGCGATGAGAGAATGAGGGACATGTGGTTAGTTGGAGACTCAAACACTTGCTCTTTGTACATTTTTTTAACCTTCCCTTGGAATAAAACAAGCTAGAGGCATCCATAGAAGCACAATGACATCCCATTGGCTACTATTTATTCCGAGAGAATCGTCGATGAAAATAAGCCAATGGGAGAATGGGGAAAGCTTTTGCGCAAGTCGCGTATCTAAGGACGCCCTCTATTCAGGTCAACTTGTCAAAAGATGTCAAAGTTACGGCTAAAAAGTGTATAAACGTTAAATGTGAACTCCAGAAATGAATAAATGTGGATCCGAGATTAGTAATTGATAAAGGTATACGGTTAATATTTGAATCTGCCCTTTATATGCAATGGGACCTCGAATTATTTATAATAAATCGGATAATTGTCGCTCGGAAACCTCATTTCACTGTGCACTTTCTTGTCCGACTAAATGTTTTTCGGCCTTTTCTGCGACTTCTCCCAGTTATCATGAACAACCCAAGAACACCCAACGGCCATATAATACACCACTGTAAAACTTATTCATTCCCCTTTCCATTGACACTGGGTATTGTTGGATACGTTATGTGAATCAAATCTGAGGGGGGGGGGGGGGGACGAAGATGATTGCTGTCGTTTTCGAAAAGCGAGTTGTTTACCTTGTTAATATTTATATACCATTACAGGGGTACGTCAGCATGGATTCAAAAATGGTATCAAATATCATTTTTTTCTTTCGATTTCCCAGCTTGTGCCGAGTACCTGTGGATCTTTGTACACCTACCCTGGATGCTGGTTCATTTTTCTTTCTTTTTGAGGGCCAAAGATTTTTCAGGCAGAGTGTAATCTTAAAGGCTAGTTTTCTGGATAAATTTCGACGGACAAATATTTCCCGGCGTATTTTAAAATGATAGAAAGAATCAAAGCGTAAAGGGTACCGGAAGTATCTGAAGGGGAGTGGGATGGGGGAGGAGGGGGGTAGTAGTAGTGTATGCACGTTTGGGGTCTCAGGTGCCGGACCTCGGAAGTGACGTCATGTCACGTGACCTAGTGGCGCCATGTTGTGTTGTCATGGTAACCCGCGTGAGCGGCCATGTTGTGACGTCATCTCCATAGTGATACGTGGTGTGATGCGCATGCGCAGTGCGTGTTGTTAGGGTGATACGTGTTTCCGTCGTCCATTTTGTATACTGGAGGCCGCCATCTTGGTTTCTATGGTAGCACGTGATTGCTATGTTACCTAATTTTTCTGCAATAAGACGGGGTATGTTTAGAGGGAGTGTTCGATTGTAGAAGAGTAAATCTAATTACCGCAAACAACCCGATAATCTCTCCAAATCACCAAAATCTATCCCAACTTTTACTCTTTCGAATTCTTCCAGAATTCTCTGCTTCTATCTATATGTGCAATAGTTATCGTCTATCTGGCCATGTTCCTTTGTTCTGGAGTATACTCCAGTAGCGTAGAAGAGCCTATTAGTTGAAACAGTTTACCTTATTATTTACTATATTTAGCAGTTTCTGGTCTATTCTTGTTAGTTCTAACCCTATTCCAAGTACTCTTGTTGTTTCATTTATATAGATCATTTGTATAGATTATAACTAACCAATCAGATTGCTTGATTTCCCATAATCTGTATACAGAGTTATCTCCCTTCTGTATAATAAAAGACTATATCCAATGGCACCCCAATTTTAGCACCCATTTTTTGCAAAACACCTGTGGCTATGGAATCCCTTTTTGTCATATGTGCTTATGTGAAAAGGCACAATTTGACACAATATGCCCTATCACATAGGCACATGCTTTATGTGCCGATATGTGCTTATGTGAAAAGGCATAATGTGACACAATATGCCCTATCACATAGGCACATACGGGTATTTGAGGATACCTATGGCCTGGTATTGTATTATTTGAGGATACCTATCGAGGATACCTATCGAGGATACCTTTTATATGATACTTATCTGAGGATACTATATAGGCTGTACATATCCCTGTAGGTCTCTTGCTGGCCCTTAGTACTATTAATCCACCTGATGCTTCATGTTATCCTATGACTGGTACAGGTAGTATGCAATGCTAGGCATAGGGGTATTGTGGGTAGGGGTACTGCCTGGTAGTTTAGAACGGTACTGTAGTATGGGCGGTATATACACCTATAGGCCCCCCATTAGTGCTTGGTACTATTAACCAACCGATTGCTTTGTTTTATTATATGGCTGGTATATGTAGTACATTATGGTAGACCTAGTGATTTTGTGGGGGTAATGCTTGGTAGTTTAGAACGGTAGTATAGCATAGGCTGTACATATCCCCGTAGGTCTCTTGCTGGCCCTTGGTACTACTGATCCACCAGGTGCTTCATATTATTGAGCGGTATTCTGGGGTAGGGTCAATGCCTGGTAATACAGAACGGCAGCAGAGTAAAAGTTGGGATAAATTTTGGTGATTTCGAGAGATTGTCGGGTTGTTTGTGGTAATTAGATTTACTCTTCTACAATTGAACACTCCCTCTAAACATACCCCGTCTTATTGCAGAAAAATTGAGTAACATAGCAATCACGTGCTACCATAGAAACCAAGATGGCGGCCTCCAGTATACAAAATGGACGACGGAAACACGTATCACCCTAACAACACGCGCTGTGCATGCGCACTCACACCACGTATCACTATGGAGATGTCGTCACAACATGGCCGCTCACGCGGGTTACCATGACAACACAACATGGCGCCACTAGGTCACGTGACATGACGTCACTTCCGAGGTCCGGCACCGAGGTCCGGCAACTGAGGCCCCAAACGTGCATACACTACTACTGGGGGTATATCAAAAAAGGCCCCGAACTCTTGGTATGAGTTAAGAGCGGGAGTTTGTCAAAAATGCCCGAAGAGCGAAGATCCACCCAATTTTTTTGTATTTGCTTTGAACTTTGATGATTTTTTCTTATAACTACCAGCACCGGGACTTGTTTAAACTTTCTGATGTTATAAGTTATCTCCGCCACTGCCAGCATGTTTTCTCAAGTCGTTTGATTTAATTATTCGACTATTTAATTTATAACAGCAAAATATGATCGAATTGTCAGAAATCTGATGATATTTGTGACTATTTTCAGTATTTTGGGTTCGATTTTTATATCAAGGCAAGCGAAAGCAAAAAGCTTTCATTCAAACCATAAACCCCCGACGTTTCGCGTGCCCTTATACCCTGGATGTTGCACGCTCTCATATACCTTGGATGTTGGGTGTGCCCTTTGCCATGGCTATTTGTCAGTCGTCAAAGATAATTTTACTTGATATATTTCAATGTATTCATCTCTTCAGAAAAAAAAATATATCACCCTTGAGTGTAACAACGCGCCACCCGCAATGTGCACTCGAGGGATGATGCAAAGCTTTAGAAGTCATCCCCCTTGGCTGTGAGGGGAAAAGAATCTGGCGTTGCTCGGATAAATTGGCTGGGGTGACCGGACACTCAGGATGTCATTAATGTTGTCGTACGGCGTAACTGTGGGGAGAATTAGCTCAATAAAAGTGCTAGTTGAATTTGAAAACATTTATTTACAAGCAATGGCGGTAGCCTGTCCTATTTCTTTCTTAGTCGGGAACCAGACTACTGGTTACCAGAAATTAACAACATAATATGCAAAACAGTTATTTATAACAACAGTAAACATAACTGACAAATAGCAATTAAACCCTTTTTGAAATACAAGATTTGTCAGGCAGAGCGCAACGGTTTTGTGAAGCACTAATCAGCAGTTATCAGCGTGTGCACACTAAACATTGTCAAGCAGCGCGTGTAACAGTTATGTGGGGACTAATCGGCGATTATCAGCTTATGCACACACACACTCTAATATTTTCGATTCTGCTCAAACAAGCACTACAATTACGGATTAATCGCCATAAGAATTAACCATACGCTTTTAATCTATAATTTTATCCCTTTACCCAACGTAACGGCAAAAACTGGCCAGTGCTATTCTCAAAAATCGCCAATTAATTTTCATTATTTTTTTCATTTTTTGTCGCAAAAACATAGGTTATGACCCTTCATTGGAACGAGCTCGTTATTCAAGAATTTTTATTGTAAGTGTCGTCTGCTTTTCATGTTAGGTAAAGGGTTAAAATACACTCGGTTTATTTGTTCTTCGGAGTTTATCTAGAAAATCAGTGATTTTAACTCTGCCTGAAAAATCTTTGGCCCTCCCAAGAGAATAAAAATATTTTGCATGATGGAATATTTCCGATCCGGAGAACTTGTGAGGCTCCTTGATCGTCCAATATGTCACTAAGAAAAAAGTCCAAAAGCATTTCTAAGTTTTATAAAATGTACCCAGTTGCTGGTAATGTAGATGATACAGCCATGGGTCACTTGAACTCCCTGGCTTCGTCCCATCGCAGTGTTTGTTACCGAAAATTTCTCTTTTTCCTACCTCGGATATGTTCTGTTCTCGCTCCCATGTATTGCCGCGACGATCTTCCCATTTAACAAGAGAATGCATGATCCCATTTATTTTCTTCGTCTTGAGAAGCTTTTCGGATATGGCACTTCCCCTGTCTTTTTGAATGACTGGATGGATTTGTCAGAACGTAAGCAAATGTTTTTCGTCGTTTTGGTTGACTGGATGGATTTGTCAGAACGGAGATAAAGTTTCCATTCAATCGAACAACCCTTCGAACACATCTTCACTATACAAGAGGCCTTCCGGACTCATAGAAAGTACGTACTCCAATAAAAAAACTACGATGGTGGCCTCTAATAAACAAACTGGATAACGGATACATGTGTCACCCTAACAACACGAGCTGTGCATGCGCATTCTATGTTAATGACGTTATGACATGGATGCTTACATGGGCTACCATGACAACACACATGACACGTACAATGCAAAGCGACATGACTTCACTTCCGAGGTCCATTAACATTTTGAGCCATAGAAATCGGATATTTTTTTCCGTTTTCTATGCTTTGAACACTTGTGTTATCTTCCATGTCAGTTCAAAGGCAGCTTGTGGAAGACTCCATATTTATTATTTGGGGGGTAGACCAATTAATATTTTCAACGCGCAGTCTTAGGGCTGCACAGTAGGTAATAATTGCGGATTCAAGGACACGTTGTACATGTACCGTACACGTACACAGACGTTTACCATCGTAGGATTTGGCGTTAAATCACACGCTTGTTCACAAAAATGTCAGGTGTCCCAGAATCCGCTGTTATTCTGAGACTCCTAGATCGCACTTATAACGTTCAAATACCCATTGGCGAACGTGTCGAATGTACAAGTTTTCAAAAAAGTGAAAAATGTATGAAATTGTACATTTTTCACTTTTTTTTGTTACTTAAAAATTTTTGTCGACGTTCCCATCGCAGATCAGACCATCGATCCATCATTGGTGAACGCGAGCAAAAAACGTTTTGCGGCTTCTAGGACAGCATCAAAAAGGTGGTTTGCGGATTCTGGGACAGTGTCCCACAATCCGCAAACGGCTTTTGAGGCTCTGAAGGTGGTCACGTGACCTGCTAATTAACCAATCAGATTGCTTGATTCTCATAAACTTAATGTTACAAAGTTATCTCCCCTCGTCGTGCAGGTGTGGGGGGGGGGGTCACGCCCATCAGAAAAATCGAAGTTTCGAGAAGGTGGTCACGTGACCTATCAAATTGAAGGTCGAGGAAATAAAAAAGTGATTGATATATATAGGAGAGAAAAAAAATATAAAATAAATAGTTATTTAAAAATAAAATATATCGAATAGATAATAAAAAATACGTAAATCATGAGCGCTTCCCAGACTATTAGAGCGAGGTATCTTTTAAAAATGCTGATGAGAGCCTATGCATTCTGTGTGAACGAACAACTAGGTCGCCTCTTGTTAGAACGATGCGTCGGATGTCGGGATCACCTAGACTTCGATCATGAGAATCATTCATGTCTGACGATGGAAAGGGAAGATATGGTCGTCAAGTATTTCGAACCGGTGTTCGAACGCGTTCAAATCGACGAAGTGATCACGTTTTGGAAGAGATTACTCTTCTGTAAGGATCGAGACAAGCCCGGAAGAACTGAAATTGGCGCGTAGAAGTCTGACTTCAGAAGACAAGGGATGCATCATGAAATTATTGTTCAATGAAGCATACGTCTAAGTTTTCTTGTTGATATAAAAATAAGGGAGAATAGAAAATAAAAATAAATACACACATAAATTTTTTATCTAATATTAGAAAGAAAAAAAAACACAAAAATGAGAACCAGAAATAAATTGTATCCGACGTTAGATGACAACGAGGATGAGAAGCTGAACGGCGTTTTGCCGACGGCACCGCCGCTAGAAGAAAAAGAAAGAGGAGAGAGGTATCGCATCGATCAAATCAACAGAATCCAAGCATATCTAACTCGAGAGAGAGATTCTCGCCATTCTCTCAAGAAGAAGTATTCGCGTTTCGTGAAATTCGTCAACGCGATCGACACGACACTCATCACGATTTCCATGGGTTTACACGCGGTCGGCATCGGATTGTTGTTGACCACGGTTGGTATTCCTGATCGTGTTGACCGTAGAAGGAGTGGCTCTCGCCACTGGATTATTTAGCATGTTCGGAAACTTTTTGAGTAGGAAATTATATCTGAAGGCGAGGAAACACGACAAGATTCATGTCTTGGCCGACTCCAAGATCGACACGATATCCGAAATGATCTCGATGGTGTTGAAAGACAGTAGGATATCGGATGGAGAATACTTCACGATATTGGGTGAGAAAACGAAATATGAAGCCATGAAAGAAGCGGTGAGAATGAAGACTCATCAGATTATCAAGGAAGAGATGAAGGATTCTCTCGTGGAAAAGGGGAGGAAAGAGGCCAGGGAAAAATTCAGTAAGATGATAGAACTCAAGAGCAGCGATTGAAAAAAAATATATATATATAATAAGAACAGAATTTTAAAAAAAAAAATATTAAATTTATATATATAAAATAAAAACGAAATTAATTTAAATAACTCTTAAAAATGTATTGCATAAAGTGTAAGAGAGTTACCGAGACGAGTAATTCTCAAGAAGTACGAACTAAAAACGATAGACAGATGCTTCGCGGAATTTGCGACGTGTGTAGTTCTATCAAGACTCGATTCATCAAAAAAAGAACGCGAGCAAAGGTAAAGGCATCGTGAATAAAATGATCAATAATCTACCTTTCGAAATGCATCTGCCTGGTCACAGTTTCACGGGACCCGGAACGAAATTGAACAAGAGACTCAACGCCGATCTGACTCCTAAATCTTGGAGCAAACCTGTGAATAGGGTGGATGCGGCCGCGTATGATCACGATCTGTGCTACGCTGGACATCCCAACACCAAGACTCGCAACGACGTCTGTGATAAAAACATGTTGGGGAAATTGAGAGGCATATCGAATCTGACCAGGAGAGAGAAGATAGAACGTTCGCTGGTCGGCAATCTGACCGGTGCGAAACGTTGATTCAGATGGGACGTTCAAAAAAAAAAGCGCATCTGAAAAGAAGAAGAAACGATTATTGACGAGCGAATTGGCCGAGGAGTTACACAAACCCATCGTGCATAAATTTCAAAAGAGAAGGGTGTTTGTGAAGGGTTTGGATGATATTTGGTCTGCCGACTTGGTCGACATGAGATCGTTTTCGAGGTGGAATGAGGGTGTCAAATATCTATTGACGGTCATCAACATGTTTTCCAAATATGGTTGGATCAGAGCTTTGAAGAATAAATCGGGACCTTGCGTCACCAAGGCTCTGAAGAGCGTGTTCGATTCGTCTTCTCGAAAATCGAGTAAATTGTGGGTGGATAAGGGAAAGGAATTCTACAACAAGCACGTTCATCGATTGGTCGACCTCTACTCGATCGAAAACGAAGAGAAAGCCAGCGTGGTGGAACGTTGGAATTGAATGATGAAGGAAAAGATGCATACTTCACGGCGAATTCGACCAAGAAATACATATACGCTCTGAACGGTCTGGTTAAAGATTACAACAACACACGACACAGATCGATCAAGATGACTCCCGTGGAAGCTAGCGATCCTCAAAATGAAAAACGGGTCTATATTCTGAAAGATCTAAGAAGGAAGAAGTCTAGAACGCAAAAATTTGCGGTTGGTGATCAAGTGAGAATATACGCTTATAAGAAGCACTTCGAAAAGGGTTATACTCCTCGATGGACCTCAGAAATCTTCATGATAATCAAAATATTTCACACCGATCCGGTGACTTACGAAATCGAAGCTTTGGATGGAGAAGAGATCATCGGAAAGTTTTACGAACACCAATTACAGAAGACAAAGTTTTGATAAAGAAAACAAATTTCTTTTATTTACTCTCTTTAACATTTTCTTGTTTACACACATATATATATATATAGGAGAGAAAAATAATAATAAAAATAATTAAAACTATTTTTAGATAAAAAAAAGCAAGCTAATTAATAAACAAAAAAAACAAAAATCCTTTAAAAATGACAAATATACTAGATATAGCACAAAGCATAGTAAAAGATGAAAGTATTCAAGAATATGAGGTTCACGAATACGAACCGGTAACCAGAACGAGTTTGAACAATGCGGGAGAAATAAGAATCAATGTCGAAACTCAAGATCTATTCATACATCCTAGCGAGAGTTACATAGTGGTGCAGGGACGTCTTACCAAGGAAGATGGGAGCGACTACGCCGACGACGGCACGGTTACTCTAGCCAATAATGGCATCATGCATCTATTCAGTAATATAAAATACATGCTATCCGGACAAGAGATAGAATCTGTGTTTCATCCCAGTCAGGCCACCACGATGTTCGGACTCTTGACGTATCCTGATGATTTTTCAAAATCCAGAGAACTTAATCAGTTGTGGGTGAAAGACACTGTCGGCCCTGCTAGCGCCGGCGCCGCCGCGATATTCGACTACATTGTCAAGACATCCAGACCTAAAGGAACGTATTCATTCAGGATACCTTTGAAACGCATCTTCGGATTTGTGGACGACTACAACAAGATCATGTACGGATTCAAACACAATCTGACGTTGATTCGAAAAGGAAACGACGACGCAATAGTGAGACTCACTGTGACTGATGTGGGTAAGATAACTCTACACAAGATATCATGGTTCGTTCCGCACATGGAGCCTTCGATCGTGGAAAAAGAACGTCTCTACAAGATCATAGAATCCAAGAGTAAATTACCTGTGGGATTTAGAATGAGACAGTGCGACACGGCTAGCATTCCTGTCTCCATGAATCACTTCGATTGGAGATTGACGGTGAAATCCGCTTCCGAGAGACCGCGTTTCATCGTGGTTGCGTTTCAGACCGATAGGGACAGGTCTCAGGAAAAGAATGCGTCGCTGTTCGATCACTGCCATTTGAGAAACATGCAAGTGTTTCTGAATGCCACGAGATATCCAGCAATCGATTACAATGCATTGTTCGACAAGAATGATTTCTGCAGACTGTACGGCGATGCCGCTGATTTTAGAAAGAAGTATCACGGTCTAGACGAATTGATGAGCAACCCTAACATATCTCCCGGCGAATACAAGTCGATGTATCCCATGTTCTTATTCGACGTCAGTAAACAGAGTGAACGACTCAAGAGTAGCGTCTTAGATATTCAGATCAAGATGCAATTTGATAGGAACGTGCCGAGAAAAACCGAAGCCTTCACCTTGGTCCTGTCGGACAAAGAATTACAATTCGAATCGGATGGAAATAAGATGTCGATCATTCAATGAGAGACGTGTGTGAAAAACATTTAAAAAAATAAAAAAGTAATGAGTAATTATTAAAAACAAAAAAAACAAAAAAAAAAAATAAAAGTAATGAGATCTAGAGAGATTGAACATCTTTCTAAATCTCATTACTTTTTTTTTTGTTTTTAATAATCACACATTATTTTTTAATTATTTCCACGCGTTCACTGTTTGTTCAAAGGATCTAGCTCGATCAGTAGACTCACCACGGAAGTGGCGGCTTCGGGGTTATTGGTTTTTGTAACGAAATTAATCCTGTCTCCGGCGTTCACTTTGAGAGGCGTGCCGAACGTGCTAGCATTCACGTGTTGATTCTCAGTCTTTTCGATGCTGTATCTCTTATCGCTCTCTACTCCATTCACCATAAGATTGATGACCACTCTGTTATTCAAATCCGAGGAAGCCAGACTCATTCGAATGATTTCATCTCCCAACGGCATGGGATATCCCACCTGACCATGTTGCGATCCACCACCTCCATTTCCAAAAAACCACTCAGCTTTTCCCTCCTCTAATGTGCCGCTCTCCTCGGCCCACACAGTGATCAATTGTCTAGCATATTTGACTTTCTCCACCACCGAAATCAGGGTGCAGGCGTCCGTCATGTTCACAGGATCTGGTAGATTCGTGAGCGCACGTCCACCCATGTCTAGTTTACCTTCCATGATGTCGCCCTTTCTCCAGACCGAGTTGTCATCCACGTACTTCCTGCTGACCACGCTGGAATCGAATTCAGGATCGTGATTGAGACCGAATAAATTCTCACCATTCATGTCGATACCACCCTCCATGGTTCCGCCAGATTGTTTGTTCAGGTAGAGATTGTCCACTTGCGATTCTAGGTATTCTTGTGATTGTATCATGGCAGAATCTACGTAGCCCTTGTTGACTGCGGTTGAGTCCATATCTGTGTCGTCGACCTTCGACAGATTCAATATCTTGTTGAATCCTGCATTCAGATCCGATTTCATTTCTCGTCTGTCAGACTTTCGCTGTTCCAGATCTACGTTGTGTTTGGTCATCCACGCACTTCCTGCTGACCACGCTGGAATCGAATTCAGGATCGTGATTGAGACCGAATAAATTCTCACCGTTCATGTCGATACCACCCTCCATGGTTCCGCCAGATTGTTTGTTCAGGTAGAGATTGTCCACTTGCGATTCTAGGTATTCTTGTGATTGTATCATGGCAGAATCTACGTAGCCCTTGTTGACTGCGGTTGAGTCCGTATCTGTGTCGTCGACCTTCGACAGATTCAATATCTTGTTGAATCTTGCATTCAGATCCGATTTCATTTCTCGTCTGTCAGACTTTCGCTGTTCCAGATCTACGTTGTGTTTGGTCACCACGTCCTTGGGATTCGTGGGAGTGGCCACGTTCGTTATCTTGTTAGAATTGGCATTCAGTTCCGAGTGCATCGTTTTCTGAACGTATCTATTTCTCAGGTGTTCACTGAATCTCGCGTGAGAGTCGTCCACATATTTCTTGGTCGCAGCATCCGTGGGATCTATGGGATTCGCGACGTTCACCAAACGTTTAGATTTCAGATCGAGATCGTCAGTCATGGTTTTATCCACGTAATTATCTAGCATGATTCGTTCAAAATCGGCGTTCCCCCTGTCGACGTATTTTTTAGTCGCAGCATCTGCGAGATCTATCGGCTCGGGAAGATTGTAGAGCTTCTTAGCGTTCAGGTTCAAAGGTTCCTCTTGAGGTTCGTATCTCTGAACGTAACGTTCGTCCAAGTTGGCAATGTCGTAACAATAGTTGACTTCGAGCATCTTCCTCTTCTTGCTTAGGTTGACTTTTTCATTGTCACTTCTACCAAATTTATCAACTAGCATGTTGTTTTGAGATTTTTTGTTTTTAAAAAATATATTTCAAACGCAGTTTATTAAAAATGAATTATTTTATTTATTTTTATTTTTCGTTTTTATTCGATTAAAATTTTTTTAATAATTTTTTTTACCTTTATATGTTATATAAAAAAAAATCTCTCTCTAATGTAAATCATTGAGAATGTCTTGAAACCGATCTCCTTCAGACCATCTTTTGAGAACGTAAAGACACAGGTAACCGCAAAACACTTGATCTGGTGATTGCACTCGTTCCGTGTTGTAACGAACCATCGATTTGTTGAAATAGTTCTTTATTTCTTTCGGCGGTGAGATTCCGTAGCTGTCAAAATAATAATTCTTCTTCCCGTTCTTGAACCACGCCACCCAGTGAGTGCCTTCACCCGATAAATCATCTAGATTTAAAATTCTGCATTCCGATTGTCGAGGTCTTCTCTTCGGCAAGGCATCTCTAGAAAACACACCTAGAAAATCTTTGATTTTCAAATCCTTCGCCACATTTGACAGATCGATGTTGGATAGGAGTTCATTAGGTAAGACAACACCTTCTACGGATATCTCTATTTTCTTATTCATAAATGCGTATATATATATATTTTTTTATTTATTTATTTTATTATAATTCACTAAAATGACGTTATTTTTTTTATTTTTTTTTTATTTTTCTTTTTAAACTAACTCTCTCGATGTCTCTATCGATTTCCATAATCTTGAATCCATCTAATTCCTCTTGATTTTCTGGAATCCTATCATCCACAATCATATCTGAAATCCTATAGTCTAAAATTAGATCCAAAGTCCAATGTCCGCGTGCCAAAGTGCTTATTTTATCGTCTAACATGAATCTCTTATCATCGTCGGCCATCAGCAAAATCTTGTTGACTATTTCGGTATACAAGTCGTGATTTTCACATCGAATCGATTTCATAGTCTTATACACCGGACCACTTCCTAACAGACAATCTTTATACTCTTGGAAAGAGATGTTTTTCTTCACCACGCACACTTTAACCCCTTTGCACTTCTTGATCTTTTCATCTTCTAGACGATAAGCATACAGTTTGGGTCTCAAGCCCACGAATTTGAGGATTTGTTTACCGCCGCTCTCGTCCTTAAATTTACCTAACACCTTCCTGTTGTCATTCGATTGAATGTTGGACGGGTGATCGACGGGATAATTAATTGCTCGTGTCAAACCACGCGGCCACATCTGGAGATATATCTTGGTAGACATCTTTCATCTCTATCTTGTAAACTAAACTGTCTGTGTCGGTGAAAAGTAGTTTGGCTTTATCACCAAATTTTCGTTTGACGTAATCGTAGTGAAACTCATACATCAATCACTTGCTGATATCTAAGATGATCGGTCCTGGATAATATGGTTTGTCGAACTTCAGGTGCGTCTTTTGGATGTGAACGGCCACTAGATTTTCATCGAATATGGTTCGGTGTTTGTAATTGGTTTCGCCACTAATTTTTTAGCTCTTTTCTCAGACGTGACGAGTCGAACATCAGTTCTCTTCCTGATGTTTTCCATCGATTTACCGTACACGCAGTTGTTCATGAGTTTGAAGAAATCTTTTTCGAAATTCTGAGATTCGTGTTGAGATCGATGTATTTTTTCATCCAAGGCTCTTTGTCGAATCGAATGATGCGATGTATGTTGACTAATTTCATCCCGTAATTGACGTATTGTTTCAAATTATCACTGTAGACGTCGTAGTTACGTTTGTTAAATAAATTGGGAATGAGTTTTTCCTCGTTTCCTTCGTTTAGTTCCATTCGTTTGGGAGCCAGCAAATAAGCATTGTGTGGATCGTGTAATTCTTCCGGATAGTTCAAATCGACTTCTAAAATGCAAGGATAGTCTCTCCATTTTTGCATCTCTTCCTGTTCCGTCACCCATTCGAAATTTCCAATCGGTAAAGGATGACTCATATCCCAACCGTACAGATTATTAGCGTCCCAATACTGTATGTATTTATTCGACCGTTTCAAATCGAAACCTTCTTTCATGTAGGGATTGTTAGCTTCAGAATATCTGTGGGAGATCATCGAGACGCCACCTCTCGCAGCCCTTTCGAACATGAGCAACATGTTCATGTCGGATAATAATTCCAATTGGACTTCGGTGGTCTTCAACAGAGCGTCCCACGCCAGACCGGGTGCGGTGAAATACCAAGTGGGATCCAGATCGTAATTTTGATGACAGACGTCTCGAAAATTTTCGAACACGTCTGCCAAGAGCAGAACGTCGGTCTTCAGATAGAGATCGTGATAATCTCTCATGGTTTTCATATCGAATGATTTCCACACGTTTTTGGCATGTTCGTAATTCTCGTCGGAAATGTTGGATTCATATAATTTCAAATAAAAATCTTCTTTCGAAGGTAGTGCAGTGTCGGCAAATCTCTTTAGATCGTTCATGTAATCGTAAGGATAGACTCCTTTCCTCAACATGACGTCTACTTGTTCTCCAAAATGTTCGCTCGTGATTTTAAATTTATCCTTGCTCATGTTATCGACTAATTTTTCCATAGCGGTCGACATGAATTTAAAACTGTCGATGAAACGTATGCCTCTACGAATGGATTTCGTTTTTTCTTTCAACGTCTCTCCATCGATTACTCTTTTCTTCTCCATGAGCTTCCATTTTGTGAAGGAAATGTATCTTTCTTCGCTGTTCGTGATGCAATTTAATTCTTCGTGGGAAGTGCCGAGATTTTTCATGAACAGATGACTGTCGTAACCCGAGAGATTGTGAAATATCACCAGATAGAAAACGGCATCTCGATATTTTAAATTACACTTGCTGTGAGCCGGACCGTGATACAGACCCGTGTAATGATCGTGGTCTCTAACCTTCTTATTTTCCTCCGAATTCTCGTCGAACGATTGTCTGCATATGTGACATTCGGTGGCTCTGTTATTTTCGTCCTGCTGCTCTCACGTGATGATCATTTTCGCCGGAGTTTTGAATTTGTCATATAACATTTGAATTTTCGATTCTAACTCTTCCACGAACCTTTGAGCCACGTCGTCATCTTCGCACTGTTTCGTGTAGGTGAAGGGACCCATGTTGTGTTGTGAGTCGAAAGCACATTTCACGTAAATGCAATAACCCGAAGGCGTGTGTTTTTGATATCTTTTGACGTAACTTTGAAGAGCGTTAGGTTGGCAGGAACTCATTTTCACGGTGAAACATTCGAAATCGGCATACACGACGAATGGTACTTTTAACCTTCTATTGCGATTTTCAAACTTCATGATGGTGTTGGGTTTGGGCATTTTGACGGCGACACCTTGATTTTCATTGCAATATTCCTGATGTTTCGCTAACGATTTTTCGCAGTGGAATGCGTTCATGCAGTTGCAACATAAACATATCTTTCCTTTATGTTTATTATTTTGTCTCGACAGTAATCGGCTCGGATGTTTAACCCAACAATAATGACGATTGTCACCATTCGAAATCAATAATAAAATAATTGTCTTTTCTCTTTCGAGATACGAAGTCTGTCTGAGAGGATAGATCATTTGTTTTTCATCTTCGTATCCCAAGATGTTCACCGCTACGGTGGGATTTTGAGCTTCGAAACGTTCGATGTGTTTTAACTGCGTTGGAAAAGTCACTCTGGTCCAATCGAGATTTTTAGAAGTCTCCTCGTAACAAGAAACTCTCTCAGGATGGATTTTGACAGGGTATAAAGCAGAAGTGACTGCCCATTTAAAACACTAATCATCTTTATTTCTCACTTTGACCACGGAGTGTTTTTTAGCTAAGAAATACGGTAATTCCACGCAGGAAGATCCTTTCAATGAATCATTTTTAGTTATATGAATTTCGGGTTTCAACACCTCATCGAACGTCCAAGTACTACCTTCATGTTGATAATTCGCGAGAGACGTCAACGTCTTGTCTTTCATCTTTTCGAAAACGTCCGATAAATCTGAACCTCAAAATATGGGTTCGACATTAGATCTGAAATATGCATTTTTCACGATGCTCTCGCCAGACTTCACGTCGATTTTATTCATCACGCAATGGAGTATCATCTTAATTTTTTGTCCCACGTTCATGTGTTTGCGAAACAAATCCAATACTTTTTTCTTCACCCATTCCATAAACAATTTCCGATCGATTCTCTTGAATGAGGGAACCACATCGAAAGTTTTAAAAACGCCTTTGATCGCACTCTCCCATTCTACAGGCTTCGATTGGAATAGTTCCGTGACGAGTCGTGCTACATATTCTTCTCCTTTCCCTTCGTTGATTGCTCATTGAATTTCACTCGATATATCTTGTTTGTCTAGAATCTGAAGTGCATCACTCGTTTTCATTTTAGTTTTTCTTTTCTTTTCTTTTGAAACTTGAAGTTCTTCAACGGCTTTTCGTTTAGTCGTCTTCTTATTTTTCACAATCGAAACGTTTTTGTTTTTTTTCGACATCGGCATTTCGATTCCTTTTACTATTTTTTTCTTTTTCTCATTTTTCACAACCGATGCAATTTTTGACGTCGTTGCTATCGACATTTCGTTTGCCTTTCTATCATTTCGCAAATGTTCCTGTATGACTTCAATTTTTTTTTATTTAGTTCTAGGATTTCTGAAATGTGGAATTTTTAATAGTTTACAAATCTCATTTAACTGAGGTACGGTTTTCTCATTTAAATTTTCCATTTTTTTATTTGTTTGCTCCATTTGTAAGAATATTTTTTTTCGAATTTTGTATTAAAATAATTTGTTAAAAAGTTTTCTTTTTTTACTCTTTATATATATAAAAAAGATTTTTTTTTAATTTAATTTTTTCTTTAATGTTTTTTATTCAAAACAATTTACAATCGCTTTTATTTCTTGTTCGCAAAACGAACACGTTTTCTCGTCTCTAGAATAACATTCCTTACAATAACACAATTGTGCACATGGTAGAAACAAAACATTTGCAGAGTTGTTTTCACAAAGCAGACACGTGTTCACATCACTCAACTCCTTCTCAATAGATAATAATCCGTTTGCTTCTTTCATGAATCGAATCAAATCTTCTAAAGTCAAGAATTGAGATAACGTCTTGTTTGCATAATTCAATGTATTATACAATTGTTCCTTCGTGTATCCGGATTGTAAAATACCCCTTAATAAACTCTCGTTTTTATTTCTTTCCCATTCTTCGTTTTCAATTTTAATCAATCCTAATGTCTGGATCTTCTTCAAATAATCGCAACGACCCTTGTATCTTTTATGTGTTCTGCCAACGGTTTGTCATTAGGTTCCCAATTCATTAAATGTGTGTTACAACAAAAACATTTAACTCTGTCACTTTTACCCACATAAATGAAACCCGCAGCAGCTAAATCTTTGGGTTTTTGAGCAAGATGCGAAGGCCAATTTTTAAACATTTGAAGTCTTGCACGTTCTAAACTATAATTCGGATATTCGGATTTAATCATTGTTTTTTTTACCTCAAAATTGGGTTTGTAAGAATATTTTTTTCGAATTTTGTATTTAAATGATAATTTGTTAAAAAGTTTTAAAATTGTTTATATATATGTTTTAATTCCTTCAAAAAAAAATTAATCAATTTTTTTATGTTCTTAACATGAAAAAAATTGAATTAATACGAGAAAAAAAGGATGTTAAATTTAACTTTTTATTTATATATAAAGAGAAAAAAACTTTTACAAAAAAAAATTTTTTTCCCATTAAAGAAAATTAAAATTAAAAAAACTTATTTTTTTTATATATATATAAAGAGTAAAAAAAAAAACAAAACTTTTTAAACAAATTATTAAAAAACAAAATTTAAAATATACATTATTTGCAAGAATTCATAAAATAAAAAAACAAATAATCGATCATGACAACAACACCTAAAAGATGCAAACTGAAATTGAAACGAGTCGAAACGTATAAGAAATTCGGTTCTAAAATCTATAGATTACAACGACACGATCCCATCGAATTGAACGAGGTCGAGACGAAGGGCTTAGAGCACAAATACGACAAATATAGCATGCCTTTGAAATTGGATGAAGCCACGCTCGATTTGTTTTACGAGTATGAAAGCGATCTGCAGAATATCGTCATCGCCAAAGATAGAGAATTCGACAAGGACGATTTGTCGTTGCCCTATGGAAGTTACATATTTCCAAACATCTCACTTGAACTCGTGAACAAATCGGGTGGTGAGAGCGCGTTGACCGAAGTAAAAAAACTCAAAAAATTAAAGATAAACGTTCAACACATTTGCAAAAAAGGAGAAAACACGAGTGTCAACATGCTAATAACTGACTTGGAAATATAAACAATAGAGAGATTGATTTTTAGCGAAGAAGAAGAAAAAAAAAAAGTAATGAGATCATCTTTAGATCTCATAACTTTTTTTTTGCTTTCCTTCTTCACTATTACCCATATATTATAATAACGTTTCCTTTTTTCTTAAATTTCAGCGTCGATTCTTCTTTTTTTTTTTTTTTTTGTGATATGCTACGTTTTTATAACAACACATTTGTTTATCCGAATCATAATTATGAACAAATGTTGTGCGTCTCTCGGTAACACTCGCATCATTACCATTCTCTTCAGAAGATAGTGGTGACGGTGGAAAACGTCTCATTCTTTTAAATTTCAACCGCATATCCCGATCTTTATTTAACTCTTTTGTCCGTTCTTTCCTAAGATATCCATCATTAGCATCTAATCATTTTTCCACATCTTTTTCGCACTCTATCTCGCGATATTCATCATTATTGTCTAATTGTTTTTCCACCTTTTTATCCATTTTATATTATTTTTTTATACTTTCTATGATTTATATTTTATATAATTATATAATTTTTACATTATAATAACATATTCAAAATCGGTATATTCTTAAATGGCGAATTCTCATCAAACAACAAACCCTTGCCGAGTCGCTCAATGTTCTGTCCACTCTTCAGATAGAGACCGTTTCCACTCAAAGAGTTGTCACCTCTAATGGGTTCTAGATACAATCCTTTACCGTTGTCGTCTACGTGGATGCCTTCTTCAAAAACAGTCCGCTGCCACTCATTAATTTCTCAACTGCCGAACTTGCGAGTCCCGTGAGAGCTCCCACGCTGAGAGTCTTTCCGAGAAAGGGTAGTGCCTTTGCGGCAAAGGGTAATGCTTTTGCGGCGATTCCTGCCAATAGCGGTAGGAAACCGCCTTTCATTCTCAAATTATATCTCAATTGAGCGGGACTCAATCTCACCGTCAACCCTCTTCCATCACGAATCGCTTTCTCCATCCTTTTGATTTGACTTCTTGTCCAAGCGATCGAATCCTGACCGCCACTCGTCAGATCTTCGTGAGTGAATTTGAATCTCACTGCCTCGCCTCGAGTTGTTAACGCTCTCTTAAGTTTCTTCTTCTGTCCTACGGATATGTTCACGTTTTTAACCACGCATTGTGTCATAATTCTTTTTTTTTAAATATATTTTCTTCAATTGTTTTTTTTTTTGTTTAATGATAATTATATATATTAAATAATTTTTGTAAAATTAATATTGCGTTTATTTTATTTTTGTTATTTATATATATACACAATATTTTTTTTTTTTGCTTTTATATTTCTCTTATGTGAAATCGTATCGTCACCCTCTCTCCGCGAAGATCTAACAGTTCACCATTTTGATCCGTCAACGTGGTTTTGAGACTATACAACGTGTCTAAAATCACTGGTAGATAAACTAAATTTCGAGGTTGCTCCACGATCTTATAACCCGGTGACACGTTTGGAAAGAAGGAATAGATCGTCGGTTGAGCACTACCATTCACATAGCTTCCAGCAATCACATCCATGTTCACCAGAATGCTATTGATTGTGAGAATGTCAACCGTATTTTCAGATGCCGTGTGGTCTCGATACATCTTTCAATCGAATCCCAACATCTTGCCGATAGAATCATCCGTATTGAAATCCACTCAAAAATTATCTTCCAAATCCAACATCGTCTGTAAGGTATTAGGATTTGGAGCGAGTCTGATCTTGTTGCTTCCCTTTCCATCCGTCTTCATTCACGTCTGAATGTAATTGTTCAAATCATCTATGTCGTAACTTCCTTTGGGAATTCGAATCTCCAACCAATCCACTCCGTCGGAATACTTGAACGAGTTATTCTTTTCGGTGACGTTGGGAAAGGAATAATAAATCTCCAGATTCACCAACGCCATCTCGTATCTTTTCTCTCTATTCAATTCGATGGAAGGTTCGAATTTCGTCGAGAATCGAGTCAAATAGCCACTCACCACGATTTGAATGGATTGTTTTGCAGCCGTATTCTCAGCTATCCATTCTAACAATTCTCCTTGTTTGAACATTATATTTTAATTTTATTTTTATTTTTTCAAAACTAATTATTTGAAGATTTATTATTTTCTAAGTTTTTTTTATTTTCACGCTCTATCTTATTATCATCAGAAACATAAAACTCCACACCGATATTTTCCGCGATTAAATTCGCTAGTCAAATCGATCACAACGAAATTGTAAAGTCCTCCATCCCAAACCCTCTTGCAGAATCTCCTGAATTCTGCCACGCTCATGCCGTTTGCGATGTGATCGCCATAGATGTGATTGAGATTCTTGAGATCTTGGCAAAAGAGACATAGAAAATTAGCGTTCTCCCTTATCGTCTGTTTGGGCAATCGAAAATAATTCTGCGACAGGTAGAAACACTCCATGTTGCTGTGTCGACCCCTAACGTAATACGATTCGCATCGGTTCTGTCTCTCCAAAAGCAGATCATCGAAAATCATGAGATTCTTATCTTCCGATTTCAGTTCTCTAGGATCCGGAACGTCACTAGCGTTCTCATAAAATCGATACTCGACGTTCGAAGATGCATTTCTCTTCATCAATTCCATCGCCGCACCGTCCAAAATAGTCGAAAGAGGAGCTTCACTTTTGTCGAATTCCTCCCTACTGTCAAAGATTCTGGCTATGACGTCCTTGGGCAATCTACGATCCATGCACTCTCGAAGGAATCTGTATTCGGGTTGAAACAAGCTCTTGTCAAACACAAACAATCTGTCGTAATCCAACCAGTCGGGTCGGGACAACAGATTCATCAACAGATTGGTCTTTCCACAATTCGATTTTCCCACTATCAAGCCTCTTATGCTTTTGGGAAAGAACTCGTTATTCAACCTCTTGGTCGCGGCATCATTCCAAGACATATCTTTAATGTTCATCTTTGTTTTATTTTTTTGTTTGTTATTTTAGATTTTTTTCAAACACAATTTTTTATGTTTTTCAAACTCAGTTTTTAATATTATTATTTATTTATATTACACCGTCGCGAGTTCTCTTCAATCCAGATCCACTCGTCATTTTGGCTAAATCTTGTATGGGTACCACAGCATCCTTAAAATCTTTCCAACTTATCGGCGTTCGCTCTAACGCAGCTCGCTTCGCCGACGGACTGATCAACTTGTCGATCAACCCGTCGGCTGCCCTCTTGCCAGCCACAGAAGCTATCCTACCACTGGCTTCGGAAGTGGCTTTCTTACCAGCATCCAAAGCCGTCTTCTTACCGACCTCAAACGCAGTCGATGCAAGTTTTCTACCCTCATCGCTCGTGAACGCTCGCATTATAGAATCGACGATGCCAGAACCGCCTTGAAAGTAAGTTCTGACGTATCCCCTGTTCTTTATCACCAACATATTTTTTTTATTTTATCATATATATTTTGTTTTTCACTGGTAAATCGTTTGTTGTTTAAATACTTTTATTATTCTAGTGTAAAATTTACTGTTTTTTTATTTTATATATTTTTGTTTGTTTGTTTGTTTCTCTCTACTTATTATATACATCAATCCTTCACTTCGTTCATCAGCCTTTTATAATGGTTTTTATTCAAAACCTTCTGTCTTAACAATTCGTCAGATATAGTAACTATCTGATTATCTAACCCTGTGTTACCAGCACGTCTAGTTGCCATCAACAAACTCAATCTCTGAGACAGAGCGTCAGAATCGCTCGGAAGAAAAGTGGTTCTCACTCCTTTCCCGGTTCTCGACTCGTCATACTTCTTATTCATATCCCATATGGGTTTCACCACCTTCGTCCACTTGTAACCTCTGCTGGCTTTGGGTCTCGTTTCTCCGGCATCGTTATTTCTCTTCATGGCGTTGGTCTCAACCAGAATGTCGCCATAATTGTCGTAATCCTGTTCCGTGTAATCTCCAGGCTTGTCAAAAAGGAGCAATGAGCGCAGTCCATCAGTTATTTTATACTTATTCGAACCGACGATTAAATCATCATCATCCTTTCGCACTTCGGTGTCACCCACAAAAATTCTACCGTCCGAATCCTCGCGAATTCCAAACAACAGATCTCTCTTACCATCATCCTCGGACGACGCGACACTATCAGTGGTGATAGTCGAAGGTTTATCATCACTTCGGTTTTGATTCTCATGGGAACGTAATCTGGTGTAGATTGAAAGGAAACCTGTTTCGTAAAACTACCGGGCAACGAACCCATTCTCAAAGAACCCTCTTTTATGGGTCTCAATTCGTCAATGATCTCCTTCTTGCTTCGCTCTTGAACCTCCGTCACGGGTTTAAATATTTTTGTGGCTTCGCGTCTGAGTTCAATCTCTCCAAGACGTTTGCTTCTGTCAGCCGATTGAATGCTCTTCTTGGCACGTTCATATTCGCTTAAAAGCTGACCTCGATGTTTGGCATCCATCTGTAAAAACATTTTTCGTTTTTAAATTATTAATATTCCTTTGAGTATGCTAATGTGGGTTATTTTATTATTTTCAAAATTAAATGTATAATTATTTTTTATGTTTTAAGTAAATAAAATCTTCTGTCTTTAATATAATAACTAAAAAACCAGTTGAGAAAAAACATTTTACACGATAAAACCCATATAAATGCGTTTTGCCTCCGAACGCGTTAAAAATCGCATCACCGATTATTCACTCAGTGTCGAACTGGGAAAACTTGAAAAGTTTGAAAAGTTTTAGCGCATAAGAAACCGGTTTCTGATTTAATGCGTTTGAGAATAATTACGTATGTTAAAAGGATTTCATTCACATCTCAAATCATTCACTCAGATAATAACTATTTATTTTATATTTTTTTTCTCTCCTATATATATCAATCACTTTTTTATTTCCTCGACCTTCAATTTGATAGGTCACGTGACCACCTTCTCGAAACTTCGATTTTTCTGATGGGCGTGACCCCCCCTCCCCACCCCCACGACGAGGGGAGATAACTTTGTATGATTAAGTTTAGGAGAATCAAGCAGTCTGATTGGTTAATTAGCAGGTCACGTGACCACCTTCAGAGCCTCCAAAGCCGTTTGCGGATTCTGGGACACTGTCCCAGAATCCGCAAACCACCTTTTTGATGCTGTCCTAGAAGCCGCAAAACGTTTTTTGCTCGCGTTCACCAACGATGGATCGATGGTCTGATCTGCGATGGGAACGTCGACAAAAATTTTTAAGTAAAAAAAAAAGTGAAAAATGTACAATTTCATGCATTTTTCACTTTTTTGAAAACTTGTACATTCGACACGTTCGCCAACGGGTATTTGAACGTTAAAAGTGCGATCTAGGAGTCTCAAAATAACAGCGGATTCTGGGACACCCGACATTTTTGTGAACAAGCGTGTGATTTAACGCCGAATCCTACGATGGTAAACGTCCGTGTACGTGTACGGTACATGCACAACGTGTCCTTGAATCCGCAATTATTACCTACTCTGCACGTATAGAATATTATGATTAGTCTACCCCAAACATTCACTCAGCAACCATCTCACTTAATGTAACTATGACATATCATATTCTGGGGTCGGAAAAGCGGCCTCTTGTTTCAAAAGGTTAAAAAGGGAAAGGGAAAAAAGTCTGTGAGTACTACTAGTATTGGCAACAGTGGCGGGCACAGAGATGGCCGCTCACCGTCACATATGGTCATGACCACACGGTGATGAATATTCAATAAAACTACATTTAGTTTTTTCTAAATTACCTTCTTCCCATGTTTCTCTCTTGCAACCTTTCATATGGAAGACCAGGACCCTCAAGAGCGCCATTGGTCTTCCTGGAAGTAACGCCTCTATTGCGTCTCACAAAAAGTCAAACGGTTGAGTCTATCAGGATAACAGCAAGTCTCGAGATCTCTGAATACAATGGCACAACACAGTATTAACCATTTGATCACGAAAGGCCACTTTTTCGACCCAGGATCGTTATACGACGTGAATTCATACAGTAAATAGTTGCGCAGGGCATTTGTCTGGTAGGTCACCGATTAAGGTCTCCATCGTGCAGCCCCACGTCTGCCCGTTGAATATATTGATTAGTCTTTCCCTAAGTAACGAATATAGACTCTACCGGATGATGCCTCAGAACTGGTATGGAATGTACCATCACAGTTCAAAGGGTTAAAGTGTATTCTGCTGAGATAAAATAACATTGTAATCATACAAGTTATTTCCGAGGTGCGGGGAAGTGCTTGTTTCCTGTGCTAAACAAGTTGCGCTCTACTGATAGCCCCAAACAGCCGATAATCGACGCCTGTGACGGAAGTCCTCATAACCCATTACCCAACGTAACGGCCAAAACCGGTCAGCGCTATTCACAAAAAATCACCTTTCAATTTTCATTATTTTTTTCATTTTTTGCTTCAAAAACATAACTTATGACCCCTCATTGGAACGAGCTCGTTAAGCTATGTTTTCGAGGCAAAAAATGAAAAAAAGAATTTTATTTGCAAGTGTCGTCTGCCTTTCATGTAAGGTTAAGGGTTAAATGGGTAGTATAGGTGTAAACGATTGGCTAAAGTTGATTTTATTCTTGAGTTGTGCTCATGATATGGCCATAGATGCCCAAAGTGACCTTATACACCAATAAATAACTGAATCCAACAAGTTAACAATACAAGGGTAAATGTTTACGGTCTATATTTCACAAATGATTTGTGTTATCGGACAGGTAGGTATGTATAATTGGGACATGTCAATGAATAAACTAGAGTTAAACTTTGATCATGACGATATTGTTTCTCTTTTGCAATGAAAGGACTTTTGCCCGCTATTACTCATATTAGATGACATCTGTTATTTTGTTGTGGATACTGGTACTTCGAAAAAATTAGGACGCTTTTGCGTAGTTTTATCACAAAAAAACATGATGGCTTCCAAAATTTGGGAAGCTTCAACTTGTTCGAACACTTCTGTAACCACAGCAAGGGTAACTGGATTCACGGAGAAGCGAACTAACCATACGGTGGAATTTTTGTTTGTTGTGGAAGTTTCATGGGTTGACGGAAGAGTGACACATATAAAAAGGACTTACGACGACTTCCTGGAATTTCGAAAACAGTTGACATTCATGTTTGAGAATAAGGGTTCTATCTATAGATTTCATGTCCCCCCACTGCAAGGTAATGATCGTTTTGTGTTCTCTTTTACCCACAGTTGGAGACCTGTGCATGGGGCTAAGCCAAACAAAATGAAGTTTGTACGTGGGAAGGGGATATTCCCACCAACCCTACCCCATGCTGGATTAAGCGTGTTTAACACCACTAGATGAAACTCCAATGTCTCCCCCGAGAGTAAAACTATATTTTCATGCCAATTAGAGCTCACAGAGTACAGGCGTATAATCAGGATAGTGAGGATACTATAACAGGGGGTGGTTGGTGGGGTGCTGCAGTTAAGGTTTTTTGAGTAGGGGTGGGGGGGGGGGGCAAACATGATATTCGGAAGGCCGTTGTGGTGGGGAGATTGGGAGCCTCCATTAGTCTAACTTGGACATCCCCTCACTTCCCAAGTTAGGACTACGTTCAAGCCTGAAAATAAGCAATCTGTCATTTGCAGAGTGAGGTCCCCAGAGGGTCAATGTGCTGATGCTATCCCATGTAATGGGCAAATGTATCCTCTGGGTACCTCTTTTGCAGCAGGGTAGCATCACCAAATTCACCCTCTGGGGACCTCATTTTGCAGATGACAGTCGGCTTATTTTCAGGCTTGACTCCGTCATTGTTTGTATTATTGAATGTTGTATCACTGTTAATGAAGGTTATATTTTCATATATTTATATCCCTCTTTTGGCGTCACATTTACTTTGATGCCACACAAGCCTGAATATAAGCAACCTGTTATTTGCAAAATGGGGTCCCCAGAGGGTGAATATGTTGATGCTGTCCCAAACAGTGGGCCAGTTTATCCTCTAGTACACCTTTCTGTTTTGGCTTGAGACCTTGATTCAGACTGAGGTTCACAGGAGGGTAAATTTTGTGATGCTACCCTGCTGTGCAGGGTAGCATCACCAAATTTACCCTCTGGGGACCTCTTTTTGCAGATGACAGTCTGCTTATTTTCTGGCTTGAAAACGTCTCCCCCGAGAGAATTTTTCAAACTTTAGTGCTCTTAGAGCAAATCTGAGGCTTTGGCAGCCTATGTAGCGCTGTACTGGAGTCCATTTTTGGGCTCTGTGTTATGTGAAACTATCCCCATGGGAACCACACCAAGTGGAGTAGTCCTTGTTTACGATGGTAAACCAGGTCTGTTTTACTGGTAAAATAGGACTCGGTCACCAATACCAGTGATGGTAGTCCTCTAAAATGGGCAACATGGGTATAAACGATTGGCATTTTCGTGTTGTGGTTACGATTAGCCATTGTGCAGAAATATGTAATCTTAAATACCAATAAATATTTATGAAACATGCGTTGGGGAAATGTTTTTTGGGAAGCAGGCAGCGAAAATTTTAGGGGACGCATGGCACCGCAACTCCCCCCCCCCCCCCCCCTGCCTTATTACGCCATTGCTGAGTGTTTTGAAGGGTTAATAACCTAAGAGTTGAAGAACTGGCTATAGCTAAATAGTCCAAGAAATAACAGGACGAGAATACATGGAATAGTTCTAGGGAGTGAGGCATATATACGGCAGCGTATTAGGGTCAGGATCTTTTCATTTAATAAACTGTTTATACAATTTAATAAACTGTTTTTACAGATTAATAAACAGTTTACAGTTTATTACGAGACTGTTTTTACAGTTTATTACGAGACTGTTTTAACAGTTTATTAGGAGACTGTTTTTACAGATTAATAAACTGTATTTACAGTTTAGTAAACTGTATTTACAGTTTATTACGAGACTGTTTTTACAGTTTATTACGAGACTGTTTTAACAGTTTATTAGGAGACTGTTTTTACAGATTAATAAACTGTATTTACAGTTTAGTAAACTGTATTTACAGTTTATTACGAGACTGTTTTTACAGATTATTACGAGACTGTTTTTACAGTTCATTACGAGACTGTTTTTACAGATTAATAAACTCTATTTACAGTTTATTACGAGACTGTTTTTACAGTTTATTAGAAGACTGTTTTTACAAATTAATTAGCCATTCGACTATTGGTTAGTAGTATAGCATGTACCCGTTCGTGCGATATTACCCGGACTTTTGGGAAAGCTGATAGTGTTAAATCTTCATAGGAACCGGACTTTGTAGCAATTTTTCTGTGCGAAACTTCGGCGCCATCTGGCTAGATCCGGCAAGTGGTATACGAACTGCATATATCGCCTACAATAGTGCTTCAAGTCGGTAGTAATGGCACAACGATAGAAGAAGATTATAGTACAGAGGACTACAGAAGAAGCTAGTCATAGCACAGAAAGCTGAAACCGATGGTAAGATCACCTGTATAGATGCCATATAGGGCCTTGGAATCTCACTTATGGAATCCTACTTATAGAATACCTTTTATAGAATCATTGTGGAATCCCCTTTTGAAAACGTTTGGCCTTCAGCTCCACTTTTTGCAAGATGAGGATTAGAGTCGAATGTGGAGCCACTCGTTCGACCAATTACTCTATGGCTTATTTGCTCGATGGGATTCTAGTCGTTTGATCAATCGGAGATAGTTAGCAAGTCTGCAGTAGTGCTACAAATCAAATAGTAATAGTACAAGGAACTAATGGTACAAAGCTTCGAGGGTGGTAGAAATTTTAGTATTGGTCGACTACGAACGAGGTTATAGGACAGGAAGTGGAAGACAATATGTAAACAGATGGCAAGGCTATCTGTGTAGGAACTGTGAGATGATCGACTCGTCGCGGGGGGGGGGGGGGGGGGGGGGTGGGGGAGTGGGTCTGATGAGCACCGAAAACTCATGTTTTAGAAAGGTTGTCGTGTGATACATCATTTTAAAGGTCTCGACGCGTGTAATCCGATTATTTGGTATTTGCCAGGTCCCTAGGGACTGAAACTTAGGTGCATAAAAAAATTTAAGTTTTAAAAAGGTTTGTTGTCATGTGATACATCATTTTAGCCCGAATATTTGTTTTTTGTGTCTCCTCAAGGGGGTGGGACTGAGGGTTGGGACCTCAAATCCCAAATTTTAGAAAGGATGTCGGGTGATACATCATTTTAAAGGTCTCGATTTGAATATTCCGAATATGAAGTGCCCAACCCTCTCTGAATAGGTGGGGCTGAGGTGCAAAACAAATTTAAGTTTTAGAAAGGTATTCGTGTCATATATCATTTTAAAGGTCTTGACTTAAATATATCGAATATGAAGTATCCGACCCTTCCCGAGGGGTGGGGCTGAGGGAAATTAAAAATACGTTTTAGAAAGGTAGTCATGTCACAATTCATTTTAAAGGTCTTGGGTCGAATATTTCGAATATGAAGTATTCGACCCTCCTCGAGTGGGTGTGGTGGGGCAAGGTCGTAAAACCTTAGGCGATGCGAACGACACACTCTCCAACATGTGATAATGTGTGAGAACGTGTACTTTTTAGTGTTTTATCAAAGGATTTCATTGAATTGGCGGTGATGTCTCGTATGTGAAATAGTCTAAATTGACTGAAGTTGCAAAAAAACATATATTTTTCCGTCGGTGTTTTCCAGTATCTCTTCGTCGGATGCGATTGGTTTGGTGAAGATCTCTCAGATGAGAAACATTTTCAACCGCACGATATCTTGGTTTATTCCAATCAGTCTGTCACAGACGAAAACAGCTTTAGTTAGTGCGCTTTTCAACGGATCTGATTGATTCGACAGTTTCGACGGAGATCTGTCAAATGAGAAAGAGGAGATTTCCAACTGCGTGGCATGCTGCGTGGCATGCTGCGTGGCATTTAGTATGCAAGTGTATCTTACCGTTAACCTGCCTCGGCTCGACGGTGTTATTTTCCATAGTCTTATCAGAGTTATGTCCTATTATAGAGTTGATATTTTTCGCAAATGTGTTTGTTTTTAGGTGACAACAATTAGGCGAAATGGTGTCATATTTGGTGTGCAAGTGAGTAGTATATCGTGTACCCGATCGACCCTGATAACCCGAACTTTTGCTGGAGCAGCTCGTGTTAAATTCCCATGGGAACCGGACTTTTGACGAGCATTTTTTCCCGAGGAAAACGTTTGTTCCCTCCAGCTAGATCCGGCAAATGGTGTACTTACAACATATGTAGTATACTGTGGTGTGTATAGTAATATACGTACACATTGGGCTTTGGGTATATATTATGGGTAAGTGGTGGGAAGATGATGGGAAAGTTGGGTTTTCTTGAAAGTTCTTTTTCGCGAAATGGTTGACGTTGCTATTGACGTCGTGACGTCCTGATGCGCACGCGACGTCACAGAGATGTTGACCTCTGTTGTTGTCTACTATACAATCTGACATAATGTTATTCGGGTCAGAGGGTGTCGAATTTCTCGTATGGGGCGGGGTGTGTGATATGGTAGTGGCGGTATATATCAATGTTGGTATACTATTACCCCATTGCGCCTTCATGTCATTATTATTATTATTATTATTATTATTATTATTATTATTATTATTATTATTATTATTATTATTATTATTATTGTTATTATTATTATTATTATAGAACGGCAGTACAGTATGGACGATATATACCTCTGTGGCCCCCGCCCCTCCGCGAAAGCCATTGGTACTACAAATCGACTTAATGCTTTGTGTCATCCCATGGCTGGGTTAGCTAGTATGTAATGCGGTGGCAGACGTTATTTTGGGGTGGGTGGGTGTAATGCATGGTCGCCGAGTGTGTTATCCTATAGGATGTACGCGTTGTACCACTACAGGGCCAATGTTAGCTCTTAGTACTATTATCCACCTGGTGTTATCCTATGACTGGTATAGGTATTATGTAATTCCAGGCCAAGCGGTATTGATGGTACAGGTAATGCCTGGCAGTTTAGAACGGTAGTGTAACATGGGCGGTATATAACCCTGTAGGCTCCCTGTTATATGGCTGGTATAGGTAGTACGTTATAGTAGGTCAAGTGGTATTATGGGGTTGAGGTAATGCTTGGTAGCTTAGAACGGTAGTATAGCATAGGCTGTATATACCCCTGTAGGTCTCTTGTTAGTCCTTGGTACTACTAATTTGCCAGATGCTTCATATTATCGAGCGGTATTGTGGGATGGGGTTAATGCATGGTAGTACAGAAGGGCAGCAGAGTATGGTTGGTATATGCCCTGTTGGCCCATCTTAACCGTTGATAGAATTAACCTACCGAATATTTGGTGTCATCCTATCACTGGTGAGGTGGTATGTAATCCTAATTCTTCCTACCCTATTCCAGTTATGGAAGCTGATTAACCAATCATATTGCTTCATTTTCCGTAATTTATACTTATTCATACAAAGTTGTCTCCCTTGTGCATAACAAAAGCATATATCATTCCCAAAGCAAATAAGCTATCGACCGAGTGACTCGCACATACTGCTCGAACGACTCAAATCCCATCGAGAAAATGAGCCATATAATAAAACAAACCAATCGGTTGGTTAATAGTACCAAGCACTAACAAGGGGGCCTACAGGGGTATATATGTCAAGGTGATAGCTTGAATTTTTTATTTTGTTGTTTAAAAGTGTATATATTTTCGATAATCATTCTCACTGGGCTAAATATAAAGCATAAGGATAAGGACATGGCGGACCCCGAAAACCGATTTGTCACTTAAACAGACCTGCAGTAATTCAAGCGCTAGTAATGAGGCATGCAATTTAATGTCCATTATGACGCATTTATTGAACGCTACATGGGCGGTCTGGATAAAACATTAAAGATAGTAAATCCAGTGTTATCCTGCAGTCGTTATCTGTGTAATTATGACCAGTTAATAGGTAATTATTGTAAATACAGTACATCGCACATGTTCTAGACACATACCCATATTATGTATCTGGTCTGTCACGAATGTCAGGATATACCGAAATGCAAGACTTAAAGGAACTTAAAAGCGAATATTAAATTAAGATTGATCTAAGCGGCCAAGTTCAAGAGAAGCAATTAAAATGAGAATTAATGTTCTGGCTATCGAAATAAAAATCGATCGGGGAAATTCATTCCAGCCATTCCACTCTGAAGGTGTGTAAGGCTGTGGGTCGCTGAGAGTAGATGGGGATGTCCCATGCTTAGACGAGGTGCCGCATCGGGGCGAAAGTATAGACACGTTGTGATGTAGGCGAGTCACGGAGCTCATATTTAGAATAGGAGCACCTATGTTTATCTCAGAATAATGTTCATACAGGCAAGCCTACTCTGCGTACGTACGTCTTGCCTTCTACAACAGATATGTCGTCTTCCTAAATACTAATAGTTCCCTGTGCTCCGTACTTCCTATTTCTGATCCTAAATTCAGAAATGGCCACCGACTTGGCCGCGACGGAGAGTTTAGCCCCACTGTTGGCGACTGCTTGAGTGAAAAGCGTCCAGTCAAGTGACAAAACGATACTGACCGTGCGACGACAGTGTAAGAGTGACATTTCGTCACTTGTTAGAGGGAAAGCGACATACTAAAGTGACAATACGTTAGCGGCCGTGCGAGTGCAGTTGTAGAGTGATATTCTGTCACATGTTGAGTAAGAACGTCCGTTAAAGTGACAATACGTTAGTGGCAGTGCGACGGCTGTGAAAGAGTGAAGTAAAGAGGCGACCAAAGAACAAGCGCCAACGAGAAGAAAGGAAAACCAGCAAGAACAGAGAATGCGGGCCCGCAAGTGACTCAAAAACTGTGTGGGTAGGGGTGATTAACGTTTATTCATTTGATTTCATGTAAGTCACAAATTTCCACATTCATTTATATGTATATGTATTAAAATTTTTGTTTCCAGTGAACCACAATTGATTCATGCTTTTTGACGAAAAGTCACATACCCTTTCGGGATAAGGATCGCTCCTGCTAAAGTGAAACGGTCGGGTTCCTCACGGTGAGACATACGTTCACACACGGTTTCAGGCAACATTCATTGTTTCCTATTCCACACCCCTGCAATGTCGAGGCGATAGCGGTGAGATGTCTATCATAAAATGTTTACGAATGACTTGCTCAAACGTTTGCTCAAACGTTTGACATGTTTCACTCTCTCTAAATATTGTAGTAATAGCAGCAAGATCTCTCTCTATCTCAGTACTTCACGAATCACTTGCTCGAAAGTTTTTTTCATATCCCACTCCCTGCAATGTCGAGGTGATAGCAGTTGGATCACTCTATTACAGTATGTTCACGGAACACTTGCTGGAAAGTACTGTCATATTTCATTCTTCCGTAATGTCGAGGTGATAGCAGTAATATCTGTATCCCAGTATGTTCACGAATCACTTGTTCGAAAGTTTTGTCATATTCCAATCCCCTGACATGTTGAGGTGATAGCACTTGGATCTCTCTATCACAGTGTGTTTATGAATCACCTCTGTAAAAGGATTTCCACATTTCATTCTTCCGTAATGTCGAGGCGATAACAGTAGGATCTCTCTATCGCAGTACATTCACTTGCTGAATGTTTGTCTTATTCCACTCCATTGAAATGTGGAAGTTGTCAGATCTGTATTGTGTCACAATACCTTCACGAATGTCTCTCGTCAAAAATTATTCCTCTTTAATCGACTCGTAAACTTAATATTACATTCAAAAACGTTGATGAGTTCTTCGACTAGTGTCGAGCTTCTGATCTTCTGATCAACGAGTAAATTAGTTGTGTGCTATTGTTTTTAGAGGGTACGTGCAGCTTCCTCAAAATGTATTCGTGAAGACGTCGAGTTGGTGTTTTGGGTTTCCTTCTCGAGAGGTTTCATCAGACACTTTAATGTATCATAATACTTTCACTCATTTCATTTGGACTCTCTCTCGTTTAGCGTGATATCAAGCTACACTTCAGCATGCCACGCAGTTAAAAATCTCCTCTCTCTCCCTCATTTGATAGATCTCCTTCGAATCTGTCGAATGACCTACACCCGTCGAACAAGCACACCACATAAAGCTGTATTCGTCTGCTACATACTGATTGGAATAAACCAAGATATCATATATTGTAAGTTCAAAAGATATTCCGCATCAAGGCGAAAAACCTACGTGAATTTCACTTCTCTGTGAAGCTGGGCATGGAAAAAACACACGTGGTGTATATCCAGCTTCAGGGCAGTTACCCAGGGGAGAAACGGTATGTTAGATAAGGTCTAATCTCATTTAAGTTATACAGTAGTCGCGAGTCTTACGAGACGTAATCGGTTGGTGGCAGGATATCGTCACGGCCAATTGAGAAACGAGATTCTAAAAGATAGAAATGTCTGTCGTGTCGTCACCTGATCATTAGTATAGCAATGAGTGGCAGGAACGAATCGGTTCTCTCGACAAGTGAAATCACCGTTAAGTCACGCGCGAGATGACTTGTATTGATTCTGCCTCGATATACGTCATCTCTCACCGTTTTGGCAGATGGACAGATGAGCGTCTGTCCATCTGACAGTTTAGGGTAAAAAGTATATATATACCTTGAAGAGCAGAACATTAGACACACACTTGAGGTCACACACACGTTGGTGAAGTCCAGGGCAGGCGGACTCTGTTTCCTGGCATAGGGGTACCTTCGATCACAGGACCCTGAAACGGCTGGAATCGCCAGACAGGGCATTCCACGATTGATTTAGCTTAAGTTTGATAGGCGGCTACAGTGCCAAATTCGTTGAGAAGGAAAACCCAAGGTGAAACGTTAAAGTTTAGATTGTCGAGTAGGAGGTATCAGCCTGCAATAGTCAGAAGTGCAGGTTAATTGTATTGTGCGTATTAACCCTTTGAAGCGTCAGACTGATTGCGTTGGGAGTAGTTTGTTTTGCTGTCGAAGCATCGTAATACCGACTGGAGATCGGTGTGAGTGACAATCTCGCCCTAGCACAAAAAGGGGCATTTGTGAATCGTGAATTCAACCAGGAACAGTGACGATTTCAATAGGACTTTCACGGAAGACTTTCAAAAGGCACATGAGGTATGAGTAGACAATATCTGACCCAAATCAGAAGTAAGGTGGCTTTATAGATGACAAACATTGCTGGTCGGAACCCTCCGCTAGAACAACCAGTATTGTGGGTAGGGGTAAGGCCTTGTAGTTTAGAACGGTAGCAGAACCATTATCTACCTAGGACGGTGTGCTGACCCACAGGTGGTACATGTATTGCGTAATGATAGGCCAAGCAGTATTGTTGAGTAGGGGTAATCCATTGTTGTCTTGTTAGGAAGTAAAGGACGTTTTTTATATCCCTGTTGGTTCAACTTTTCCCTTGGTACTAGTAATCGACCTAATGCTTCATGTTATCCTATGGCTGGTATAGGTGGAACGTAATGCTAGGAGAAGAGCTATTGTGGGCGGGGGTAATGTCTTCTGTAGTGCAGTAGAATAGTATGGGCGGTATATACTGACTTAGGTCCCATGTTAACTATTGGAACAACAATCCACCTGGGCTGGTGTGCTATCCCATATATGGTATAGGTTGTATGAAATGTACTGCTGTGTGGTGTATGCTTGGTTTCCAGTCTCCTAGCAGGGTATGGATGGTTCTTTGACATTCTAAGACTTGGCCTAGGGTAGAGGTAATATCTGGCAGTTAGCAAGCCTAGAGTAGTGCTTCAAATCAGCAGTAATGGTAGAAGGGGATAAGAAGATTATAGGATACGGTACTACAGCACAAGCTAGTCATAGGACGGAAGGCTGAAACCGATCGTAAGACCACCTTATAGGAGCTATATAGGGCTTGGAATCTCACTTATGGAATCCCGCTTATAGAATACCTTTTATTGAATCCCTACGGAATCCCTTTTTGAAAAAGTCTAGCTTTCGGCTCCACTTTTTCTCGAGCTGAAGATAAGAGTCGAATGTGGATGCACTCGTTCGACTCATTACTCTGTGTCTTATTTGCTCGATGGGATTTTAGTTGCTCGTTCAATTGGAGATAGTTAGCAAGCCTGCAGAAGTGCTACAAGTCAAATAGTAATAGTACAAAAAACTAATGGTACAAAGCTGCGATGGTGGTAGAAGATTATAGTATTGGATGACTACGAACGAGGCAAGTTAAAGTACAGAAAGTTGAAGACAAGATGGAAACAGATGGCAAGGCTATCTGTTTAGGAACTGTGTTCGAGCTTCAGCGCGTAAAGGTTAAATGAGGTGATCGACTCTTCTCGGGGGTGGGTCTGAGGGTCATCAAAAACTCATATTCTAGAAAGGTTTCGTGTGATACATCATTTTAAGGTCTCAATGCGTGTGGTCCGAATATTTGTTATTTGTCCCTCCCCGAGAGGATGGGGCTGAGGGGCATAAAGAAATTCAAGTGTTAGAAAGGTTGACAAGCGATACATCATTTTAAAGGTCTAGACGCGTGTAGTCCGAATATTTGGTATTTTTCCATCCACGAGAGGGGTGGGGGGGGGGGGGGAGTTTGCTGGGGGCATATAAAATTCAAGTTATAGAAAGGTTGGCATGTGATACATCATTTTAAAGGTCTCGACGCATGTAGTCCGAATGTTTGGTATTTGCGTCTATCCGAGGGGGCTCTGGGGTGGGGCCTCAAAACTTAAGTTTCAGAAAGGTTGTCGGGTGAATCATCATTTTAAGGTCTCGACTTGAATATTTTGAATATAAAGTATCCGACCCTCCCCGATAGGGTGGGGCTGACGGGTGGGGGCCTCAAACCCCATGTTTTAGAAAGGTAGTCATGTGATACATCATTTTAAAGTTCACGACTTGAATATTTCGCATTTGAAGTATCCGACCATCCCTGAGTGGGTAGGGGCCGAAGGTGCGGCCTCAAAACTCAAGTTTTAGGACGGTAGGCGTTTGATACATCATTTTAAAGGTCTCGACTTGAATACTTCGAATATGAAGTATCCATCATTCCCGATGGGATGGAACCGAGGGGTGGGTTTCAAAGCTTAAGGTTTAGAAAGGTAGTCGTGCAAATGCGAACGACACACTCTTCAGAATGTGACAATGTGTGAATCCGTGTACTGTTTTAGCTGGTTTTTTAAGTGTTTCTCAAAGGATTTCATTGATTTGGAGGTGATGTCTCGTATGTGAAACAGTCCAAATTGACAGAAGATGCAAAAACATTGTCAGGACACCTGAGGCCCCGAAAGGCCTGGGCTGACGTGGGGTTATTTAGTCCCGCTGATGAAATTGCGGGAAAATTAGACCGACGTGGAGAGTCGGAATCCTAGTGCCGCGAACTCGGCGATGGGAGCTGAGTTCGACGGGCGCTGTGATTTCGTTTCTCCTCTGCCATATTGGCCTAAGGTAGGTTCGATTTCCGTTAGCTGTGATTCCTAATCACTTCAGGCTGTGTAATGGAAAGAATGATTTAAAATACGATTCTTTTATTTACACATAAAAATAGAGCCGTTTCAATATTTCAACAATCAACAATTCGATTCTTTTCACAGAAAATGGGTTGCTAGGGTTAAATAATTCTCAACAATTATATAGTCATGCCATAGCCCTGTGCTGGCACTATAGTCTACACACTGTAAATGTTACTACCGTGAGCTCGCCATAAGAGCTTCACAAATCTGAAATTATATTACGGAGAGCTCGCCATAAGAGCTTCACATATCTAAAATGTTATTACCATGAGCTCGCCATAAGAGCTTCACCGCTTAGGCTCAAATGTCAACGTCTGCGCGTAACTGTACCTCTGGTTGTCGGAGGGTTCCGACCAGCAATGTTTGTCATCTATAAAGCCACCTTACTTCTGATTTGGGTCAGATATTGTCTACTCATACCTCATGTGCCTTTTGAAAGTCTTCCGTGAAAGTCCTATTGAAATCGTCACTGTTCCTGGTTGAATTCACGATTCACAAATGCCCCTTTTTGTGCTAGGGCGAGATTGTCACTCACACCGATCTTCAGTCGGTATTACGATGCTTCGACAGCAAAACAAACTACTCCCAACGCAATCAGTCTGACGCTTCAAAGGGTTAATACGCACAATACAATTAACCTGCACTTCTGACTATTGCAGGCTGATACCTGCTACTCGACAATCTAAACTTTAACGTTTCACCTTGGGTTTTCCTTCTCAACGAATTTGGCACTGTAGCCGCCTATCAACCTTAAGCTAAATCAATCGTAGAATGCCCTGTCTGGCGATTCCAGCCGTTTCAGGGTCCTGTGATCGAAGGTACCCCTATGCCAGGAAACAGAGTCCGCCTGCTCTGGACTTCACCAACGTGTGTGTGACCCCACGTGTGTGTCTAATGCTCTGCTCTTCAAGGTATATATATACTTTTTACCCTAAACTGTCAGATGGACAGACGCTCATCTGTCCATCTGCCAAAACGGTGAGAGATGACGTATATCGAGGCAGAATCAATACAAGTCATCTCGTGCGTGACTTAACGGTGATTTCACTTGTCGAGAGAACCGATTCGTTCCTGCCACTCATTGCTATACTAATGATCAGGTGACGACACGACAGACATTTCTATCTTTTAGAATCTCGTTTCTCAATTGGCCGTGACGATATCCTGCCACCAACCGATTACGTCTCGTAAGACTTGCGACTACTGTATAACTTAAATGAGATTAGACCTTATCTAACATACCGTTTCTCCCCTGGGTCCCTGCCCTGAAGCTGGATATACACCACGTGTGTTTTTTCCATGCCCAGCTTCACAGAGAAGTGAAATTCACGTAGGTTTTTCGCCTTGATGCGGAATATCTTTTGAACTTACAATATCTTTATATATGCCCCTTGCCCCTATACTTAGGCTGGCTTTGCTCTGACAAACATGTATTTTTCCCTCTGTGTTTTCCTGTGTCTCTTCGTCGGATGCGATTGGTTTCGAAGAGATCTCTCAGATGAGAAACATTTTCAATCGCATGATATCTTGGTTTATTCCAATCAGTATGTAGCAGACGAATACAGCTTTATGTGGTGTGCTTGTTCGACGGGTGTAGGTCATTCGACAGATTCGAAGGAGATCTATCAAATGAGGGAGAGAGAGGAGATTTTTAACTGCGTGGCATGCTGAAGTGTAGCTTGATATCACGCTAAACGAGAGAGAGTCCAAATGAAATGAGTGAAAGTATTATGATACATTAAAGTGTATGACGAAACCTCCCGAGAAGGAAACCCAAAACACCAACACGACGTCTTCACGAATACATTTTGAGGAAGCTGCACGTACCCTCTAAAAACAATAGCACACAACTAATTTACTCGTTGATCAGAAGCTCGACACTAGTCGAAGAACTCATCAACGTTTTTGAATGTAATATTAAGTTTACGAGTCGATTAAAGAGGAATAATTTTTGACGAGAGACATTCGTGAAGGTATTGTGACACAATACAGATCTGACAACTTCCACATTTCAATGGAGTGGAATAAGACAAACATTCAGCAAGTGAATGTACTGCGATAGAGAGATCCTACTGTTATCGCCTCGACATTACGGAAGAATGAAATGTGGAAATCCTTTTGCAGAGGTGATTCATAAACACACTGTGATAGAGAGATCCAAGTGCTATCACCTCAACAAGTCAGGGGATTGGAATATGACAAAACTTTCGAACAAGTGATTCGTGAACATACTGGGATACAGATATTACTGCTATCACCTCGACATTACGGAAGAATGAAATATGACAGTACTTTCCAGCAAGTGTTTCGTGAACATACTGTAATAGAGTGATCCAACTGCTATCACCTCGACATTGCAGGGAGTTGATATGAAAAAACTTTCGAGCAAGTGATTCGTGAAGTACTGAGATAGAGAGAGATCTTGCTGCTATTACTACAATATTTAGAGAGAGTGAAACATGTCAAACGTTTGAGCAAACGTTTGAGCAAGTCATTCGTAAACATTTTATGATAGACATCTCACCGCTATCGCCTCGACATTGCAGGGGTGTGGAATATGAAACAATGAATGTTGCCTGAATCCGTGCGTGAACGTATGTCTCACCGTGAGGAACCCGACCGTTTCACTTTTGCAGGGGCGATCCTTATCCCGAAAGGGTATGTGACTTTTCGTCAAAAAGCATGAATCAATTGTGGTTCACTGGAAACAAAAATTTTAATACATATACATATAAATAAATGTGGTAATTTGTGACTTACATGAAATCAAATGAATAAACGTTAATCACCCCTACCCACACAGTTTTTGAGTCACTTGCGCGCCCGCATTCTCTGTTCTTGCTGGTTTTCCTTCCTTCTCGTTGGCGCTTGCTCTTTGGTCGCCTCTTTACTTCACTCTTTCACAGCCGTCGCACTGCCACTAACGTATTGTCTCTTTAACGGACGTTCTTACTCAACATGTGACAGAATATCACTCTACAACTGCACTCGCACGGCCGCTAACGTATTGTCACTTTAGTATGTCGCTTTCCCTCTAACAAGTGACGAAATGTCACTCTTACACTGTCGTCGCACGGTCAGTAGCGTTTTGTCACTTGACTGGACGCTTTTCACTCAAGCAGTCGCCAACAGTGGGGCTAAACTCTCCGTCGCGGCCAAGTCGGTGGCCATTTCTGAATGTAGGATCAGAAATAGGAAGTACGGAGCACAGGGAACTATTGGTATTTAGGAAGACGACATATTTGTTGTAGAAGGCAAGACGTACGTACGCAGAGTAGGCTTGCCTGTATGAACATTATTCTGAGATAAACATAGGTGCTCCTGTTCTAAATATGAGCTCCGTGACTCGCCTACATCACAACGTGTCTATACTTTCGCCCCGATGCGGCACCTCCTCTAAGCATGGGACATCCCCATCTACTCTCTGCGACCCACAGCCTTACACACCTTCAGAGTGGAATGGCTGGAATGAATTTCCCCGATCGATTTTTATTTCGATAGCCAGAACATTAATTCTCATTTTAATTGCTTCTCTTGAACTTGGTAGCTTAGATCTATCTTAATTTAATATTCGCTTTTAAGTTCCTTCAAGTCTTGCATTTCGGTATATCCTGACATTCGTGACAGACCAGATGCATAATATGGGTATGTGTCTAGAACATGTGCGATGTACTGTATTTACAATAATTACCTATTAACTGGTCATAATTGCACAGATAACGACTGCAGGATAACACTAGATTTACTATCTTTAATGTTTTATCCATACCGCCCATGTAGCGTTCAATAAATGCGTCATAATGGACATTAAATTGCATGCCTCATTACCAGCGCTTGAATTACTGCAGGTCTGTTTAAGTGACAAATCGGTTTTCGGGGTCCGCCATGTCCTTATCCTTATGCTTTATATTTAGCCCAGTGAGAATGATTATCGAAAATATATACACTTTTAAACAACAAAATAAAAAATTCAAGCTATCACCTTGACATATATACCCCCTGTAGGCCCCCTTGTTAGTGCTTGGTACTATTAACCAACCGATTGGTTTGTTTTATTATATGGCTCATTTTCTCGATGGGATTTGAGTCGTTCGAGCAGTATGTGCGAGTCACTCGGTCGATAGCTTATTTGCTTTGGGAATGATATATGCTTTTGTTATGCACAAGGGAGACAACTTTGTATGAATAAGTATAAATTACGGAAAATGAAGTAATATGATTGGTTAATCAGCTTCCATAATTGGAATAGGGTAGGAAGAATTAGGATTACATACCACCTCACCAGTGATAGGGTGACACCAAATATTCGGTAGGTTAATTCTATCAACGGTTAAGATGGGTCAACAGGGCATATACCAACCATACTCTGCTGCCCTTCTGTACTACCAGGCATTAACCCCATCCCACAATACAGCTCGATAATATGAAGCATCTGGCGAATTAGTAGTACCAAGGACTAACAAGAGACCTACAGGGGTATATACAGCCTATGCTATACTACCGTTCTAAGCTACCAAGCATTACCTCAACCCCATAATACCACTTGACCTTCTATAACGTACTACCTATACCAGCCATATAATAAAATAAACCAGTCGGTTGGTTAATAGTACCAGGCACTAACAGGGAGCCTACAGGGTTATATACCGCCCATGTTATACTACCGTTCTAAACTGCCAGGCATTACCTGTACCATCAATACCGCTTGGCCTAGAATTACATAATACCTATACCAGTCATAGGATAACACCAGGTGGATAATAGTACTAAGAGCTAACATTGGCCCTGTAGTGGTACAACGCGTACATCCTATAGGATAACACACTCGGCGACCATGCATTACACCCACCCACCCCAAAATAACGTCTGCCACCGCATTACATACTAGCTAACCCAGCCATGGGATGACACAAAGCATTAAGTCGATTTGTAGTACCAATGGCTTTCGCGGAGGGGAGGGGGCCACAGAGGTATATATCGCCCATACTGTACTGCCGTTCTATAATAATAATAATAATAATAATAATAATAATAATAATAATAATAATAATAATAATAATAATAATGACATGAAGGCCCAATGGGGTAATAGTATACCAACATTGATATATACCGCCACTACCATATCACACACCCCGCCCCATACGAGAAACTCGACACCCCCTGACCCGAATAACATTATGTCAGATTGTATAGTAGACAACAACAGAGGTCAACATCTCTGTGACGTCGCGTGCGCATCAGGACGTCACGACGTCAATAGCAACGTCAACCATTTCGCGAAAAAGAACTTTCAAGAAAACCCAACTTTCCCATCATCTTCCCACCACTTACCCATAATATATACCCAAAGCCCAATGTGTACGTATATTACTATACACACCACAGTATACTACATATGTTGTAAGTACACCATTTGCCGGATCTAGCTGGAGGGAACAAACGTTTTCCTCAGGAAAAAATGCTCGGCAAAAGTCCGGTCCCTATGGGAATTTAACACGAGCTGCTCCAGCAAAAGTTCGGGTTATCAGGGTCTATCGGGTACACGATATACTACTCACTTGCACACCAAATATGACACCATTTCGCCTAATTATTGTCACCTAAAAACAAACACATTTGCGAAAAATATCAACTCTATAATAGGACATAACTCTGATAAGACTATGGCAAATAACACCGTCGAGCCGAGGCAGGTTAACGGTAAGATACACTTGCATACTAAATGCCACGCAGCATGCCACGCAGTTGGAAATCTCCTCTTTCTCATTTGACAGATCTCCGTCGATACTGTCGAATCAATCAGATCCGTTGAAAAGCGCACTACCTAAAGCCGTTTTCGTCTGTGACAGACTGATTGGAATAAACCAATATATCGTGCGGTTGAAAATGTTTCTCATCTGAGAGATCTTCACCAAACCAATCGCATCCGACGAAGAGATACTGGAAAACACTGACGGAAAAATATATGTTTTTTTGCAACTTCAGTCAATTTAGACTATTTCACATACGAGACATCACCGCCAATTCAATAAAATCCTTTGATAAAACACTAAAAAGTACACGTTTTCACACATTGACACATGTTGGAGAGTGTGTCGTTCGCATCGCCTAAGGTTTTACGACCTTGCCCCACCACACCCACTCGAGGAGGGTCGAATACTTCATATTTGAAATATTCGATCCAAGACCTTTAAAATGAATTGTGACATGACTACCTTTCTAAAACGTATTTTTAATTTCCCTCAACCCCACCCCTCGGGAAGAGTCGGATACTTCATATTCGATATATTTAAGTCAAGACCTTTAAAATGATATATGACACGAATACCTTTCTAAAACTTAAATTTGTTTTGCACCTCAGCCCCACCTCTTCAGAGAGGGTTGGGCACTTCATATTCGGAATATTCAAATCGAGACTTTAAAATGATGTATCATCCGACATCCTTTCTAAAATTTGGGGTTTGAGGTCCCAACCCTCAGTCCCACCCCCTTGAGTAGACACAAAAACCAAATATTCGGGCTAAAATGATGTATCACATGACAACAAACCTTTTTAAAACTTGAATTTTTTTATGCACCTAAGTCTCAGTCCCTGGGGACCTGGCAAATACCAAATAATCGGATTACACGCGTCGAGACCTTTAAAATAATGTATCACACGACAACCTTTCTAAAACATGAGTTTTCGGTGCTCATCAGACCCACTCCCCCCCCCCCCCCCCCCCCCCCCCGCGACGAGTCGATCATCTCACAGTTCCTACACAGATAGCCTTGCCATCTGTTTACATATTGTCTTCCATTCCACTTCCTGTCCTATAACCTCGTTCGTAGTCGACCAATACTAAAATTTCTACCACCCTCGAAGCTTTGTACCATTAGTTCCTTGTACTATTACTATTTGACTTGTAGCACTACTGCAGGCTTGCTAACTATCTCCGATTGATCAAACGACTAGAATCCCATCGAGCAAATAAGCCATAGAGTAATTGGTCGAACGAGTGGCTCCACATTCGACTCTAACCCTCATCTTGCAAAAAGTGGAGCTGAAGGCCAAACGTTTTCAAAAGGGGATTCCACAATGATTCTATAAAAGGTATTCCATAAGTAGGATTCCATAAGTGAGATTCCAAGGCCCTATATAGCTTCTATACAGGTGATCTTACCATCGGTTTCAGCTTTCTGTGCTATGACTAGCTTCTTCTGTAGTCCTCTGTACTATAATCTTCTTCTATCGTTGTGCCATTACTACCGACTTGAAGCACTATTGTAGGCGATATATGCAGTTCGTATACCACTTGCCGGATCTAGCCAGATGGCGCCGAAGTTTCGCACAGAAAAATTGCTACAAAGTCCGGTTCCTATGAAGATTTAACACTATCAGCTTTCCCAAAAGTCCGGGTAATATCGCACGAACGGGTACATGCTATACTACTAACCAGTAGTCGAATGGCTAATTAATTTGTAAAAACAGTCTTCTAATAAACTGTAAAAACAGTCTCGTAATAAACTGTAAATACAGTTTATTAAACTGTAAATACAGTTTATTAATCTGTAAAAACAGTCTCGTAATAAACTGTAAAAACAGTCTCGTAATAATCTGTAAAAAAGTCTCGTAATAAACTGTAAATACAGTTTACTAAACTGTAAATACAGTTTATTAATCTGTAAAAACAGTCTCCTAATAAACTGTTAAAACAGTCTCGTAATAAACTGTAAAAACAGTCTCGTAATAAACTGTAAATACAGTTTACTAAACTGTAAATACAGTTTATTAATCTGTAAAAACAGTCTCCTAATAAACTGTTGAAACAGTCTCGTAATAAACTGTAAAAACAGTCTCGTAATAAACTGTAAATACAGTTTACTAAACTGTAAATACAGTTTATTAATCTGTAAAAACAGTCTCCTAATAAACTGTTAAAACAGTCTCGTAATAAACTGTAAAAACAGTCTCGTAATAAACTGTAAATACAGTTTACTAAACTGAAAATACAGTTTATTAATCTGTAAAAACAGTCTCCTAATAAACTGTTGAAACAGTCTCGTAATAAACTGTAAAAACAGTCTCGTAATAAACTGTAAATACAGTTTACTAAACTGTAAATACAGTTTATTAATCTGTAAAAACAGTCTCCTAATAAACTGTTAAAACAGTCTCGTAACAAACTGTAAAAACAGTCTCGTAATAAACTGTAAATACAGTTTACTAAACTGAAAATACAGTTTATTAATCTGTAAAAACAGTCTCCTAATAAACTGTTAAAACAGTCTCGTAATAAACTGTAAAAACAGTCTCGTAATAAACTGTAAATACAGTTTACTAAACTGTAAATACAGTTTATTAATCTGTAAAGAAAGTTTATTAAACTGTATAAACAGTTTATTAAATGAAAAGATCCTGACCCTAATACGCTGCCGTTCTTATATGCATATACGGTTGACATTTTTCAGGAAAGTGGGGGAACGAGTCCCCACCCAAACCCATTACATGACAGCGCCGCTGGATCTGTTTCTAAAACAGGATGAAGAGCCACCACTTATAGAAATAGTGTTATTGTGTTTACCAAGATAATGTTCCAGCAAACCCTGGTATATCAGGAAATTTGGGGACCATAGCACAGTGTATCATGGTTCTCTTATACGGAGTGGAGGAAAATATCCATTTCATGCACCGTTCGCTTGTGTTCCTTTCTCAACATCCCTGACTAATCTCGCCATAAAAATCAACTTTCTATAAAGTTATCTCCCATAAAAATAGACGGACGAGGAAGCATGTAATTGTTGAGAAAACACCTGTGACTTCAGTACAAAATAAAACGAAGTTTCCTTTTGTCACTTTTAATAAATGAAAACAACAGACAGCCAATGGAAAGCGTCGCATCTTGCCTACTGTTGCATGAAGTCTTGCTCAACAACACTAACTGCTGTTAGAAATTTCATTTTCTCGATATCAACCAGGAAAACGCTACCGTTGCCACTGGTCAAGGCAATACATGCTCCAAGGATCATTTTTATGTGTACCCATACTATGTATGGTACACATAATGCCGGCATCCGGGGTGACCATCCGTCGTTCGTCCATACTTTGTCCGTCCGTCCGTCCGTCCGTCCGTCCGTCCGTCCGTCCGTCCGTCCGTCCGTCCGTCCGTCCGTCTGTCCGTCCGTCTGTCTGTCCGTCCGGCGTCCGTATCCATTTCTTTGGCATTCGGTAACTTGAAAAATATTGCTTGGATTGTCAAGTTACTTTATATTTGTGTTCAGGTTACTGATGTGCCGAGCTGTATAGTTTTTGGTGTAAATCGGATAATTTGATCCTGAGATATTAACCCTTTATCCTTCAAATTTAAAATTCCTCCAATCCCTTTGGCATTCGATAACTTGAAAATTATTGCTTGGATTGTCTAGTTACTTTATATTTGTGTTCAGGTTACTGATTTGCCGAGCTGTATAGTTTTTGGTGTAAATCTGATAATTTGATCCTGAGATATTAACCCTTTATCCTTCAAATTGCAAATTTCTCCAATCCCTTTGCATTCGATAACTTGAAAAATATTGCTTGGATTGTCAAGTTACTTTATATTTGTGTTCAGGTTACTGATGTGCCGGGCTGTATAGTTTTTGGTGTAAATCTGATAATTTGATCCTGAGATATTAACCCTTTATCCTTCAAATTGAAAATTCCTCCAATCCATTTGGCATTCGATAACTTGAAAAATATTGCTTGGATTGTCACGTTACTTTATATTTGTGTTCAGGTTACTGATGTGCCGAGCTGTATAGTTTGTGGTGTAAATCGGATAATTTGATCCTGAGATATTAACCCTTTATCCTTCAAATTGAAAATTCCTCCAATCCCTTTGGCATTCAATAACTTGAAAAATATTACTTGGATTGTCAAGTTACTTTATATTTGTGTTCAGGTTACTGATGTGCCGAGCTGTATAGTTTTTGGTGTAAATCGGATAATTTGATCCTGAGATATTAACCCTTTATCCTTCAAATTGAAAATTTCTCCAATCCCTTTGGCATTCAATAACTTGAAAAATATTACTTGGATTGTCAAGTTACTTTATATTTGTGTTCAGGTTACTGATGTGCCGAGCTGTATAGTTTTTGGTGTAAATCGGATAATTTGATCCTGAGATATTAACCCTTTATCCTTCAAATTGAAAATTCCTCCAATCCCTTTGGCATTCGATAACTTGAAAAATATTGCTTGGATTGTCACGTTACTTTACATTTGTGTTCAGGTTACTGATGTGCCGAGCTGTATAGTTTTTGGTGGAAATCGGATAATTTGATCCCGAGATATTAACCCTTTATCCTTCAAATTGAAAATTCCTCCAATCCCTTTGGCATTCGATAACTTGAAAAATATTGCTTGGATTGTCTAGTTACTTTATATTTGTATTCAGGTTACTGATTTGCCGAGCTGTATAGTTTTTGGTGTAAATCTGATAATTTGATCCTGAGATATTAACCCTTTATCCTTCAAATTGAAAATTTCTCCAATCCCTTCGGCATTCGATAACTTGAAAAATATTGCTTGGATTGTCAAGTTACTTTTTATTTGTGTTCAGGTTACTGATGTACCGAGTGGTATAGGTTTTGGTGTAAATCTGTTATTTTAATCCTGAGATATTAACCCTTTATCCTTCAAATTGAAAATTCCTCCAATCCCTTTGGCATTTGATAACTTGAAAAATATTGCTTGGATTGTCAAGTTACTTTATAATTGTGTTCAGGTCACTGATGTGCCGAGCTGTATAGTTTTTGGTGTAAATAGGATAATTTGATCCTGAGATATTAACCCTTTATCCTTCAAATTGAAAATTCCTCCAATCCCTTTGGCATTCGATAACTTGAAAATTATTGCTTGGATTGTCTAGTTACTTTATATTTGTATTCAGGTTACTGATTTGCCGAGCTGTATAGTTTTTGGTGTAAATCTGATAATTTGATCCTGAGATATTAACCCTTTATCCTTCAAATTGAAAATTTCTCCAATCCCTTTGGCATTCGATAACTTGAAAAATATTACTTGGATTGTCAAGTTACTTTATATTTTTGTTCAGGTTACTGATGTGCCGAGCTGTATAGTTTTGGGTGTAAATCGGATAATTTGATCCTGAGATATTAACCCTTTATCCTTCAAATTGAAAATTCCTCCAATCCCTTTGGCATTCGATAACTTGAAAATTATTGCTTGGATTGTCAAGTTACTTTATATTTGTGTTCAGGTTACTGATGTGCCGAGCTGTATAGTTTTTGGTGTAAATCGGATAATTTGATCCTGAGATATTAACCCTTTATCCTTCAAATTTAAAATTCCTCCAATCCCTTTGGCATTCGATAACTTGAACATTATTGCTTGGATTGTCTAGTTACTTTATATTTGTGTTCAGGTTACTGATTTGCCGAGCTGTATAGTTTTTGGTGTAAATCTGATAATTTGATCCTGAGATATTAACCCTTTATCCTTCAAATTGTAAATTTCTCCAATCCCTTTGGCATTCAATAACTTGAAAAAATATTGCTTGGATTGTCAAGTTACTTTATATTTGTGTTCGGGTTACTGATGTGCCGAGCTGTATAGTTTTTGGTGTAAATCGGATAATTTGATCCTGAGATATTAACCCTTTATCCTTCAAATTGAAAATTCCTCCAATCCCTTTGGCATTCGATAACTTGAGAAATATTGCTTGGATTGTCACGTTACTTTATATTTGTTTTTAGGTTACTGATGTGCCGAGCTGTATAGTTTTTGGTGTAAATCGGATAATTTGATCCCGAGATATTAACCCTTTATCCTTCAAATTGAAAATTCCTCCAATCCCTTTGGCATTCGATAACTTGAAAAATATTGCTTAGATTGTCTAGTTACTTTATATTTGTGTTCAGGTTACTGATGTGCCGAGCTGTATAGTTTTTAGTGTAAATCTGATGATTTGATCCCGAGATAGTAACCCTTTATCCTTCAAATTGAAAATTTCTCCAATCCCTTCGGCATTCGATAACTTGAAAAATGTTGCTTGGATTGTCAAGTTACTTTTTATTTGTGTTCAGGTTACTGATGTACCGAGTGGTATAGGTTTTGGTGTAAATTTGTTATTTTAATCCTGAAATATTAACCCTTTATCCTTCAAATTGAAAATTTCTCCAATCCCTTCGCCATTCGATAACTTGAAAAATATTGCTTGGATTGTCAAGTTACTTTTTATTTGTGTTCAGGTTACTGATGTACCGAGTGGTATAGTTTTTGGTGTAAATCTGTTATTTTAATCCTGAGATATTAACCCTTTATCCTTCAAATTGAAAATTCCTCCAATCCCTTTGGCATTTGATAACTTGAAAAATATTGCTTGGATTGTCAAGTTACTTTATAATTGTGTTCAGGTTACTGATGTGCTGAGCTGTGTAGTTTTTGGTGTTAATCTGATAATTTGATCCCGAGATATTAACCCTTTATCCTTCAAATTGAAAATTCCTCCAATCCCTTTGGCATGAGATTACTCAAAAATTATCAATCCGATTGTCATGTTACTTTATATATTTATTCAGGTTACTGGTGTGCTGTGCTGTATAGTTGTTTATGTAAATCTGATTATTTGATCCGGAGATATTAACCCTTTATCCATCAAATTAGACACGCCTCCAATCCATTTCTATATGTACCCGTACCTTGTATGGTGTAAATAATGTCGGCATCTGTGGTGGCCCTCCGTCATACAGCTTTCTACTAGTTGCGCGTATGGGTACACATCTGACGATTTCATCGGCCTATTTTTTTTTTACATTCCCTGAAAATTAGGTGAATACATTATCCACGTACGGTAGAATCGTTGAAGATTATTTGACCGTTTACGTAATGTAAGGGCCATATTCTGTCAGTATTATCAACAAAGGGGGCACGGTGGCTCAGTGGTAGACTGTTGGACTTCTATGCTAGAGGTCCCGAGTTCGATCCCCGTCCGGTATGATCCTCGTTGTGTCCTTGGGCAAGGCACTTTATCCCGGTTGCCTACATGGGGGCACGATGACGCCGTGTTCTAAGGCGTACTGCACGTCGATGGTGCACATATCTTCAACCGCTGTAACCCTGCTTGAGCAGAGCTTGAACAGAGTTAGAATGTTGAGGCTCTGACAGTTGCTCGGTGGTTCTCTCTGGGTACTCCGGCTTCCTCCACCCGTAAAACTGTCATGGTCATGATTAGCCATTGTGCATAAGTATGTGACCTTAAACACCAATAAATAAATTATCAACAAAAAAAACGTCATTCATTTTTTTTTCAATTTTCTCCTCCCAAACAGTGCATCTGAGCCTTCATTGCGTAGACAGTCATTTGGTCTGCCCCAATGAGTGGTTTCGCCGGCGTGCACGTCCATTGTTAGCCATGTAGTGTTTACAAATGACGATCCACCTATTGCGTTGCTAATGATCCAGGGCGCCTTTTCTGCTTGTACTACATGGTGCAATTGCAGTTGCCTAAGTCGAAATGAAATCTCAAAATGTTAAAAACTATTTTTCGGGTGGTTAGAGATGAGTAATGAGAAGAGGAGATGGGACACAGGGTTGCCACCCCCCCCCCCCACCCACCCCCCCCCCCAACACACACAAATATGCTTTTTCGACTGACCTGCTGCATGACTACGAGACAAGTTTGGCAATTTACATCCTTGCGTGCTGCTGGCAGATATTCCTGCCCGGCACAGGATTTCTTTTGCCACTGAAATCGCAATAATTTGGCCAAGCGTAGTAAAAAAATACTATCATTTTAATTTTTGTATTGAACGTTGCGGTGTAGTGCTGGGTATGCTTAATTCCACATTCCCAAGTGCACTAAATCAGAGAAGTTTTTAAATTATGTTTGTGTGTGCCCCCCCCCCCCCCCTCTCTCCCCACACACACACATTAGCTGCAAACAACAAACAAGAGTCGAGGTCCCAAATTGCAACAAGGCGTGCCGCGTTCAAACGGTCTGAAACATACCGATTAGGAGTATTCGAGAACTGCTAAAATCGAGAGCGTGAAACGCATCCGTTTGGAATGAAGCCTACTTTCAGTTTCGATCTGAGTGTCGTTTGGTGCTATGTGCTCGCACTTTGCATTAGCGTTCTTCCGTTAAAATGTCACCATGTACGACGTTTTCTATAACTTAAAGACCTGACCAATAAGTTTCAAAAGGATAAAACTGTTTTAATTTAATTGTCTGAGAATGCTCCAGAGAACACCATTTACAACGTAAGTTTTAAAATGTTTCTCATCTTCGGAAGGGGACACCCCTCCCGAAGTTGAGAAAAATTTTAAAACTTGCGCGCGGCGGGCAATACCCAACTGTACCCCCCCCCCCCCTCCCCTCACTTCTGTAACTCTGGCGCCGCCACTGTGTGTACAAATGGAATTCTACAACTTTACCATTTACTTAACGAATTGGCCGCATTCGCCCACATAATTTACAAATTCAGCAGTTGAAAAAAATTTCAACAATACCATATGACGTAATCCCTCACTGGAACAAGCTCGCCGTTGAGAAAATAATGAAAAAAAAATTAGGCCGCACAAAATAAATTAATTGATTCTCGGGCAATTTTGTTTTCAAATCAGTGAAGGGGGGGGGGGGGATTTTTATTTTTATTTTTTTGTAAAAAGTGAGCAAACATGGAAAGGATTTCGGCTGTCTTTTTACACACATAAATATAGAAAGTGCATATTTATGCAAATAAATTCATTTTTAATTTGAAAAATAAAACATTCGTCTAAAAACAAACTGTAGGTTCTGCAATTCAAAGGCTTCATATTCTTTCGATGTTCTTCATATTATCTGTAAACTAAAAGTATTTAATGTATGCGGATTTGCCTCGTTACAGTTTATGGGAGAGTGCCTGTAGCTTTCTCCCATAAATTGTAATAAGGCAAACATCTTGGAGACGCAACTAAATATATATGCATCAATCAAAAAATGTAAAAGGTTTTGGACTCCCCGAGTTAGTACAAATATTGGAAGACACTGAAAGGCAATAAAAATGTCCAATGAGAGGGTTTAAATTCAATAAGGGATTGCCTGAGAATCAAAACATTTATTTTAGCTGTAACCAAAATCGATATCGTGTGTGTTGGATAAAGGGTTAAAACCTGTAGCTGGGAAATTTTAACTCGGAGGTGGGGTGTCTTGGAAATTACCCACTTGTTGGAAATTATACAGTGGTAATCGGAAGTTTGTCGATAGGTGGGGTGTAATTGGAAATTTAATACCTCTTAGCAACGTCCTGGTGTCTTGTATTGAGTTCCTGTTCTTAGTATTTCCGTTTTCTGCCTGTTTTCATGACATGAAGAATATAAAAACTTGAACTTTTTTACAGGAAAGAAAACATTTCTACGATACACAAGAGATGTGGCAGAAGACAGGGAATTTGAAGTGCATAAATTTCTTACGGAATTATGGAAAAGAAATAAACAGGTTTGTCAAATGATTAAGTCATTCAATTATACTGGAATTACTTATTGGGATACTTAGCCTTCTTCTTCTCCTTTTTCTTCTTCTTCTTCTTCTTCTTCTTCTTCAGCACACCACAGCCACGCTTTACACTTTTAAAGCTTTGATGACCAAATTTGGTAAACATGTTAATGGTGACTTCTAGTTGTACACTTTGGCATTCGTTTTTTGATATCCGACTTTTATCCAAATCAAAATCGCTTTTAATATTTTTCCTCTATCGTTTAATATCAATACCACTATCAGGCCTCCCTCATCAAACTTTTGAACAAATCATCTCTGGAAACCATATCTAAAAAGTGGTACCGATCTGGGAAATTAGCAACTGTTGTGGCAGAATTTCCGGGTGACGCGCTATTGGCGCCAGCGTCTCAAAAAATTAAATGTCGGCCGATTTTCATGAAATTAAAATATGTTGTTGAGCCAGTTGAGCTAAAAAAAAAGTAGCTGTTTTTTTTTTGTTTATTTTTGGTTTGATCGCCTATTTGACGTTTCTATGTCACTTCAAAGTTTAGACTACGTTTCAATATATTTCATTAAAAACGCTACTTTTGTAATTCTATTTTCTCCCACCACTGAGGTACTGAGACATATATAAAGTCGTGTGAGACGGCTGGGAGAGTTATGCCTGTCTCATCCCACCCACGTGACTGCTATCTCACCTCACCCACGTCACCAACCTATATTGGCTTATTTGCGTATTTAATGAGCGCAGGGCTATTCAATCATCGCAGATTCTTCTGTAAACAAACAACATGGTGTCATGTTTCGGAAATTTCAGCAGATGGACGTTTGTCGAAGAAAATAGAAATAAAAACACAGACCGCAAAACCAAATGACACGACTCTTTTAGATGAATTTTTGGATGAACACCATTATGAGTGGAGCGAGTTCACGAAATTCCCGTCGAAAAGGTATGCGAATACATTGAAGAATTCATAATATGACGTCATCGGAATGTGTCAATGTTAATTTCGCTACAAATCGTTAACCCCTGTCTTTCCGGCGTTGGGATTTAATTTTGTTGTGAAAACCTGTGGCATTTACAGTTCTTTGAAATATACCTGTGGTATATACATAACTTCTGTGCGCTCTTTCCGATAAGCAAATCAGCTTTTTTCAGAAATGAACAACAAAATTGTTCGATACAGCTGCACGTGCCCTTGCATTACTTTTGATGATGTCAGACTGTTTTGGTGGGGGAAGAAATATTATCCCTGATGGGGAAGGGTGTGAGATGGGGAAATCTCACCCGAGGGCAAGATATTTGGGCCAGACACGAGGCTTGCCGAGTGTCTGGACCAAATATCTTGTCCCGAGGGTGAGATTTCCCCATTTCACACCCTCACCCACCAGTGATAATAATCATCTCCGTATTTATATATTACACAACTATGAAACTTCACGCACCGTTTTCTGGGCATTTGAAATTGTGCACACCCATTTTTGGAACTAAAATCTCGATATCAGGGTTGCCACTTTTACGTCATTTTCTTGACCTTTTCATTTCAACCACATTTTGAGCCTCAGCCTTTCGCCTTTTGAAATTTTGGGAATATAATATTCACAAAAAACATATCTAAAAACGTGATGCTGTCCTAGAACATTCTCAACCGCTATGGCCGAACTCTTGAGATGACGTCATGGGAGGGAAAAGGGGGGGGGGGGGTCATAGCGTCAAAAAGTGCGTCGGATTGTTTTTTTTTAATTTTAGTCAGTTGTACAGCTCAAAAAATTAAGAGATAGCTGGGATTTATTTTTGTTTGTTTTTTGATTTGCCGCTATTTTGACGTTTTTAGGTCACTTCAAAGTTTAGCCAATTTTGACATGTTTCTTAAAAAACGACAAACGGTATATTGTGATTCACATATCTCGTATTTATAAATGAAACTTATACACTCTGTTTCATTTTATTTGAAATTGTACGATTTTATATATTCATTTCAAATTTACCTACGCACCCAATGTCAACTATGTTTGTTTTACATTTTTGTATATACCTTTTACTTTCAACCTGATTTTGATGCCCAGCCTTTCGAATTTTTTGGAATATAGTCTCCATAAAAAAAACATATATAAAAATGTGCTGTCAAGCTGCAAAATTCGCAACCCTTCTGGACGACTCTGGGGTGGCGTCATAGGGTTAAAATTAAAATGCGCCGGTTTTTTTTTAATTTTAGTTTGTTGTAGAGCTACCAAAAAAGGGGTTAGCTGTTTCTGGTTCTCTTTCTTTCTTTCTTTTTTTCTTTTTTTTTTTTTTTATTTGGCGCCATTTTGACGTTTTTACGTCAATTTAGAGTTTAGCCTATTTTTCACATATTTCATTAACCCGTTACCCAACGAATCGCCGACATCAGCCCGCGTAATATGCAAATTCAGCAGCTGATAAAATAATATTTAAAAAAAAAAATATTCAACAAAACCATATCATGTGACCCCTCTTTTGATGTTTTACGTCACTTTAACCCTTTACTCAATGTAAGGGGCGCGGAGGCGTTGCGGTAACCTGTTCTCGAAGGATCACCGAAGTTAAGCAACGTCGAGCCCGGTTAGTCCTTGGATGGGTGATCGTCTGAGCGATCAATTCGGACTCCTGTGTTGTGTTCATAGGCAAGGCACTTAACCCCGTTGTCCACATGGGGGTACGATGACGCCGTGTACTAAGGCGTACTGCACGTCGATGGTGGGCGTCTAACCCTGCCTGCCTGCGGAGTTACGATGCTGGGGAGCAAGCAGCTGCTCGTCGTTGCTCGGTGGTTCTCTCCGGGTACTCCGGCTTCCTCCGCCCGTAAACTGTCACCGACGTGATATGACCTTAGCTGTTAAAGTGTCGTTAAATATAAATAAATAAATAAATTTACCCAACGTAACGGCCAAAACCGGCCAGCGCTATTCACAAAAATCTCCAATTAATTTTCATTATTTTTTTTCATTTTTCTGGTCTCAAAAACATAGGTTATGACTCCTCGTTGGAACGAGTTCGTCGAGTTCGTTCCAATGAGGGGTCATAACCTATATTTGTGAGACAAAAAATGAAAAAAAAATCGTTTTTCAAGAATTGTTTTCTGCAAGTGTCGTCTGCCTTTCATGTTAGGTAAAGGGTTAAACAGAGAACAATCTCTAACTGCGTAATGCAGCTTTAACAGACATGATTGTCAAAAGTAAAATTATTTATGAAATTGTAACCACATATTTTTTTTTTTTTTGTTGTTGTATACTGTATATCTGGTATATACTGGGCAATCTGCCTTATGTTCAGTGTTTTGGGAGTAAAATCGAATCTAATCTAATTTAATCTTTTATTAACCTAAAATTATCAATGGCGGATCCTGGATTCTGGGTTTGACGGGGCACCACATTTCAATCATGGGCCATGATGCGAATCATTACTCGACTATCTTAGCGGCGAGTTTGTGGCGAGCACGAGATGGGGTACCCCACTCTTGTCATCGGGGTCGGAGGAGGAGGGGCGTGGTAAAATGTTGAAAAATGGGAGATCAGAGTTGCCCACCGCTGGCTTCTTTGCATATGACCGCAATGTTTTCCAACCAAAATACTCCAACATTCAAATTTTCAAGACCAGAAGTCAGTATCGGCTCACATGAGAGCCAGCGAAGGAGGTAGGCCTGTAATGAAATACAAAAATAGGAGTAGCGCGCTCGCGCCGGCTGCGCCCCATCTGAATCCGCCCATGTCCACATATATAAGTACAATGAACCAGTTTAAAGCAACTTGTGTGTGGGCCTAAAGGAGTCGAAAGCCATCGCCTTCCTATTGGTACACCCGCTACCGGAAGTGTCTTGTCTTATGTATCTTCCTTGTATCCAATTTGTGGCTCTCACTCTGGATCGAAATCTCCCTGACACTTTTATTTTGTTCGATTCGTTCAAGCGTTTTATTATGGGTTTTTATCTCTCTTGACCCACAACGCATAAATTGTTGTGTGTACACATTCGTCCCCTGAGTTCCAATGTGTTCTTCTTGCCTACTGGCACATAGAACACATTGGAACTCAGGTGACGAGTCATGTTGGTTTCGAGGAGCTGACGACACAGTGAACAAGAGGATATAGTTGCCAACTACAGTGCTTAAACATTACAGTTGGCGCCGTTGTGCTTTCATGGGGCGAGATAATTTATTGCTCCAGTTCAAAAAGGTTGTATGGTTTGATTATTATTGTACCTCCTAACAAATATATAAAATGGACTCGCCCATTTAATTCGCACAGCCTTGTATTGGACGACCCCATTCAGGAGTACAGTGTTAAAGCGTTAATGAGTAAGATGCTTCTGTTTCTTATTTTCTCTTTTGCAGCTTGGTTCTCATCCATTTGTCATGGATTTCTTCGAACCGCGTTCAACAGACCCTCTTCCGAACAGTAATACTTGGACTTACGACAGATGACAAGATTCTAGAATGATTCAGTCTAAATAGTTTTGTTCCATGGAGATTTTGCGATCAAAGGAGATATTAAGATCTGAGTCTTAGTGATGAATCTTAGTGGTTGAATTTTGAGGTCATGAGAGAAATGTTTTGAACTTGAAGAAGTGCATCATTGCTCTAGTAACCCAACTCTCTTGTGGTACTTTGGTTCATCCGCCGAGTCTTGAGAGTCACATCAGTAACCCGATGGCTACTTCGCATTCCTATAGAGAAACACTGGAACATACCGTTGGGGTGGGGTGACTTTGGCTGTGCCATAAGAAGACTAGTGCCACAATTACAGCGGACCGATTTTTCAATGCGCCACGACCTCGTAACATTTTTATTTTGATTTATTTTGGCGTTAAGCCTGTGGGAAGGTAAAGAAACTGATAGGTTCATGCGGGAAAAGAAGTATACCTGTAAATTTCTTTTACGTCCCTTCGGCTTATGTTAAAGTTCTGGTTGGACCCACCCATACCCCCGCCTGGTACTCCTAACGGCGCCCAACCATTGGATAACACCGAAAAAAAAAACACTTTCAGCATCTATGGCTACATCACGACTGCAACATAGGTATCAAGTCAAGTTTAGACAATCTTTTTCACATATTCTTCCAACTTTACAGGGCTTCTACTCAGGCGTTGGTTACCTTGTCTTATTTTACAAGACGATCAGAACTTGCTTACCGCAGTAAACAGACACTGTTCCACCTCCCGGAGTTCCCACGGGAGGCGTGGCACCCATACTCGCCATAGCTAATATTCAAATAACATTAACATTCCACAAATTTTTTTTTCAGACTTTTCATTTCGAGAAGAAACTGAAAATTCAATTTATCATATCTTTTTTGACAGAGGTCGGGGAGCTCATTGTATAAGTGGCTGGTCGGCTCTTTCAGGCCTGGCATCTTCAGAAGCGCGATTTATTCGCTCTCCATAAAAGAATTAGGGAGGGGCGAAAACTAGCCCTCCTGGCATTAGCAAATATTGATTATCACAACAGCCTATACCTAAAACCCACATGTTTTCAGGTCTCTGCTATGTTAGTGGTCTCTGTAAGACGGCCACACTGTCCATCCCACACCTCCGGGCCTTTCTCATGCCCAGAGGTGTGGGTGGGAGGAAGTGTAGCCGTCTCACAGAGATTATCTTGTTAGCAGCATCAAATAAAATGTACAAATCCTACAAGGCAGAATTCATTAATAGAACAACTTCATTTTGCCACTTTTAGCTTTTGTAAGCTTGATGAGAGCTAATCGCTCCCCTAGACCACGCGAGGGGGACGATTTTTAGCCCTCCTGCATTTTTAAGAATGCCAGGCATACTCTTTTTGAGAGGAATAATATGCTGTGATTTAAGAGACAACGAATTAAAAACACAAAGTATATTTTTTTTCATGTAGCACGCCTTGTGGGTTACTTTTTCATCAGATAATCATGGAGGTTTAAACTGGTTTCTTGGAGGCGTGTAGCCGGGGAGGTGCGACGGGTGCCGAGGCACGTCCCCATAAAATGGGAGTTTCACTTGAGGGACTACCTTCTATCTGTGATTTGTAAATTTTTATAAAATGGGGCGACCTCACTTACCCCGACACATCGTACTCTCTGCGGATTAGTCACAGAGATTACAATGTATCGGGGTAAGTTGTTTTAACCCTTTACCCAACGCAGACGATATCAAAATTTATTATTTTAAATATAATTTTTTTCAATGAGCTCGTTCCAATGAGGGGTCACATGATATGGTTTTGTTGAAATATTTTGAAAAATTTAATGTTTTTCAACTGATCAATTTGCATATTACGCGGGTGGATGCGGGCGATTCGTTAGGTAAAGGGTTAAAACTATAAAAAAAAGTATCAAAGTGCCAGGCGTTTTATAAAAAAAATACTTGCAATATAATATACATCTGGAAAATAAAATATGCCTATCACCGTTGGAGATCTATTTTAAATATAATTTTATTTCATACATTAGTGCAAAAGTGTTTACATTTTTATCTAGGGCTGCACGGTATATCTATAAACCGATACATACCGGTATTCAAAACAATATCGATTGAATACCGGTGTAATTACAAATAAATATCGGTTTATCGTCATTATTTATTTACCCACAATTTAATTTTCAAGATGTCTTGAGTTTTTTAACTGTAGCCCCGAATGAATAATATTATCCCTTTATCCAAGGAATCGTCTGATTGTGCCCTCGGAAAATACAAATTCATCAGTTGAAAAAATAATTTTAAAAAATTTCAACAAAACTATATCATGTGACCCCTCGTTGGAACGAGCTCGTTGAGCTCGTTCCAATGAGGGGTTACATGATATAGTTTTGTTGAAATCTTTGGGGAAAATCTGATAAACTAATTTTGAAAATAATAAATTTTGATATTGTCTGCGTCGGGTAAAGGTTTTTTCGAACCGCATCATCAAGGCATGCTCATTCGTTCCGACTGTGTGATGCCTCGAGTCTCGATTGTGGTACTTGTGTTCATATATCTGAACAGTTTTCGATATACCGGTATACCGCGGTATTTTTTTTTTAATACCGATACCGGTATTCAGTTTTGAATATCGTGCAGCCCTATTTTTATGTCCTAAATTCCACATTTTCCCAAATGCTATCACAAACCAGCATTTGATATTCATTTTTCAAAAAGAGCGAAGCCGGCGATCGTCAATCGCCACTTAGCGCACCTCCCCAACAAAATTCCTGGCTACACGCCTGCTTGGAAATAAATCGGGTACATGACAACCGTCACTTAATCGGTTGATAACGAATGTCAAATAAGGAACTGGAAATAAGTAAGGGTTGTCACGTCCGCAAATAAATCTGGATATTTCGTTTAACTTGTTTGTGGTTTTCATTACCTCTGCTAAGTTAGATCTGCTGTCATCCTTTTTCCCTGACCACATTCCTGTTTTTCTCACCCGAATGTACCTGTACTCACAAAAGCGTCATAAAATACGCAGCTAGTGATGAAGCGGAGGAGAAAGATATTCTTAATTACTAACACAGTGGGCAAGCGGGTACCCCAATCCTTCACTTGTTCACCCCAGTCCCGAAGCTAGTGTGGTGACTCGGAGCGGTAGCCCCCCCCCCCCCCCCCCCCTCCTTTTACCCACAGGTACTCGGCACAAGCTGGGAAATCGAAAGAAAAATAATATTTGATACCATTTTTGAATCTATGCTGACGTGCCCCAGTAATGGTATATAAATATTAACAAGGTAAACAACTCGCTTTTCGAAAACGATAGCACTCATCTTCGTTATAACCCCCTCAAATTTGATTCACACAACGTATCCAACAATACCCAATATCAACGGAAAGGGGAATGAATAAGCTTTACAGTGGTGTATTACATGACCGTTGGGTGTTCTTGGGTTGTTCATGATAACTGGGAGAAGTCGCAGAAAAGGCCGAAAAACATTTAGTCGGACAACAAAGTGCACAGTGAAATGAGGTTTACGAGCGACAATCATCCGATTTATTATAAATAATTCGAGGTCCCATTGTATATGGAGGGCAGATTCAAATATTAACCGTATACCTTTATCATTTACTAATCTCGGATCCACATTTATTAATTTCTGGAGTTCACATTTAACGTTTATACACTTTTTAGCCGTAACTTTGACATCTTTTCCTAAGATGACCTGAGTGGACGGCGTCCTTAGATACGCGACTTGCGCAAAAGCTTTCCCCATTCTCCCATTGGCTTATTTCCGTCGATGATTTTCTCGGAATAAATAGAAGCCAGTGGGATGTCATTGTACTTCTATGGATGCCACTAGCTTTTTTAATTCCAAGGGAACGTTAAAAAAATGTATAAACGGCAAATGTGAACTCCAGAAATTAATAAATGTGGATCCGAGATTAGTAATTGATAAAGGTATACGGTTAATATTTGAATCAGCCCTCCATATACAATGGGACCTCGAATTATTTATAATAAATCGGATAATTGTCGCTCGTAAACTTCATTTCACTGTGCACTTTCTTGTCCGACTAAATGTTTTTCGGCCTTTTCTGCGACTTCTCCCAGTTATCATAAACAACCCAAGAACACCCAATGATCATGTAATACACCACTGTAAAGCTTATTCATTCCCCTTTCCGTTGACACTGGGTATTGTTGGATACGTTGTGTAAATCAAATTTGAGGGGGTTATAACGAAGATGAGTGCTATCGTTTTCGAAAAGCGAGTTGTTTACCTTGTTAATATTTATATACCATTACAGGGGCACGTCAGCATAGATTCAAAAATGGTATCAAATATTATTTTTCTTTCGATTTCCCAGCTTGTGCGGAGTACCTGTGCTTTTACCCTGTCTGTCTGAAATTTCTGTTGCCGCTCGGAAAAATTGTTGGTCGTCCGAACACCAATATTTCTCTGAAAGTCGTTAATTTGAATAAACAAAGTTGACCATATGGCAAAATCACAATTTTCATTATGAAAAAATACACTTCTGTATCATATATCATTTGTATGGAAGTGTCCGTTATGAGTATATGACAGTCGAGTATAGTCATATAAACGAAACATCCCTGACTTACATCGTCATGAAAATCGACTTTCGATAAAGTTATCTCCCTTGAAATTATTAAATTCGTGAGGAAGGTCCAATTAAGAAGCAAATAATTGTTGAGACAACACCTGTGTTCTATGACATCAGTAGAAAATAAAGTCAAGTTTCCTTTTGTTACTTTTAATAAACTAAAACAACAGACAGCTCCCGGAGCTGTCTGTTGTTTTCGTTTATTAAAAATAACAAAAGGAAACTTGGCTTCTTTTGGCAAGCTAATTAGAAGCAACTAGTTCACCGATAATCCGTTATTAATAATATCTATCAGTATCGTATCTCCCAAAACTAAGCGTCCACTTTGGCTCTTTATTTTGCGAATGTATTTTTACAGTAATTTGCAAGTTTTTATTCTTCCCAAAATTAGCGAATCTCACCCCTAGACTTTCATATTAATTCAAAGGACAGTGCCTCTATTATTGTCGCGATGCGCACACGGTTGACATAATGAGCAGAGGGTGGGGGAGGGGGTGGCAAAAGTGGCAGACACACGGTGGAATTCTTTGGTTTTGATATTTTGACACCCACCCCCTTCTGCCTTTGAACACGGCGAAATATGACGTTGTATGTTCAGCCACCTTCCCTGTTACTCTTCAGATCTCAATAAACTACAACAACTTGTGGTTGTTATATTAATACTCATTCAGAAATTACAGGATTATTGTATTATTCCTGACGACAGACTCAAAGAGAGGGAAAACTCTTGCCCACCAGGGTTGGCTGATTTAAAATCAATTGATTTAAATCATGATTTAAATCAATGATTTTTTTTTAAAAAATCATTGATTTAAATCAAAAATTTACAAATATTTTCAAAACAACTTGGAAATGAGCTGAAATAAGATGGAATGCATATTAACTGTTGAAATACAGTTATTAGCCCTTGTTTATGACAGTTAGAACTAAACTATAGAGTGGGAATATACATCCAACTGTGTCTTGACTGCTGGAACGTGTTGTAGGGAATTTAAATGTTCCTGAATCTTTTATAAGTTTATATAATTTTCAGCTAATATGAATAAAACTATATTTAAGTGAACATAGATTTTAAACCATATATGTGATAATCTTTCAATGAACCCATCAAAAATACGAAATCAACTCTGAGAACAACAATCAGTGATTTAAGTATCAAAAGTACCAAAAATGATTTTCAAGAAGTCATCTTCCTTCCTGCAATGATGTAACAATGAGAAAACACAAGTTTCAATGATTTCTCTCTATTTCCATCTATGCCAGATGTCTATTCTATGCCAAATATATTCTGGAATTCTACCCCTCATACAACCTCAAAGACTGAAATGGTTAACACAGGTAAATGTTTTAATAGTATCACTTATTTGTATCCATTCTTTGAGCAGCCTTTGGTACAAACTGCTGCCAATACATTCTGTTTCTCTTATCTAAAGGAATCATGTGAGAAAAAGTATCCTCTGGTGAATAATTTATAGTATGGAAATAAAAATCAAATAAATCGATTTCAATAAAAAAATCTGATTTAAATAAAAAAAACTCCATTCAACCTATTGCTCATGGAATGAGTCAAGTTATCTCATTGCATTTTGCACCCAGTTTTGTGTTTTAAAACAGATTCATGCCTTGGTCATTTCATGAGAAGGACTGACAATGGTTCAACAAATGTAGGTATTTTCAACTCCGGCATGGCGTTCCTAAAAAATTACTTCCCTCAGAAAATTCAACCATTTAAACCGTTTTCGTGCGAACTTCTTTTATAATTTTGCAATTTTTCCCTACTTTCCCAGGCTTTCCCTTCATATCTCAGCAAAATTCATTTAGAAATTGTGAAAATGATACGGAAAAGGTTACGTAACATGAGTTCCAGTATACGAAGTATAGCCTTGTCTGTTTGACTTCCATTTGCGTAACTCGTGTAGACTCTGATAAAGTATAAACAGGCATCAAAAGCTATATCCAAAGAAACATCGACTCAGTTTCAGTATAAGCAAGGCACCTTGTCCTGAAATGTGCTCGGATCAATTTGTCTTTGGGGGAAACTTGTGGTGGGTATCTTGGGGCAACTTGTCTCCAGTGCTAGTTCCAAATTTGTTCAGAATAGACCGTCATTAAATCAGTGATGAAAAGAGTTTTTTTTCTGAATTTGTGACTTTTCTCTCTGGGTTCATCGGGTACATTTCGCGTTTAGATTTTATTTTGCGAATAATTTTCAAATGATGACTTGGAAGATTTCCGTTCATAAAGCCTTACTCATGAGAATGTGTTTTGGTACAATGTTGCGATGCTGAGCAATGTAATTATGCACAACACATGGAAGGATACCCACGGAAGATGCCGAATTTTGTATCTTTGAATGTTTTGGAGTGGTCAGCACTAAGATACTTCCATTAGTGCAGCCATCATAATTAACCATTTACCTAACATGAAAAGCAAACGACACTTGCAAACAAAATTCTTGAATAATGAGGGGTCACAACCTATATGTTTTTGAGGCAAAAATAAAAAAAATAATGAAAATTAATTGGCGATTTTTGTGAATAGTGTCCGTTACGCTGGGTAAAGGGTTAACATACAAAAACTGCCAAGCTCACTATACTGCTCATCAAAATTGTCTGAAGCAGTCACGTTTATAAGTATTAGTATTATTATTTGCTGGTGTTTAAGGTCACATACTTTTGCACAATGGCTAATTGTGACCGTGACAGTTTTACGGGTGGAGGAAGCCGGAGTACCCGGAGAGAACCTCCGAGCATCGACGAGGAACCGTCAACTCCTCAACATTCTAACTCTGTTCAAGGTCCGCTCAAGCAGGGTTACAGCGGTTGAAGACATGAGCACCGTCGACGTACAGTACGCCTTAGTACACGGCGTCATCGTGCCTCCAGGAAGGCAACCGGGATAAAGTGCCTTGCCCAAGGACACAACGCGGGTCGTCCCGGACGGGGATCGAACTCGGAACCTCTAGCACAGAAGTCCAACAGTCTACCACTGAGCCACCGCGCTCCCCAATGTGATTTGGTACAATGTTGTGATGCTGCGCAATGTAATTAAGCTCAAAACATGGAAGGATACCCACGTAAATGCCGAATTTTGAATTTTTGAATGTTTTGGAGTGATCATCACTAAGATACTTCATTAGTGCAGCCATCATAATTAACCCTTTACCTCACATGAAAAGCAGACGACACTTACAAACAAAATTCTTGAATAACTAATTTTTTTCATTTTTTGTCTCAAAAACATAGGTTATGACTCCTCATTGGAACGATCTCGATGAGCTCGTTCCAAAAGGGGGTCATAACCTATGTTTTTGAGACAAAAATGAAAAAATAATGAAAATTAAAAGGTGATTTTCGTGAACTGCGCTGGTCGGTTTTGGCCGTTACGTTGGGTAAACGGTTAACATACAGTGCTTCTCTGTAAAACTGTCAAGCTCACTATACTGTAACATACAGAACTAAGCTCTGCTGAGTCGGTCATTATCGCGACCTTCCGTGTAATAGAGTTCCTCTAACCAACATCTAATCTCAGCTTAGTGAAATCTTCATTACTTGTTATTACATGTTTCGTGCATAAGTCTGTAATTTATAAATGGAAATGAAAGCTGACATCAGGTGGGAATATTGGCTGAGTGGCGGGCAGCTCAAAGGATTCCACTGGGATGCTCATGCGGTTGTTGAATCACACATAGAAATATATTGAGCTCCCAAATATGCTTCATATTGCCTCACTAATGTATCCAAATTGTTATTTTGTTAGTTATCTTGAAAAACACTGAGGTGTTCTGCATATCTGAACATTTTCATTGATGAAAAGCATTTTTTTTGCGAAGCATATTTTTTTCCACATAATTTCAGGCATCCACCCCTTCAAACAGAGGTTTTCAATTGATTTATTTAATATTTTGTAGTTCTTGTGGGGAGGGGGATAGCTTTTGTTATTTGTGTTTTTTTTCGGTCCACAAAAGTGATATGAATCATATGCAGGATGAGTAACTTGAAAAAAGGAAAAGAAAAAAAATGAGTTGAACAAAAATTGTATCAGTTGGGAAAAAACTTGTTTCGGCCTCGGGGTGGGGGGGGGGGGGGGTGGGGGGCATTGTGTCTTGCAATCCACCCCACCCACCCACCCCTTATAATGAACAAAAACATTTCTTATTTTTAAAATGGGTTTCAACAGAGAATCATAGTCAAAAGTTCAAACTGTTCGAGGGACAATTCGTCTCTTGAGTTCCAATGTGTTATATGTGCCTACCGGCACATAGAACACATTGGAACTCAGGAGACGAATTGTGAAAAGCCAGATTCTGTATTTTTATACTACTCTACAGGAAATGCCTGAAGTTTGTGAAATGATGTTTAACATCGATGATACAAATTCGCTAACATTTCGAGATTTAAATCTTTATAAGAAATTCCCATCCCCTTAGTATTAAATTTTCCGACAGATCTTTTGGAAATTAAAGGGAGCTAACTTTTCCGTAAATCTCTTCCGAAAATTGTCAGCAGTTAAAGTTCGTAATGGCCTATTATTATTTCTTTAAAGAATTACATTCGTTAAACGAAACTAATTCTTAAAAATAATAATAATAATAAACAAATGTTTATGACCTGTTTCGTTTGCCGTAATCGTCGATTTACAGTCAAAACCTCGTAACTCGTTTTTCACCATTTTTCAGGAGACACAAAAAACTGCTTTACTCGAATTTTAGCACTAGTTGAAAAACGCTTTATTCAGGCGTAGAAAGTTGATATGGTCCCTTTGACCACAGGTACTCGGCACAAGCTGGGAAATCGAAAGAAAAATTATATTTGATACCATTTTTGAATCTATGCTGACGTGCCCCTGTAATGGTATATAAATATTAACCAGAGTAGTATGTAATGTGGTTTTGAGGGAAAGGTTGCCGGACCCCGGTGCCGGACCCCGGAAGTGACGTCATGTCACGTGACCTAGTGGCGCCATGTTGTGTTGTCATGGTAACCCGCGTGAGCGGCCATCTTGTGACGTCATCTCCATAGTGATATGTGGGGTGAGTGCGCATGCGCAGCGCGTGTTGTTAGGGTGACACGTGTTTCCGTCGTCCATTTTGTATACTTGAGGCCGCCATCTTGGTTTCTATGGTAGCACGTGACTGCTATGTCACCTAAGGCCTACAATAGGACAGGGGTATCTTCGGAGGGTATGTTCGATTGAATCGGAGTATTTTCTGAAACGACTTCCCTGGATAATTACCACAAACAACCCGACAAGTTTTACTATTTCGAATTCTTCCAGAATTCTCTGCTTCTATCTATATATGCAATAGTTATCGTTTATCTGGCCATGTTCCTTTATTCTAGAGTATACTCCAGTAGCGTAGAAGAGCCTATCAACTGGAACAGTTTATCTTATTATTGCTATATTTAGCAATTTCTGGTCTGTTCTTGATAGTTCTGACCCTATTCTAAGTACTCTTGTTGTTTCATTTATCTAGATCATTTATATAAATTATAATTAACCAATTAGATTGCTTGATTTCCCATAATCTGCATGCAGGGTTATCTCACTTTTATATAACAAAAGACTATATCCAATGGCCATATCCCATGGAATCCCATTTTTTGCAAAACACCTGTGGGTATGGAATCCCTTTTTGTCGTATGAGGCCATGAGGGCTATGTAAAAGCCCTCAATGAGTCCTCATTTATTATCCCTCATACCCTCATTGAATTTTGAGGTTATGAGGACCTTGAAAAATCCCTCAATGAGGTATAATTTACTACGACTCTTAGCCTCATTTCAGTATTTAACAGGTATATCCCATGGAATCCCATTTTTTGCAAAACACCTGTGGCTATGGAATCCCTTTTTTGTCGTATGAGGCCATGGGGGCTATGTAAAAGCCCTCAATGAGTCCTCATTTATTATCCCTCATACCCTTATTGAATTTTGAGGTTATGAGGACCTTGAAAAATCCCTTAATGAGGTATAATTTACTACGACTCTTAGCCTCATTTCAGTATTTAACAGGTATATCCTATGGAATCCCATTTTGGAAAACGCCTGTGACTGTGGAATCCCTTTTTTTCGTATGAGGCCATGAGGGCTATGTAAAAGCCCTCAATGAGTCCTCATTTATTATCCCTCATAGCCTCATTGAATTTTGAGGTTATGAGGACCATTAAAAATCCCTCAATGAGGCATAATTTACTACGACTCTTAACCTCATCTCTGTATTTGAGGATACCCATGGCCTGGTATTGTATTATTCGAGGATACCCATCGAGGATACCTTTTATAGGATACTTATCTGAGGATACTATATAGGCTGTACATATCCCTATAGGTCTCTTGCTGTCCCTTAGTACTATTAATCCACCTTATGCTTTGTGTTATCCTATGACTGGTATAGGTAGTATGCAATGCTAGGCATAGGAGTATTGTGGGTAGGGGTACTGCCTGGTAGTTTAGAACGGTACTATAGTATGGTGGTATATACACCTATAGGCCCCTGTTAGTGTTTGGTACTATTAACCAACCGATTGTTTGTTTTATTATATGGCTGGTATATGTAGTACGTTATGGTAGACCTAGTGATTTTGTAGGGGTGAGGGTAATGCTTGGTAGTTTAGAATGGTAGTATAGCATAGGCTGTACATATCCCTGTAGGTGTCTTGCTGGCCCTTGGTACTACTGACCCACCAGATGCTTCATATTATTGAGCGGTATTCTGGGGTGGGGTCAATGCCTGGTAATAGAGAACGGCAGCAGAGTATGGTTGGTATATTCCCCTATGGGTCCCATCCTAACCGTTCATAGTATTAACCTACCAAATGCTTTGTATCATCCTGTTACTGGTAAGGTGGTACGTAATACCAGTAGTTCCTACCTTATTCCGAGTACTCTTGTTGTTTCATTTATCTAGATCATTTATATAAATTATAATTAACCAATTAGAATGCTTGATTTCCCATAACCTGTACTTAATCGTACAGAGTTATCTCCCTTCTGTATAATAAAAACCTATATCAATGGCAATATCCCCGGCACCCCAATTTCGGCACCCTTTTTTTGAAAAGCATATGGCCTTCGGCACCCCTTTTTTCTGAAATGAGGATAAGAGTCGTATTAAAAATCCCTCATTAATACGACTCTTATCCTCATTTCAGAAAAAAGGGGTGCCGAAGGCCATATGATTTTCAAAAAAGGGGTGCCCAAATTGGGGTGCCTTCTGGAGAATCCCTTTTTTCTGAAATGAGGATAAGAGTCGTAGTAAAAATCCCTCAGTGAGGGATTTTTAATACGACTCTTATCCTCATTTCAGAAAAAAGGGGTGCCGAAGGCCATATGCTTTTCAAAAAAGGGGTGCCGAAATTGGGGGTGCCGGGGATATTGCCATTGGTATAGGTTTTTACTATACAGAAGGGAGATAACTCTGTACGATTAAGTACAGGTTATGGGAAATCAAGCAATCTAATTGGTTAATTATAATTTATATAAATGATCTAGATAAATGAAACAACAAGAGTACTCGGAATAAGGTAGGAACTACTGGTATTACGTACCACCTTACCAGTAACAGGATGATACAAAGCATTTGGTAGGTTAATACTATGAACGGTTAGGATGGGACCCATAGGGAAATACACCAACCATACTCTGCTGCCGCTCTGTATTACCAGGCATTGACCCCACCCCAGAATACCTCTCAATAATATGAAGCATCTGGTGGATCAGTAGTACCAAGGGCCAGCAAGAGACCTACAGGGATATGTACAGCCTATGCTATACTACCGTTCTAAACTACCAAGCATTACCCTCACCCCCACAAAATCACTAGGTCTACCATAACGTACTACATATACCAGCCATATAATAAAACAAACAATCGGTTGGTTAATAGTACCAAACACTAACAGGGGCCTATAGGTGTATATACCACCATACTATAGTACCGTTCTAAACTACCAGGCAGTACCCCTACCCACAATACCCCTATGCCTAGCATTGCATACTACCTATACCAGTCATAGGATAACATAAAGCATCAGGTGGATTAATAGTACTAAGGGACAACAAGAGACCTATAGGGATATGTACAGCCTATATAGTATCCTCAGATAAGTATCCTATAAAAGGTATCCTCGATAGGTATCCTCGAATAATACAATACCAGGCCATGGGTATTCTCAAATACAGAGATGAGGCTAAGAGTCGTAGTAAATTATGCCTCATTGAGGAATTTTTAATGGTCCTCATAACCTCAAAATTCAATGAGGCTATGAGGGATAATAAATGAGGACTCATTGAGGGTTTTTTACATAGCCCTCATGGCCTCATACGAAAAAAAGGGATTCCACAGTCACAGGCGTTTTCCAAAATGGGATTCCATAGGATATACCTGTTAAATACTGAAATGAGGCTAAGAGTCGTAGTAAATAATACCTCATTGAGGGATTTTTCAGGGTCCTCATAACCTCAAAATTCAATGAAGGTATGAGGGATAATAAATGAGGACTCATTGAGGGCTTTTACATAGCCCCCATGGCCTCATACGACAAAAAAGGGATTCCATAGCCACAGGTGTTTTGCAAAAAAATGGGATTCCATGGGATATACCTGTTAAATACTGAAATGAGGCTAAGAGTCGTAATAAATTATACCTCATTGAGGGATTTTTCAAGGTCCTCATAACCTCAAAATTCAATGAGGGTATGAGGGATAATAAATGAGGACTCATTGAGGGCTTTTACATAGCCCTCATGGCCTCATACGACAAAAAAGGGATTCCATACCCACAGGTGTTTTGCAAAAAATGGGATTCCATGGGATATGGCCATTGGATATAGTCTTTTGTTATACAAAAGGGAGATAACCCTGCATACAGATTATGGGAAATCAAGCAATCTGATTGGTTAGTTATAATCTAGATAAATGAAACAACAAGAGTACTTAGAATAGGGTCAGAACTAACAAGAACAGACCATAAATTGCTAAATATAGCAATAATAAGGTAAACTGTTCCAGTTGATAGGCTCTTCTACGCTACTGGAGTATACTCTAGAATAAAGGAACATGGCCAGATAAACGATAACTATTGCATATATAGATAGAAGCAGAGAATTCTGGAAGAATTCGAAATAATACAAGTTGTCGGGTTGTTTGTGGTAATTATCCAGGGAAGTCGTTCCAGAAAATAATCTGATTCAATCGAACATACCCTCCGAAGATACCCCTGTCCTATTGTAGGCCTTAGGTGACATAGCAGTCACGTGCTACCATAGAAACCAAAATGGCGGCCTCCAGTATACAAAATGGACGACGGAAACACGTGTCACCCTAACAACACGCGCTGCGCATGCGCACTCACCCCACATATCACTATGGAGATGACGTCACAAGATGGCCGCTCACGCGGGTTACCATGACAACACAACATGGCGCCACTAGGTCACGTGACATGACGTCATTTCCGGGGTCCGGCACCGGGGACTGGCAATCTTTCCCTCAAAACCACATTACATACTACTAACAAGGTAAACAACTCGCTTTTCGAAAACGATAGCACTCATCTTCGTTATACCCCCCCCCCCCCCCCCCCCCCTCAAATTTGATTCACACAACGTATCCAACAATACCCAGTATCAATGGAAAGAGGAATGAATAAGCTTTACAGTGGTGTATTACATGGCCGTTGGGTGTGCTTGGGTTGTTCGTGATAACTGGGAGAAGTCGCAGAGAAGGCCGAAAAACATTTAGTCGAACAAGATAGTGCACAGTGGAATGAGGTTCACGAGCGACAATTATCCGATTTATTATAAATAATTCGAGGTCCCGTTGTCTATGGGGGGCAGATTCAAATATTAACCGCATACCTTTATCATTTACTAATCTCGGATCCACATTTATTCATTTCTGGAGTTCACGTTTAACGTTTATACACTTTTTAGCCGTAACTTGGACATCTTTTCCCAAGTTAACCGGAGTTGATGGCGTCCATAGATACGCAATTTGCGCAAAAACTTTCCCCATTCTCCCATTGGCTTATTTTCATCGATGATTTGCTCGGCATAAATAGTAGCCAATGGGATGTCATTGTGCTTCTATGGATGCCGTTAGCTTGTTTAGTTTCCAAGGGAAGGTTAAAAAAATGTATAAACGGCAAGTACCTGTGCCTTTGACAGCAACTAGCGCAATTTTAATTTTATTGCGCCGTCAGAATTACACAGGAAAAAAATGCAAGATTCGAGTTTTTGCTTCCGCCAAAATGATGATCTTTGTTAAAGATACGATGTTTTGCGACCAAGTATAATTTTTTATTTTAGTGCACATCCGTAAATATATTTGGAATACAAAATAACTAAATAACAATTCAGTGTCATCTGACATATTTCGACGGATTCTACTGGAATCTCACGGTCCAAAATAAAACCCAAATACTAAAAGTAGTCCATCTGACTATATTATTATAATCTTGCCAACAGAATGACTAAACCTTTCTGACATCAACTGTTGCCATGAACAATGAGGTAAGTTAAAAAGTAAATATACTAGGACAAAGCCATACTGATATGGATGTCATTAGAATTGGCTCATTGAGCTGGTTCCAGTGACATCCACGCCTGTACAGTTTTTTTAAACTGCATCAAGTTTTATCCGGTATTATGTAGTTGATAAATCGTCGCCTGAGTTCTAGAATGTCCTATGTCCCCTATGGGACATAGGACATTCTAGCACTCAGGCGACGAAATGCCGTGCAAATACATGGCTGCTATATCAGTAAATTAACTTTTTTCATCTACTATTTGGAGATGCCCAAACAAAACAATTTAATGTCATCTGACATATTTAAGCCGATTCTACTAGAATCATGCGGCCCAAACAGAAACCTGAGTAATAAAAATAGTCTATTTGACGATAAATCTTGCCAACAGAATGGCTAAGCCTTTTTCTGGTATAGTTGCTATGAACAACAAAGTAAACTAAAAAGTAAATATACAAGGACAAAATAATACTGATATGGATGTCATTAGAATTGGCTCATTGAGCTGGTTCCAGTGGCATCTATATCTGTATACTTTTTTTAAAAAACGCATCATGATTTTTCAGGTATTATGACGTTAGTAAATGGCATGTGAATACATGTAGATGGCTCATATAGTGGTAAGTAAATTTTCTTCCACTATTTGGAGATCTCAAAACAAAACAAAAAAATAACACATGGCACATACACCTGTCACCCTCAACTTTCTAGTGCATAGTCTTTTTCTTTGTCACTAGTCAAGGTATGAAAGTATCCTAGTGTACAATGGTGAGCTTTGATATTGTCTCAAAACATCGTGGTGATGTTATAGTGTAATTGTGTGGTGTTTTGGTACAATACCATGGTTTACCATAATACTGATTGTGTGTTAGCATAAGATTCGGAACAGACAGAATTTCGTCCGGAGGAACCCACTCAGGATCAGAAAGCATTTCAGACATGTATTCATCTATTACAAGTTCTGCTTTATCATCGAAATTGATTCCGGGACTAGCACTCAAGGAGTTTGTAGCAGCTTGCGAAAACAAAACATCTTTGTTCGTGGAAATCACATTACATTCCATCACATTCAGTTTGATCACATATGGTCGCTGCATTGCCCTCAAGAGAGAGAGAGAGAGAGAGAGAGAGAGAGAGAGAGAGAGAGAGAGAGAGAGAGAGAGAGAAATAGGGACAGGGGTTGAGAGAGAGAGAATGACACACAGAATGACAAATATATACACAAACAGGCAAACAGACCGAACGACTGAGAGAGAGAGAGAGAGAAAATGACAAAATTTAATATAATACAGACAGGCAAACAGACCGAACGACAGAGAGAGAGAGAGAGAGAGAGAGAGAATGCCACACAGAATGACAAATATATACACATACAGGCAAACAGACCGAACGACACACAGAAAGGTAGGAAGAAAAAATTTCATTGAGTGTGTGCAAAAGACAGCCTGTCAAACATACGGGCCGACAGACATACCCGAATTTCAAAATAATTAGCTCACTTGACAATTTTGTTATTACATACATTGATATATCTGGGCACTGCCCCGAGCAGATCCTATAAAATCACCCGAAATGGACATTTTGCCGTAACATGGAGTTAAAACATTAATTTTGATGACAATTCGGAATAATTATATGACTGGAAGATAACACTATGCCAGGAAGCTTGCTGTATCAAAACTACGTATCTCAAGATTTTATATCACAAACAAACTTTGTTGGCGCAAAAGCTCGTACCTCTGTACAACGCAATGGGGTGCACAACCAAATTCACAATTTCGCTCAGAGAATTTTATACATAGAACAAATACCTTACACCCGTGGATGTTTTTTCAAAGCAAAACTATTAAAGGTACTTACCTGATCAATTAGAATGTTTTGTCTCATCCGAAAATGGAAAAAAACCTTTATATTGATGGACAACCATTACGCGTTTTCTCACAGAATGAGTTACGAGGTTTTGATTCCAAGCTATATAACAAATCAAAATCCCGTATTTTGAAAAAGCGCGAAAAGCGGTCTTTTTAACTGGACTAGAGGTACGCCGTTTTGACAGAAGGTGTATCTCCTGTGTTTGACTGAATTCGAATAAAAAAAACCCCAGCTTGTCAAAAATCCGAGTTACGAGGTTTTGACTGTTTTAAATTAAGTCAGGTAAGTTCTTACCGACGGTGAACGGGGACACTGTGCACAGTGGGAAAATTTTAACTCCATGTCGGAAAACTTTGAGATCCTCGACTTCCAAGCGCTTGTAAGAAAGTGAAATGGTTCGCTTGGCAACTACGACATTGGATTGGCCTGTTACAACCGATAATATTACAACGCCGCATAATGTTACACCAACGCATAATGTTACAAAAAATGTAGTAAACGACTAATAATGTTATAAACTCCGCATAATGTTATAACTTTTTTCAACCCGTTATGTTACAACAAATCACCCGATAATGTTATAAATTCAAATAAACAAATCTTTGGTAATTTATACTGTCATGGCATCAGTTTCAGGTGGAGCCCGTCGGTCTGTATTTGAGGGAACTCTTCAGTTCCCAGTGTGGAATTGAACCATTCTGACTTTAAATAACATATATACCATTATTGTAATAAGCCCATTTCTGTTATAAATTACGCGTCCATTATATGGTCGGACATTAGGTAAGGATACTATCCTATATTTTAAGTATACTAAACCCACGAAATCCCCCTTTTCGTCGTATGAAGCAATGAAAGCTATGCAAATGAGCACGATGCGCGCAAAATCATACGTCTCAAAATGAAAGCTATGAAAATGAGCGCAATGAGTACCTCTTCATACGTCTCATACCCTCATTAAAGATACTATCCTACCTTTATTTGGGAGTGTTTTCTGGAGTGTTTGGGTCAGTTTTCTGAAGACTGTCGGGTTGTTTGGATTAATTCGATATCTATTGTCGGGTTGTTAGGGGTGAGACGGAGCACGTGTCCCCATAACAACACGAGCTGCGCATACGCACTCCTACCACTTATTATCATGACAATGACGTCACAACATGGCCACCCACGTGCACTATCATGACAACCCAACATGACCGCGCAGTCACGTTACATGACGTCACTTCCCCCGGTCCTGCCCCGGGGTCCTACAAAATGGCTCATTTTCAACATACATAACTACTCAACACCATCACCCACAACACCAACATCAACGCAACTCCTCCTCTACAGCCTCCTCCTTCTCCCTATACTGCCTGTTCTAGTGATTCCGCCTTTTCCAGAACCTGTAATCCCAAATTCATCACTTCTACTTCTTCCAACATCTCCACCATCTATATTATCATACTGTCTAGCGCTACTCCCTTATAGCATTCTCGGGTAGCCTTCACTGCACAATCACCCTGATGTACTAATTCATGACCCCCTCTCTTTCTCGGCCTAATCCCTGCCCACCCCTTCCAGTCCCCCTAAACCGCATTCCTCTTCCTACCCAGTCTCGCATCTTATTTTTGTTCCGCGCGACACTACCAACCCGCCACATCCTCCATATGTACGTCGCTCCATCCAACTTTTTGACCTCTTTTAACTCCACCTCATTTTTGTTCACTGTTAGTTGTTAAAATGTCAAATTAATGACCAATAAGATGTTCTTATGACTAAGAAATATGCGACAAATGAGTTTTAGATGCCCAAAACAAGCAGAAACAGAGGCATTTGCCCATCCCCAAAGGCGTCAGGGGACTATGGTACACTACATTTCTGAAAGCGGAGACTACGCATGTTGGTAAACGTACCAACCGGATAAAATAGCACCCCTCCCCCACCACCCCCGCCTTCACCATGTTGGGTACTGGATGATCATGGTAATGACGTCACACGATTGAGTTACGAGGATAATCCGCGTCTATGTAACGTGACTAGGTCATTCTATGATAAATCCCCAGGAGTTAGAGGGGGGGGATATCTCCTCGCTTTAACCAGCGCAGTAGTAGGAGAGGGATGAAACGGGGCTCATTGAGGGGATCTCATGGGGGGGGGGGGGGGGGGGGGTCTCATATGTGACGTCATGTCACGTGACCTGATGACGCCATGTTTGGTTGTCATGGTAACCCGCGTGAGCGGTCATCTTGTGACGTCATCTCCATAGGGATACGTGGTGTGAGAGCGCATGCGCAGCGCGTGTTGTTAGGGTGAAAGTGTTTTCGTCGTCCATTTTGTATACTGGAGGCCGCCATCTTGGTTTCTATGGTAGCACGTGGTTGCTATGTGACCCAAAACCTTCTAACAAGACAGGGGTATGTTCGGAAGGTACGTTCCTTTGTAGAAGAGTAATTTCCAGATTCGTAGAATTACCACAAACAACCCGACAAGTTTTACTATTTCGAATTCTTTCAGAATTCTCTGCTTCTATCTATATATGCAATAGTATTCGCCTATCTGGCCATGTTCCTTTGTTCTAGAGGATACTCCAGTAGCGTAGAGGAGCCTATTAGTTGGAGCAGCTTTGCATATTATTACTATATTTAGCTATTCTAGATTGCTTGATTTCCCATAACCTATACTTAATCATACAGTGTTAAATCCCCTTATTACAACGAAGTTGTATCCGATTCCCATCGCCTCTATATCCAATGGCAATATCCCCAGGCACCCCAATTCCGGCACCCCTTTTTTTTAAATACATATGCCCTTCGGCACCCCTTTTTGTCATATGTGCTTATGTGAAAAGGCACAATGTGCCCTAGCACAGAGGCAAATGCTTTATGTGCCGATATTTGCTTATATGTGCTTATATGAAAAGGCACATTGTGACACAATGTTCCCTAGCACATTGGCACATACGGGTATTTGAGGATACCTATGACCCGGTATTGTTTTATTCGAGGATACCTACTAGAGAATCCCTTTTTTGTCATATATGCTTGTGTGAAAAGGCACAGTGTGACCAATGTGCCCTGGCACATAGGCACATACTTTATTTGCCGATATGTCCTTATATGTGCTTATGTAAGTGAAAAGGCACAATGTGGCACAATGTGCCCTAGCACAGAGGCACATACGGGTGTTTGCGGATACCTATGACCCGGTATTGTTTTATTCGAGGATACCTACTAGAGAATCCCTTTTTTGTCATATGTGCTTACGTGAAAAGGCACAGTGTGAACAATGTGCCCTGGCACATAGGCATATACTTTATGTGCCGATATGTGCTTATTTGTGCCTATGTCAAAAGGCACAATGTGGCACAATGTGCCCTAGCACATAGGCACATACAGGTGTTTGCGGATACCTATGACCCGGTATTGTTTTATTCGAGGATACCTACTACAGAATCCCCTTTTTGTCATATATGCTTATGTGAGAAGGCACAATGTGACACAATGTGCCCTCGCACATAGGCACATACGGGTATTTGAGGATAGATATTGTATTGTACAATTGGACTATTGGAGGATACCTTTTATAGGATACAAATTTGAGGATACCTACTAGAGAATCCATTTTTGTCATATGTGCTTATGTGAAAAGGCACAATGTGACACAGTGTGTCATGGCACATAGGCACATACTTTATGTGCCGATATGTGCTTAAGCGTGCTTATGTGAAAAGGCACAATGTGACACAATGTGCCGTAGCACCTAGGCACATACGGGTATTTGAAGATACCTATGACCCGGTATTGTTTTATTCGAGGATAATTACTGGAGAATCCCTTTTTTGTCATATGTGCTTTTGTGAAAAGGCACAATGTGCCCTGGCACATAGGCACATACTTTATGTGCACGATATGTGCTTATATATGCTTATGTGAAAAGGCACGATGTGACACAATGTGCCCTAGCAGATAGGCATATACGGGTATTTGAGGATACCTACGACCCGGTATTGTTTTATTCGAGGATACCTACTAGAGACTCCCTTTTTTGTCATATATGCTTATGTTAAAAGGCACAATGTGACTAGACTAGTAGTGCTAGACGGTATGATAATATAGATGGTGGAGATGGTGGAAGAATTAGAAGTGATGAATTTAGGATTACAGGTTCTGGAAAAGGCGGAATCACTAGAACAGGCAGTATAGGGAGAAGAAGGAGGCTGTGGAGGAGGAGTTGTGATGATGTTGGTGTTGTGGCGGTGTTGGTGATGGTGTTGAGTAGTTACGTATGTTGAAAATGAGCCATCTTGTAGGACCCCGGGGCAGGGCCGGGGGAAGTGACGTCATGTCACGTGAATGGGCGGTCATGTTGGGTTGTCATGATAGTGCACGTGGGTGGCCATGTTGTGACGTCATTGTCATGATAATACGTGGTAGGAGTGCGTATGCGCAGCGCGTGTTGTTATGGGGACACGTGCTCCGTCTCACCCCTAACAACCCGACAACAGATATCGAATTAATCCAAACAACCCGACAATCTTCAGAAAACTGATCCAAACACTCCAGAAAACACTCCCAAATAAAGGTAGGATAGTATCTTTAATGAGGGTATGAGACGTATGAAGAGGTACTCATTGCGCTCATTTTCATAGCTTTCATTTTGAGACATATGATTTTGCGCACATCGTGCTCATTTTCATAGCTTTCATTGCTTCATACGACGAAAAGGGGGATTCCGTGGGTTTAGTATACTTAAAATATAGGATAGTATCCTTACCTAATGGCCGACCATATAATGGACGCGTAATTTATAACAGAAATGGGTTTATTACAATAATGGTATATATTATTTAAAGTCAGAATGGTCCAATTCCACACTGGGAACTGAAGAGTTCCCTCAAATACAGACCGACGGGCTCCACCTGAAACTGATGCCATGGCAGTATAAATTACCAAAGATATGTTTATTGAAGTTATAACATTATCGGTTAATTTGTTGTAACATAACAGGTTGAAAAAAGTTATAACATTATGCGTCGATTTTTATAACATAACGGGTTGAAAAATTATGCGGAGTTTATAACATTATCGGTTGTTTACTACATTTTTTGTAACATTATGCGTTGGTGTAACATTATGCGGCGTTGTAACATTATCGGTTGTAACATGGCCTACTATGTAGCGTCGTGGGAAATGTATGGTAAATACCGCACGTGTTATTGCGGTAGGCCATCGTAAGATTTCCGTTGTCATTCTGAACAAAGATGAGGTCAATTTGTGTTCCTTTATGGTATTAGAACCACATCATTTCTGTCGGTTCTACCGCATTCCAATATCATTAAAAAGACTGATTAAATACGGCATCGAAGTGACCCTAAGTTAATTTGTACGTGGTCATCGAAGCACGCGTCAAGCACACACAGTTTCTTGGAGTTCCGTCCTTTATGGCTTGTAAGGAATGCAGAGTTTCCTCCCTTTAGTCGTAAATAGACTGGGCTCAGAGGAGCAAAACTTGATCATCCTTGTGCTCTCAAACGTCACCCTGCATGTCTGGCCTCCAACACCCATAAATGAACTGTTTGCTGCTATCCCATCTTCTATGCACTGTCAATTCTGGTTAACGTAACTATTAGCCCGATGAGTACTTTCTTGGTAAAGCTTAAGAATAGTGACTCTTTAATTTATTTAAAAACTACCTGTCTTTCTCAACGTTTCTCTGTTTATTTTCATTTCATATCATATTCCCAACAAATAATAACTGTTTCAGATCAAACAATGTCATATTTATAAGTCAATTTAACCGTTTTCGTTCTGTAAATTTTACATACAGAGAAGCAGAATCTCCATCTTGAAGTGGGTAAATGAGAGACGTCTGTAATGCTTTGGGGTCATGGCAGTCAGAGACAAAGGTTAGCAATGGCCTGCTAACTCTTACCTTTCCTATACTGACCCCAATGATTTCTCCCGAGGCTTGAGGATCGGAGACACAATTAACAAAAATACTTTTTTTCTAGCAGCAGGTGGCGCTTTATAGTGCAAGCAGAACATAGACGGCCGGTGTGTACCATTGTCATGTAGCCTTAAAATGGGCATATAAAATGTTGCAACAGGATAAAATCCAATTTTTTCACAGAATTTATTTCAAATATGAGAGAGGATAATGAAAATTGCAACAGAAGTTGAGGAGATTAGATATTTATTACAAAATTTGCAGAGATTCCTATTCTTTACTATTTTCTAGAATTTCTCATGAAATCAAGTCATGGCTGATGTACAGCAGCCATGGCTTGATTTCATGAGAAATTCAGTAGGTGTGGAGTGAAGGAATGATTATTTGAGGACCACTCCACTGATATGGGCATACTGTGTCAATACGTGCCGGGATTATATCTCTCCTCTGCATTAAAGAGAGTATTTTGTACTGAGCCTGACTGAACAGGCAAATCAGACAGCAGCGGGCAAAGAGTTAAATGACAGAGTTTTGCATTCAGGCGTGTATCCAGAAGTTTTGTTGGGGCGGTGCGCCAATTAAGGGGCCATCGATGATCAACGGTTCCGCGGGAGAGATCATGATTCTCGAGGCATGATGAAATTTTGAAAAATGGTTATCAAATGGAACTTTGTGCATGGTAGTATCTGGGAAAATAGTATACGAAATTTAGGATCTAAGATATTTTTAAGCACTTCTGCACTATTGTATTGCGAAAAATTACACACAAAATAAATTGATAAAGTTGATACATATATTTCATTTTCAGATAAGTATTCTACCTATACATGTTATTCTGTTAACCCTTTACCTAACATGAAAAGCAGACGACACTTGCAAAAAAAATTCTTGAATAACTAATTTTTTCATTTTTTGTCTCAAAAACATAGGTTATGACCCCTCGTTCCAACGAGGGGTCATAACCTATGTTTTCGAGACAAAAAATGAAAAAAATAATGAAAATTAACGATTGACGAAAATTGACGATTTTGGAGAATAGCGCTGGGCGGTTTTGGCCGTTACGTTGGGTAAAAGGTTAATAAGTAATAAGTGATTCTTATAGAAATTAAACAGCGATAAACTCGATGTAACATATAGGACCTGTAACGCCAGGACCTTTCAACTATGTTCCATGAAACGCCAAGGCACTTTGATACGTTTTAGTAGTGCCTATAGGCGTTTCGCGGGAATTACATGAAAACGAGAATATTTATGTTTTAAAACAACTTACCCCGATACACCATACTCTCTGTAGCTGAGCCATAGAGAGTATGATGTATCGGGGTAAATGAGGTCGCCCCATTTTATCGAAGTTTTCAAATCACAAATATGCGATAGTCCCTCAAATGAAACTCCAATAATGTGGAGTGGAGCGTTCGCACCTGATGCTCCTCCCCTGGCTACACGCTTGGCATAATAATAATAACACTTTGGCCAGCCGCTGATTTGTCGCGGTTCTCGGGTGAGAAGTCCTTGGTTACCTCTATACTCCAAACTGCCTCCCTGTTCCCACGCTTCTTCTGTCCTCCCAACACTCTGAGACGAACTGCTTGATGAAATCCCTAACCCCATTCTTCCCAATCTCTCCGATTAGCATATTAACCCTCTCCTTTGAGTCTCCCACTAACCACATGTCCTTCATTCTCTCATCCCACTTCCCCATTATACTCCCAGTGAATCTTTTAGACTGGTATTTTGGGCATTCGAGAAGAAAGTGTTCCAGGGTCTCCACCAAATTACACATCTGGCACTCCTTTACTCCATTACTGCCGATGCTGTGATTTTTACTTGTTCCACTAGATTGGTTACAAAAACATGAAGAATCTTTCGATCAATATATGATTGATTTATTTATTTGTTTGTCTTTTGTGATGACTGGTGTTAACTCTTTTGGCGCGGAATAATCTGAGAAACAGAATTCTTAGCGCCTAATATTCACCAGGAATTTTACAAAAAGTATAGGTTGTTCGACTAAAGCGTTATTATTTTAAAAGATGTTCTAATGATCTCTTTGACAGTTTTTCAAATGATTTTCTGTATATATTTGAATGGCACCTTTATACTTTCAAGGGTCGGTATCGTTGTTCATGGATAGGACTTAAATGGTGCATGAAGCATAGGAATACGTAGGTTTGTTCAACTCTTTACCCAACGAATCGGCCGCATCCCCACCCCTCCCCCTCCCCCTCCCCCCCCCCCCCCCGCGTAATATGCAACTTCAGCAGTTGAAAAAATATTATTTTTCAAAAACTTTTAACAAAACCATATCATGTGATCCCTCATTGGAACGAGCTCGTTCCAACGAGGGGTCACATGATATGGTTTTGTTGAAATTTTTTTTTAAATTTTAAAAAATAATATTTAAAATAAAAAATTTTGATATCGTCTGAGTTGGGTAAAGGGTTAAAAGCACTTGGAAATGGACACATACAGTTGGCTAAAATGACTACTGCAGTACCTTTCCGCGGTCTGCCGTCTGTTGACTTTAGTCGCCTGTCGCGCCAAAAGAGTTAAACATAGATATATTGCCAGCTTCTTTGTATGAGATACCACTGTTCACTGTCAACACTGAGTTCATAATGTTATAAAAATGTCAATTGATGATATCTGTTCAGCAAACTCCGATATACCAAGAATTATTATCTCGCGTTAGCCGTAAAATAGGCCAACAACATTTCTTGAAACTTTGTAACGTTCACAAGAAACTATGTATTTAATTTGAAAGAGAAAAATTTGTAAATGTACACGTCTCCATCCTCTGGCAAGAATAAGTTAATACCTGCAAAAGAAAGAAAGAATTAATATCAAAACTTTGTTACATGATTTATTTTCAAGAACCATGATAAAAAGTCGGTGAAGATAAAACCAGGACCCGTGAAAACCGAGGATTCATCTTCGGACAATTCCCTACCCCTTAACCCCGCCCAAATTTTTAATAGCTAGATATCGTAACCCCTTGAACACGAGAGACCGTCTTTCCGGTACAGAAACACGATTCGTCCTAATTTCATTAAGTAGGACGGGTGCTAAGTACATGTGTGGGGTTGACCAATCAATATTTTCAATGTGCAGCCCCAAGGCTACATGTTGAAAATATTAATTGGTCTACCCCAAATAATGAATATGATCTCTTCCAATTGCTGCCATTGAACTGGCGGGGAAGATACCACCGGGGTTTAACCCTTTACCCAACGTAACGGCCAAAACCGGCCAGCGCTATTCTCAAAAATCGCCAATTAATTTTCAAAATATTTTCATTTTTTTGTCTCAAAAACATAGGTTATGACCCCTCGTTGGAACGAGCTCGTCGAGCTCGTTCCAACGAGGGGTCATAACCTATGTTTTTGAGACAAAAAATGAAAAAAATTAGTTATTCAAGAATTTTTTTTGCAAGTGTCGTCTGCTTTTCATGTTAGGTAAAGGGTTAAAGGGTTAAGTCTCAAGCCATCAACTGTTGGAAATTTCCTACCCTATGGTGGTAGATTTTCGTGGCATTATATCCGCGTGTGCCCGTTTCTAACCGATTCAGTCGCTATTAACCAGTGGCGTAGCTGTGTGTGTGGGGGGGGGGGGGGACTAGGCCGCCATAGCCTCCCTAAAAATTACAGTGGCCCCCTCAGAATGGAAAATAAAAGCACAAGAGGGTCCCAGATTCACTCTGAGGGTATTGAATTTTCAGAATTTTCTCGGGGAAGCTTCCCCCGAACTCCCAACTCTTAAAAATGATGGCCTCTCTCAATAGGAATTCCTAGCTCCACCCCGGCTATTAACCACGTTGTAGGCCTGTGGGATTTATCAACTGGCGTCAGTACTTCGCACCTTTAGTGCAACAAGGCACCGTCTGCAATGCTAAAGCATTGCAGAAGGAGCCTTGTTGCACTCAAGATACAACTAGATTGGTTACAAAATTATGAAGAATCTTTCGATTAAATCTGTTTTTTTAAGCTCTTGAACGCAGAGATCATATATTTCGAACACATGGAGAGAGGTGCATTCGGATTTCTTCAGCAGTCGGAAAATTTTCACTCAATGGTGGAGGTACAGTTGGAAATTCACAACCGAGAAAGATTTTGAAAATGAAGCCATGAAAGGGGGCATAAAATTGATTCCAGTAAGTGAAATGCCAACACATTTATGATAGAATTATCAGGTTATTATTCTATGGTATTATGCTGGGAATTGAATATGTGCTAAACAATTGCTCAAGCTGAGAACTTTGAGAAATTCACACTGTCCTGACATTAAAACAGATCTTATGCAGGAAGGATCAATTTTCGATGTTTCATCATTTTGTAACTGTGAATGATGGAATTAACTCAGGATAACGATTTTACATGATGTGATTTTCTTGAAGTGTATTTCGAGGATTTTCTTTTATTACGATAAGTAAACGTACTACAGAAATCTCGTACCGATTGACATCATACATACTTATGAAGCTCGATATTACGTACAATGTAGTTGTAAACAGTAACTAAAATCCAGATAGATGAAATTTTCAACTACTCATGACTTGCCCTCCGAATTTCCAACTATAGGAAATTTTGGCCAGGCTTGGGTGGGGGAGGGGGGTGACACCCCCCCCCCATACACATCCTGTCGCCACGTCCCTACCCTGCTCCAGCCACCCAAAACAACGGCTCTGTTCAGGTCCAAATAAATAATACAAAAATAGACTATTTGTACACATCAGCGCGTTCATAGCAATCACTAGATTGGTATTCAACTTTATTAACCCTTTACCCAATGTAACGGCCAAAAACAGCCAGCGCTGTTCACAAAAATCGCCAATTAATTTTCATTATTTTTTCATTTTTTGTCTCAAAAACATAGGTTATGACCCCTCGTTGAAACGAGCTCGTTGAAACAAAAAATGAAAAAAAAATAGTTATTCAAGAATTTGTATTGCAAGTGTCGTCTGCTTTTCGTTCCTTGGTAAAGGGTTAACATTAATGTTTAAGCACAATGACTTTTTCTTAGTTTGTTTGTGTATCCATTATTCTCCCCCTTTCCATATTTCCACTATACATAACTGTCACCCCTCCCCACTTACTCAAATAATAACAGACAAATACATTTCCTATAAACTCTTCATACCATACTCATCACCCTCTGTTAGTCTCGGGGGGGGGGGGGGGGGGGGGATCTGGTACTAGGACCAGACAGTGGTATTTGTCAATACCTGTCAATATATACTACTCACATTTTGCTGAGGATCACTCCCCATTCGTCAACATAATTTGTACATGAAAGGAATATGGGTACCTTATTTGTTTGTTCATTTATTGGGGAGCAGTGACACTTTTAATAGTCTGGGTCATATCAAGTTGTACAAATTTACGGGTAGAAAAAGCTGGAGTTCCCTTAGGAAAGCACTCAACAATGCCAAGTAAATGTCACACTCTCTGATTTATCATCTTGGTACAAGGAGGGTTAGCAATGCTAGAAGGCAAGTGACCCGTCGGAATACTGCGCGTCGACCACAGATGTACAACATGTCAACGTAACACTTACCTTCAACCAATGCTAATCGCTTGTGTCAGGAGGGTAAATTAGAGATACCGAAAGTTACTCACCATTGCTTAGTTGTTCTCTCTGGGGACTCCCACTCCCCCACGCGTAAAATTGTCTGACATGCTATGATCAAAGCTTGTGGGGGTCGTATTAAACCGTAACCCTTTACCCAACGTAACGGCAAAAACCGGCCAGCGCTATTCACAAAAATCGCCAATTAATTTTCATTATTTTTTTCATTTTTTGTCTCAAAAACATAGGTTATGACCCCTCTTTGGAACGAGCTCGTCAAGCTCGTTCCAAAGAAGGGCCCTAACCTATGTTTTTGAGACAAAAAATGAAAAAAGTTAGTTATTCGTGAATTTGTTTTTACAAGTGTCGTCTGCTTTTCATGTTAGGTAAAGGGTTAATGAACAAATAAACAAACTTAAAACAATGCATATAATTTGACTATCAAATACATAGATGGGTAGGAGTGGTCCTTAGCAGATTGCGAGTAGTATCCTTGGGTAGTGCACAACAAGCATTGGTCTAATTTGTTTCATTGCAGTTTAACGACACGTTCGATAGTAAAATGGCCAAGAAGAGGTACAAATAGCAGCACAAAAGCAAGGACTGAATTTGTAGTGATAGAATGTAGTGCAGAACTATCACCGTACAGTCAACATTAATTCGAGGCGAGAATGATAGGCATAGGAGCTCATGGGTTTTCTTTTATTGGAGTTTAATGACACTTTCAACAGATAAAGTTCCATCGTGTCAGACAGCTTTAAGAGTGGGGGAAGACGGAGTATCTGAAGAGATTAACATACAGCAGTTGACGACTGTCAGACTCTCAAGACTCCCCAACTTAGTACCTCTGCCCAAGTAGAGTTAAGAGCTGCTGAAAGGAAGTAAACGCGGCGTGCCGTTCGCCTTAGTACCCACCCCACCACGCCCCACGCGGGCAATCTGGATTAAACGCCTTGTAATTGAAAGGGGTGCTGCAGTTAATTCATATTGGGGACAGAAGTTATTAATAGTAGTGTTAGAAAGCGTCAGTTAATGACGTTCCTAAATATTAAGCGTAGGGACTCACTGAACTATAGCTCCAGGTTGGAGTTAAGGGAACTGGCAAAAGAGGGATTCTGGGAAATTCAGGACAAGGAAAAGTATTCTTGTACAGAAGGACCATACCCCTCCAGCCTGGTAGAACAACGTGCTACTATTATTAGCGAAAGATGGGAGCTTCGCCAAATCTGTTTATGTGATTTGATGTTGTTTTTGGTGATTTTCGGGTATTTCTTGGGTCCATTTTGGGTGATTAGATTTACACTCCTTGAATTGAAAATACCCTCCGAAAATACTCCCACTATATTAGAAGTCTTTCGGGCCCTATAACACTACGTGCTACTCTTATAAAGAGGATTCTGGAAAAATCCGAACAAAATAAAGTCGTTTTTGGTGGTTTGGGGACATTGTCGAGCCCATTTGGGTAATTAGATATTCTCTCACTCAATCGAACACAACCCCCGAACACTCCCCATCCCTTTTAGATGGTTTTGGGTCACAAAGAAGCCAGGTGCCACCATAGAAAACAAGATGGCGGCCTCTCGTAAACAAAATGGACGACGGAAACACGTATCGCCCTAACAAGCACTGCGCATGCGCACTGACACCCCGTATCCTCATAGTAATGACGCCACAACATGACCCATCCTCATACATGATATACTACCACGCACCGGAAAAATTTGCACCGACCAGAAGCTCCTGCTTCTATGGGAATTCAATACTGCCTGCACCGGCAAAGCTCCTGGTAATCAGGCCTGTTAGGGTACATGCCATAGGCCTACCGTTCCTCAGCATTCGTGCCAGAAGTGATAATAAAATAACATTTCATAACCCGTGGTCAAATTTGTTTCAGATATTCCAGAAAACATTACGGATCCCAAACACTTCAGGTGCAGTGGCAAGGCATCCTTGGGAAATATGCCAGTACCAATGGTGTTTGTCTTGAAAAAGGACGCCAAGTCACTAACATTAAGAGTTGTTTTCAATATGATTTGTATCTTCTGTTAATTCTCGCATATTGTCTCAATATTAGAAAAATAATATGTATCTTTAAACAAACTGATTGCTAAAAAATATATCACATAAGCCTATTTAGTAATCAATTAAAATTAAATTGAAAAATAAATTAGGCGGATGAATTGACATATTGACATTCAAAAATAATGTGTTTTTTTTTTAATTCAAGTAGTTTGTCCACCATGTCAGTTTCAATGGGGGCTTTTGCATTTAGGAGTTTTGTCTTGGGGGGAGGAGGCATTTGTCACACACCCTCGCTCACAGTGACAGTGATATGGACTTCGATGAAAGTATTTGCCAAAACGACAAATAATAAGGATAATAGTTATAAAAAGTCATCACATCTGACGACTAAAAACACTTCACAGAAAATATATTAAAAATATATGTTAAAGACTCAACAGACTGCATTCTGTGTTTACCTCGCCACGTGGTTGAGTGGACTGTATTTTCCCGTGTCTGTGGAGATTTCATCTTTAACGTCAAAATGCGCCCAACTGCCTGCTCATCCGCCCCTTTTGCATGTACCTCAGCTAAAAACTAAGGATACCAAGGAACCACTTGAGCACAATTCATTTAACACTGAAATCTCCATAGACACCCATGGAGGCACTTGAGCGTAATTACGCTCATGTGCCTTCATGGGTGTCTACTGTCTGAGGGGATTTTAAATGAATTGCGCCCAATGGCCTTCTCACTCCCTTGTTTCTACTTCTCTGCTTTGTTAGAAAAGCTAAGAAGAAAAAACAAAATGAAAAAAAAACTTTCTTAGTTCATACAGATTTTGGACGGCCATAGTGGATTGCAAGTACGGTATATTTAGGCCGCTGTGGATTCGATATATCGCCTTACGTGAAAACAGGCATTTGTTGCAATTCCCAGATGTATCCCACTTGATCTCTGTATATCCATGAGAACCCTGATGTTAGAAAAACACACCCAAATGTCTCCGCTTCCGCGTGATATTGACAAGCTACTGTTATAAATTTTCGTTGTGAAATATGGCGGGTAAAAGACGCAATACATATAGTAACCAATGCATATAGTAATCAAAGATTTTGAAATAAATGATAAGTTTGCATTTTCACGCGTTTCCATGGCTTTAACCCTTTACCTAACATGAAAAGCAGACGAGACTTGCAAAACAAATTCTTGAATAACTAATGTTTTTCATTTTTTGTCTCAAAAACATAGATTATGACCTCTCATTGGAATGAGCTCGACGAGGTCGTTCCCAAGAGGGGGTCATAACCTATGTTTTGGGGACAAAAATGAAAAAATACTGAAAATAATTTGGCGATTTTTGTGAATAGCGCCGACCGGTTTTGACCGTTACGTTGAGTAAAGGGTTAAGGAAATTCACTGTGGTTGAACTCTTTAACCCTTTACCCAACACACAGGATATCATTTTTTATTTTAATTACTGTTTTTTAATGTTTTCAAGAAAAACAAATCAACGAAGCCATACCGTGTGACCCCTCAATGGAACGAGCTCGTTCCAGTAAGGGGTCACATGATAGGGCATAGTTGAAATTTTTGGAAAAATATATTTTTTCTTCAACTATTTAATTTGCAAATTACGCGGTTGGGTGCGGCTGATTTGTTACGTGAAGGTTTAAGGGGGAATGTAAACAGAAACAATGTGACGAAAATTGCCATATAGCATATTGGGCGAAACGGATCATTAGTTCTAGTTTGTGATTCATTTTAATTTTCCGTTCTGCATTCTGCACCATAAATAACATATGTTGAGTTTTGTTTTTGTTTTGTTTTCAACAATTTGAATATTTGCTTATTCTCATCGTGGTGAGGTCCGACCTCAACAAAACAAGTATATCTTTTTCTAGTGTATATGAGTTGAGAACTCAAACTTTCATAGTTTATGCCACAAAGACATAACGTATGAAAGTGCTGAAAATATGTTAATGAAGCTCATGTAAACAAAACTTGCCACGCTGGTGTGGCGAACAGTTTTTGTCTGGAACATATGGTGAGCCCTTCAGTCATTAATGTTTTCTATGACAGAATTAATTCCGTCTAAGTTGAAAACTACTCTGACCTAGAAACACTCAGATATGACCTCTGGACTGTGATCTGAAGAAATTTTATCTGGCAAGCAGTATGGTTCAGGCGTACCCGTAAATACCCTTTGAATATCCCAATTGCATGAAAAGAGAAATGTGATTTAATATTTTTATATTTGTAGCTCATCAAGGTAAACAGAAGAAAATTGCCACATTTTTTTAATGTGATCATAGTTACTAATTCAAGAAGTGTGTTGTCTGAAAACAGTCACTGAGATTTCAGAAACAATAGAGACCTGGCCATCCCTGAACTTGCCGTCTTTCTGTTGTGGTTTTTTCGGTGTATCTGGACCAAACACACTCCAGATATCATCACTGACAGGTTTTGCTCACGATACTTTCTGAAAAAAAATCCTACATGCTAACATACATCAGTTCGACACGAGGTGACCCTGGCTGTCGAAAGTGTCGTTAAATCCCAATGAAAAAATAAATAAATAACATGCATCTAGATGGCAATTTTTCTCTTTATATCAGCTTTATTGACATATTGTGAAAAAACTCGCGCCTTTATTCTTTTTGTGACACAATATATCAAAATTTAGGGCCTCAGCTAATATGTACCACAAAACGAGAGAACTGTTGATATTAATTTTGTAGAGGGTGGACCTCAGGGCAATGAGAATAAGTGCCTAGAAAAAAATATTCTTTAATCGGTTGAGTGCTAGAAGCCACTATCAGGGCTTTCACAAAAAAATGGACACTCTCCAATAATTTGTAATAAAACAGATTTTGAATAACAAATTTAGACCATCAAAAATAATCCAGCCCTCAACCAGTAAATATTAATTTATTTAAATTATAAAATATTTGTTTGGAGACCGCAGCATATCTTATTTATCGTGTAGAATGCACGTGCATCACGAATGCACCATAAACTAAGCATACGAAGATTTTGACCACGACGATTTTTCCCAAATTGTTTTCTGTTGACATTCATCTTACGCCTGTTCATCAGGTTTGATATGTCAACCCGCAGGATCGTCTATATTCCTATAACAAAGAATGGCACTCAATCAATTTGTTTGGGAAGACCAATTAGCCAAGTATTTGCAACCTGCATCCTTGCTGTTGGATAATATTACAGAATCTATCCCACAAGACGAAATAAGACCTCTTACAATACATGTCATTCAATTGACATGGGACGTGTCATTCTCTGGGCTCGCAAGAGGTGCGCTTTGGAGATGCGGGCGTCGAGGTGTGGCTAGTTTCTTCATGCACTCTCTATTGAAAATCAGAGTTTGAGCGATGAGCTCAAAATTCGTAAAAATTGACGCTAATGATCTCAAAATTCGTAAAAAATAGACTAATTAAGGCCCATAACTCTGTAACGGGAAATCGGACCGGGCCGGTATTCGAACTCGCTTGAGATATTATTGCAAAAAGACCTGTTTGGCAAATATTAGTCAAATCGGAGAACGTTTGTTCAAGTTATTGCGCTAACGAGCTCAAAATTCGTAAAAATTTACTAATTAAGGACCATAACTCTGTAACAAAAAATCAAGCTGGATCAGTTTCCGAGCTCGCTTGAGATATTATTGCAGAAGACCTGTTCGACAAATTTTAGTCAAATTGGAGAAAGTTTGTTCAAGTCATTGCGCTGACGAGCTCAAAATTCGTACAAATAACTAATTAAGCTCCATAACTCTGTAACGAGAAATCAGACCAGACCAGTTTTCGAAATGGCTTGAGATATTATTGCGATAGTCAAATTGGCGAACGTTTATTCAAGTTACTGCGCAAACGAGCTCAAAATTCATAAAAAATGACTAATTAAGGCCCATAACTTTGTAACGAAAAATTGGGTCAGGCCAGTTTTCGAACTCGCTTGAGATATTATTGCAAAAGACCTGTATGGCAAATATTAGTTAAATCAGAGAACGTTTGTTCAAGTTATTGCATTAACAGTGTGAGAAAGCCCGCCTGATCACCCACCCGCCCGCCCGCCCGGACGTACACCGACCATCACCAAACCATAGATCTCGGTTGTTAACACAACTCGACAATAAAAGGACTGAAAAGTCGATAATTTTCTTGTGCAGTTGAAAGAGCAGATGGAAAAAATAAGCATTTATAAAGAGAATTATCACCTGCTCTTATAGGTTGCTCTTGACCTTCTTTGAACAGAGCCCACAGAGATAAATCTTCAAAACTGATTGCCAATCCATTAATCATGGTGACAGCATCTCTGATATTGTCCTCTCGTGACGTTGAAAACCTTGAAATTAAAAATAGTGTAAAACAGGAAAATCTTACAGTAATACATTAAGTAATAACATGACAGTCGCTAAGAGGTGTTATCGAATGACACAACCATGTTTTAGAGGAATTTAGAATGTCAGTTTCTGATCCCCTACAGGGAGTCGAACCACACCAATCCCGCCTGGCAATCACCAACCCCGCCTAGTCTCTCCACTAGACCATTGCATACCGTCAAAAACGATGGTTGGAATCTAGCTTTTCAGGTGATGTTCTAATGAATACTTGGTTCATCTTCCTTTCGGCAGCAGCATGAAAGTGTGGAACGCGCTGGCTACAGTACGACGAAAGTACTGTGGTTGGCCTCAGATGAAGATTGGCACGGGCCTGTGTGTGTTTTTCGAATAATACAATCATGTTTTAGAGGAATTTAGACTGTGCGTTACTGATTCCCTGCTATTCCCTGCTGGGAATCGAACCTTCGGCAACCTCGCCTGGCAAACAAGACTCCAACACCTAAACCACTAGGCCATTGTACACCGTCAAAAACGGTGGCTGGGATCTTGCTTTTTAGACAAATTTCTCGCGATCGCTTGGTTCATCTTCCTTTCGACATCAGCGTGAAAGTACGAAACGCGCTGTCTACAGTAGCGACGAAAGTGCTGTGATTGGCCTCAGACAAAGACTGGCACGGGCATGTGTGTGTTTTTCGAATGACACAATCATCTTTTAGAGGAATTTAAAATGTTGGTTTCTGATCCCCTGTGTGTGTCCTTGGGCACTGCGAAGCTCCAATTCAACAAATATCTTCCCGGTGGTTCGATTCGATTCGACTCAAGCCGTTTCGAAAATGTTCGAATAATCAAGATTGTTCTCAAAATCCTACAAAATATCTCACTTTCACTCTTCTTCTGTCATCATGTCTCCTGTTCAGGATACCAGATGTCTCCTGTAGAAGAGACCTGATGAGAGAAAAAGAGTTCAAAGATGTTCCGCTTCCCAAACTACTTTGATTCCATTCCAGGATATTCGGCTTTTTGATTGCTTTGCGCACTTTCCCACTGTCTCATCGTTGAACAGGATACGTGATTGGACGACTGCCAATATTTCTGGTTGTTAAAAAGTGCAATATTTACATTGTGGAGAACCGTCAGGTTCGATTCGATATCGATGTAAATACCCATACACGGTGATACACCATAACATTTGATGAAGTGAAAGCAGTCACGGCGTAACAGTTTTCTCGTCATCTATCGTGTGTGTGGGTGTGGGTGTGGGTGTGGGGGGGGCGGGGGGAGGGGGGTCTGCAAGAACACATGATGATTTTTAATTTTCTGCATGTCAGATAACCCACCCGCCCCCTTTCCCCCATTACTTTCCACTTCGACAGTTTTTGCCAATCAATTTCTGACATCAATCCCATTTTATGGATATTCACAAATGCTACGCGCTACTAGAGTTTAAAAAATGTTGACAGAGGGGGTTGTGTATATCTATATCTTTTGCTCCAGTATTATTTGTCTACAGTCTTCACGGGAAGGTTGATGATCAAGTTAAATATGGGGAGTTTTCTGCAAGTTTGTGGCCTATATACTCATATCCTCACAGTATTGAGGATTTACGATACTACGATGGTCCGATATTCCGACGGCCTAATAGACCGGAAGTCGAATACCCCGAAGGCCCGATTTTCTAATGGTCCAATATTCCGAGGGCCCCATACTTCAACGATCTTCCAGATCGTCGGGGTATCGAACCTTCGGAATATTGGGCCTTCGGAGTATCGTATCTTCGGAGTATAGGACCTACGGAGTACTGAGCCTTCTGACTTCTGAGGGGAATGCGGAAAATTGGGCCTTCGGACTATGAAGTCTTCGGAATATTAGACCTTAGGTCCATCGCTAACATTGAGTATTGAACCTTCAAAATATCGGACCTTTGGAGTATAAGGCCTTCGAAATATCGGTACCTCGGAGTATTGGATATTTGGAATATAGGTACCCCAACAATCAATCGTACATGCGAAAACTTATTGAAGATTCTGGATCACTTGGGAAAACATCAGTATAATTCACAGTTCTCCCCCTTTGACTATTAAGTGAATGTTCTCAATTGGCCGCGTTAGTCCACTTAGAGATTTTAATCTCCTTCCCTATCCCTCATCCCCAGCCCCAAGTCAGGCCCGTAACTACCGAAAAATATTGGAGGTGTGGGGAGGGGGGTGTATCATCATTCTGCCCTACTGTCAGCGCATCGTGCCATGCATATATATCACCACACCTCCCCGTATGGATATCTAGTGCCCTGAGGGCAGGGCACTCCACACAGGAAGATAAATGAATATATCCTAATTTCTAAATAGAATTGTTGAATTTACAAGGACACCCTGGCCTCATTTTGCATGGGCAACAGGGCATATGAACTGAGATGGAAGCTCTATTTTGTTAGGCAACATTCTGGCAAATAATTCCTTGGCAGGGTAGAAGCTGCGTGGGCCAGACTGTGGTAACCTGACAGAAGAGGCTGGCCTACCCTACTCGCTGCCCTGAGAACGGATCTGAATGGGGGGGGGGGGGGGGGGTAACACCCCACCCTCATCCCACCCCCAGGATTTACGATCCTGCTTGAAGTGTGTGTGTGTGGGGGGGGGGGGGGGGGTATCTAAAATGGAGCAAAATATCCTTTGTATACACCTAGAACTTAATACAGCACCCCTATTTTTTTCGCAGTGGTGTTAATAGAAACTGTTATTACTTTCATGCTATCTTTCAGATGGCCAAAGATGATTGTTTGCGGAAAGAATGGTCTATTGACAAATGAAAGACAACACAATAATGAAAATATGCAGTATTTTAAGGGCGCTAATTACACATATCTGTCAAAAATGTTTTTGAAGGAAAAATGTTCTTTCGACAAGTATGGTGCTGGAACGGTCCATGATGAAACAATGCCGGTAATTACTGAAAAAAACGTAACTTGTGATCTCCTAAACACAAAAGCAGTGTCTGACGTCAGTAGCGCGTGTATCTACCACGTGCCTGGGTGACAGCCTGAACCCTAGTCCCGATGCTACCAGTGAGCCTTCTGATACGGTCCACAGGCAACTACTGCTACTCCTCATGCAATGCAGTTTTCAAATCGGCCAAATTCTGTACAGGCAGATCCCTTGCTTGCACACGACGTCCAAGAAAGACCCAGATGTGTTCTAAGGGATTCAAATCGGGGCTCATTGTAGGCCAAGGTAGTGTTGTAATAGCGATTTTCTGAATGAATACTCTCATAGCATATGAACGATGTGGCCTTGCATGTCGTCCATGAATACAGGGCGAGTAGCAACGGGTGGTTGTCAAAATGAGGCACGACAACCGAATTGAGAATGTCCCGGATGTACAGATGGCCGCTGAGATTCCCACGTATATACAGTCACCATATCAAGTTTACAATCATGAGAGAGGCATCCCCAGCTCATTACAGATCCAGCACCATAAGTTAGTCTGATGTTCCTGGGCACGTAAGAAGTATGTGTATGTCTCCACGCTCTCATGCGACCACCTTTGACGTGAAGCAGGAACCTACTCTCGTCTGACCAATGGTCTCTCCTCCACGTCCTGAAATTCCAATGTTGTCTTGCCATACACCACCCCAAACGCTGTCTTTGATGCTGATCGGACATACCTGGATGTTCGGTGGTCCTTCTGGGCCTCATACTCAGTGATTTGAAGCAGTTTCGGACAGTTCTGTTGCACGAACGCCCGTTTGGGAGCCAAAGGCCTTTCAAAACTCCACTTGAAGCAAAGGGCAAAGGATTCACGCCTAAAGAGGCTTGCCAGGTCTTCCCGAGGAGAGATCTGTTGGGGTTGTCCAGGCCTTGGTCGGTCCTTAACATTGTTGGTTTGTTCATGTTTTCGGACAAGTTTGCTGTTGACAGAATGACTATTGCCAAGTTGCCTTCCAATAGCTTTGAATGACATGCCTGTTGCGTGCATGCCAACGATTTGCCATCTTAGTGCCTCTGACAGTCTCCTCCTTGCCATGTCAAGATTTATTGATAAAAGTGACAAATTTTCTTGTTTTATACCCATATATTGCATGTGGATGATAGTGTTTTTTGTTTTTTTTTTTGCGACATTCGTGGGAAGCATGCTTCACGTGGACGAGGGGATGTGTTTGGGGTACGCTATTAATCAGAAACATCATGTTTCACTAGATGAAATGAACTGCAAGACATATCAATCATTAAAACATAGCAATCAGAAACAGCAACTTCATTGTCATGAAACATTTCAGGTGGTGCTTAATTAAGATCCAGGTGTATATTTCCTTTTAGTATTTATTGACAGAAGTACAACTCTATTACATACCTGAACTTATCATCCTTGCCAGCTGCCATCAGTAAAAAATTATAAAATGGTTGTCTTGGGGCTGCAATCCAAGTTTCAATGGTGAAAAAAGGCTCTTTTATGAAATTCTCAGCTTTTATTGTTATGTTCACATTGGCTATATAGCAGGATCTGACGCCTATAAAATATAAAATTATATAGAGAGTAATCGCTTAACTGCACTGGTTACGTGAAATAATTCATGAGAGGTGAGGGACGTTGTACAAACACGAGTGTGCGAATGCGCACGGGTGTTTTACAATATAGTCCCTCGCCTCGAATGAATTATTTCACGTAACCAGTTCAGTCAAGAGATTACTCTGTTTATTACTTTTCATTATTAACGATAATTATATTATTTAACCCTTTACCTAACGTAACGGCAAACCGGACAGCGCTATTCTCAAAAATCGCCAATTAATTTTCATTATTTTTTCATTTTTTGTCTCTAAAACAGAGGTTATGATCCCTCATTGAAGGGGTCATAACCTATGTTTTTGAGACAAAAAATGAAAATAATAGTTATTCAAGAAGTTTTTGCAAGAGTCGTCTGCTTTTCATGTTAGGCAAAGGGTTAAAAAAAAACACAAAACAATGAAGTCCCCATTACACCCAGGGCAAAGCGCCTTCGTTTGCGTGTACGGATACATGACACAATTGTTGACTGCATAGTTCACTTGTGAAGTTATCGTTTATAATCAAAGTCGGAAATCCCAGTAAATCACACTTTGGAAAGTAATAAATGTACATAAGTAGTTACCGAATCATCGTTTCCAGAGATAAGTTGGAATGTGCACTCGTCAAGAATTTATTTAGGTGGGATGGGATGAGGTGAGACGAAAGCTGGAAGGGTTGGCATTGCTGCTGAATTTCACCAATGTGTAACAGAAAGGCGTTTTTGTGAGCCACTGAATTATGTATCTCTTAACCCTTTACCCAACGCAAACGATATCAAAATTTATTATTTTAAATATCATTTTTTCAAATTTTTCAAACAATTTCAACAAAACCATATCATGTGACCCCTCGTTGGAACGAGCTCGACGTGCTCGTTCCAACGAGGGGTCACATGATATGGTTTTGTTGAAAGTTTTTGAAAAATAATATTTTTTCAACTGCTGAATTTGCTTATTACGCGGGCGGATGCGGACGATTCGTTGGGTAAAGGGTTAAATTAAGACTTATTATCTCTGAATAAAGACTTGTTATATCTGAATTAAGACTTGTTATTTCTGAATTAAGACTTACGTATCTCTAATTAAGACTTACGGTATCTCTTAAATTAAGACTTAAGAAGCTCTGTATTAACACTTACATTATCTCTTAAATTGTGTCTTACACATCTCTGAATTGAGACTTATTATTTCTTAATTTAAGACTTGTGTATCTCTGAATTAAGACTTACATGTCCCATATGGTCTGCTATGGTAGTATAGTTTGGAGTGTTTCTACCACTGTTGATCTCTCTTTACCTTTTTCGAACCGTTGCCCAGTGCTATACCAGCCTACGGTTTCTATGGGTAGTACGTAATGTTGTGTCACGTGGTATCGTTGGGTATACTTTAATGTCTTGTATGCTTGTATACTATGACCTGTTCCTTCTCATCTCAAGGCTGTTCCATCTCAACTCAAGGCTTTCCCTCTCAACTCGAGGCTGTCCGAACGCACCCCTTCATTGGCGTAGCCAGCCCAAAGCAAGTGGGGGTGGGTGGGGGCGGGGGTGGGGGACACGCAGAGCCTGGCTTAGCTACATTTTAATGGGGGGGGGGGGGGGGTGAGGTTGGAGTGTGCGGGAAAAGCTTTCCAAGTCTTCACATCTCAGAATTTTGCGCCCCTAAAGTTTGAGCTAGATAACCAAGGTAACAATAATCAGGGTTTCCACTAGAGGGAAATAAATGTGTCCGATATGGGGCGTCCAAGGGTCGTCGATGGGAGGTTTTGAACCCTGGAATTCATAATTTTGAATTCCAGGGTTCAAAAAACCCCATCTCCTTGCATCTGAGCGGATATTTTGAGGTTTTTCATGTATTGACGACTGTCTACCTTTTCACTGACACAGATATTAGGACATGCAATCTACAAATCTACAACCTAACCCCCATGGACCTTACCTCCCTACGACTTTTATGCCATCTTTGGACATATTTCGAGGACCAACTTTGAAGGAAAGTGGGGGGGGGGGGGGGGACGCGTCCCCTACCAATCCCCCCCCCCCCGTGACCACGCCACTGCGCACCTCTGCAATGAAAGCAAATCACATGGAACACATATGCATATGACAGATGTGCTGATATGTTCTTGTGTGCAATATTCGATTCTAGTGACTCCTCGTACGACTCTTCTCTTCATCTTCGTATTTGTGAACCTTTATAAATGCGTGGTTTGTGACTAATGTTGACCTGTGTCGACCTCTTTGCCTTTGTGGGCTGCAGTGAACTATCCCCTAGCTTTCATACTAAGCCCTCTACTGGTGGATATCACTACAACGATTTATCTCAAGACTCAGACCTTTTGATCAGTCTAATTTGCGCAACAACGGCAAATATGGAGGCTATTGTGGCCTGTCACCTGCATGGTTGGAGAAAAAGCGCCGGTATTTTCTTCTTATTGCCGTCTGTTTTTGGTTTCAGGTCCTCCTCTTAAAATTATAGTTTACAACTCCTTGTTATAGGTCTTCGCCATTATCACTGGTTCCAGCCACCCCTTGACGTTTGTTTACTCGAGAAGGCTTCTTACGTTTCCCAGTGTCGAGCCAAAGTCTTATTTGAATGTAAATTACGCATGACGTTTAATAGGAAATGCCACAAACATGAATATAATAGATCTCCAGCTTCAAGACGATCATATAGAATTTGCCAAAGAAAAGCAATCGGCGTCGACAGTGTCGTATACGACACTGTCGACGCCGATTGCTTTTCTATGGCGAACTCTGTAGGGTTTTTTTAAAAATTATTTATCTGTTGCATTGTTTGATCGAAGGTAAGCTATACTGCAAGCATCAGGGAAACCTGGCCAAACTATATATTGCCGAAACACTGCAAACCTTTGGAAAAAGTTTCAAACTCCGCATAATTTGTGCGCATTTATCTTATTTGGGCACAGCATTTACCGTCGTTAGTTGAGAAGAATTTAAAGGCCTGTCAAGACTACTACTATCTTCTACCATAATAACTTCTACTAGGTGCATTAGTACTGTTGCCGGACACCTCCACTACTATAGTGGTACTATCAAAGACCTTTACCCCGAATTACAGCTGTATTCGAATACCACTACTGTTGGTCATCACTACTATTCGGTTCTACGACCACCGAAACTGAATTGCACCATGGTTACCTTTATCTATCTTATGATCAGCTTCCACTGCTCCATCATATTCTATAGTCTTATGTTACTAATCCTAGCTTTTATTACATGCCCATGCAGTCTCTCTTATGCAATACGGCGTGCAATACGGAATTCCGTATTGCACACCAACCTGTTCCAACCTGCTCACGCCTTTTAGCAATGCGACTGCATAAAGTGCATGGTGTTTACCACCGTTGATAGAAAAGAAAATTAGGTCAGTAGGTGCTTGGGTCATGTAATAAATACAAAACCACATGTATGTTTCAATGAGTCGTTTTGTATTCAATTCGTCAGATGTGCGTAGAAAGAAAACGTCTCGACCTTCGGTCTCGACGTTTTCTTCCTACGCACATCTGACTCATTGAATACAAAACGACTCATTGAAACATACATGTAGTTTTGTCTATGTACCAGCGCCATCCTGTTCTTCTGCTCCAACTACCGCTGTCTCTTTTCAGCACTGCATCTCTCTTTCTATATATATAACTCCGATAGTTTTAACGACTACTAAGTCTAATCACCGCTACCAGTACTTAATCTTCCTTCATCCCAGCTCTTCCAGCTTCTACCACTATCAGTCAATATGGTATTTAGACTGGTTTGCCTTTCACCATATAAAGCAATGGGGTATCTCCCAGTGAGGTTGACTCTGAAACCTCTGACATTCTCATCTGTGTATTGAAAAATTACATTCTCTGGAAACTCACTGACGACATTCTTTTCTAAGATATATCTGTGCGTGACTGACAATTTTCGTCATTGGAAAAGATTTACAGGAAAGTTAGTTCCCCTTAAGTTCCTAAAGCTGTCAGTAAATTTAACACCAAGAGTATGGGAATTTCGTATAAAAATTGAAATATTAAAAAATTGGTATCATTGATGTGTGTTTCATTTCACAGACTTCAGGCATTTTCCCGTAGATCAGTATAAAAATGCAGAATCTGACTTCTTTACAAGTTTTTCGCAATCAGTTTGAACATTTGGCTATTATTCTCTGTCGGAACACATCTAAAAATACGAAAACGGCTTTTCACCATCTTTTGATGTTCTGTAACTTTTTCTGTTCGTTATATCAACTGTGCACACATCGTAGCATATAATACAGACATTGTCCTTTCCTTTAATATAAAAGTCACGTTGGTGACATTTGCTGTTTCTTTTCCTGGGAAGCATGGAATTCTGCAAATTACTGTAAAAACGCATTCTCTAAACAAAGAGCCAAAGTGGACTCTTAGTGTTGGTAGGTGTGATACTGATAGATGTTCTTAATAACGGATTATCTGTGAAGTGGTTGCTTCCAATTAGCTTGCTATAAAAAGCCAAGATTCCTTTTATAACTTTTAATAAACAAAAACAACAGACAGCTTTCAAAGCTGTCTGTTGTTTTTGTTTATTAAAAGTAAAAACGAAAACTTGGTTTTATTTTCTACAGATGTCAGAGGTTTTAAAAAAAATACTTTCTTTTTAATTGGACATTCTTCGCTCATCTAATAATTTCAAGAGAGATTGTTTTATCGGTAGTGGATTTTTATGACGATGTTGGTCAGGGATGGCTATAGAATCCTTTTTAACGTATAAGGCCATAAGGGCCTTAAGGTATTCCTCGGTCCATGTAAACCGTGAAGCCCCTCTTATACTCAGAAATGATAGTGGTATAAGTTAGTAGAGCCGTGATATAGGGAGATGTATTACTAGTAGAAGTGGTTATACTTACTGGTGGATTGGGTCAACAGACGTTTAGGGGGAGGGAAAAACTGGTAACAGAAGCCAAATGGCCGAATGGTAGTAGTACAAGCTAGTAGTAGTATTAGAAGACTATGGTAAAGGATGGAGACATTGCAAATTGCTCATAGGATGGATAAAGCATTGTACAAGTCAGAGGTAGTAGAACTCAATAATAGTGATAGCCTACAGTAGTGTTCTTTGAATACAGTGGTACCACGGGGTAGAAGTCAACGGTTGTACTGCTATAGCAGTGGTGGAGCCGGCAGCAGTACTAATGGACATAGCGGGAGATATGGTAGAAGCTAGTTGTAGTATTTAGGTAAATCGATGCAGTGATTGGACGATGGCCAGTAGTGAAGATCCTAGTCTAGAAGCTTGGAGACAGCCCACAAAGATGTACATTAGTCCACAAACCACACTCGGAAATCAGTTGGGGTAAAAGTAAGCCCAAATCAACTGGGTTCATATTCACTTAACCCAATTGATTCGGGGGAATTTTTTCAAACCAACTGATTTTATAGTATAGTGGGAACATTTCTTAAAATTCACAAATATCCAGACGAAGTAAAGAGTCGATCGTGGAGTCTCTAGTCGAACATTGCATACAATCACATATCAGAACATCTGGTAGATGCATATGTTCCACATGTGATATGCTTTCATTACATAGGTGCATTTCCTTACGTTCGAACAGTCTTGAAATAAGAGGAAACAACCCATAGTATTCTACAGTAGAAGGCAACCAAGTAAACACAACACTACTACCTGGCGCAGCATTACGTACTTCCCATAGAAACCGTAGGCTGGTATTGCATTGACCTTCGGGTAGACCAGCGGGTCAAAAATTGTAAAGAGAGATCAACAGTGTGCAGGCAATTCATACCATACTACCACATGAGATCGCATAGTGCAAGTAAGTTTTAATTCAGAAATACGTAAGTCTTAATTTTATACTACGTGTATGCAAATATACTACAAGATAATTCCAGGGACATAACTAGAAGGTATTGGTTCGTGGTGTGTGCGTCCCTCTTAACCCCCCCCCCCCCCCGGGAGACATTTCCAACCCCCCACCTGTGAATTTCCAACTGCGGATGGAATCCAAGAGACCTCTCACCTCAAGTTGTGTTCTAAATATATGACATTTCGGTTCAAGAGTTGGAAATCGTCTCTTGAGTGCAACAAGGAGTCATGTGCAATGCGGATGGTGCCTTATTATACTCAAAGAACGAAATTTATATCAGGCTCACCTATGTTACTACCTGTGAAAATCCCGTGTGTTAAATTTTAGCTTTTAACCCCACTGCCGGGGTAAAGCTTCTACTGCGGTTAAAACTTTTTCAATGAGAATTCCATTACAAATATTTACACCTATAGTAGAAACTACATCCAACTTGACCTTTGACATGACCCAATTTGCCGACTTCGATACATTCACAGTTTGCGATGTTTCATTCAAACGTACGACGTTTTGTGATACTATCTACTACGTGCAAGGACTTATTAAGTTTAAAATACCTACAATTAAATATTTAAAATAAAATTTCAGAATTGTTAATTATCATTTGATTGAAAAAACAGGATAAATTCAATCAACTTTGACGATGTGTCTTGCTGTCAATCAAGCAATCACGTGCAACCGGAAGAACTGCCCACCGGCGCAGATGTAAACAAAACAAACCCATGTGTTCGCTCGTCTGTGAGATGTGTTTCGCTAACTAATTTGGGGAATAGTTGAAGCGCGTGCACCCTATGCTCCCCCCCCCCCCCCCTTCTCACGGTTCCTACGTCCCTGGAGGAAACTGGAATTCCAATGCCTACAAGTAGAAACCGAGACCGGTTGTTATTAATCCAGTGGAATTCCAATGCCTCCAAATAGAAATTGAGAACAGTTGTTATTCAGGTTTTACCAAAAATAAAATGAAATCCATTCACCACCAAAAGAAAAACAAATTATATCAGGCTGAATTATTTACAATAAAATGCATTTGAATTAAAAATTGCAGGTATTTCTTACCAAACTGCAATACAAACAACCAGGGTAAATAATACAATGATTTATGATACAAACTTTTTTCTGTACCATTTACCATTACGTCTTACAATAATTGCTCACAGCCAATGTACACTTGGTCTATTGATATTAACAGTTAAAAAATAAATACCCTTTAAATCCTAAAAGTAGTTTTAATTCTTTTAAAGACAAAATAATACATTTGTTTAAAAATGCAACAGGTAGAAACTGCAGTTTTAGTTTCTACTGGTGGCATCTCAAATCTACTACAAAAACTGGAATTCCAGTCTCTTCCAGCACAATATCAGTAACTACCAAACTCCATATTCTTCTGCCGTATGTGCATGTGGACAGGGCTTTGGGGGTGTGCTTTTTCAGGGAAAGTGGTGACATGTGAGTGGTAGGGGTGCCGGATCCTCCACCCCAATCCCTGCCAAAATTTTCAGTAGTTATAAATCGTAAGTCTCAAGCCACCAAGAGTTGGAAACTTCATGTTCTATAGAGATGATATTTCGTGAAATTTTATATGTTGCTGTGACCGTTTTCTTACAAAAATGTAGAGATTTTAATCACAGGTACTCGGCACAAGCTGTGAAATCGAAAGAAAAATTATATTTGATAGCATTTTTGAATCGATGCTGACGTGCCCCCATAATGGTATATAAATATTAACAAGGTACACAACTCGCTTTTCGAAAATGATAGCACTCATCTTCGTTATACACCCCCCCCCCCCCCCCCCCTCTCAAATTTGATTCACATAACGTATCCAGCAGTATCCGGTGTCAGTGGGAAGGAGAGTGAATAAGCTTTACAGTGGTGTATTACACGACCGTTGGGTGTTCTTGGGTTGTTCATGAGTTACGAGCGACAATTCTCCGATTTATTATAAATAATTCGAGGTCCCATTGTTTTTTGGGGCAGATTCAAATATTAACCGTATGCCTTTATCAATTTTCAATCTTTGGGTTGACATTTATTCATTTCTGGAGTTCACATTTACCGTTTATACACTTTTTAGCTGTCACTTGAAACCTCATTCAAGTTGTTGGCGTACATAGATACGGCGACTCGCACAAACAATTTCCCATTCTCCCATTGGTTTGTTTTCATGTATGATTTCTCGACATAAATAGTAGCCAATGGGATGTTTTTGTGAGCATCTTCGCTTCTATGGATGCCGTTAGCTTGTTGAGATTCCAAGGGAAGGTTTAAAAATGTATAAACGGTAAATGTGAAGCCTAGAAATGAATAAATGTCAACCCAAGATTGAAAATTGATAAAGGTATACTGTTAATATTTGAATCTGCCCTCCATAGACAATGGGACCTCGAATTATTTATAATAAATCGGAGAATTGTCGCGCGTAACCCACTTTCCACTGAACAGTATCTTGTCCGACTAAATGTTTTTCGTACTTTTTTACGAATTCTCCCAGTTATCATGAACAACCCAAGAACACCCAATTGTCGTGTAATAAACCACTGTAAAGCTTAGTAATTCCCCTTTCCACTGACACTGGGTACTGCTGGATACGTTATGTGAATCAAATTTGAGAGGGTATAACGAAGATGAGTGCTATCGTTTTCGAAAAGCGAGTTGTGTACCTTGTTAATATTTATATGCCATTATGGGAGCACGACAGCATCGATTAAAAAATTCTATCAAATATCATTTTTCTTTCGATTTCACAGCTTGTGCCGAGTACCTGTGATTTTAACCAAATTTCATGGAATTATCCAGTTGAAGGGGGCGAGGTGGCGTTGCGGTAATCGGTTCTCGTTAGATCACCGAAGTTAAGCAACGTCAATCCCGGTTAGTCTGAGTCTGTCTGAGCGATCGATTCGGACTCCCTTGGGCAAGGCACTTAACCCCGATTGTCCACATGGGGGCACGATGACGCCGCGTACTAAGGCGTACTGCACGTAGATTGTGCGCATGTCTTCAACCAATCTAACCCTGCCTGTGCTGCAGTGCGGAGTTCCGATGTTGGGGAACTGGCAGCTGCTCGTCGTTACTCGGTGGTTCTCTCCGGGTACTCCGGCTTCCTCCGCCCGTAAAACTGTCACCGACACAATATGACATTGGCTGTTAAAGTGTTTGTCAACTCTAGAAACCAAATGTAATGTATTTCGAGTACAAGGGAAGAGAGTGCAATCGGTGTGTGTGTGTGAGAGGAGTGTGTGTGTGAAAGGGGGGGGGGGGGGGCAAATGGTTTTATAAAAAATTGGACGTTCGTCAGTCGGGGAGGGAGGGGGAGCGTTTGGAAATTTAAAGGGACACACCACCATTGAATCAAGTCTCTCTAGCCATGACTCTGGTCATTGTGTTCATAACGTTTGAAATGGCCGTTGCTACAGTACAATCGCCGTGGACTGGTCGTAATCCACACGTGGGCAGTGATGTCCACGCATGCGTTTACCAGGCAAAAAACAGGCAATCAATCATCATCATCAGCAAAATTTTAATTAATGAAGCACCGGACTGTACCCGGTGCTTCATTAATTAAATTTTTAATGATTATTCCTATAATCAGTGTTTGGAATCTAATATTAGTACATACTTGGAAATATTGTCCCTCCGTGGAAAGTGAGCAGTCCATGGCGGCTGTACTGTAAAACAGCACTGAAAAAGTCAATGAGCTGCACGAAAGGATAACAGTAACGCTGACAGCTTAATTTTGTACAAATGCTAATCGTTACACAACACAACACGAATAGATTGTGTCATATGTGCGTTTGATAGTTACACCCAGTTCTAATTGTCTATAGTAATGATAAAAAAAATCATGATAATAGCATGTGTAACCACACCTGTATACCTCTATGAGAAACGTTCCGTTGCTTGGATGCCATAACTATATATAGTCACCTGCGTTTCAAATCGCCCGGAATCTTATCAGGAACGAAGGAAATTATATTGCGTACAGACAGATTTTGCCACCCCTCCCAACCAAAGAGGTGTGCCATTTTTAACCCAGATACTGTCATTTCCGAAATCTGTTGCGTCCCCTTGCGTTTTAGCACCAGCCAATACATATAGTCCATTGGAAAAGAGACAACGAGAAACTAAGCGGATATTGCAAAACTAAAATTCCCATGCAAAGTGCTGTCGGAAATATCATGGCCCCGAGGCGCATTTTAAACCTTTATCCAACGTAATAGAAAAACCGGCCAGCGCTATTCACAAAAAAACAACATTCAATTTTCATTATTTTTTTTTATTTTTTTGTCTCAAAAACATAGCTTACGACCCCTCATTGGAACGAGCTGAAATATGGATGTCTAAACAGTAATATCTCATTCTGACAACTGTCAAAAATCTCCGTCAGATTCTTTTGTATGTCTTTCCAGAGCAGAAATATATGACCTTAAACCCCATTAAATAATTTTATTGTATGTCTTTCCTCCAGAACACTATATTTTTTATGCCCGACATCAATTGATGGAAAAAATGGAAGCAAGATAACAGTAACACTATGAAAGTTGAAATTTAACCAGACATGATATTTGTAAAGCTCTCTATGATGTCAAATTATCGAGAAAACATGGAAGAAAAAACTGTTGTTCGCAACTTGTGTATCAATATCTCTGTTTACTTTATAATTTAGTAGAGAACTTGTATGAAGAGAACATCATCAAGGCATTGCTTTACCCACATGGATAATAGATTTTAAGTTTGTAGAAAATCCATGATGATTTTTATCAGCACACCCAACTGGTCATGTTCATGTGTTCCGGGGTAATTCAACGCCAGGCTTAACTCTTTACTCAACGTAACGGTCAAAGCCGGCCAGCGCTATTCACAAATATCGCCAATTAATTTTTTATTATTTTTTTTGTCTCAAAAAACATAGGTTATGGCCCCTCTTCGGAACGAGCTCGTCGAGCTCGTTCCAATGAAGGGTCATAACCAATGTTTTTGACACAAAAAATGAAAAAAAAATAGTTATTCAAGTATTTTATTTGCAAGTGTCGTCTGCTTTTCATGTTAGGTAAAGGGTTGTTATTTATTTATTTATTTATTGGTGTTTAAGGTCACATACTTATGCACAATGGCTAATCATGACCGTGACAGTTTTATGGGTGGAGGAAGCCGGAGTACCCGGAGAGAACCACCGAGCAACGACGAGCAGCTGCCAGCTCCCCAACATCGTAACTCCACACTGCAGCACAGGCAGGGTTAGATTGGTTGAAGACATGCGCACCATCGACGTGCAGTACGCCTTTGAACACGGCGTCATCGTTCTCCCGTGCGGGCAATCGGGGTTAAGTGCCTTGCCCAAGGACACAACGCGGGAGTCCGAATCGCTCGCTCAGACGATCACCTCTCCGAGACTAACCGAGCTCGACGTTGCTTAACTTCGGTGATCTGACGAGAACAGGTTACCGCAACGCCACCGCGACCCCAGGTAAAGGGTTAATCTGTTTGATGTCAAATGAGAAAAAAAGTGAATAATGAAAGAGAAAAATTTGCATGATAACAGTAAGAAAAGTTTGGTTGATGGGATATCCAGGGAAGGGGTTTGGGGTATCCGAGGATATTTTGCCATCCTTGTCAGTAGGCAATAAAGTAGTATTTTAATTAATATTTCATGTCGGTTTGGGTTCTTACGAAAACAGACTAAATTAGCTTCAAAATAAGAATAAAAAAAAAAAAGTAAATAAATTTTCACAATGTACTCAACATATTCTGTACTAATGAATCACACAAACATTTCTTGCTTGTCCAATTTGTAACAACAGGTGATCAAGTGTTTTGAGTTCAATTAATACTTAATTGATTGCATGACAATCTTATGACAAATGGATGTCTGACTGAAACAGAAGGACGCGAAAACCGTTACTTATTCCCACTTCCTTATTCGACATTCATTATCAATCGATTTTATCTGTTGATGACGAATGCCGAATAAGAAACTGAGAATAAGTAATGGTTGTCACGTCCCCCAGAAACAGTTACCCGGCACGTCTAGCTGTGATCATCCTATACTCTCCCAAAAAACGAAGTGTGCATGCTAAAAAATAACACTAAAAAAAGATATATATCATTTTCATTCATGGAAATTTTATTCAATCACAGATGAATCAATTTGTGATCAACACAAGAAATTTCATTACGCTACGACGAATACCCTTGGTGCCATGGAGAGTCAAAGACACTAAGGGTCAAACACAAAAGTCACACACTCAATATCTGGTATGACCTCCGTCCGCATCGACTACTGCTGTGCATCTACGCCTCATGGAAGTGAACAAGTTAGCATGGAAGTGTTGTGGGATGTTGTTCCATATTCTGATAAGCTGTCTTTGGAATTCCACAAGCGTTGACGGTGCATGGGGAAGCCGGCGTAGCTGACGTTTCATTTCGTCCCATACGTGCTCAATGGGTGAGATATCGGGCGAATTTGCGGGCCAGGGAAGAACATCCACTTGTTGTTGCTGCAGATACTGTTGAACAACACGAGCTGCGTGGGGTCGGGCGTTGTCCTGCTGTAGAATGACACCGGGGCCGTGACGTTGCAGAAATGAGACAACAACGGGTGTAAGCACTTCATCACGATATCTGGCTGCATTGAGATTGCCATCAATAATGACCAGCTCAGTTCTGTTACGGGCAGTGATGCCACCCCACAGCATGAGAGACCCTCCCCCATAACGGTTTCGCTCCACGACACATGGATCTGCGTAGCGTTCGTTTCGACGTCTGTACACTCTCTGGCGGCCATCTGATGATGAAAGATGGAAACGACATTCATCTGTGAATAAAACACGTCGCCGCCAGTGTAAGGGATACCTGAGATGTTGTCTACACCACTGCAGTCGAGCACGACGATGACGTAACGTCATAATCGGACGAATTGGAGGTCTTCGAGGACGTAAGCCGTATTCTCTCAGCCGGTTGATTACTGTGTGAGGGTGTATCCGTCTCAGTTTAGGGATGTTCCTGGCTGCCGTCGTTGCCGTTTGTTGCCGGTTCCGGAGATGGACGACATGGATATACCGATCTTGTGCAGGGGTGGTAACTCGGGGTCTACCGGAGCGGGGTCGGTCTCGAACGTCATCATGTTGTGCATGTCGATGGACTAGCCTGTCTACAGTGTTACGGTGACAGTTCAAATGCTGGGCAACCTCTCTGTGTATTCTGCCAGCTCTCATCATACCCAGGGCAAGGAGACGTTGATTCATTGTCAATCTTGGCATGCTAATGTGGAGTCGTTTTAACAGCAGCGCAAGTTTGAATGTGAACGATAGGATGGCCTTAATTTAGTGTTTAAATACCCAAGGATTCACACTGTTGCATGAATTTTCAGACTCTCCACGTGCAAAACATGCCTTTTCACAAACGTGCAGCACGTCATTTAACGTTAATGCAATTTTAACGGGAAAAGCTGTTTTTGTGTTCAATATAACTTATTCATGAACAGGTTAACACTCTTTACACCTACGAAATTATTTTTTTGGAGTTTGATCAATTTCTGCAATGCACACTTTCTTTTTTTGGGCGAGTATATAATGGACGAATAAAAGAACAAATAATAAAAAGAACAAAATTCACCGAAACTCGGTACCATCAACAAGTGATACTTTTAAATTATCGGCAGATCGTCGTGTCGGTAAATTATCCTGCACGTGTTTTATCTTACAGAAGGAGGTCTTGAATAATAAGTGAAGATCTGTTAACCTTGTAACGGAAATATGGAGTGTTTGTAAAGTATTTATTGAAGGCAATAGGGAGCGCGGTGGCTCAGTGGTAGACTGTTGGACTTCTATGCTAGAGGTCCCGAGTTCGATCCCCGTCCGGGACGACCGGCGTTGTGTCCTTGGGCAAGATACTTTATCCCGGTTGCCTACATGGGGTCACGGTGATGCCGTGTACTAAGGCGTACTGCACATCGATGGCGCGCATGTCTTAAACCGCATAAGTATGTGACCTTAAACAACAACAAATAAATAAATAAATTAAAGGCAATAGGGCATACTAATTATAATTCGCGTACGATCGTTTAGGTTACGAGGTGGTTGTTCAGTTGTAAAATTCGCGAAGGAACTACAGGTAAAGCCTACGCCAAAATAAAATAATAGAAATTAAATTTCTTATCGCACGTGTTTTTCCAGTTAAAATTGGCATTTTTTCACGACAAACTTGACTCAAAGATTGTGCATTTTGCATTCACATATGAATACTGTGGCATGTCGTTAATATCTTAACAGAATGTCCGCCGAAATAAATAGTAACAACTAATGCGCGATCTCGCCAAAGCGAGATTGTGCGTTAGGTGTTGCACTTTAAATTGGCGGTAAGTCCCTCACAACGGAAACGGCCTGGCTAGCATGGTGAAAACAGAGAAGAGCATCATAACACTTTGTTCCTTTAGATACTACCACGTTACATAGCTAACCCACTAAGTCAGTACAATATATCTTGACATGAAGAGTTTCTGTATCCCAGTCATTATATCCAATTTTCTGATATGCATACACCACTCTCAGCCAATCTATTCTACCAGCTAGGATAAATTTCCCCTTGCTTTTCTTCAATGAAAATATCAAAACTAACACCGATTCCTGTAAAGCTGTCGTTGAAAAATGTCCAAGAATCACTGACAGAGGAGGGCATCGCCGATAGGGAATAAAGGAGAGAAAAATGCCAATACTCCACAAATCGTTTTTGTGCAGTCGAATTGGTGGTAAGCTGGATTTGATATCATTCGAAAGAGGGACATTCCCTGAACAACATATTCAAATCCGCTAAAATCCGCTTTGGGGAAATTTTTTCAGACAAACTGACGTTCAAGATGGCCGTCAAACCGAGGAGAAATCGGAACGGCCTTATGAGTTCAAAGTTTTGTCAACTTCTGTGGGACTCTAGAACTAGATGTATGCCAAAAGTACAACCGAGACTCGCGAAGAAACCTTCAAGGTCATGGACCCTGAACGACTCGGCAGATGACAATCCAAAGGGCTGCCGATTCCAGGAAAAACGAGACAAATCGGTACAGACCACACGTGCTATCAAATACCATGAAGAAATCCCACTTATAGTATGTTTTTAAGAAGAATTATGACGCTATCTTTATCAACGGGAGCAGGTCTCCAGTATCTTTCTATGAATGGTCTTCATGAATGAGGTGCGATATTCGTGGACAGTAATGGTCTTCGTGCCTCTTTCTGTTGTCTGTTCGGGTAAAACACCTTGTCACAATATCTGTAAAGCCGAGAATTCCGCATGTCTTCACTTGACGACGGTCAGGACATAAATGAGCTGAAAGTCAAGCTCACATCCTTTTTATACTTTTCCAACAGAAATAACCCCGAGAGTAGGTTTAAAGGAATGGAGTGATCTGATTCAGATTCTTTATTCAGATTCTTTATTCACGGTACACATACATGTAAAATGGTTACAAGTAAACATATTGCACAAATGTAATGAGAAGTATACCGTGGGAAGTGGCATAGCCAGATTGGCTGTCTACCTGCCACCCCCTGGAAGAAGATGGGGTGATTGCAAACAGACTGTGACTGAAAGAATGAACTGAGAGCCAATTAAGTGACACATGATGGAGAATGACGATCGAATCATTACTTTTCTGAGATTAGAGTATTAGTGTTTCATTTTCGCAAGCGGAAAGAAGGTGATTCAAGGTAGGCAAGAAGCAACCTGCCTATAGGACTCCCTCCACTACTTATCATAACACATGAGGGCGGCAACAAGTCCCATCGTGAAGTTCGTATCGTTTAGACTGCGACAGGGAGGTTGGTCATGATGTTTGGGCGTGGTGTCTACGTTAGCTGCATCATCATCGTAGGATGACGAATGTTATGATTTATTTGTTTGGACTTTTATTTGCAAGTTCTTACTCGTATCCATATAGTATTTTACGTAGCACCACTGTAAGGAGGAAGCGCGACAGGTTGCACAAGACGAGGATTCCAGATTTAGACGCGGACCACGACTTTGACAATTTACGAAGTTTACGAAGTGCAATCAGGGCAGTAGGGGTTGTTGCAGTTGACATAACTGGAATATGAGGAAATGAATGTGGAAGTTAACTTGTTCTTAAGCATGCTTCTGTCGCTAATATTTCGAGTTGTGTCGTCCAGAGCATTCCATAGTTTCGGGAAGGAGTATAAAGGAAATTTATCCAGAGTTTGGGTCCTGTTTTTTTTATGTATAGGAGGCCTGACTGTCTAGTTCTCCTACCAGATGATTGATTAGTTAGTCGGTGTAAAGTGAATTGATTGGATGATCTGATAAACGAAGCATGACTTATGTTGTTTACAGGAACAGGAGTACCCGGAATAGTGTTAAAACTAGCCTGAATAGACCTGTGGAGCTAAATATAGTAACAATAAGCTCAAACTGTTCCAACTGAAAGGCTCCACTACGCTACTGGAATATACTCCAGAACAAATGAATAGGGTTAGGGGGACAGAAACATAGTTTGTAGGTACATAGATAAAAGTAGAGCAGAAAATTCCTAACAAATCCGAACTATCCGAGGATTTTAGAAAGTTATTCGTATACAATTGAACATGTCTTTTATTGGACAAAAATGGTGATTCTGGGTGAATTCGAACCAATTAACGTCCGTTTCGGTAGTTTAGGGGTGTGTTTTTCATTTGAAGTGATTGTCTGGTGTATTTGGGTAATTAATCTTATTCCAGTTCAAATCGAACACGCCCTCCAAACACACACCCGCCCTATTGTAAGCCATTGGGTCATGCTGCAACCACGTGCACCATAGATACCAAGAAGGCGGCCACCAGTAAACAAAATGGACGACAGAAACACGAGTGACCCTAATAACACGCTGTGCGCATGCGCACTGACAACATCTATCACTATGAGGGTGATGTCACAAGATGGCCGCTCATGCGGGCTACCATGACAACCAAACATGAGGTAACTGGGTCACGTGACTATTACGTCACTAACGATGTCTGGGGCGAGGTCCGGCCAATGAAAGACGATCCGTCGCTCTCTTATCACTAATGCCGATAGTTTTGCTAGCTTACATATAAGAGAGACAATGCAGAAATGTAAAACATTTTCCGGAACATTTTGCCTTTAGCTGTAAATGTACTTCTAGAAGTTTTAACTTGCTGTTAGAACTATTCAGCAAAAAATCAAACTTCCTGGTGGCATTGCTTGTAGTTATACTGATACTTTCGTTAGTATATGTGTAAGCGGAACAATTCAGGAACATGGAAACACATTTCCAGCAATATCTATAGCTTTGATGTTGCATGTAAGAGATACTGTTTGAAAGCAAATGTTACGAAACTTTTGTAGGTTTGTTAACTTGATATAAGAACTACTTAGTAGGTTTGTTAATAGCAATACAGGTAGTTTGGTTCGGTTGTATGTAACAGAAATTATTTAGTAGAATAGAAACGTATTTCCGAGGTGCATTGCTTGGGATAATGCCTATTGGTTTGTTTGCGAACAAGCTCGAGACACTGTTTAGAAGAAGATGCAAGCTTTAAGTAGCACATCGCCAAAAAACAGTACTGCAAGCTTTGTTATCTCGATGAACGATTCAGCAGGAGACAAAAAAATGAAAAAATAATGAAAATTAATTAATAACCCTTTACCTAACATGAAAAACAGATGACACTTTTAAACAAAATTCTTGAATAACTATATTTTTTTTTTTTGTCTCAAAAACATAGGTTATGACCCTCTTTGGAACGAGCTCGACAAGCTCGTTCCAAAGTGGGATCATAACCTATGTTTTTGAGACAAAAAATGAAAAAATAATGAAAATTAATTGACGACTTTTGTGAATAGCGCTGGCCGGTTTTGGACGTTACTTTGGGTAAAGGGTTAAGCAATACGAATAGTTTGCCAGTTTGTATGCAAGAGGGACTTTCATCAGCACAGAAGCTCATATGAGTAAATCCTAGCGATATATACCTTATTGGGCAGAGCTACTTGAGTACTCTCAACAGGGGAGCGCGGTGGCTCAGTAGGTAGAGGTGCAGGCTGCAAGCCGAGAGGTCCTCGGTTCGAATCCCACCTGCGGCAATCGCGTTGTGTCCTTGGGCAAGACACTTCATCTCCATTGCCCGTGTGGGGGCACTATGACGCTGTGTACTAAGGCGTACTGCACGTCGATGGTACGCATGTTTTCAACCAATCTAACCCTGCCTGTGTTGCAGTGGGGAGTTACGATGTTGGGGTGCTGGCAGCTGCTCGTCGTTGCTCGGTGGTTCTCTCCGGGTATTCCGGCTTCCTCCACCCGTAAAAACTGTCACGGTCATGATTAGCCATTTTGCATAAATATGTGACCTTAAACATCAATAAATAAATAAATAAATAAATAAATAAATAGTACTCTCAACCAAGATATTATAGATTAAATGCAATACTGGGTGTACTTTGGCCAAACAAGCCCAAAATCATGGGGAATTCCGTTGTAGTCAGGTTAATATTTTGAGAGATCACACCATTTTTCATTCAATTAACAGCATACCCCACATGCAATTAGCATGTCAAATTTGTACTGAAAGTATTGTAGATGGTTTAATAGTGGAAGTAGTATGCGGTTAATATAATTATCGATTAGGCGGTATCTAATTAACCCAACGCAACTGGCATATACGACCAGCGCTATAGGGTTAAGTGGGACCACTACACGTGTGCACATCGATACTCTACGTAGAACTGGCATGGGCGTAGTTAATTTTTATTTTAGCACGATAAATATCCGGGGGCATGACATATGTATTACACGGATCATGGCAGATTGAGAATGCATTGGTCTTGGAATACACCTTTTATCATTACTGGCAGCATGTTTTCACATCCCTGAGGTTTTCTCCTGTTATTTTTAGAAGATTTGATGAAATCAACATTTCGCTTCTGGTTCTGTGAGGAATTCAGTTACCGAACTACTTGTTTGAGTTGACATGTGAAACCCTAATGTGGGTTATGAGGTCAAGATGCTCCTTTTTCACCCTTTTATTAATAAATCTGGAGGGATAGAGCTTTTTTGATTATCTGTGTAGACAGAGGCGGACTGGACGCAGACCTATGGTACACCGGGAAATTTCCGGGTGGGCCCCTCCTATAAGAAGCCACCCAGAGCCCCAAAATTTTATGCAGCCCTACACCTGTTGGTGCATGAGATTTTATTGAAAATGACGAAAAGGCGAAATGGATCTGATTGCACAGAATGTCGGTTAATCAAAATGCCCTCGATTTAACAGCTGGTGAACGGAGAGCCCTCACGAAACTTCGAAAAAATAAGAAATTAGTAATTAAACCAGCCGACAAAGGCGAATCGGTAGTCGTTCTATCTCGGGATGATTATATAAAAGTAGCCATGAGACAACTCAGCAATACTAAAACATTATAAGAAAATAGATTCACTTATTTGGCCCAGTAATGTCGAAAAATTCAATAAGATCTTAAATTTTCTCCTCGACGTAGGTCACATAACCAAAAAAGCAACTGAAATATTTAACAGCTGAGCTCAGTGCTCAAAAAGACAATTTTACATCCGACCAAAGATCCACAAGGACCGTTCTGCATGGACGGATGACTTAACTCCACCCGGGAGGCCAACTGTATCAGACTGTAACTCGGGGTCTTATGCGATCTCGGAACTAATTGATTATCATCTGAAACCAAAAGCAAATAGACATCTGAGCTACCGAAATTGAAAATATCGAAAAATGCAATTCTGGCTACTTTGGATATCGACAGTATGTATACGAACATTGATACTGATAAAGGTGTTAAATCAGTTAAAAATGCATTTGAAAAATATCCGGACGCAAACGTTTGGATGAACAAATTTTGGATCGTTTAGAGCTGAGCTTAAAACGTAATGACTTTCAATTCAATGGAGAATATTTTTTTACAAATAATGGGCAAAAGATTCAGTCCTAATTTTGCAAGTATTGTTGTAGCAGAATGGGCGGCGGGAGTGGGGGGGGGGGGGGGGGGGCTTCATCAAATGTGAAAAGCATCCTTTCGTATATCTCCGATATTTAGAAGACATTTTTATTATTTGGGAACATTGAGAAGAAGATTTTGATGAATTTTTAGATATTTTAAACAACCATGATCCAAACATGAAATTAAAAGCTACTATCAGTGAAATTCTGTTGATTTTCTCGATGTGACCGTGTATAAAGGCAAGCAATTCCAGGCATCCGGTCATTTAGATTATAAAATATATTTTAAACCAACTGATTTACATCAATTGTTGAACACAAAACCATTTCATCCTCAACACACATTTAAAGGTATCATCAAATCACAGCTCATTCGTTTTCACCGCAATTCAAGTGATAAGGTAAATTTCACTGAGGCTTGTGCTACTCTATTTGGCGCCCTCGGATCGAGGGGGTACTCACTGCGCTTTTTGCGTAGCCTGAAATCTCAAACTCTGAAAAAGCTCGAAAGTCAAGCAGAAATCACTGATTTCGAACCACTGAAAATTGAAGACAAGTGAGCGTTGCAGAATAGTAGTGGCGCGGTATTGAATTGCAAAAAGCCTCGTTGTAGATTGCATACTTTTATGCAAAGAGGAATTTTCCCCCGAACAAACGAAAAATCATTATCATTATCAGATCCGTAACTCCCTCCATTGTGATTCACCAAATATTATTTACCTTATCACTTATAAACGCTGTCGGAAACAGTATGTTGGTCAAAGTCAAAATCCTCTCCGAGAACGTGTTACTAGACACAAACCAGATATAAAACATAATGCTGATGCCCCATTAGAACAACATTTTCGAAATCCATCCTATTGAACAACCACCAATTAAAGACACAATACGCTTCAAACCATCTGGCCAATTGGTATGAACATATCAGAGGGAGAATGCGAAAGGAGGTCCATCATTCCTTTCACTTTAACATACGACAGAATGAATATCGAAATAGCAAAAATAACAAAAAGATTAATTCAATTTAACCAACTCTAAATTAAATGAACCTTTGAATCTTCAACCTGTCATGATCATCGCATATAAGAAAAACAAAAGCTTGCATAAAATCCCTGTAAGGACTAAATTAGAGCCCATTAATGAATAACTGTCAGGAAATTTAACACTAAGGGTATGGGAATTTTATAGTAGTAAAATAAATATAACAGTCGCACAGTATAAAAACAAAGAAGCTGGGGGGTTTTTTTTACCAATTTGGACGTTTGACTATTATTCTCTGTTTAAATTCATTTCAAATAAGAAAGCGACTCTTTCGCCATATTTTGATAATCAGTAACATTTGTTCGGTTCATTTTATGAAGTATGCGCATCGTGACATATAATACAGACATTATCCTTTCCATTAATATAATAGTCAGGGAGGTAACATTTGCTAATATTTTTCCCGGGGAGAATAAAAACACGCGGGGGCGCCGTGGCTCAGTAGGTAGAGGCACAGACTGCAAGCCGAGAGGTCCTAGGTGCAGGCTGCAAGCCGAGAGGTCCTTGTTTGACGAATGTGTAGAGGTGCCTGCGGCAACCGCGTTGTGTCCTTGGGCAAGACACTTCATCCCCATTGCCCATGTGGGTGCACATCGGCGTTGTGTACTAAGGCGTACTGCACGTCGATGGTGCACTTGTCTTCAACCAATACTAACCCTGCTTGTGTGGAGTTAGTATGTTGGGGAGCTGACAGTTGCTCGCTGTTACTCGGTGGTTCTCTTCGGGTACTCCGTCTTCCTCCACCCGTAAAACTGTCACGGTCATGATTAGCCATTGTGCATAAGTGTGTGACCTTAAACACCAATAAATAAATAAATAAATAAATAAATAAATAAATTAAAAAAAACTTACAAATTACTGTAAAAACACATTCGCTAAACAAAGAGCCAAAGTGGGCGGTGATTTCGTTGCTTCCAATAAGATTGTCATAAAAGCCAAGCTTCCTTTTCCGACTTTTAATAAACGAAAGCAGCAGACGGCTCCTTGAGCTGTCTGTTGTTTTCGTTTAATAAAAGTGAAAAAAGGAAACTTCGCTTTATTTTTTTACTGATGTCATGTGTGTTTTCTCAACAATTACATGCTTCTTAATTGGACCTTCCTCGCCCATCTAATAATTCCGGGGTAGATAACTTTGTCGTAAGTCCATATTTATGAAGAGATAAGACACAGATGGCAACGTACCTGTTAACAAACATTACTGCTCAAGATATATACTCACTCTCTTTCGGCCTTTCCCCGCATTTTACATTTTTCGCAAAATCACACGTCTTCCTTTCAGAGTCGTAATCTAGACCTTCAGAACAGAGTATTTCTCTTCTTACTTTATCCCCTAGGCACAGTATGAACCCGGCACAGTCCGTCATGTCGGCAATTATCCCATATGAAGTGATGCATCGACTGTCGATTTCAGTGGACATCAATGAAGACTGAGCTTGAATATAAAAGAAATTCATATATAGCTGTTTCAACAATTTGATTATATTTGATGGTGCAAAGAACTTTGAAGGATTTCAGGTGGTAAAAGATCAACAAGACCATCATTGCTTGAGACTTTGGATGGCAAGGAAAGAATTTGTTAAAATCTGGGTTAACCACCGTAGTCATTTTCCATGTCCTGTCCCCACGGCTACAATGGGTTTATTCGATCAGAAATACCCAAAAGGTTGCAACGGATGCACCCGGTGTTCACTTTCGTTTCAGGATAGGTGACAACCCACACACAGGCCCGTGCTAGTCTTCGTCCGAGGTCAACCACAGCACTTTCGTCGAACGGTATAGCCAGCGCGTTTCACACTTTCATGCAGCTGCCGTGTGGAAATGAACCAAGTATTCATGGGAACACCATCTGATAAGCTGGATTCCATGCAGCCATGTTTTTTGACGGTGTGCAATGGTCCAGTGATTTAGGTGTTGGACTCCTGAATGCCAAGTGAGGTTGCCGACGGTTCACTTCCCGACTGGTGATCAGAAATCAACATTCCAAATTCTCCGAAAACATGATTGTGTCCTTCAATATACACACTCATCTGAGCATTCTGAACCCTTTACCCAACGTAACGGAAAAAATCCGACCTGCGCTATTCATAAAAATCGCCAATTAATTTTCATTTTTTATTTGTCTCAAAAACATAGGTTATGAATCATTTTTGGAACGAGCTCGTTGAGCTCGTTCCAATAAGGGGTCATAACCTATGTTTTTGAGACAAAAAATGAAAAACAATAGTTTTTCAAGAGTTTTATTTGCAAGTGTCGTCTGCTTTTCATGTTAGGTAAAGGGTTAACTTAATCGGTAGCGTGCTAAATTATTGTTGATTGTTAAAAATTGTTCATGCGTTTTGCCTTGTTACAATTTATGCGAGAGTGCAGGCACTCTCCCACAAATTATAACAACGAAAATCCACACAGATGATATAATTTCACATCGACGATAATATGAAATACATTTACAGAACATGAAGCACCTTCACTCCAGCATAAAACCCATATATGGGCTTCAAGCACTCTACCAGTTAACTGTAGCGATCTTCTTGTTGGACGCTTTCAGTTGAGTAATGCATACATCTGTGCATATAATTACCTTTTTGGCATAATTAAAGTAGTTTCTCAATTGAATGAAAAATAGTTTCATTTCACCACAATAACAACTCGTGTTCACACTAGTTCCTAGTCAAGTCTTGTCTGCCTAAGTGACCAATGGAGGAAACCGGTGTCTTATGGTTATGAGCCCATTTAGAAGCCTATATTTAAGATTCAAGAGTCAAATTCACACTGGTTACTTACCAGATCAGTCCCTGCACGCACACACACACACACACACACCACAACCACAACAGCCACAACAAGAAATAAAAAGGACTGGTATCTCACTTTCCCCACAACGCGTTAAAATGAAACCAAAATATCCCAAGAATGCTATGTGCCCACAACTACGGCCAAAGCAGACACAGGTGAGATATACAGTATCATCTTTCTGGAAAGAGAAAAACATATTTTCATCAAGTTTTAATTTTTTTTCATTTCTTTTTGGTGAGTGACTGTACATTATACGGCAAAAATCGGACCCTATTCTGGATAAGAAAAAACATTGTTGTATAAAGATAAAATTTTATTAGAAGGACTGCACCCTTTCGGTTTTTTTTAACAACGAAACGAGGGCTGTGTTAAGCAACAGAGAGTAAGGTTAATTAGTGCCTCAGCTGCTCATAGACCCTCGCATCCACCCCAACCCCATCAGGGAATTTTAAAGGTTATGACTTTCTGAAAGCTTATTCAAAATGCTACAATTTTCACCAATGTTTGTCATTAGGGGTTGGGGCATTACTGAGTAATGCGCGTGTATATACCACGCCCTCGGCCAAACAAATTTTACTGTTAGTGTTAAAATTATCCTTGGTTTGTATACGAATAATTATGGGTGTTTTGACCCTGACAACATAACATGGCGCCAATGGGTCATGTGATATGATTTATTTATTTATTTATTGGTGTTTAAGGTCACATACTTATGCACAATGGCTAATCATGACCGTGACAGTTTTACGGGTGGAGGAATATGATTAAATTATTGATTGATTGAGGCGTTACATGAGATCCTCTAGATGAGATCCGTAAAATGGGGGTCACCCGAATACATGATATACTATTTTTTCCCTATAATAGGCGCGTCTCTATTAGCATTTCGTTTCGACCCCCATCTTATGAATCTCTAGTGGATTTCATGTAACGTCAGAGTTACGTGACCCAGTGGCGCCATGTTGGGTTGTCATGGTAGCCCCGCGAGCAGCCATGTTGTGACGTAATTACCATAGTGGAACGTGGTCTCTGTGCGCATGCACATCGCGTGTTGTAAGGGTGATACGTGTTTCCGTCGTCCATTTTGTATATTGGAGGCCGCCATCTTGGTTTCTGTTGTAACACATGGTTACTATGTAACCCAAAAACCCTCTAATAACAAAGGGGTATGTTTAGAGGGTGTGTTCGATTGAATAGGAGTAAATATAATACCCAAATAGACCCAACAATCCCTCCAAATCACTTTATTTGGTACGGATTGATTGGATTCCCCAGAATCCTCCTTTTTCCAATAATGGGCACGTTTCCTTTGTATGAGAGTCAATCTAATTACCCAGAATTACCACAAACAACCCAACAATTGTGCTTCTGTCTATCCTAGTCTATTCTATAGCTTATTATTCTCTCCATTCCGAGGTCTATCCTGTCTATATTATGACTTCCCTGATCTCCCTATAAAGTATTCTGACTTTCCTAGATGTGTTTGTTTGCTTGTGCACAATGTGTACATAGGCACATGCTGGATGTGCAGATATGTGTTTGTGTGCTGGTGCAAAACACACGCTGTACATAGGCATATACGGGTATTTGAGGATACTTATGACATGGTGATGTACTATTTGAGGATAACTTTTGAGGATACGTTTTGAGGATACCTTTTGAAGAAAACCTTTTGCAGGATATTTATCTGAAGATAGTTATGGCTCCTAACCCTATTCAACTCCTGGCTTCTAAACCTCCCCATCCCCTTCATAGCTTCAAGACTACCGCCAGTGGCGTAGATAGCTTTACGCTGGTGGAGGGGCAAGCCCAAAATTTTCCGACAGACCGAAAATTTTCCGACAGTGTAACAACAACAAAAATCCACACAAACAGAAAGAATCTGTTGTTTACTGCAAATGTACTGAAAATTGGTCTTTTTTACCCCAAATTTACCCAAAATGGCATGTTTTTATCCCCAAAGCCAGCATTTTAATGTTATTAGGCATAAATTCGCCTAAAAATGGTCCCAAAAAATTTCCGACAAAACTTCTGATGGGGGAGGGGCCTCCGCCCCCCCCCCCTCCCCCCTTTATCTACGCCACTGACTACCGCTGCTGACTTGTCCATAGTCACCGCCATCTGTCCTATGACCACTTGCATTGTATTCACTTTTAGTATGGTGTTCTACCAGCCTTGTAGCCTCGTACCATTGTTGCCTTGTATGCAGGCTGGGTGGAGTTAGTTGTAGGTTTGGCGTGACTATATACCGATTCATATATAGTATTTTTTTTCTTCTTCCTTTTTTTTAAACGGGAATGGGGGAAGACAGCCACTAGTGGCTACGCCATCTCCCAGTGGTGCAGCCATGTAGTTCTGAAGTATGATACCTAAATGTATATTTTTGTTATTAACTGTATACATGTTGTACTACTGAATAAAATCAATCAATAGCCAAGACGGCATGGTCAGTTATGTATTGTAACGTCTGTTTTTGGCGATTTTGCGAAATTTTTGTACAAGTGCTTTATTAGCTGATCCATCAAATGCCTGTAGCTTCTAGACGCCCCATCGCAAGATGGCAAACATGTCTTAAAATGTTTCTTAATTATTAGACTTTCAGAAAAATATTGTCTAGAAAATTCTCTAATGGGGGAGCATGACCATATACTGGTTGAGTCTGGCTCATACATGGACGTGGCTGGAGGTTTTCGATTGGGGCTGTTGAAAATTCACTACCGAGAAAAATTTGGAAAATGAAGCCACGAAAAGGGGTATAAAATTGATTCTAGTAACTGAAATGCCAACACATTTATGATAGAATTATCAGGTTATTAAAATTTGGTATTATTCTGGAAATTGAATATGTGCTAAACATATGCTCAAGCTTAGAACTTTGGGGAATTCACACTGTCCTAACATTAAATCAGATCTTATGCAGGAATGATTAGTTTTCGATGTTTCATCATTTTGTAACTGAATGATGGAATCAACTCAGGATAATGATTTTTCATGGTGTGATTTTCTTGAAGTGCATTTCTTGGATTTTCTTTTATTACGATAAGTAAACGTACTATAGAAATTTCTACCGATTGACATGATACATACTTATGAAGCTTGATATAGCGTACACTGTAGTTGTAAAAAGAACAGTTAGAATTTTTGCCGATTTGAAACTGAGTTGGATTGGGGTGACCCCCCCCCCCCCCCCCCGTACCCGCCCTAGGCGTTTCACAGAAACTAGTTGAGTGGCCCTCGTGTTACAGGCCGGATATGTTACACGTACCGAGCTTATCGCTAAAATCACATATTAACAGAATTACGTAAAATAGGTATAATATAGAGAGTAATCGCTTGACTGGACTGGTTACGTGAAATAATTCATGAGAGGTGAGGGACGTTGTACAAACACGAGTGCGCGAATGCGCACGAGTGTTTTACAGTATAGTCCCTCGCCTCGAATGAATTATTTCACGTAACCAGTGCATTCAAGCGATTACTCTGTTTATTACTTTTCATTATTAACGACAATTATATTATTTAACCCTTTACCTAAGGTAACGGCCAAAATCGGCCAGCGCTTTTCTCAAAAATCGCCAATTAATTTTCATTATTTTTTCATTTTTTGTCTCTAAAACATAGGTTATGACCCTTCATTGGAACGAGTTCGTCGAGCTCGTTCCAATGAGGGGTCATAACCTATGTTTTTGAGACAAAAATGAAAATAGTAGTTATTCAAGAATTTTTTTTGCAAGAGTCGTCTGCTTTTCATGTTAGGTAAAGGGTTAAAAAAAACAAAAACAATGAAGTCCCCATTCCACCCACGGCAAAGCGTCTTCGTTTGCGCGCATGGATACATGGCCCAATTGTTGATTGCATAATTCACTTCTGAAGTTATCATTTATAATCAAACCCGGAAATCCCAGTAAATCACACTTTGGAAATTGATAAAATTATATATCGCTTTTGTCAAGCAAGAATTCCACCAGGTATCGTCCTAGCACTGCGCCACTGGATTGAAAACTGTAATGTTTTTCGGAAGGTGGCCTCGACGGGAGTCGATCCCGGGTCTACGACACCCAATCGCCTGGCTATAAATGCTCTGCCACAATACCAAATGAGCCAACAGCAACCCCCAAAACGGCTGCAATTGACTCAGCCAGTATGTTAGTTCACATTTACAGCTCGACCCGAGACCGATATTTGAGAATTGACAATTACTGAATTGTTGGAATTGTTTTCTGTGTTGATTCGTAATTGTCTATACAAGTAGCCTGCATTTTATTGTGAGATTTACCCGTGGATCGTTTGCCTTAGCATCCAATGCAACTGGAACAGATTACTGTTATAATGGTCTATGGTCCCAGCTTTTAAAAACAGGAATCTCAATTAATGGAAGATCCGTGAAGATGCAACTGCTTGAATTTTAATTTTTATCGCCTTTATCAAGAATTCCACCAGGCATCGTCCTAACACCGCGCCACTGGATTGAAAACTGTAATGTTTTTTGGAAGGTGGCCTCGACGGGAGTCGATCCTGGTTGTACGACACCCAATCGCCTGGCCATAAATGCTCCGCCACCACACCAACTGAGCCAACAGCAACCCCCCAAAAAGGTTGCAATTGACTCAGCCAGTCTGTTAGTTCACATTAACAACTCCACCCGAGACCGATATTCGAGAATTGACGAATTACTGATTTGTTGGAATTGTTAAAATTATTATGCCTATCAACTTATATATATGAAAATTTATTATTTTAAATTTCATTTTTTTTAAATTTCTCAAAAAATTTCAACAAAACCATATCATGTGACCCCTCGTTGGAACGAGCTCGACGGGCTCATTCCCACGAGGGGTCACATAATATGGTTTTGTTGAAATTTTTGAAAAATAATATTTTTTCAACTGCTGAATTTGCATATTACGCGGGCTGATGCAGACGATTCGTTGGGTAAAGGGTTAACATACAATTGGGCAAAAGTGCTTATTTTAAGTTCCTCAATTTCACTTAATATTCCCCAGGTTCTACCACTGATCTCCATTTAATACACGTTCTTCAAAATTCCCTACGCAAAAACTGGGGCTAACCATGGTCGCCCAGATAAAGCCGGTGATTGCCAATCGCCACTTAGAGCACCTCTCCCACAAAAATCCCGGCTATGCCGGGGGGGGGGGGGGTCGCAAAAAATGCCAGGATACAAGGTCCGGGTGGGTGGGTGGGTTATGGGTGGGTTTTGGGTGGGTCCGAGCCCCAAAGTGCACTTTTTGCCCGTGTCATGCAATTTTTTGCCAGTTAACATTTTACAAACAAGTAATTACAACCAAAGTGAATTCAAGTGCTTAGATTCATAACTTAGAACAGAATAGAGCATTGGTAATGTGTTGGGGGCTCCATGTTAGAATTTTTTCCCCATGTTTTACACTTCATTAGGGGGTGGGTCCTGTTCTGGGTCTGGCAAAAATTTGCAAAACAAAAAAGTGATTCCCAGCTATTTGATCATGATTTTCACTCCTTCATATTTCTACTAAGGCAGTCTGCCTCTAATAAGTGCTTTGTAGCTCCTATTATTTGATTCTTCTGTAAGCATCAGGGTGCCTCATGCCATTGGTCTAGTGTGCTTCCATGTATGGAATATCTGGAAATACTGATAGAATAAAAATCTTCATTGTGGAAAACGTGTATAATTTCAAGGTAAATATGATTCTAGTGACACTAACATAAAAAAATAAATAAGAGGCAATTCATCTCAGACAAGCCACCCTGGCATAGGTCACAGAAGTTCAGTATTAGGTCTCTCTCAGACCATCTGTACAAACTAAACATTTAACCGAAAAGTAATGAAATGAAAAACAACTATTTCTTGTGGACAGTTGAAGATATCCAGGTGGGAACAATATATTTTGGGCAGGGCTTCTTGGTGGTGGGATTCGACTGGTGTCTGAACAGCATAGACATGTTGTACATCGGGGTAAGGGTTGTGTTGCTTGGAACATGAATGGGTGTATATCTGCAATTCAGTTGGTGGAGGCGGGTTCCAGTGGTTATCTGGGGGTCTGATGCTGCATTTCCGTTGTGGCTTTATATGCTGAGAGATTGTTTTGGGGGCCATCTGTCGCTAGGGATGCCTTGGATGCCCAAGAGCAGGGCTGGGATATCGGCCAAGTTGGTTTGCGGCACCTTTCATATTTGGGAAAAGTATTTATTTTTATTTTTTTTTTTTTTATTTAGGTAATTTGAATACTTCGTTAAACAGATTTTATAAATTGGGGGTGGGTCGCCAATCGTCTTTGAGGAAAAACTGTGCGGGAGGGGTGGGTGCCCAAGACATGACTGGCAAAAATTTGCATTCCGGGGGTGGTGGGTCCCAAAACTTTAAAATGTAAAAATTTCCACCTTGTATCCGTAATTTTTTGCCTGACCCCCCCCCCCCCCCCCCTGGCTATGCACTTGTAAAATCTGAATATAATTTGGACGCAATGAATCGTTGCGTAAAAATTAAATTCCGTGATATAGCAATATCTGACATTGGCATCAGTTTAGTTGATTATTGTCATTACTGTGGCCAAAAAACTATCAAGGTGAAAATATTATGTCGAAATTGCAAAATGAGAAGGAAAATCATTATTTATTAATTCTAAGCAACGCCCGGGGGCTCTCGTTTCATCTTGTACGTAAAGTTTTATAGCAAATAAACAATTAAAGCCGTTCAAAATATTATATGGAAATTGCAAAATTAGAAGGAAAATCGTTATTTATTAATATTCAGAGGTGGACTGGCCGTATGTTCCGCCGGGAAGTTTCCCGGTGGACCCCAAAAGTGGGCTGTATAGCCTCCCCGCTGCCCCCCCCCCCCCCCCGCCCCAAAATTGAGTCAGCCCAACACCTGTTCGTACATGAACTTTCGTGAAACTGACCAATAGGCAAAATGGATCTTCTTGAAAATGCTGGCTGAAAATCGAAATGCGCTCTCTGTGGACTGCCACATGTCGGGCATTTCGATATACCAGCAGTCTACAGTCTGCCACTGATCGCTCAGCATGGAGACGACATTCTTTCAGTTGGAAAAATCAAAATGGTCTCCCATTGGTCCGAACTGTGGTTGGCCATATGAATCCCCCCCCCCCCCCCCCCCCCCATCCCCGTCGCAACCATCTTTGCTGAATGTGCGGCGCAGATGATACAAAAATGCCATCACAAATGCCCTGTATGTGGTCTGCCACTGATCGATCAGATGCAAAGAAGCAACGTTCGATCAGTTAGAAAAATCAAAATTTTCCCGAGTTCCGCCGCCCCCCCCCCCCCCCCACCCCTCCTGTGCATTTCCCGGTAACATTTTTTTGCCCAGTCCGTCCCTGTTAATTTTTCCCAACTCTAGGAGGCACTCGTCTCATCTTGTATGAAAAGGCCTGCATGCTCGTCTTTTCATATCGTTGCACATTTCTCGCACAATCATAAAACGCAAGTCCAAACTAGGCGGGGTTTAGGGGAGGGTGACACCACCTTTCCTCGAATAATTTTTCCAATCGGGGTATTTTCGTCAGGATTTGAGACTAAGATATCAATTCTCTCTCGCTAGTAATCAGGTCAAGGCTTATTTTTCATCTAAATTTGGGAGAATCTAAATGGTTGTGAGAATCCATACCTGCTATATGAGTGTCCCAGGATCCCGCTGTGGTTGAACCTCTGTTGTATACTGATAACACATTTTAACCCTTTACCGAACACAGCTTTTTAAATTAAATTTTATATTTTAAAAAAAAAAAATAAATAAATAATATTTAGCAATGAAACCTTACAGATATGGCTGTCATTGGAACCGGCTCGATGAGCCGGTTCCAACGACAGCCATATTTGTACAATTTTATTGACAAAGTGCCAGGGTATTTCAGGTCATCCGGCAAAAGGTGACCGTGGCTGTCGAAAGTATCGTTAAACTCCAATAAATAAGTAGATTTCAGGTCATGTTAGCCTTGTATTTGTTAATTTGCTCTCACTGTGTGAGGTGAAGGGTTAAATTGCCTCAATTTTTTTTTCACGCGAATCCCAGCAGAGGTGCAATGAGACTCTACAACGATTCTCGCTGGTTTTGTTGCGCGAATCTGCGTGAATCGATTCTGGGATTCTCGTCGAAATATAAGCCCTGCAGGTACTTTTTCAAAACAACTAGATTTTATTTCTGGACACACACACGCTGTTGGGCCTGCAAATGAAGGTCTGTATGTGGTGTCCGAATAGCGTTTGTGGGGGCTCAGCATGGCCAATTTGGATTACATTTAAGGTTCATTAAATAAGAAGTTGGCGTCGCAACGCTCCGTCTGTATTCGTGCTTTATGGTACAGTGGAGCCCACTTAACTGGGCATCTCTTAACTGGATAACCCTGCTAATTGAATATAATTTTCCAACACAAAACCATTTACCATACCCCCAATAAAAATTTGACCTTTTATTGGAATATAGGTTATAGAGTAAACTCCTGTTAATTGAATAAAAAAAATTGCAACCTGTCGAGAAATTACCCTGACTCGCCCCAGTTTTTTTTTTGTTTATAGACAGAACTATTTGACCCCTGTACACCCAATACAGGCATTTAATCTATTATATCTTGTTTGACAGAGCTCATGGAGCTCTGTCAAACAAAATATAACAGAATAAATGCTAAGTTTATCTCTAGAATACAGGAATGTGACACAATCCCTGTTAAATGAATACTCCAGTTAATTGAATAATATACATTGGCAAAGTGGCTATTCAGTTAACAGGGTTCCACTATTGTAGATTTCGTGGCATTTTATCTGTGGGTGTGACCGTTTCTATCAAACATCTAGTGATTTTATAACCATTTACCATAGAATTTTTTTTTAACTGGAGTCAATATTTCGTTCCTTGAGTGCAACAAGGGGCCATCTGCAAAGCTTGGGCATTGCAGATGGCGCCTTGTTGCACTCAAGAGACGATTTTCAACTATTTATTTATTATTTATTGGTGTTTAAGGTCACATACTTATGCACAATGGCTAATCGCGACCGTGACAGTTTTACGGTTGGAGGAAGCCGGAGTACTCGGAGAGAACCACCTAGCATCGACGAGCAACTGTCAGCTGCTCAACATTCTAACTCTGTTCAAGCTCCCCTCAAGCAGGGTTACAGCGGTTGAAGACGTGTGCACCACCGACGTGTAGTACGCCTTAGTACATGGCGTCATCGTGCCCCCATGTAGGCAACCGGGATAAAGTGCCTTGCCCAAGGACACAACGCGGGTCGTCCCGGACGGGGATCGAACTCGGGACCTCTAGCATAGAAGTCCAACAGTCTACCACTGAGCCACCGCGCTCCAGATTTTCAACTGAGAACCCAAAGGTCCTTTTTCTCGAACATGAGGGGAGAGGGTGCAAGCGGATTTCTCCATCGGTTATATGCCCGGAGAGAACAACGGCGAGCAACTGTCAAACTCCCCAACGTACTAACTCCACACAAGCAGGGTTAGCATTGGTTGAAGACAAGTTCACCATCGACGTGCAGTACGCCTTAGTACGCCACCGTGCCCACACGCAGGCAATTGGGATTAAGTGCCTTGCACAAGGACACAACGCGGTTGCCGCAGCTGGGATTCGAACCGAGGACCTCTCGGCTTGCAGGCTACATCTCTATACCCACTGAGCCACCGCACTCGTTCCTCATCAGTTGGAAGTCACCGATAGCAGTTGAAAAATTCTCACTCGGGCGCGAGGATGGTGTTGATTTTTTCTCAAAAGTAAATGTTTTTCTGAACATTTAGGCAGTCGGGAGAGGGGGGAGTTGGACACTGCACCCATCCCCACACCCACCCCTTCCAAAAAAAGCTAATAGCCACTTCCCTGAATATATTTTTGACCACTTACCATTGGAAGATTTAGAGTTCTGACCAAGCCATAAAGCCAAGATAAAGCATAAAGTTTCTAATGAATCCATTTTCTCCAATCCGGAACATTGCTTCCTTGCACAAAAACTACAAAGAACTCTGACCAGGGCACAGAACTCATTTCTTCTCAGCTTTACAATTGAAGACATTAAAGGGATTAAAATGTGGGGGCACTGCCTGGCAAACTAAATCATTGTCCGACATTTTCTTTTCAGTTTGTCTTTCTTGTAGAGTTGACACTCGCATTCCCAAATTATCTGTCTTACATGGAATGTGTATAACTGAATTAAGTGGAATGTTTGTAGATAGATTAGAATTCATTGGCAATGTTTTTCATTGTTTGAAGGGAGAAACACGATTGTTGGGAAGATGATATCTTTTAACTACTATGTACCAAGTCACGCTTGGTGTAGTAAGCAAATATATTGGGTTCACATTCAACTTCCCACACACACAACGTACTATCAGTCGGATGTTAGGGTATACAGTACGTATTGAAACTAGAGCATTCCTTAAAGTAGAAATACCCAGGCCTGAAGCTAGCAGGGGTGTGGGTGTTCCGCCCCCTATGACCATCTCTGTTGGAAATTTTTGTTGTCTGTCTGGAAAGAAATATATTGGTCGCCGGAAATCTAAAGTTTGCTCTAAAAGTCGCTAATTTGACAAAAATATGTTGACTGACGAAACCACAATTTTCGTTGGACAAAAATATCCGTATGTTTCTTATATCCTTTGTATGAGAGCACTGGCTCATTTATTATTGTTATTTTAAAGAAATACTTTGGTGAAACGAAAGTAATTCTTTAAAATAATAATTGTAACAGGAGCGGTCTGGAAAGAATTTGCAGACAAAGGGTCTAAAAAAAATTTCCGCCTGCCGGGGCCCACCACCCCAAACCAGTAATTTTTTTCCACGCCTCACGAGGGGACCCACCCCCCATATTTCATTCCGGAGCTCAAAACACTGCTGAAACCTGGCCAATTATCGATGGTCCGTTTTCTATGCTATTGTGCATTCCCAAATTTTAGTTTGTTCTGCATAAACTAATACCCTCAATGCTATATAAACTGTTTGAGATATACGATTGTTTCATTTTTGTTGATTTTGAAGAGATTCAGTTTATTTTTCCATGTTTTATTTTATATTCAAGGTTTTATTTTATCACAACATTTTCGATTTACAAATATCTTAATTTTTTCATAGAGTCAACTTCTCAACCAAGTCATGGTTGAATATGTTTTTCTTGATTTTAGTTAAGTTTGCATTCTGTATAAACTAATCAAAATGAATATGATAGTTTTTGCTTTTTACATGTGGAGAGATGAGCTGTGGGCTTAGGCAAACTCAAATGAGTTGGTTCTAAAGACTATATAGCAAAGACATATTTTGTTAAAGTATATTAATAGCTGAATTCAGGTCGGGTAATTCTACATGAGTCAGTTTGGTTGAATTGAAAAAAAGTGTTCATAACAAAACTCAATTGCAGATTATTCAAATTTGATCAGTGTATGTTAATGTTTCTAATGTCCACTTCAGTTGTCGAATTTGCGAATCTTCACTGAGATCATTTTGACTCTCCTGAGCTTGTCTATACCCCCACATTCTCTCCAAAGCATGTTTAAAATACACTATTCACCACCCTGAATCATCTTAAAGGTATAAGAACATCATTCTTTGAATAAATTCAAGTGAAGGAAAAAAATTGCAATTTGGGTCATTTCCAATTTTTCCAATGGACCCACCCACCCCTACCCTGTGTCTGGAATTTTTCGGCAGACCCCCCCCCCCCCCCCCCCCCCCCCGTCAGGAGGAGAGATAAATGCGGGAGCCGGGGTTCGAAGCGTCGACCTCTAACATACAAAGCGACCGATTTACCACGAGACTAAGAGATTCGGACCAACCAGGCTGGTTGGTAAATGGCCTTCATACATCGACTGCTATATAATATTAAACAAAGGTTTCGAATCTCTTTCGTGTATTATTGTTTTAAAGTAGTATATTGAGTTAGGTTTAAAGTTCGTACCGACGGTCCACGACCTGTATACACTGTCGGAAAGTTTTACCTCTCGACCAACCATTTCGGAAAATTTGGAGATTCTAGCTTCGGGCCTAGAAACATTTGAACTATTTTATTCGCCTTTTTAACCTTCCGTAAAATAGAAACATATGAATATTTTGTTCACCTTTTTAGCATACTACTATTTCCTTTAACATTCAAAGGGACAAAACGCCCGTGAAAAATACATGGTGGACATTTGCAAAATGTTGGCTATCCCTTTGTAGAGGTGTCGTGAGGGTGGCCAATTGGGTGGGGAGGGGGCCTGATTTGTTCCTACTGTGATGGCTTCAATCCCGACTGATAAAATATTCCAACTGGACCATTGGAATGGGTTCAAAACTATCAGAACAGACAAGAAAAGCTAAAATAGTAACCAATAAGCTAAATCTGTTTCAACCGAAACACGCTTCTACGCTACTGAGGTATACTACGGAACAATCGAATAGGATATAGCAGACAAAAAACAGCAATAAAATAGATGAAATGAGGCCTGGGGTTGGCAGAAACGAGAATTTGGGAAGTTTAGGGAAATTGTTGAGTTATCTGTGTTAATTCTTCGAAGTATCCAGGGATTGTGGGAAAATCTGAACTAGTAAACGTACTCTTGTACAATTGAATGAGCCTTATCGCGCTATTTGCTACTAGTATAAGCCCTACATGGTGGCTTCGCCAAGTCCGCTCTGTGATTTTTGGTGATCTGGAGCGATTATCGGGTTGTTTGTGGTAATTAGATTACTTCAGTTCAATGGAACTTAGCCCCAGGAGACCTCTCCGTCCTATAACACTACGTGCTACTCTTATAAATAGGACTCTGGGGAAATCCGAACAACGGGCAAACAACTAGGATTCAGTGAGAAATCCGAGCCAAATAAATAGTTGTCGGGTCTATGTGGGTAATTCTACGAAGTATCCGAACCAGAAACCTACTCTTATTCAGAGAAACGCACCCTCCGAACATACCCCAGTCCTATTAGAGGATTCTGGGTCACATAGCAGCCACGTGCTACTATAGAACCCAAGATGGTGGCCTCCAGTATACAAAATGGTCGGCGGAAACACGTGTCACCCTAACAATACGCGCTGCAGACGTGCTCTAAGACAACGTATCACTATGGGGATGACGTCACAAGATGGCCACTCACGCGGGCTAGCATGACAATCAAACATGATGTAACTAAGTCACGTGACATGACGTCACTCCCCGGTCCACCACTATATATAGGTCAATCCAATAAGGCACGATCTCCACATCTCCTTCTACTCTTATGGTCCCCCATTGGATCGAGCTATGTTTTGGGGGCAAAATATAAAAAGGATCAAATTTGAATGGCGATTTTTGTAAAAAAAAAAAAAGCGCTAGACAGATACGACCATTACCTAAGATACAGAGATAACATATCGTCGCCTGAGTGCTAGAATGTTCTATGTCCCCTATGGGACATTGAACATTCTAGCACTCAGCCGACGATATGTTGTGTCTCAAATCAGTGGTCTGCGGTAACTCCATATACTTTTTTCGAAAATTAAATTCGACCAACATTTTTTTCCTGTTGCATTTAAGATTTCACTTGACTATTCGTTTCATAACAGCGCTCTTGGGACTTAAAAGCTAGAACTGCGTGTTTTTTCGGTTTTTCGGTTCGGTTACAATTTTGAGGACAAACCGGAAAACCAAACCGCAAGACCCAGCAATAAACGCCCGAATGGTTTTAGTGTGTTTGTGAACAAACTGCTCAAACTATCTTACTGACGATTCAATAATGGAGACAATGTGACAATGAGAACACAACACGGATTAGATGAACGTTATTCATTTGTTACCATGATTTATAGGGTTTCTTTCTGACTGAACAGGCTTAGTAACTGATCCCCTGGAACCCTCAAGGATGATCAAAGAGAAGTTAGTCTGGACCCAGTAGAGAGACTTACAGACACGGCTTTTGTGGTGAGTGGTGCCGCCGTACAAACTATAGAGGATTTTTTCCAAGTTAACCCTTTACCTAACGTAACTGCCAAAAACCGGCCAGTGCTATTCTCAAAAATCGCCAATTAATTTTCATTATTTTTTTCCTTTTTTCTCTAAAAAAACATAGGTTATGACCCCTCGTTGGAACGAGCTCGCTGAGCTGAGCTCGTTCCAATGAAGGGTCATAACCTATGCGTTTGAGACAAAAAAAGAAAAAAAAGTGTTATTCAAGAATTTTGTTTGCAAGTGTCGTTTGCTTTTCATGTTAGGTAAAGGGTTATTTACTATCTGTTCCTAACACTGAGAAAAACAGAACTGAAACCGACGTTTTTTCCTGAAACTGAATCAAAACCTAATCTGCCCCCCCCCCCCCCCACCCCCGGGCTATTGAGGTCCGGTTCCAGGATTTTTTGTGAGGGGTGTGACGAATGTAGATAGACTGAGTGGAATTGTTATTCACTATAACACTGAGAAACCTGGTACATAAACCTATCCGTATTACTTCAGCTAGCGAGTCCCATCCAGATCCAATGCAAGCAAGCGATCAGTTTGTAATAACGGAAGGATTGCGCGGTGGCTCAGTGGTAGACTGATGGAGTTCTATGCTAGAGGTCCCGAGTTCGATCCCTGTCCGGGACGACCAGCGATGTATCCTTGGGCAAGGCAGTTTATCCCGGTTTCCTACATTGGGGGCACGATAACGCCGTGTACTATGGCGTACTGCACGCCGATGGTGCACATGTCTTCAACCGCTGTAACCCTGCTTGAGCGGAGTTTGAACAGAGTTAGAATGTTGAGGCGCTCACAGTTGCTCGTCGATGCTCAGTGGTTTACTCCGGCTTCCTCCACCCGTAAAACTGTCACGTCACGATTAGCCGTCGTGCATAAGTATGCGATCTTAAACACCAATAAATAAAAAAATAATTAATTGTAATAATGGAATGTGATATTCTAGATCTAGAAGTGTCTGATCATTTAGCAGTATACTGTAGTGTTACATTCGATTACTCGTTGAACACTTTCCAGAGTTATTCGAAATTACAAAAAAAAACAAACTTTGAACGAGCAAACAACCTCATTAAACCTCTACCTAACGAATCGGCAAATTCCGCCCGCGTAATATGCAAATTCAGCAGTTGAAAAAAATATTAATTTAAAAAAATACAAAACTATATCATGTGACCCCCTCATTGGAACGAGCTCGTGGAGCTCGTTCCAATGAAGGATCACATGATATGGTTTTGTTGAAATATTTTTAAAATTTTGAAAATATAATATTTAAAATCATAAATTTTGATATCGTCTGCGTTGGGACAAGTAAACTGGATATTCCTAATCGAAAATGCTCAGGCTTGGGGCACCAAAAATTTGCAAGACGTGACGTGGGGGTGGGTGGGTCTCTTGAGTGCGCCAAAAATGTGCATTTTCTACTTGTGCAATTTTTTTAATATTTCAAAATATATCAATATATCAGCTAATATATACCATCATTTGTGTTTCAAACCTTAAAGATGATGCTGTACATCACACTCTTAACATAAATACAACATCAGGAGGCTTTATATGTGACAATATTTGGCTTAATCTGGGAAAATGTCACACGTTAGTAAAGGATGGGTGTCTTGTTCAAAATGTAGAAAAAGTACAGACAATATTTTGGGAAAATTCTCTCCAATGCACTAAATTTAACCCAAGTTATTTATTTATTAATAGAATTTGTATGGATAGAAGAGGAAAGTAGCAAACACCTGAGAATACTGACAGAACAATTCAAATGAAAATTTGTTCCCGTATATGTACACCTGCTCTGGCCAAGCCTGATAATGAACAGCTTGTCATTTGTAGATTGGGCCCACAGCAGCCCACAGAGGTTTAAATTGGTGGTACCATTTTAAGAACATTATGAAACCCCCTAAAGACAGCTGTGCCTACTAAGTTTATAAGTTTATTTTGGATTTTAATGGGAGAGTGGGGGTGGGTGTCTGAGAACGGTAGTAGAACATTTGCACGTAGGGGTGGGTGGGTGTAAACAGGAGCTGAATAAAAAATAGGACGTCACGTCTTGCAAATTTTTAGTGCCCCCCCCCCCCCCCGAGGCTACTGAGAATTTTAGTCGAACGTTTTTGGATATCATCGGAAAGTGTGTACCAAAATCATTAGTTTTGATCCGCCCCAAAGATAAACACCGGTTTACATCTGAACTATGACACAAAATTCCAAAGCGGAATAGACAAAGGAAACAGATTTAGGACCCAATTAAGGGACGATTGGCATAAATATAAAACAATACGAAACTCAGCGAATAATATGAAAAATATGCAAATAGACAATACAAATCCAATCACGACCATTCACTTTGCATTAACGTGTCTCATGAGAATTATTGGCATGTTATAGAGTTGCTAAACAGGAGAAAATTATCTGTGATTCATCCCCTACATAAAAATGACAAAAATACACCCGGCAATGTCGCTTACCCGAACAACTCAAATCTTATCGAACAAATGAACTATCGAGTTATCAAGCCCCCCCCCCCCCCCCCCCCCCATATTTTGCCAGAGCTGTGTCATAATACAGCATTGAGCAAAGTCTGTGTATTTAATAATCCCATTGGATGGGTAGAAAGGGTTCGGTCGAACTATGATGGCCAGTCAACTCAACATGTATGTATATTTGTGTATATATTACTATTTTTCTGGCAGTAATTTACTATCCGAATGTGAGCTCAGAGTTGAGGAAAACGCGTGTTTCTGGTGGAAGTTTTGTGAAATTTCCTGGGAGAGACCCCCAGGACCCCCATCGGCGAGAGGGGAGCGCCCCCTCTCGCGCACGCCCCTTACTCGCCGCTTCGCGACTCCGATGATGCTTCGCATCATATGGTCAATTAGCGCCCCCTATTCAAAATTCCTGAATCCGCCCCTGGTTATTGCTCAATGAGAAAATTCTCTTCCGACCCTTCGACTCATTCAGGAAAAAAAAACAGTGTCCTATGGCTTAATAGGATTCTGCACGTGGGGTGATCAGAAACAGGGTTGATGATTTCATCGAACGAGTTAAAGAGCCATGAGATTAACTGCTCAATGTGCAAATGCTCTTGCGACTCTTCGACTCATTTCGGTAAGATAAGATAAGATACGATTTATTCAGCAAATACTCCAGAATAAAGGCAGATTGCTACACACAGAATCAACATAAACAGAATCACAAAACACACTAATTCATATAACATACATAAATCATATTACAGAAAAGTCCCTCTTGTGAAGGAAGAGCTGGACCATGTTACAAATAACATTGCACAGCACTGGATTATCGTTAGTCATTATTACTTTACATTTGTCCATTGTATCCATTAGAGGGAAGTAAATTTTTTCGTCGGACATTCCATTACGAAATGCCATTCCGATTCCACCTCCCCCATTGTACAAGCTATTCTGTGTTCCATCGGATGAGGGGGTTGTAAATGCCTTCCACGTTCGATCCACAGTTTATGGTTGCTGGTGCGTAATCGCGTAAGATTGTTTCTAGCTTCAATGGAAGAAGTGTGAGTGGAATAAGGTTCCATTTAATAATCTACTTTGAATAGTCGATAAGTCCCATGTTTGTTTTTTCCTATTCTCTTGTTATCATTGTGTATATCTTCTTTAAATAATTTAATATGGTCCGATTCAGGTTTGGACTTTAGAAGATTAAATTTACTTTTGGAAATTTCAGTTTCATTCAAACTGTTAAATCCAAGTCCTTTAAGCGTTTCACTTACTGAGTCAGGTAGTTTACATTTCTCAGCTTCCACAAAAGCATCATTTAGAATGGTTCTCGGGGAAGTAGTAAGAAATTTACCAGTACCAGTTCTATGTAGGGCTGCACGGCATATCAATAAACCGACACATACCGGCATTCAAACCAGTATCGCTCGAATACCGGTGTAATTGCAAAACTATCGGTTTATCGTCATTATTTATTCACCCACAATTCAATTTTTAAGATGTGGTGAGTATTTTAACTGTAGTCTCAACGAATAATATTACCCCTGTACTTAACGAATTGGCTGCGTCCTCCAGGGTAATACACAAATTGTGCAGTTGAACAAATATTTTTTTTTTTTTAAATTTCACTAAAACCATATCAGTTGACACCTTGTTCCATTGAGGGGTCTTTTGATATGGTTTTGTTGAAATTGTTTCAAAAAATCGATCAACTAAAATTTAAAAAAATAATTTGATATCGTCTGCGTTTCGTAAAGGGTTATTCGATCTGCATCATCAAGACATGCTGATTTGTTCCGATTGTGATGGCTCAAGTCCCGATTATGGTACGTATGTACAGATATCTGAACAGTCTTTCGATATACCGGTATACCGCGGTATTTTTTAGAACACCGATACCGGTATTCAGTTTCGAATACCGTGCACAGCCCTAGTTCTATGTTCTAAAAGGATTCTGAAAGTGGTGTGCCGAGAAACACGGATCATGATTTCATCGAATGAACTAAAGAGCAATGACAGTAATCTCTCCATAAACAAATGCTCTTGTGAATCGTATCTTATTGAGCAAATGAGCTAACGAGCAATTGCTTGGTAGAGTGGCTCCACATATGACTCTACGACTCATTTCGGTGTGAAGACTGTAGTGATTTGGGGAACTATTGAAGGATACTTGTTGGGCTTCTTCATCCGGGTACTTCTTTTGGGAAAGGTATAAAAAGGGGTGACCTGCAGTTCTTTGACCATCTGTGTCCTAACCATCGTTGAGTGAAGACATGTTACCAGGGCGGTGTAGATACTGCTCTAAGGTATTTTCAAGGTCTGATTATGCCAGAAGACACGAGAAAAACCATTGTCACCAGAAAAAAATGTTGTTTCCAATGCAGATATTATGCAAAGATGTTTACATGACCATTCACTGCTCGTTGGCACGAAAACCTTCACCTTGATACAATGTATATGTGATTGTGCCAAGAACCCAGAGCTGGGAGGAGTTAAAATTTTCCTTAACACGCTAACGTGTTAAATAGTTCTGCGTTAACGAGTTAAATGACGTTAAATGTTAAAATGAACAAAATTTTAATAACTTCGGCCATTTGTATTGATTTGAATTTGAATATGATTGAACTTAAGTACAGTTCGTATCTTGAGTTCCAATGTGTTCTATGTGCCTACTGGCACATAGAACACATTGGAACTCCGGAGACGAGTAGTTAATATAGTTCTCTCAGGTTATCGTAAATTCTAACATTCAGCTATGTTTTCATTCAAGAATACAATCGCTGCGGCTGTATCCTTAGAAAGAGACATCCGCCGTTGCTCGAATACAAGTCCTTACATGGAAAATAGGAGTTCGGATGAAGCTGATATTGTGGTATCGCCGAATACCGACGGGTCAATTTCGCCAACGTTGGTGGGAGGGCTTCGTGGTCTCCCCACCAAATCAATGGGTCGTCTATAATTGACGGACATCTAAATTATTCATGTTCTTCCATTTTGTCAAATGGCTCAAACTTCGACGTCATCGGCACGCGCGATGGGAAAACACAAGATAACGACGCAAAGCTACATATTATACAATTACAATCTTCAAAGTTGTTAAAATAATTCAACACATTAACGTTTGAAACGGTAATTGCTCCCACCCCTACAAGAACCTATTGAATTATAAAGTTCCGATTACCAAATCTGAGAGAGCTCAGGTGATCGTATACAAACACCAAATGGAGGCTAGCCTTACCAAAGGATAAACTAACTTATTGGAAAAGAGACGAATCATACAAAAAGGGGGATTTTTAGGGAAGTTACTCAAACCAGGCGCCAATATATTATCAGTTAACCTCAGCCCATAAAAAGGCGTACTCGTAACAAATTGGTCTTTCATGAACCGACCTTCGAACAGAATGGACGCAGTGCAATCCTGTCGCAGTTGTTCACCAAGAATCTATTCACTAATGGAAGATTCGGAATCTGATGAGTCGGAACCATCTGGAACCCAGGAAGAAGTTTTATTTTACAATCAACATGTATTTTGTCTGTATTAACTCCGCAATTGTCGTGTATCCGACCCCCTGATACAGATGTTTGTATCAGGGGGTCGGATACAAGCACGTCCCTTCCGCGTGAGTTCCATTTTTTTTCTTTTTGTTCATCCGTACGAATAAATAGTTCGTTATATATTCATCTACATTCTTGACTTATCCCCAATATACTGTAAGATAAAATGATTATTACCATTATGTGGATGTACAAAATATGTATCCGAGTCTCGTTCCGGGTCTCGTCGTGGTCTGCCCTTAGAACGCGGACTCGGCTCGACTCGGATACATATTTTGTAATCCACATAATGGTAATAATCTCTATTTATCACACACCAATTAATGTAAAACACGAAATTTCCACTGTTCTGCCTGTGCGCTAAAAATAAATTTGTATCGCACATGTGGTGAGACAAAACACGTTTGATTTCGTTTCCAACGTAAATAGAGAAGGAATCCGTCTAAATAAATCACGCCATCATTGGACGAAGTGATCAACGAAGGAAACGCAACAATTGTCCAGTTGAAAAGTGCTTTCAGTTCAATGTTCGTGCAGACTGGTTGTTACATGGGAGGTGTGTGATAAATACAGAACCGCACATACGTTTAAATGGGTTAAGAATTATCGCACCCTATTGTTTTGACCCAGGATATCACGAGAGCAGGCAGAAATTCAAGAGACTGCCAAACGTCTTCGTGAACAGAGCCGTATTTACCATGGACGGGCCTCTAGGCTTTTAGGTACTTCGAGACGGGCCCCCTCCGGCACGTCAATCTTTCACTCCACTACAGCTGACAGCCTCACCAGCTGACCCTGGTACGGTAGGCACTTTGCAGCAGTTCATAGCTCTATATCCATTTTGCGGGTCTCCTGAAGAATTCAACTCACAACTTGACATATTATTTAAATAAGCATTAAAATAATGTACTGTATATAAATATATATATAGTATACTTATGAGAGTATATATATGGATAAATACATATGTACATGTATCGCTACGGCGCAGAGTGCAATGTGCCTTTAACCACTCGTGCCCTAAGGCGCTGGTAACAGTGTCTCATCATAAAACAAATTGGCGGCCCCCGTCCCTGCGGGCCTCTCGGCTTCAGCCTAGTCAGCCTTATGAATAATACGTCCCTGTTCGTGAAGAAGAGAAGTGTGACTTTGAAGAATCCCAGAAATACGCCTTGGAAAAAGCGAAAATGTCTGTTCGACGAACTTATGTCAAAATACGCATTTAAAGTAGAAGATGAAGAAGAATAGGACCCACTAAGAAGAAAATGACCTCGCCGACGGGAAAGTATAACATATGAACATTAACAGAAAAATTAACTCATTTGTGTTCTGAACGTCGAAGAGTAAAGATGTCTCTGTCAACAACAGTGCTCTTATTCAAAGATGACTTACACAGATCTTCAAGAGTGATGTCGGATTAAAGCTGACTTTCCAAGAATTGGCTCAAGTGAATCGTACGATCGACGGAGGCAAGGGAAGAAACCTATAGATCACTACCCAGATTGTGTAGTGAGAAACAAAGATGTGTGGATACGCCTTATGGTACGTGTTGGTTGTTAACCATTTACCCAACGTAACGGCCAAAATCGGCCAGCGCTATTCTCAAAAATCTCCAACTAATTTTCATTATATTTTCATTTTTTGTCTCAAAAACATAGGTTATGGCCCTCTTTGGAACGAACTCGTCGAGAGTTAAGAGTCAAAGAAGAAAAACGGAGCTAACACCACAAACAAGAGAACAAGAGATGCCAAAGACAACAAGCTGCAGACAAGAATGAAGTTTCCACTCAAACTGCGAAGCAGTCTGAAGACAATCTCGAGAAAGAACGAGAATCCAAAGAATGAATTCATCAAGAATGAACTGAAAAGGATTGAAGTTCCCAATCAAACTACAGACCCAAACAAGAATGAAGTTATCACTCAAACAACGAAGCAGATTGCAAACAATAGGACGAAAGTGATGCCAAAGGCTACGCCACTGACAAGCAAGTGTGTGTGTGTGTGGGGGGGGGGGGGGGGGGGTGCAAACTCGCAGAGTTTGGCTTAGCTCATTTTAATGGGGGGGGGGGGGGTGGTGAGGGTAGTGTGTGCGGGAAAAGCTTTCTAAGCCTTCACAACACAGAATTTTGAGTCCCTAAAGTTTGAGCTAGATAACCAATGTAACAATAATCAGGGTTTCCACTAGAGGGAAATAAATGTGTCCGATATGGGGCGGGCAAGTGGCGTCGATGTTTTTTTTTTAACCCTGGAATTCAAAATTTTTCTACCACGGGCCGAACCATGAAAAATTTTGAATTCCAGGGTTCAAAAACCCTTATCTTCCTGCATCTGAGCGGATATTTTGAGGTTTTTCATGTATTGACGACTGTCTATCTTTTCACCTACACAGATATTAGGACAAGCAATCTACAAATCTACAACCTAACCCCCATGGACCTTACCCCCCCCCCCCCCCTCCTACGGTTTTTATTCCATTTTTTTTTTTAGATATTTCGAGGGCAAACTTTGAAGGAAAGTGGGGGGAGGGCAAGTCCCCCCCCCTCCCTCCCCGTGAACACGCCACTGATAGTGGTAGCCATTAGAAATGATACAAGGTAGTAATGGTTCAAGACTGCAAGGGCGCGTGGTGGATTATAGTAATGGGGAATACAGTGTAAGCTGGTCATAGGACAGATGGTAGTGACTATGGACAAGTCAGCAGTAGCGGCCTTGGAGCTATGAAGGCGATGGATGGCCTATAAGTATAGTGAACAAACATGTACTTGGACACTAACTATCCTCAAATAGATATCCTCCAAAAACTATCCTCTAAACGGTACCCACCAAAAGGTATCCGCAAATAATACATTACCATGTCATAAGTATCCTTAAATGCCGAGGTGAGTCGAAGAGTCGTATGTGGAGTCACCCGGTCGAACAAATTCTCGATTGCTCATTTGCTTGATGAGGTTGGAGTCGTCCGAGCGATGCCTGTTCCAATTACTGCTCGATTGACTCTTGATCATATTCTGACGAACCCTTGTATTAGATAACGATGTGACAGTGGGTGGTGTTTAGATGAATTGAGTGATCTGATTGGTTAGTTAGTTGTAGTTAAGTGAACTGATTGGAATTGGATGATTTGGGTAAATAAAACACGACGTGTGCTGTTCGAAACAAGAACTTAAGTACCCGGAATAGGGTTATCATGCACTAGCCAGAACAGGCCAGAACAAATCAGAAAAGCTAAAAATAGTAGCAATAAGCAAAACTGTTCCAACTGATAGGCTCTTATACTATACTGGAGTATACTGCTGAACAAACGAATAGGGTTAGGTAGACAGAAAAACAATAATGAAGACACATAGATTGAAGCAGAGCAGAGGATTCTGGAAGAATCCAAACTAGTAAAACTTGCTGGATCTATTTGGATAAGTCTACGAAGTAAACGAGGATTTGGGGAAAATCCGAACCCGAAAACTACTCCCGTTGAATCGAACATGCCCTCCGAACACACCCCATTCCTATTAGTCTCCTGCGCAGCCCACTAGGTATTCACCTAGAGCCCTCTAGGCGCAGCCCACTAGGTATTCACCTAGAGCCCTCTAGGTGAATAACTAGTGGGATGTGCAGGAGACTACCGTCCTATTAGATTGTTTTGGGTCACGTAGCAACCACGTGCTACTATAGAACCCAAGATGGTTGCCTCCAGTACACAAAATGGACGACGGAAACACGTGTCACCCTAACAACACGCGCTGCGCATACGCACTGAGACCACGTATGACTATGGAGATAACGTTACAACATGGCCGCTCACGCGGGTTACCATAACAACCCAACATGGCGTCAGCGAGTCTCGTGACTATGACGTCACATGAGACCCGTCACGAGATCCGGTAACCTAGGGGTGAAATCCACATTATATTCTACTAACATTTCGTAATTATGAAATTCATCTGCATGTAATCTCAGAATAACACAGGCATATTTTGGACCTTTTCACAAAAGATGCGTTTTCATTTGGAACGCTGATTTCGTTTTTAATTTTTTTTCTCATTTGAAACTCTCTATCGCCGGACTTGTGAAGAAGAATAAGACGTTCAAGACTAAAGATAAATGTTAATGGCCAAATTTATGGAATTAAATTTCTTTACATTTGCAGATAATTGTTTCATTACAAGAATGCCTACATATATTCATATTTGGAAACAGTTGCAGGCGCTCAAAGTTTATAACTCATTGTGTAATCATGAAGCACGTCAGAGGAAGAAGTTATAAATGGGAGGGGATAACATCACCTTAACCCCCCCCCCCCCCCCCTGTCCTTCCACCAACTCTGCCCTTCTGTTGTATGAGATCCCAGCTATCAGATTGCAACACTTGTCTGCAGACGAGAGTGCACGCAAATGCCGTAAAACATGTCCCTAAAGATGGCATGGGCGCACCATTGCATTAATTTCATGGCTGACTCTCCGCTGAATCTTAGCAGCGGCTTGGTCGAGTTTTAGATTTTCATTTTTTTCAGTTCAAAACCATAGCTCCCCACCCCCTCCCCCACCCCCAATGAAGGGAAATCGACGAGCTCGTTCTGATTTGGTTTGGAAACAAGATGAGAAATCATCATGTTGTTTGGATAAAAATGTTGTTGATAAAATGTGAAAATGGAATTTGAAATGGGTAGACCACATGGGGAAGTACCTGTAATGCGCACACCTCTATTTTTGTTGTCCGACTCAATGTTTCTTTACATGCACTGATATACCATACCCCATGCATACAGCTATAGTTCCTGCTTTCGACAGCTAGGGTCACCTCGTGTCTGACAGTTTTACGGGCGGAGGAAGCCGGAGTACCCGGAGAGAACCATCGAGCAACATGAACTGTTGTAAGTTGGCTTCAGTTCTCTTTTCCAAATTTGAATGAGTCTACAGACTTGCGGGAATATGTTGGCTGGAAAACATTCTGGGCATCAGGCACGTAGCTATGGGGGTGCACGGGGGGGGGGGGGGGGTGCAACTGCCCCCCCCAAAAACTCAGTCTTGCCCCCCCCCCTAAATATTCTTTATGCAAGATTTTCATGACCACTTATTCTAGTGAAGATTCTGTGAACAAACACTCATGGTAAATTTGCGGGACACATACATTAGTTACAGTTTATAAAACGCGATATTGTTATAAATTTTGGCCAATAACTCCAGGAAATCGCGTCTGAGACATGCTAAAATCCCTCCCGTGCCTTCCCCCACACTCGGGCCTTCGTCCCTCGGGAGATGCCTTCGGCATCTCGTCCTAGGCTCGCCCTCCCACAATTCTCCTTTGCCCCCCCCCCCCCCCCAAAAAAAAAAAAAAATTCGGATCCTAGCTACGTGCCTGCTGGGCATGTGCACAGAATTTACGGCGGGGGAGGGGGGGGGGGGTGGTCACACTGACATTCGTTGCCATACATTTTCTCCGGTGATGCCCTCGACACCGCAGACAAGTGGAGTGTATCGTGCTCGCCCCCAATTCGCCACTCCGCACGTCGAATCATACTTTGTATGACCTGTGTTATATGCCTGACAAATTTATATGTGTGTTAGCTATTCTATGGGTATGACACAAGGAAACTGCTCCCATATTGTATGTTTTTCGAAGGATTTTCATACTCTAGCCCCGCGTCGGGGAGCACAACTCCTCCCACCCGGGGGGGGGGGGGATTCTGGCGTCACACCTGATTGGAGGAAGGTTTCAGTATAACAGTAGTGCAAACAGAACCCAAATAGTCGGGATGTAAGAGAACGCGCCTTTTATACATTTTAAAAAAAACCTTTACCTACTGACGCAGACGATATCAAAATTTATTATTTTAAATATCATTTAAAAAAAAAAATTAAACAAAACCATATCATGTGAACCCTCATTGGAATGAGCTCGTTCCAATGAGGGGTCACATGATATGGTTTTGTTGAAACATTTTGAAAAATTTAATTTTTTCAACTGCTCAATTTGCATATTACGCGGGCGGGAGCTACGCGGCGATTCGTTAGGTAATGGGTTAAGAGGAAGGACGCATCTTTTGACCGCGGGATCATAGGGTATATCAAGACTACTATAAAATTATAGGCCAAAATTGGCGAGGCGTGGAATCGCTTATTGTAATGTCGCGATCTCAACGTGGCGGCAACAACGTTCAGATCGCTTTATAACATCCTTTGCTGTTTCTAGCACGCTGCTAGTGCGAAGAAGCATCGACGGCATCGCTATTTTTTGTTGGAAATTCGATTATCTCAGTACGCCTTACCATCAGAAAAAACTATCAACCACATGGCATGCGAAGAGTAAAATTGCAGTTTAATTCATTTGGACTTTGGTGTTTGATTAAGCCTCTTCCCTGAAGTTCTGTTCTCCAACATGCAAATGAGAAAACCTTCATCTGTCAACGCGGGCCCCTTTGTTCTCCAACTAAGAAAGACGTTTCAGTTCATTGGTTCAGTTTTCTCTTGTGTTCTTGGATTGGAAGCCAGTAGTTATTTTTGCAGGAGGCACGTGCTCTTGGTGAAAAATGGCGGGGGTTGCAGCGTTTTGACGACGCAATGTCATGTTGTATTTGCAGATTATCAGTTCTTATGATGCACCAACAGTCAATGGAAGCAACTAATTTTAACAGCTTGTCACCTCTTGCTAAAAATCGAAAGTTTACTTCTGCTACTGACTGTACGGTCGCTCAGTGAAGAATGTCGGCAGATGTTGCCTGCTCTCCAACCCCAAGAAGCAAATCAACCGAGGGGGAGGGCACCTAAACCGCAAGATTTTTCTTATTTTCCGCATATTTTTTCCCGTCATTTTGAACATCCTCCCTAAATCCTGCAAGAAAAATTAAAAAATTTCGACACATTTTGGACACCCACCCTTCTCAGCATCATATATCAATTTTTTTTAGCACTTTTGCAGTGTTGTTTAGAACCATTTTATAGCGTTTCTGGGCATTTCTTACGTGAACCCACAATTTTACAGAGGTATTTTGTCTCAGGAAATGCCCTGCCATTGGTTTGATAGAAACCATTTTTTGACACATGAACCTGCGTAGGCCCTTTAAGTTGTGACCATTTTATCCAAATAGAACATGAGATCTTTGTTTCAATTTTTCGTTAATTTTATTTTTTATTTTAAGGTGCTATATAAGTAATGGAATTCTGTTTATTTTGAAATTCTCACCTGTAATATTCCTTAACCCTTTACCTAACGTAACGGCCAAAACCGGCCAGCGCTATTCTCAAAAATCGCCACTTAATTTTCATTATTTTTTAAATTTTTTGTCTCAAAAACATAGGTTATGACCCCTCGTTGGAACGAGCTCGTCTTCCAACGAGGGGTCATAACCTATGTTTTTGAGACAAAAAATGAAAAAAATTAGTTATTCAAGAATTATTTTTGCAAGTATCGTCTGCTTTTCAGGTTAGGTAAAGGGTTAAATTCAGATTAAATATACATAAATTATACATCAAAATGAAGGTTGGGATGTACAGTATGTGGAGAGTGTATTATCACTAAATCACCTGCAGAGTGGAGATTCCAACCAAGCAATAATTGCAACTTTGTTGCAAAGCATAACCAGCACCAGCAAAGTTTAAACCTGGAGGTCCATTGGCTGAAACATTGCTTGTGTTTTTTGTCGATATGTACAAAATTTTAAAGTTATAGCTTGGGTGATAACTCCACTCCACATGTGATTTAGTTACAATCCACTCTCCATGTACAGTATAGAACACGAAACACATGTAATCAACTCATATAGAGTTGACAGCAGGCACCACTGGTTCCTGAAAGTCTATCGTATTCGTACCAGAACTGATAATAAAATAATATTTTGCAAGAACAACTCCTGGTCGAATGTGCTTCAGATGTTCAATAACAAAGCTAGGCATTCAAAACACTTTCGAGTGCATGATAGGACTGCATTTTGGAAAAGGACAACACTGTGTGCATTTTTTATTGAAGATGGTTTCCATGCTCGACAATCACTCGATACCACGAATTTCCATCGAAAAACAAAATCGTAATTCTAAGAAATTTCAACAGGTATCAGGATACCGTGCATTGAATATGGCAACTGTGCAGTCTCTACAGTGGCGTAGATAGCTTTTCGTTGGCAGAGGGGCAAGCCCAAAATTTTCCGACAGACCAAAAATTTTCCGACAGTGTAACAACAACAAAAACCCAAACAAACAGAAAGAATCTGTTGTTTACTGCAAATGTACTGAAAATTGGTCTTTTTTACCCAAAATTTACCCCAAATGGCATGTTTTTATCCCCAAAGCCAGCATTTTAATGTTATTGGGCATAAATTCGCCTAAAAATGGTCCCAAAAAATTTCCGACAAAACTTCTGGTGGGGGGGCCTCCCCCCACTCCAACTTTGTTGCAAAGCATAACCAGCACCAGCAAAGTTTAAACCCGGAGGTCCATTGGCTGAAACATTGCTTGTGTTTTTTGTTGATATGTACAAAATTTTAAAGTTATAGCTTGGGTGATAACTCCACTCCGCGGGTGATTTAGTTACAATCCACTCTCCATGTACAGTATAGAACACGAAACACATGTAATCAACTCATATAGAGTTGACAGCAGGCACCACTGGTTCCTGGAAGTCTATCGTATTCGTACCAGAACTGATAATAAAATAATATTTCGCAAGAACAACTCCTGGTCGAATGTGCTTCAGATGTTCAATAACAAAGCTAGGCATTCAAAACACTTTCGAGTGCACAATAGGACTGCATTTTGGAAAAGGACAACACTGTGTGCATTTTTTATTGAAGATGGTTTCCATGCTCGACAATCACTCGATACCACGAATTTCCATCGAAAAACAAAATCGTAATTCTAAGAAATTTTAACAGGTATCAGGATACCTTGCATTGAATATGGCAGCTGTGCAGTCTCTACAGTGGCGTAGATAGCTTTTCGTTGGCGGAGTGGCAAGCCCAAAATTTTCCGACAGACCAAAAATTTTCCAACAGTGTAACAACAACAAAAACCCAAACAAGCAGAAAGAATCTGTTGTTTACTGCAAATGTACTGAAAATTGGTCTTTTTTACCCAAAATTTACCCCAAATGGCATGTTTTTATCCCCAAAGCCAGCATTTTAATGTTATTGGGCATAAATTCGCCTAAAAATGGTCCCAAAAAATTTCCGACAAAACTTCTGGTGGGGGGGGCCTCTGCCCCCTCCCCCCTTATCTACGCCACTGAGTCTCTATATAATAATAGTATACTGTATTAAGGCGACCTTTCTCATTATTTGATTTTAGACGGTGTTGTATATAAATAGGTAAAGGCAATGATTTTGGGGGAGGGATCAAATGCAGGCCATAAAATTTTTTGGGGATAAAGTTCCCTTCCAGAAATGAGAAAAATGCCTCTGTACACATTGTAAGTTGAACCATTCATGTGCATTCACTCTAGAGTTAGGGTACCCTATGCACTCGGAAATTGAAAAATCTGCCAATTTCATGATTTTTTTGGTTCAGCTATATTAAAAAAAAATGAAGTTGACTTGAACTAAGATTTTAAATTTTCTTCATACCATTTTGACCTTTTTCAAAAAGAAAATGAACCATGCAAACTCAAAACAGGTCACTGAACTGAGAATAAACCAATACAAACTAGAGTACTTACTGAAATAAGTTGGTTAGTTTAAGGATAACCACGAGAAATTTGTTGTATATTTCCCCCAATGTTGATCATTTCAACATGTGCTATTATTTAGTGGGAAGCTCTCAATGAGAGCTAACAAAAAATGTTGTTAATTGTTGGAATTATCAACAGAGGGACAATGGAATCGCAGGTTTCTTTTGGTTATCCTACAAGTTATTTTAGCTGGTACTGAGCAAAATAAAAAAAAGACACTCCGATGCAAGACACATGCAATAAAGACAAAAAAACATTAACTTGATTAAGAAAGTCAAAAGAACTGTACAAAATCAGAATGTTTGAATTAGATACAGAATCATTTGTTGAACTAGCATTCACCCTCTTGTTTTTCAGAGCTGACTTAAGAAAAAAAAACAAACAAACTTGGCATACCAGAATTTAAACAATTTTTTCCCAAAGTGAAGCAATCTGGTTTTAAATGTTATTGATCAATTTTCACCATGAATCAAATATTCTGTCATGATTGAATTAAAAAGAAAATTAGTTATTTAGTATTGAATTCAGCTTCTGACAAAACAAAAGGGTTCAACATTCAATGCTTCAGTTAACTTCCAGGATCAATCTACATGTAAGCAGATGAATATTTCATGGCAAATCTAACCACACACTGAAACAAACATCTCGGTAGAATTAATATCAAGACTGATCCTAACAGTTAATGAAACATAATATTGATTGATTGATTTTGATTGATTGATTTTGGAATAAAAGCTCGAAGGTCACCTGAAATTGTCAGTTCTCTGTTTCAGCATCTCCTGATTTTATATTTCGAAACTACATGAACCATGACTGGAAAGGAACATGTACAAATTTCTACTTGGTGTCAACAATAATTGTACAGTAGAATCCTCTTAATTGAATATCCATTCTGCCAGTGAAAATTATTCAATTAACAGGAGTATACAGTTAACAGGGATTTGGTCAGTTTCCTGTGTTCTGGAGGTAAACTGAGCCTTTATTCTATTATATCTTGTTTGACAGAGCTCATAGAGCTCTGTCAAACAAGATATAATAGAATAAATTTCTGTATTGGATGTAGTGAGGCCAAAAAGGTTGATAAATAAGGGGAATTTGGTGCGTGTCACAGTAATTTTTTCGACATATTACAAAAATTTATATACAATTAACAGGAGTTTACTCTACAAACCATATGCAATTAACAGATCAAATTTGTACTAAAGGTATGGTAAATGGTTTTGTGTTTGAAAATTATATTTGATTAACAGGGATATACAAATAAGAGATATCCAATTAAGTGGGCTCCACTGTAATGAAAAAAAAAATAATTCAAATCCTTGTCATTTAGGGATTTGATGCTGGGCATTCTGAGTTATTGTCAAAGGCCCTTTGAACAGTATGCCACTAATAGTGTTCTTTCCTCTCCATCTGTGCACAGTTAATAGCATTGGATAATTTTGAACAGAACAGTATGTGGAGGGTAAATTCCATAAAACGCTTGTGGCATGGAGTTTTCACTCCGGAAAAAGTCACAGTCTGTGGGATTGCAAAAGGAGGAAAAGCACATTTTTATGCAATGGACCTTCAGCCAGTCAGGAAAATACAAAAAAAACCAAAAAACTATTTTGATTGCTGCAGTATATGGAGACTGAATAATATATATGACACAACACTTATGGGGTGCAATGTCCACTCAGAAGACAACTGTGATGTTGACAATGCATTAGCCCTTTACCTAACGAATCACCAGCATTCCCTTTACCTAACGAATCACCAGCATCCGCCCGCGTAATATGCAAATTCAGCAGCTGAAAAAATATTATTTTTTCAAAGAATTTCAACAAAACCATATCATGTGACCCCCTCTTTGGAACGAGCACGTTGAGCTCGTGCCAAAGAGGGGTCACATGATATGGTTTTGTTGAAATTTAAAAAAAAAAAATTAAAAAATGATATTTAAAATAATAAATTTTGAAATTTTGAAATCATCTGCATTGGTAAAGGGTTAGGAGGACAAACAATAAAACATACAGTGGACCTCTCATTCAATCCTGAGTCAGGATTGAACTAGAGGTCTACAGTATGTTTTATTGTTTGTCCTTCTGTCACTAAAACAGAGTGGACCTCTAATACAATCCTGAGTCAGGACTGAACTGGAGGTCCACTATATGTTTTATTGTTTGTCCTCTTGTCAATAAAACTTACAGTGGACCTCTAATTCAATCCTGAGTCAGGATTCAACTAGAGGCCCACAGTATGTTTTATTGTTTATCCCCCTGTCAATAAAACATACAGTGGACCTCTAATTCAACCCTGAGTCAGGATTCAACTAGAGGATCACAGTATGTTTTATTGTTTGTCCTGTCAAATATACAGTGGACTTCTAAAATGATTAGTCATCCTTCCCTTATTCTATGACAACTTCCAAATCTCCTGTTTCATAATCATCCGTCAACAGATACACATAAACAGCGGAGTCATTTTCATAGATGACATTTATCCAGTTTGGATAACCAGGTACTATCGATATTGCTCTCCCTATATATGATGTTCGATCAGAACCAGAACCGTTGGAACGAGCTCGTTCCAACGAGGGGTCATAACCTATGTTTTTGAGACAAAAAATGAAAAAATAATGAACATTAATTGTCGATTTTTGAGAATAGCGCTGGCCGGTTTTGGCCGTTACGTTGGGTAAAGGGTTAATGAATTCTGCCTAGTGGGCTTTGTACATTTTATTTGGTGCTGCTAACCAGATAGCCTCTGTGAGACAGCTACACTGCTCCTCCCAAACCTCCGGGCCTTGAGGTGTGGGAGGGGCAGTGTGGCCATATTGCAGAGACCACCAACATAGCAGAGATCTGAAAACCTGTGAGTTAACTGGTTGAGTGCTAGAAGCCACTATCATGGCTCTATTGAAAAGTGCTGGAAGCCACTTTAGTGGCTTCACACTATATGCATTAATTTACTGTTTACTCAGCAGTGGAAGAAAAAAAATTAAATTTGTTTGGTTGCACTTTATTGGAGAGTACCTATTAGCACTCTTCAATAAATTGTAAAAAATTATTTATGAGCAAAATCTTGATAAACTGAGGCTTCTCTTGCTGGTAGTGTGGTATCATTGAAAAAAATACCCATGTTTCAAATCGCCTTTAAAAAATAATTTAGCACCCAACTAGTTAACTGGATTTTAGGAATAGGCTGTTGTGGTAATCATTATTTTCTGAGGGTGGGAGGGCTATTTTTCGCCCTCCTCAGTTTTTTTAAGGCGAGCAGTAGGCGAATGAATAAATCGCTCTCCTGAAAATGCCAGGCCTGCAGAACCGGTTCCAAAATAATGAATGAATGAATGTTTATTTGCAATATATGTAACACTTACATGTACAAAGTAATCATAATACAAGATGAAATATAATTAAATGAATGTGGATGTATGAAAACAATTACTCAATTGGTTAATAATGTTTTATTGTTTTTCCAACAAGAAATGGCTTTGTAGATTGAGTGGTTTCAGATAATTCCATTGCAGACTTTAATAAGAATTTTAAATTTGCTGCAAGTTTTGATATTGTATGCGCCTTTCCTTCTTCACTAAACTGAAAAACCTTCTTGTCCTTGTACGTCTGGTTAAATACAATTTTTCGGAATTGAAATTGAATTTTTAGAGCTTTCTGTTTCTCTGATATTAACTTTATATCTTTTAACATTTTGTCGACTGTTTCTGGATATTGCCAGAGTCCTTAATACAATATTGAATTTGTCAATTCTTCTTTCTTCTTTTTTTCATTTTCCTCTTTCCTTCTTGCATTTTCATTCTCCTTCAATCTTTGCAGTTGTTTCTCTTTTATCTCAGACACCCTTGACATATAATCTTTCCGGAGATTTCTACCTGTGCCACATGCTTCAGCTAACTATTTCTTTTGTTTCTCCAGTGCTAGAGATTTCATCCATTCTCTGCTTTTATTTAGAGAGTACATAATGTATGCTTCCAGACATAGAGTACTTGCATTCGGTTTGAAGCACATCAATCCATCCAAAAAAGCAAAAACTCTTTAAAGAAATTTATTATGCTCTGGTACAGATCTGGTTTCTTCCACTAAAGTTTCACCCAAGTCAGCAAAACGCCCAACCTTTAAATGATTTGCCATTGCTCTTTCCAGGGGTACACACCAGGCAGTGAAAATATGCTGAGTTAGTGCCATAGTATGATGATAAAAAATTGTCAGCCTCCAAAAGCCTAGTATACATCTCATCTTTTAGTACTAGGAAAAGGACTGCTCTAAACAAAACTCTGAAGCATCATTGCTTGCAGCAGTTAAGAATGATGACAAGTCTTGGTACATGGTGCTGGCTTCCTCATACTACAGTCTCCTTTGATAATTCTCCAGAATGGCGCAGTAATGAATTTAGAGCACAGGCCAAGAGCTTTACAGGCAGCAAGATAAAGGTCGACTTGAATATCACAGAAGACCGCCTTCTGTAACAAATTTGTTGGTTCTAATGTGTGTCTGAAAAAATTCTAAATATATTTGTGAAGGAAAAAAACAACTCCATTGTAAAAAAGGATGTTGAATCTGTTGCCTCTAAATGGCATGAGTAATGAGGCACTTTCGTTTTAGAGGATCGTCCTTCCTTCTTGTCAACATCAGCCATAAATGTCCTGAAGTCAGCATAGCAGCCACTTTTCTTATCTTCTCCTCTTGACAAGTGTTTACATGCTGTTCTAATCAGTCGTATGGTACCACTTTCTGTTGATTTCGTGAATTTGGAAGTTTGTTCATTCGCCTCAGCACCCAAAGGACCTTCTTTAATTTTCTTTTCAAATTCAATCAACACATGTTGGGCTATTTTAGCAAAATTCACGAGTATGTGAAGGCCACAATAAAAATTGTTCAAATGACTTAAACTGTCTTGTTCTTCTTTAGAAAGCATACTCCAGTTACTGTAAATAGCTGGAAAGATTTCTGCCCTAAATTTCTCAAGCAGTTCATGAAAACTCTTTTCTGTTGATGTGCGATCAGACAAGGTATTTTTGATGTTGAGCAAAATTTTCTGTCCAGTTATTGAACCTGTATTAAAATCAAGGTCTTGGATTATTTGCTTTAAAGTGTCTAAACAGTTTTGCGCACTTTTCGTCTCCATATTTTTCAGGCCTATAACCCATGGTTTTCCTGTTTTATCTTGAACAGAGAAGACATCAAAACATTCACCAAACTTTCTTGTTTCATCGCTCATCAGTGTTGTTTGGGTCTTTGATTTTAACTCTTGTCCAATGGTGAACTGTGCAATACAAGCCCTTTGGTCTCCAATTCTATTTATTGTTCTCTCAGATGACTTTATCCACTGTCTTGCCACAGAGGGCAGCCACCTCTTTCACAACAGGATTTATGTGTGATACCCCTTCACCATGACTTAATAGATTCATCACACATAACTGAAAATTGGTAGAGTGTGTATTAGATTCCTTGTCAAAGGTCAGTTCATATTTATCATCCTTCAACAATGACTCAACATATGCCAAATCTTGTTTTAAATTTGAATTTTCTTGTTCCAATTGGAGAAGTGGTGCAGGAGAGTCCTCAGGCTGAATGATTTATGCAGTTTCTTTATTTTTATACGCCCGTTTTGAAAAAACGGTCGTATTATGGTATACCGCTGTGGCGCTGTCCACCTGTCTGTCCACACGTCGTACAATAACTCGAAAACGCTTCAAGCAATTTTTGTGATTTTTTTGTGGAAAGTATATGTTGATGGAAGGAAGCTCCCTTTCAATTTGTGTCGCTGTCCGATTTGTCATTCCAGATTTATGGGACTTTATTCGTCAAAATATAGGCAATTTTCCACGTGTGCTTCCCTCTTGTAATTAATAATGGGTGTATCATGCGCTCATGGCTCAGCTGTTTTTTAATTTTATGGATAGTAATTTATTTTCCTCTTCAAGTTCATGAACTGCCTTTTTATACGCCCCGTTTTGAAAAAACGGTCATATTATGGTATGCTGCTGTCCATCCATCTGTCCGTCCATCCGTCTGTCCACATGTCATACAATAACTCGAAAACGCTTCGAGCAATTTTTGTGATTTTTTGGTGGAAAGTATATGTTAATGGAAGGAAGCTCCCTTTTGATTTGTGTCACTGTTCGATTTGTCATTCCAGAATTATGGGACTTCATTCGTCAAAATATAGGCAATTTTCCACATGTCGGACAATAACTTGAAAATGCTTTGAGCAATTTCATGATTTTTTGGAGGCAAGTATATGTTGATGGAAGGAATCTGCCTTTCTATTTGTGTCGCTGTCCGGTATGTCATTCCAGAGTTATGGGACTTTATTCATCTAAATATCAGCAATTTTCCACATGTTGGACAATAACTTGAAAATGCTTATTTCTTGAAGTTATCTCTATAGACATAAGATATATACATGAAATTAAAATAATTTATTTCCAAATTAATGAACACAGTATGTTGTTGGTTATGATTATTGTACAAGAATACAAAAAGAACATGACAAGTACACATGTATACTCATATTGTGTGCTTCCCTCTTGTAATTAATAACGGCGTATCATGCGCTCATGGTGCAGCTGTTTATTCAGTTTTGAGTTGCTCTTATCAAATGTATTTCTTTGAGTTAGTGTGAAATACCTTTGCTTTTGTTGTTGTCTTTCCAACTGCATTTTCAGCTTAAGATTTTGAGTTTTCATTTCCGATAAATCTGTGGAAAGCTTTCTTATTTTTTATCGTTTTACATATCTGCAGTCTGTTATCTGTTTTACTTTTCGTTTCAGCGATTGCATTTGGATGGTTTCTGATTCAGATGTTTTCAGTGAGGATCATGTTAGGTATGCAACATTTTGTTCGAGTATCTGACATTTACTTTCCATGACTACATGTTCAATATTTGCCGATAAAGTACTGGTGACAAGTTGACTTGAAGTTGTAGTTGATGTTGGCAATGTCAAGTTACGATTTAGAAAGTCCTGCAGATCATCGTGTCTCAGATGTTTTCTTTTTTCCTTCAGTTTATTAATGCGCAGTCTAAATGTTTTGTCGTCAGTTTCAAATTTTGCTGCAACATCACTTATTCTATGCCCCTTACTTTTCACAACACAATCATACACAGCTAGTATATCTCTGTTCTTAAAATTTTGAAGTGATTCGGAACCCATTAACCCTTTACCCAATGCAGACGATATCAAAATTTATTATTTTAAATATTATTTTTTCAAATTTTTCAAAAAATTTCAACAGAACCATATCATGTGACCCCTCGTTGGAACGAGCTCGATGAGCTCGTTCCAATGAGGGGTCACATGATATGGTTTTGTTGAAATTCTTTGAAAAATAATATTTTTTCAACTGCTGAATTTGCATATTAAGTGGCTGGATGCGGCCGATTCGTTGGGTAAAGGGTTAAGGAATAATACAGATCCATGATCTTTATTCGGTGTATAAATTTGTTGAAAGAATGTCTCTAGTACTCAAAGTCTGTGTACTGGCATCATGACAGTTGACAATTTCAGATGATCCTGATTCTATACCTAGAACCAGGGCATCAAATGTGTCTGTATTTTGTTTTTTTGGCTAAAGGTTCATTTTGATCCTGCAAAAAAGAAAATTACCAGTACTTCTTAGTTCTTTTATCCGCTGGAAATGCTACCTCAGGCTAAAAAACAAATGCATACATTGTTCATTCTAACACTAAAGGAATCCATACATGTCAGTAGATGGTTAACACTTTAACCAGTGCAATGTGGAATAAGCTCAATGAGCTCATTCCAATAAAGGGTCTTAAGCTATGTGTTGAGACAAGAAAACAATATTTCACTTATGCAAGAAAGTTTGTTGAAAATATTTGGTACCCACGTTGGGTGAAGGATTAAAGTTGTAAAATACTTCATATGTAATTTTGTTCCTCGTCACCACATGCACACAACCACAATCGATTGCATGTCTTCCCATGTTGCCTTCATAAAAAAATTTTTGGGAATACAAAATGAAGTACAGTAGAATCCTCTTAACTGAATATCCATTTTGCCAGTGAAAATTATTCAATTAACAGGAGTATACAATTAACAGGGATTTCGTCTATTTCCTGTGTTCTGGAGGTAAACTGAGCATTTATTCTATTATATCTTGTTTAACAGAGCTTATAGAGCTCTGTCAAACAAGATATAATAGAATAAATGTCTGTATTGGATGTAGTGAGGCCAAAAAAGGTTGATAAATAAGGGGAATTCGATGCGTGTCACAGTAATTTTTTCCACATATTACAAAAATTTATATACAATTAACAGGAGTTTACTCTACAACCCATATGCAATTAACAGATCAAATTTGTACTGAAGGTGTGGTAAATGGTTTTGTGTTTGAAAATTATATTCAATTAACAGGGATATACAATTAAGAGATATCCAATTAAGTGGGCTCCACTGTACAACAAAGTTAAGAAACAAATTAATAAAAACCATACCTCATCACTGGATTCAGAAGTTGCTGCTTTTGAAATGGGTGTTGTCCCGAGATATTGAGGTGCTTGACTATTTGGTGGTTGAGTTTCATCAATGTCAGAAGCAAAGTCTTTTTCTGTAGATGAATTGTTACTTAATATCGATTGACATGCTTGACTGTTTGGTGGTAGAGTTTCGTCACTATCAAAATCAAAGTCTTTTTCAACAGATGAATTGTCACTTGTTAATGAAGTTTCACTGATATGTGTATCTGGATCCATTAGGCTAAACAAAATCAATCTTTTGATTCTCAGGCAGCGGCGCATTCGTTTTTTCGACTCACATTCGTCATATTTATTTCGGAGGCAAAATTCCAAATGTATAAAACTATCATAGGGTGTGATTTTAGCGGTATCACATCGCGATTTGCGATTCAATATGTCGTATACATTGATACAGTATTGTTATTCTCTCTGCAAAATGCGACACGATTCTCATATGTATGGACAAAATAAATATTTATTCAACTGGTTGAGGGCGTTGAGGGCTAGATTATTTTTGGTGGTCTGAATTTGTTCATAAAAAATTGTTTTATTACAAATTATTGGAGAGTGCCAACTGGCACTCTCAAATAATTTGTAATAGAACAAATTTGTATAAATAAACTGTTATTTACGTTTGAATGAATACGAAACATGGGCAAGTAAAATGTTCACTTTAACACTGGTACCCTCATTTTTTTGAAAGGCCTGATTGTGTGTGTGTGATTCTTGCACTCAACCAGTGAAAAGACTCCTTATTATTTTTGATCTCCATTTTAGTTGTTCTAGATAGATTTTGTGTTGTATGATCACTGTTATAAAAAAACAACAAAAAAACTATCAGTGATATCATCAACATGGAAGCTCTAGTATTTTAATTTTAGGCCATCTTAGCTGGATTTTAGGCATCGGCGACCATTCCATCAGGAATAAAAATTAAAAATAAAAACTGCCCTGCCTCTTTCGTTTTTTGAAACAAAATGCCTGAGAATCAATTATTTAATTTTTGTTTGGCCTTATATTGAAAATATCATCTCGCAGCCAAACATCTGGAAATACAAATGTCTTTCAGCAGGTCTGTTTTTTTTTTTCAGAATTTTGCATAACTCCTTTACTGTTTGCCTGATTTGAGCCTTGGTAACCCATTGTTTGTTCTCCTGAATCTGACATAGGTAACCCATGATGTAACCAAAAAATTTATTATACCCACAATGGACCTTTGAAATTTTATTTTAAGACAGACAAGATACATTTCTATTTGAAAAAGAATAAACTAAGTCACAGTTAAGTGACTGCATGGGGGACGCTTTAAGGCTGGAACCCCAAACCAGCAATCCACCAGAGAGACTGCAATACTGGTGTCTTAAACTTCGCTTGAGGTGAAAAGGTTTGTTCTGTTGTTGTGACTTGACAGCTTAACGACTCTGCAATGGTGACCAGCGTGATCTTTATAAAGGCTTTAAAAAAAGTTCATGATATCAAAGTCTGAGATCACTAAAAATTATTTAAAATCTGTCATGGAACGAAGTAAATTAAATTTGGTGAAACATATGGGGGGGAGTCGGGGGTCACATTAGGCGTAAGCACTATCAGCAATTTCCACTGCATGAAAAAAAAAGAGTTTTTCGATAGCTAATTTGATTACCTCCCTTACATTAGTTAACTTTCAACAGTACAAAAATACACTTTTTAATATGCTTCTGGTGAGCTGTTTATAAGTCCTAATGCCGCTTCGGTCAGTGTTGGTTCAGTGGCGGATGAAGGACTTTACTAAATGCTGTGAGGGCTGGGCGGGGGGGGGGGGGGGGAGGGAGGGAGGGAGGGGGCGCACCTAGGCCCAAGTTTGATGGAGTGGATTCATAATTGTCAACCAAATTTTGAAATTTATTCCTAAAAGATGCCTCACACCCGAAGCAGATATCCACAATGCTCAACCCGTCTTCGGGAGAAAATAGGGGTGGGGGTAGGGGGAAGGCGCATACGATGACTGGATTCGCCCTTGTGGTAAAATAATGTGATTGTAACGTTATTGACAGACCATTTAATAGATGTTTCAATGCATAAGGCAACTATTTAATTCATGTCAATTGCAGTGGCGGGTCACCCTGTTAGGAGTACAATGGACAAGTCCAGGGGACCCCGGTCCGGGGGGGGGGGGGGGGGCAAATGTGGGAAGCTAAATGAAGCCAACTGGGGCCCCCTATCGTGTGGATGTGAATGAATCGCCAATTTGGTGTAAACAAATTTACTGACAGGTGCGATACAATTTTTCATCTTGAGTATCAGTGCACACCGGCGCGAAACTGCCAAAAGCTGTGTTGCGATTCACCGTTGATACTAACTGTGTAGACATTACATACTGATTTGGAACAATTCTCACATGTATACGGCTCATCATTACAAACAATATTTATGTGAATCCTCAAAAACTTGCATGAACCGTCGGGGATTTCGAGGCAACCCATTTTTCGTTTGCGTGTTTTTCAATTCAGGCGACCTCCAGGCGAACCAAACAATCGTTCGCCTAAAAAAAAAAACAGGCCTGCTTTGTCAGTTACACATGAAATGACAAATCAGTTTGTCATTCAAGATTCCAACAGAACAAGTCAAAATTTGTTGCAGACTAACTTCTATAAACTATGAATCCTAATTTTCCAAGTATCTACATGAGAAAATTGAATGACACCAAGTTCTGATGTTATTTTTCAGAAAGCTCTAATGCCACTGCCAGTCATGGAGAGCTTTACCAAAATTAATGTCAGAACCTGGTGTTATTGATGTTGGAAAAGTAAGATACTTAATTTATAGTGGTTATCCTACAACTTGTTTTAACTTGCCCTGTGTCTGTGTGTAAGTTACTACTGTAAGTGTAACATGAACTCAACGTCTCAAGAAAAACAGTCAACTGCCGAGAACGCCCCCCCCCCCCCCTCGGCTTTGACACTGTACGGCTGCAGCAGCTAGAATATCAGTAAAAAAAACAAGCTAATTAAGTTATTAATTTCTTATTATTTCTCCATGCAACACTACCATGCAAGTACACAGGTAACAATCTACTGTCGCACATCTGAGTCGAGTGCCAATTGAATTGTGCATTCAAGTTCAACTTCAAGCATTACTGACAAAAATAGGCAATTTGAGGCACATTACCACCAAAAATGAAACATCATTATTTTCTTTTGTAATCGTGAAACTGGTTTTTAGAAAAAATGTTTTTGTTGGGAAAGGTTCATACCTAAATAAACAAAAGATTTTTTTTCCGAAATGAGAAAACTTGATTTAAAATTAAATCACGGACTTGATACTCAGTCTCAAAATCAGTCTCAAAATCAAATGTTGATCGAATTTTTGTAAACAGCGGTGAGGATCAGGGGAGATAACTTGTGTAAGAAAAAATTTTGTCCGCAAAGAACGAGACCGCTTCAGATAAAAACTTTTTTAAGTTTCGTTCAATATTTCAACTGATACATGGAGATAATGAATTCTACTAACGATACTATTCGTTTCATCGCGGTACCCTGACTAGAAAGTACTCTTTCAATTTTTCGAAATTTTCAAGTGTAAAAAAAAAATAGAAAAACGATACTATTAGCCGAGTTTAAAACATGTACCCTAATGTATCAAGAATGTTGATTATCTAAAATTTCCCCAACTGACTTGTCTACCAATCACAGCTCACGGTAGAAAAGAGGTCTGTTTTCAGCGATTCAAGTAACCAATTTTTGAGTGTGAAAAATTTCCTGCAGTTTTGAATTATCTCCCCTTATTGCCGGTACCTAATATAAATGCTTTTTCCCTCCGATGACGTCGACCGGAAATCGCAAGGTAAATTCATATGTAAACAGAAGCAAAGGTTTGGGAATTTATCCCCATGCAGCTCTGTCGCTGTGTTTTGAAGAATTTTGATACACTAGCTTTGTTCTTGGATATGTAAAGCACATTTGGCTACAAGTTGTTCTAGTGAAATATTAAATTATCAGTTCTGGTACGAATACGGTAGCAGGCTTTCAGGAACCAGTGGTGCCTACGGTCGACTCTATGAGTTGATTGCACATGTGTTTGGTGTTCTATACATCTCAATCTTCATTTTGATGTACATTTTGTGTTTATTTAATTTGAATTGAAGGAATATCAGAGGTGAGAAGTTTCAAAACAAACAAAATTCCATTACTTATATAGCCCTTTAACCAGGGCTTGATTTAAACAGAAAATGTTGAATTTGGGAAAATTGATTAGCTGTTGATGAAATTTAACTCCGATAGATGTTTACGTCCCTTGAGTTCCAATGTGTTCTATGTGCCTACTGGCACATAGAACACACTGGAACTCAGGAGACGATTTATTGAATAGCCATGTTTGGAAATTGAAATGCAAAATGCTATACTAATCCAGTTAAATCGAGCCCTTATTTTAACATTGGTTGGTGCAGTTGTTATAATATATGAACTCTTTGTTCTACTGTTAGTTGTATCTTGATTCTTGATGTATATCTGTTAAAAATAATTTACATATACTTAAAAGTCTTTATTTCTTATGAGTCACAAGGAACCTAAAAGACCTTTGATTATCTGTGTTTATAAGAAATGTTCAAATCTTTAAATTCACAAATAGGATATGCAATTATAGAAATCAAGACTCTCAAGGCTGAACAGACAGCTGGCTCAATAAATCATGGGCCCAGATCAGGCCCGAAACTATTAGGGGGAGGGGGAAACTGCCCCCTATGGCCACCTCTGATGGAAAATTTGGCCCCCTTTTACTAGAATTTTGATGCATTTTGCACACGAATTGGAGCTTATTTGGTCATTTTGGGTGACAATAATTCAAATTTTTTTGTCTCCCGCTTTTTGAAAAAAAAAATGGGAGAGAGATATTAAATTTGGGGGTGTCCTTCCGTCCTTCCATCCTTCTGTCCTTACGTGTTTTTCGTTTCCAGCTCTAACTTTCCTTACAGTGACGGGATTTCGATGAAATTTGGGTAGTAGATCACTTTCATCAATTGTGGGTCCAAGTTCGAATATGGGCATTTTCCGTGCATATTTAATTAGGTTGCTGATTAGCTGACGGTTTCCAGACTCTAACTTTCCTTAAAATCAATCAATTTCGATGAAATTTCATATATGGATTACTTTTATCAATACCTAGGTCAAGTTCGAATGTGGGAAATTTTGTACCGAAAATCTGTCCGTCTGCCTGTCTGTCTGCCCTGTGCGTCAACGCACCTCGGACTAAAAGGCGTATTTATGAACCGATCTTCACGAAACTTCTTGGGTATCTTTGTTATCATTGTGAGACCAGAATATGTGTTTTGGGGTTTGGTCCAGCGGCCATTTTGTTCAGAAATTGTGTGTAATCAGTTTTTTGTACAGAACTTCTATATGAGTTCGGATTTGAATAAATTTTTGTATGAATGTTTAGTAACATGCAATACATCACATATGATACGGGTTTTGTTCTCGTGCAAAAATTATGCAAATTAGGGAAACTTTGATTTATTCGGTGCTACTACTAATACACAGTAAGTGCACACCTTCCGTGTTTTTCGTTTCCAGACTCTAACTTTCCTTACAGTCAGTCGATTTCGATGAAATTTAGGTAGTAGATCACTTTCATTAATTGTGGGTCCAAGTTCGAATATGGGCATTTTCCGCGCGTATTTAATTGGGTTGCTGAAATTTGATAGGCTGACAGCTTCCAGACTCTAACTTTCCTTAAAATCAACCGATTTCGATGAAATTTCATATATGGCTTACTTCTATCAATACCTAGACCAAGTTCGAATGTGGGAAGGTTTCGCGCATATTAAATTAGGTTGCTTCAACCTGATTGGCAGACAGTTTCTGGACTCTTTTCAAATCAACTAATTTTTAAGATGGCGATCTTCTTGAATATGATGATAATGCTGAACCACTTGATTTGATTGGTGAGTGTCCTCATGTGTAATGCAGAATAACAAAATTGCTTCCACTAAAGATTTTTGGTGAGCATTGTGCCAACTCTTTTTGTATATATAGAGAAGACCTAAAATAATGAAAAACAACATGCAGTGTTTTTCAGTTGCTTCAATTCAGTTTTGGAATCCTGACTTAAAATGCTCTTTATGAGTTCTTTTCTTCATAGAAAAGAAACTTCTCTTCTAAATAACTTTCACTTGCAACTCAACTATATTCCACTGGATGCATTAATTCCCCTTGAAACTACTGCCCAGCGGGAGACATGAACTCACTGAATTTGCTTGTTTATATTTGTTTTACAGCCTCCTTAGTGGGATTGGATTTAAACTGTTTAAATCAAGTCCCAGAATTCATATTTGCAGGGCTTATATTTCATCTAAATTTGGGAGAATACATTTGAATTCCTGCGAAAATAGTTATGAGAATCAATACCTGCTATGAGCTTCCCAGGATCCCATGAGGCCTCCGTGATTGAACCCCTGTTGTATACTGATAACACATGTTAACACTTTAGCCAATACAGCTTTTTAATTTTTAAAACATAAACTGAATTTGATAATTAAAACACTCCCCCCAATATTTACCAATAAAACCGTATAAATATGGATGTCATTGGAACCGTCTCATTGAGCCGGTTCCAATGATGACCATTTTTTAACAATTTTATTGACAAGAATGTTAGGATATTTCCACAGGTGTTCGACATGTGCAAAGATCATGAAAAATAGTGTATTAGACATTTTTTTTAGAATTTATGTATTTTCCCATGATTATGTATATATTAAAGCTCTAGAAACTATTGAATCATGTATTTGTAAAGCTCTAGAAACTATTGAATCATATATTTCTAAAGCTCTAAAAACTATTGAATCATGTATTTTTGACATTCTCACATGGATGGTTTCAAACAAATTAATGATAAATGATAAGACTGAATTCCTAATAATTAGTTCACGACAACAACTCACTAAAGTTGACATCAATTCAGTGAAGGTAGGAGATTCTGCCATCAGTGCAAGTAACAGTGTACGTAATCTTGGTGCCTTCTTCGACTCTACCATGTCCATGGACAGACATGTTCGAAATATGTGCAATAAGGCTTTCAGAGGTCTACACAAAGTTAAACAGATAAGACAGTTCCTCACCAAAGACTCAACAAAGACCCTAGTTCATGCCTTTGTAACTTCACATTTGGATTATTGTAATGCCTTACTGTTCAACCTTCCACAATATCAGTACTCTCGCCTGCAGATGGTACTAAATGCATCAGCCTGAGTGGTATGCAGGATATCACAATCTCAACACATCACTACTGTTCTGAGGGATATGCACTGGCTGCCAGTCAAGTACAGAATAATTTTCAAAATTTTATTATTAATCATGGGCATACACAAAACAACATGTCACCAGCCTACTTAGAAGAACTCCTTAATAACAAGAATGTGCGTCAATACAACCTGAGGTCCGATGGTAAAATGCTGCTACATGTTCCAAGAAATAGGTGTAAGACTTTTGGAGATAGGTCATTCTCATTTGCTGACCCTCACTTGTGGAATAATTTACCAGAACACCTAAAAAGACTGTCAAATGTTAACCTTTTCAAGAAAGATCTCAAAACATACCTGTTTCAAAAAGTCTATAAGTGATGTTGTGGACTGTAAGATACTGTATATATTCCATTTGTATATTTTGCATGAGCTCAGTAACATGTACAGCGCCTTAGAATATGGTTCTATATCTTCTGAACTATAATTTTGGCGCTATATAAATGTGTATATTATTATTATTATTAAAAGGTACACAACTCCCTGGCTTGGAAGATTTTGACCTGCCTTATTCAAACTCATAGAAAAACCAGATGTGTAAATTTGTAGTCGAGATATTGATGTCATCCGACATCTAAGACATTAAACTTTACGTTGGTATACCACTTGCCCAATTAAATATTTAACGCTAAACGGGTCAAATATATCTTGGGAAGGAGTCACTTTTTTCTAGGTTGGACACTGCTGTTGACAGAAAGTTGACTGGGGCCGATCAAAACAATTGATCAAATATATCAAACGAAACGACCCATTTTCTAACTATGATTGTCACTCTATCTAAACTTCACCACACTAATCATACAATACGGTATTGGGGCTTCAGGACGTCTTGAATATTATAAAATTGAAAATTTGTATTGCAAATTGCCTTTCAACACAAATCGAAAATTCCTTCTGTCGCCATACTTGTACTATAGCGCATCGAATTTGACCTCGTCATCCCATTGGTAGATAAACCTGAACTCGTCATCCGAATGGTAGATAATTAAAAATAAAATGAAGGATTTCCTATATTTTTCCGTCACAAATATAGCAACCAATGGAAAGTGTACTTGCTGTCAACAGCTGTGTCTGACCTAGAAAAAAGTGACTCGTTCCTGAGATATATTTGACCTGTTTTAGCATTAAAAAGTAGTTAATTGGGCAAGTGGTATACCAACGTAAAGCTTAATGTCTTAGCTGTTGGATGACATCAATATCTTGACTACAAATTCACTGGTTTGGTTTTTCTGTGAGTTTGAATAAGGCAGGTCAAAATATTCCAAGCCAGGGAAGAGTGTACCTTTTCTCTCTTATATACATAATCATGGGAAAATACATAATTTCTAAGAAAAAACATCTAATACACTATTTTTCATGATCTTTGCACATGTCGAACACCTGTGGATATTTCAGGTCATGTTAGCCTTGGATTGGTTAAATTGTTGCTGTTATGTTAGGTAAAAGGTTAAATTGACTCAATTCTTTTCACACAAATCCAAGCAGAGGTGCTGCGAGAATCAACATGGATTCTCGCTGTTTTTGTTGCGCGAATCTTTGCTAAATCGATTCTTGGATTCCCATCCAAATATAAGCCTGTATTTGGGCTCCATATGCAAGGCCGAACTTTAACTTGGTGGAATATGAGGAATAATCTTTCAAAATCTCCTTCAGGTCACCGTCAAAATCTTTTGATTTTGAGAATACAATATCCTTAAGTTTAACTTTTTTCAATATGAGGAATTTTTTTTACAAAATTCTCTTCTGCCTATCCACCAGTCAGAGTCATTCAATATTTGGTACTCAGCATCTTTATGGAGTTAGATTCAAAAAATTTCAAACCAAGCCTCCAGGTTCATATTTGGGCTCCCTAAGGGAGCCTGAATTTTAACTCAGTGGAATATGAATGTAATTCTTTAAAAAATTTTTTTTTTATTCAGATGTACCAGTCAAGAAACTGTTGATTGTTGGAATGTGAATCCTTAGTGAGGTCTGATTCAAGTTTGTTCAGATTAAGTTCTTACTAATAAGGCCTTCAGTCATTTTAACCCTTTCCACCTTTTCACACAGCATTCTGTGAAAATGTAATTTTCTGTTTCTATGAAGTATTTGTAATATTCAGGTTCCCCTGTGGGAGATGTTTGCCAGTGCTTGTTCTCTCGAAATACAACCCCAGTCCTTGAAATTTTATCTTGTGAGCATTTCAGGCCCTTTGGGGCCTCTTGTATTTCTTGCAAAAATCATTTGTGGGAATCTATTCTGATTCTCGCATGAATCTTATTGCAATCCGGTCAGAAGTTCCTATCTGTTTATGCGATTATGGTCCTTTAACCCTCAGCACACTGGTGTCAAAATGACAAAGTTTCAGCAGCCAATGTTTCCCATAATGCAGTTTGATATTTAACCAAATATACCTTGTTTGACAGAGCTCAGTGAGCTCTGTCAAACAAGATGTAATTGGTTAAATTCATAGTTAAACAAAAGAAAAACAAGAGTGACTGGAGAAAATTATGTTGCACTACCAGAGTGCCAGGGGTTAAATGTACCTCTATTTGTAATATTAAAGATATAGACTTGCCAGCCAGTTGATCTCAATAGAATTGATATGGATGCTTAACGCTCTGCCCAACATTATTAGCTAACCTCAGTCACCTGATTGAAATTCAGGATGAGCAATATTGTGATCACTCACCATCCGTTGTCCGTCATCTGTCGTCCATGAACGTGGTGTTTGGACCTGCTTCTCCTAAACTGCTGAACCAGTTTTAGTTAAATTTGAGATGATTCCTTGTTCTGACATTGCATTTTGTTTTTGTTCAAATCAATGTGCCCAGCCCCCTAGGGATGGGGTGGGTAAAAATGCTCCAAAATTTTTCAAAAATCTTCTCATGAATCATGGGTACAATGACTTGATAGGGGTGCATGGTGGCTCAGTGGTAGACTGTTGAACTTCTGTGCTAGAGGTCCCAAGTTCGATCCCCATCCGGGACGACCCGCGTTGTGTCTTTGGGCAAGTCACTTCATCCCGGTTGCATACATGGGGGCACGATGGCCCCATGTACTAAGGCGTACTGCACGGCGATGGTGCACGCCTTCAACTGCTGTAACCCTGCTTGAGCAGAGCTTGAACAGAGTTACAATGTTGAGGAGCTGACAGTTGCTCGTCACTGCTCGGTGGTTCTCTCCGGGTACTCCGGCTTCCTCCACCCATAAAACTGTCATGGTCACGATTAGCTATTGTGCATAAGTATGTGACCTTAAACCCCAATAAAATAAATAAATAAATAAATGACTTGATATATGGTATGGAGCTTTGTTTTGAGGTGTAGAATCAAGTTTGTTCAAACGAAACTCATGTAGCAATATATGCCTTTGTAATGGGAGGGGCAAGATTTTTAGTCCTGCCCCAAATTTCTGTTTTCTGAACTGATGGTCTGATTTAAATCAAATTTGGTATGTGGTCTTATTGAGTCATAAGTATTTGATTCAAGCAAAAAAACTGTTTCCTGTATCCCTGTGGGAACCCCATGAATTAAAAATAGAATATTTTCAAAGGCCCATATTTCCCAAACCACACGGAACAGAGAACTGTTATTTGGTATTATGAAACATCCTTATGACCAGTAGAATGGAATGGTAAAAAACATTTTCCATCGCTTGTGTAGGGTAGTGTTGAAACGATTAGTCGACTAGTCGACGTCGACTAGGGTTCTGCCGATAATCGATTAGCAGTTTCCTAGTCGACTAGTCGCCGTTTTCCACAGATACATATATTTTGTAGATTAAACTCAGTGGTCGGCCACTGACAGCAAATGCCGACGGAGTCAAGAGCAGTTGCAGACAAACGACTACGGATGAGAATTTAACTTGAAAAAAATGCACTTTGCTGACGCCATGAATTGAAACAATTACCTAAAAATCGGTAACATGCTTTAAGAAGCACTGCAAGTCAATCAGTTATTGCCGTTGCACATCAAGGGAGCTAATTTAGAGCGACATCTGGGAGAACACGGTCAAGGACGGTCCATGACATTGTTAAAACGGTTTCAAAACAACACACGTGAATACCCTTTGCACTAAAACAATTCACACTGTGAATCCCACCGCCAAATATTCGGTCCTTGTCACTTGAAAATAATCGACTGGTCACATAGAAATGAATTCCCAACTACAGTGAATTGGTAATTTTGGGGAGCGAATTGGGGAAAAAAGTGACTATTTTCGATTGGGAATGGGGCCGATATTCGGCCTCTCTCGTCGGTCCAAAAAAACCCCTGTGTTCTAACCTTATATTAGGTGCCGACTAGTCGACTAGTAGTCGACTAATAGCGATCGACTAGTCGACTACAAAATACCCTAGTCATTTCAACACTAGTGTAGGGTGGGGGCATCAAAAAATGCTGAGCCATCATATTTGCAAAAATTGTTTAAAACCTTTTCTCCAGAACCATTGATCAGAATCTTTTGATATTTGGTATATATTTGGGCTCACACAAGCACCCACATTTGTAACTTAGGGCAATATGGGGATTAATCTTTAAAAATCTTCTTCTGAACCACCAGTCAGAATCTTTTAATGTTTGATATACATGACTCTTATGAGGGTAAAATTCAAGATTGTTCAAATCAAGTCCCTTGATTAATATTTGGGGGCCTGAATTTTTAACTCAATGCAGTATGAAGGATAATCATGGGCATACGAGCCAGGGGGGCCAGTTGCCCCCCTGGATTAAGCAAACCAGCTTTAAAAATCCGGGCAAGGAACGAGAGAGAGAAAGAGGGAGAGGGAGAGGGAGTCATGTATATTTGTATTCCATCCATGCAGGATTTCGGGCAAATCAAAAGGTTTGCCCCCCTATATCACAAAAGCCCTGTACCCCCATGGGGATAATCTTTAAAAATTTAATTCAGATCCACCAGTCAGAATCTTTTGATATTTGGTATACAACATCCTAAGGGAGGTTAGATCTCGTTTTTTTCAAACCAAGTCCCTGGATTAATATTTGAGCTCCCAATTGGAGCCCAAATTTTAACTTAGTCCAATACGAGGGAAAATCTTTGAAACTCTTCTTCTCCTGAAACACCACTCAGAATCATTTAATATATACCACACAGAATCTTTACAGGGGGTAGATTCAATTTATTCAACCCAAGTACAGCGATAATTGGGTTCTCTAAGGGAGCCAGAATTTTAACTTAGTACAATGTGAGAAATAATCTTTGAAAATCTTCTTCAGATCCACCAGTCAGAATGTTTTTCCTTTGGTAAATCAGATATAAGTTTGTTCAAATCAAATCTTTGGGTTAATATTGGGCTCCCCATTGGGGCCCAAATTTTATCTTAGTCCAATATGAGGAATAATCTTTAAAAATATGTTCCTTGAGATACAGTCAGAATCTTTTAATATTTGGTATACAGCATCCTTAGAGGGTTCAGATTCAATTTGTTCAAATAAAGTCCCTGGGTCAATATTTATGTAGCTGCAGATGACTTAACAGTGTTTCTACCTTATTCTTGGCTTACTATACAGTTTTTATGGTGACCTAAGGGTTAACATACTCTGGGACTCCCAAGTACACCTAGAATAAGGCATAAGTGTCTTTCAGAAACTAAGCTGCATATAGCAGGCTTTTATCATATTAATACCCAGGGCTTAAATTTCATCTAAATTTGGGAGAATCCATATGGATTTTCGCAAAAATGGTCGCGAGAATCCGTACCTGGTACAAGTGTCCCAGAATCCCATGTGGCCACCATGGTTCAACCCCTGTTGTATACTGATAACACATGTTAACCCTTTACCCAACACAGCTTTTTAATTTTTAAAACAAAATTTTATTTTCTGAAGAATTTGAACTGAAATAAAATGAAAATAATTTTGGTGAATCTGCACTCAGTCAAAACCACATGATTGTACTGTCTGTTATACAATTGACAAACGGTAGGAACAACGTTTGTCCGAAGAAGTCAGTCCCCTGAAAATTCTCTGAAACAAGTCGTACCCATGTATAAGACGCACCCCCGATTTTGACATAACATTTCAGGTAAAAAAGTGTGACTTATATACGGTAAATTTGATAATTTTTTAAAACATAATATTTACCTATAAAACCTTAAAAATATGGCTGTCATTGGGACCGGCTCATTGAGCTGGTTTCAATGACAGCCATATTTGTACAATTTTATGGACAAAGTATCAGGATATTCCAGGTCATGTTGTTAGTCTTGGATTGGGTTAATTTGCTGCCACTGTGTTAGGTTATTTATTTATTAGGGTTTAGCCACACATTAACAGCCAAGGTCATATCATGTTGGTGACAGTTTTACGGGTGGAGGAAGCCAGAGTACCCGGAGAGAACCACCGTGCAATGACCAGCAGCTGCCAGCTCCCCAACATCGTAACTCTGCATTGCAGCACAGGCAGGGTTAGATTGGTTGAAGACCTGCACAACATCAACGCTGTGTAGGTAAAGGGTTAAATTGACTCAATTCTTTTCATGCGAATCCTAGCAGAGGTGCAGTGAGAATCTACATGGATTCTCGCTGGTTTTGTTGCACGAATCTTTTTCGTGAATCGATTCTCGAATTCTCGTCAAAATATAAGCTCTGATACCTCTCCTGATTTATTAGTAGGTTCCTCCATGGGAAGTGAAGCAGTGCTTGTTTACTATGGTAAACAATCTCTGTTCTACTGGTGAAATAGGACCCAGGCACCAATGCTTGGGGTGGAAGTCCTCTAAAATGAGCAACAAGGGTATAAAAAGTTGCCTAAAAATGATTTTATCACCATGTTGCGGTCACGTTTAGCCATTGTGCAGAAGTATGTGACCTCAAACACCAATAAATGAATAAATATTCGGTTACCGTACTTGAAAATCCTGACTATGCTCCAGCTCTGAAATATTCTTTGCTTTTGTTCCATTAATTTTAAGAATCTTGTATTGAATTAAACCTTTTTATCATTGAAAGGTCAGAATTAAACTATTTGAATGTGTTTTACATTTCTCAAGTGAAATGCACTTCTATGCAATACTTGAGTTAATACAGCATGATTGTAGAGGGTTAACTCCTTGCATGCTGCTGGTGGACATTCCTGCCAAAGACAGGATTTCTCTTGTCAATGAAATACGTATTATTTGGACACATTTAATCAAATTTCCCCCCTGTAAGTTGAACTGACTTTTTCACCAATGATTTCTTACGTTAAATTTAAATGAAATTTTCATCAAATCTAGCCATGGCTACTCCATAGCAGCCATGACTAGATTTGGTGACAAATATCTTGAAAATACTCAGCGGTTTAAGAGTTAAAAGCAAACAGACGTTGTAGAAAACAAAGCAGAATCAATGCACATGAAGAAAATATGTATACTTCCAAATAAAAATATGCTTCACAACACAGTTGGTTTTCATCAACCAAAACTATACCTTTGAAAGTAAGGAGTTAGGAATAGCAAAAAGTAGGTTATAGCCTGTTTGCATTTCCATTGTTTTATGCCGTCTGGCATGCTGATTAACTCCTTTTTCCATTGAATTAAGTATAATGCCGGAGGTGTAGGGGCTTAGTAGGTAGAGGTGCTGGCTGTAAGCCGAGAGGTCCTCGGTTTGAATCCCACCTGTGGCAACTGTGTTGTGTCCTTGGGCAAGACACTTCAACCCCATTGCCTATTTGGGGGCACGGTGACGATGTGTACTAAGGCACACTGAACGTCGATGGCTCACCTGTCTTCAACCAATGCTAACCCTACTTGTGTGGAGTTAGTATGTTGGGGAGCTGACAGTTGCTCTCCATAGCTCAGTGGTTCTCTCTGGGTACTCTGGCTTCCTCCACCCGTAAAATTGTCACAGACATGATCAGCCATTGTGCAGAAATATGTGACCTTAAACACCAATAAATAAATAAATATAATATAATCCAGGCACATCTGATCAAATTTCGACTGAAAACTGAATGGATTTTTCACCAATGATTTCTTCAATTAAATTTAGATGAATTTTTCATTAAATCTAGTCATGGCTGCTTCAGAAAATACTCGGCGGGTTACAAGTTAATTTAGGTCAAACAAAAAGTCCTTTATTTTATATCATGCATGTTATAAGTAAATGCAGACTACTGTAATCTTGTCTAATTTTCACACTTATATTTATCAAACATTTAATGAATAAAAATAAATTAATTCATATCGAAATGAGGGAAAAATATATAGCACTTATTTTATGATTGTCAAATGCAACATTTTATCTGAAGTGGGTCGATACACAGGCAATATAGTGTGGTAAGGTCTAAAAAAGTTACAAAAACTGTTTCTCAGACCCTCCCGCATGGTCTTTTTCCCTGCCACATGCTCTCTTTTCATAACCAATGCAAACTTAAAAAATAAAAAATTGAATGGTTTATGTCTAATATTTTATCAAAGTTAATAAAATTGATAAATTTGTCCTGTGAGTGCAACAAGGCTTGGTAATGCTTTAGCATTGCAACGCCTTCTTGCACTCAAGGGACAAAATACACCTCCACCCATGCTATTCTGTAGATTATGAGGCCTAAAACATAAAACAAACTAAGAACATGGTATTTAATTTCAACTGTTCTTTGAATTACACCTTCTCAAATGAAATATTTAATCTCTAGTCATCATATTTATTGAAGTGGTTGAATACGGTAAGTGTTCATTTGCCAGAAAATTGGTTGGGTAGTGTTATGAAATGGTCTTAAAACATACCTTCCACCATTACTCTTGTAAAAACGTCCACATTCAGTCTTATATATTTTTCCTTAAAAAATACACGGTTTCAGCTTGTTCTACCATGGGTAGGGGTACCTCGAAAACTAAAGTCCTTTATCGATATGGCCGCTACACTACTGATCTAGAACATTGCTAAAGCAACGGGTGGGGAGGCATTTTTTATCTGTTAACTATTTTGGTTCAGTTCTTGCTTCAAAACATAGCGTATGACCCCTCATTTGAACAAGCTTCTTTCACTTAGGGGCGTCATAAGTTATGATTTTGAAACAAAAAACAAAACTTGAATTCCGAGCCTCAGAAGTCCAATACTTTTTTTTACTAGTCCAGCCCTGCACCGGGGTATGATTTGCTTTCACTTCAGCCTAAAAAAAGTTAAAAATCTGTTTCTCTGGCCCTGCCACATGGTCCTTTTGTCTGCTGCATGCTATCTTTTTATAACCGATGCAAATATCCAAAAAATTAAATGCTTTATGTCGAATATTTTACCCAAGTTAATAAAACTGATAAATTTGTCTCTTGAGTGCAACAAAGCTTTGCTATTAATAATACACCACCACTCATGCTATTCTGTAGATTACGAGGCCTAAAACATAAAACAAACCAAGAACATGAACCTTTTTTGATGGCAAAGAAATAATTACAAAAATAAAAAATAAAATAAAAAACTTTCTGCCCACATGCAATTTTACAAAAAATGGCCAGAGAAACAAATCTACTTTGTGGGGCCATATCAATGAATTTTTTCTGCAAAATAATTTGAAGTTTCTGTTATTTTCCAGTGCCATCAGGTGTTTCCTTTGTGTTATTGTCTAGTGTATGAGGTGTTTCCATTGTGTTTATATAAAATGTAGATGCATGATGAAGACTGTGGAAGGTTGGAGACCGTCAACACATGTTCCTTGTCAAGAATCAAGAATGCTTAAGAGGATACCAGCCAATTTGAATAAGAAACAAATATGGGTTAGTAAGTTTCAGATTTATTCTGATTGAACTATTTATGTTCTGTTGATGCTGCCTCCCTCAGTCTTGAAATGTAATTTTGTGGATCTTGGGAAGCCTGTGAAATGGTTCAAAATAACCTGAAAAATTGTTGGGCCCAAAAAGAAAAAAAAAAGAAATGACTTGGTTCTTATTTCATGCAGTTGGAAAATAGGGCTGGCCAGTCAGGAATTATTTTGTTCTTGCGTTTTTTTTTTTTATATTTTATTTTCTCATACAGTCGTGTTACTTTTTACCCAATGTAACCAACCAGTGCCATTTACAAAAATTGCCTTTCAAATTTTATTACTTCTTCATTTTTTGTCTTCTATCTTAAAAACCCTTATTTGAATGAGCTCAATGAACTTGTCACATTGAGGGGTCATAAGCTATGTTTTTAAAACAGAACCTGAAAATTTTTTGTGAATCATTTTTGTAAAAATGTCATCTGCTATTTAGGTTTGTTGATGGGCTGAAAAGTATGACCAATCTTTGCATTGCATTTGCATTTGACATCTGGTCTATACATACATATCTTCTGATATCATTTTAAATGGAGATAACAATTCTGTTGAATACTTATAAAAGATTAGGTTTAGGCATGAAAATTAGGATAGGCAAGGAAACCGGTGTACCAGGTCATCTCTCCCCCCCCCCTATATCTTCCTCAGGGGAAAGATATGCTAGGATACACCCCCACCCCACCCTGAATATCCCCCCCCCCCCCCCCACTCTGAATTTTTTTTTTTTTTTTAGCTCATCTGACTCAAAATCAGTGGGAGCTATGAGCTGTTGCCATCACTTGGCGTCTGCTTCTGTTAACATTTGAAACTTGTCTTCTTTAAAAACCACTGGGCCAAATTCAAACATATATGGCACAGACCATTTTGGAGTATACCCTTTTCAACTTTGTTCAAATGCAGCTGCTGCCATCTTTTGGCTGGGGTTAATGCTCAAAAAAGCCTAAAAATCATCTTCTCCTGAACCACCAGAGAGAATGCTTGGATATTTGTTATGGAACTTTCTTTGGTGGTGAAATTCAAAGTTTGTTCAAGGCATGTTGATAGGTCAGTGTTTGGGCTCTTTGTGGGAGCTTGCCTATTGGTATTTCAAGAACCTAGAGACTGATTTGGACCAATTTGGTGTGTAGTATAATTGGGTCATAAGTACTTGATTGATGCTTGGAAAGAAATTTTTGCAGCCCCATGGGAATCCTAGGAGCTAAAATTAGAAAAATATTCAAATGCCCTTATTTCAAATACTGCTCAGACCAGAATTTGTTTTTTGCTCTGAAACTTCTTTAGGACCAGTGAAATCAGATGGACCAAAAAAAATGCAATCGATTTTGTCATGGAGTGCTGTATGGAGATGTCCATTTTAACACTGATGGCAAAGGGAAAATGCCATGTCATTATCCTTCTTGTGCTCCATCAACTATGTATTCTTCTTCCGAATCTTTGCGCCAAATCTAAACTAATTTCATACAAAGCATCTTGGAGGAGTATACTCTTCGGAGTCTTTTCCCCCAAAAGTTACTATGGCTCCTTAACCCTTTCATGACTCAGCCAAACTGGCCCCCCAGACTTGGAATATTGGGGTTAAATGTTATTTGATGTTCAGCTCTTGAGTCATACATTTTTGTCATTATCATCAATTTTAGGTTTTTATAATAATTTGGGCCAGCGTAAACATATCTCCCCATCAAAAGCCCCCCACCACGCCCCCACCACTCAACCTCCCAAATCTGCATATACATTAGCAAGCACAAATTTTAAATATTCATCAAAAGGTAACATAGATCGCTTATAATATATGGTCAGTAACACGATATGAGCCAACTTGAGGAAAAACGGCTAATAGTTCGTGCTGAGGTAAATTTATTCCTCCCTCAAATGAATTGCCATTTTCTCCAAAGCTCAACACCTGAAAATGATGTCACAAATGTATGTATGTCTCAACATTTGAGCATCAAATATCATTGAGTCAACAAGAAAAAATGTTTTCATGCGTTGGTTGGGGATATCCCCCACCACCACTCCACATCCCTCCACATCCCCTCACATCCCTCCTCAATACAAAGCGCCAATTTTGAATATTTATTATACGCCCGTTTATAAAAACGGACGTATTATGTTAACAGTCTGTCTGTCCGTCTGTCTGTGTCTGTCTGTCCGTAAACAATTTGGTTTCCGCTCATTTAAAGTCGAACGCCTTGACGGATCGACATCAAACTTTCAGAACTTGTTTTTAGCAATAAAATACAGGTTATGTTCGATATTGGTGTTTCTCACTCCATCCGCTGCAGAGTTATGGCCCTTTGAAAACACAATCTTTCGAAAAAAATTGGTTTCACTTCATTTAAAGTCGAACGCCTTGACGAATCAACATCAAACTTTCAGATGTTGTTTGTAGCAATAAAATACAGGTCAAGTTCGATAATGGTGTTTCTCAGTCCATCTGCTGCAGAGTTATGGCCCTTTGACACCCAATTTTTGAAAAAAAATTGGTTTCTGTTCATTTAAAGCCGAACGCCTTGACGGATTGACACCAAATTTTTCAGATATTGTTTTTATACGCCCGTTTGAAAAACGGGATGTGAATGGTCTCTCCACCCGTCTGTCTGTCCCTCCATGGACACATTTCATTTCCAGACGATAACTTTAGTTGTAATGGTTTGAACTGAGTTAAGTTTGGCATGTGGATTTAGTATGACAAAATACATGACGGGTTCGATTTCTGTTTCTAGCGGCCCATTTGCAGTAGAGTTATGGCCCTTTATTTATGGGAATTTAGCCCAACTTCTCGTTTCCGGACGATAACTTTAGTTTGCCTTGACCGATTTATTTCAAATTTTCAGTTTTTTGTTTTTGACCACAAAATACAGCTCAAGTTCACTTTTGACCACAATCGTATATACCTTTCGAGAGTTATTCCCCTTGAATGATTGCAAATTTGTGGATTTTGTGCTTTCCGGATGATGACTTTAGTTTGCCGTGACTGATTTTTTTCAAATTCTCAGATTTTGTTTTTGACCACAAAGCACAGCTCAAGTTCACCTTTGGCCATAATCGCATGTACCGTTCCATAGTTATTCCCCTTGAATGATTGCAAATTTGTGAATTATGTGCTTTCTGGATGATAACTTTAGTTTGCCTTGACTAATTTGTGTCAAATTCTCAGATTTTGTTTATAACCAAATATATGGAATCAGTCTGTCTGTCTGTCCATTTGTCCACCATTTGTCCATCCGTCGGTCGGTCCATTCGTCAACATTTGGTTTCCAGATGATAACTTTAGTATTTTTTTTTCGATTGACTCCTAAACTTGGTATGTGGTTTAATCAAAACAAAAGACAGGTTAAGTTTGAATATGGGGTCAGTCCGACCTCGAAGTTCCCCTGAATTATGGCCCTTGTTGGACATAGAATGCATGAAATATTTGGTTTCCGGATGATAACTTTCAATATTTGCTTTCCGATTGGTTCCAAACTTGGTATGTTGTTTAATCGCAAAAAAATACAGGTCAAGTTCGAATATGGGGTTGGTCCGAACAATTTTCACCCTCACCCCCCATCCTTACCCCAACCCTTCAACCCCCCCCCCCCCCCCCCCTCCTCCTCCCCCCCCCATTCTACGAAAACAAAATTCTCATTAATTCAAAGCTATTTAAATTTAAAAGTGAAGCCATATACAATCTAAACAATGTTTTGGAAAAATACTTAACAGCTAGTGATATGGTAATTGATTACAGAACTTTTAGTCCTGGCCCAAATGACATTACTATTTGGTAGGTTGATGTATTTTTTTTTCAAATGAAATTATGTCATAAATGTATGTGTCAACATTTGAACATCAAATATCATTGAATTAACAAGAAAAAAAGGGTTCATGGGTGGAAGGGGGTGGGGAGATACTCAGGGTGGTGGGATGGAACAATCCAAGGCGGAAGAGAGAAGATATCCAGTTACACCAGAACCAATTCATTTTTTGCCCTCAGCCTCACAGTGAATGAGGCTTTTTTGATTTGCTGACTTTGAGATCATTGAAATTGGTCATTCTTCAGGACCAAGACCTCCAAATTCAGACAAGTTTCAGGAAATTGTGAATTACACTACCAAAGACCTAAAAATTCCTTTGTTGTAGGTCCCAAAATCATTTTAGTGTGTCTGAGATCACTTTTGTTGAATTCTGAGAGGTTGTTTTTTTCATAAATAAGTAAACAGTAAATTATGTTCCAATAAGAGTAAAAACCTCGCCCTCTGATTGGATGAGAGCTGGCATAGTTTCTTTTATGATTACAGCTCCAGTGACAAATGTTACTGTCTGATGTCACAATGCGAAATATTTGAAACAATGTCACCCATTTCGTAACTGCTTCATCAACGGAGTGACTAGCAAGCTGCTTCATTTTTCTGGATTTTTCTCATATGCAGCAGACTCTGTTCCGGATGATGTGTTGTTTAAATTACAAACCGATAGATAGATATTTTATTTTACGATATATCAATAACGTTTTACAATTTACAGATAATCAATAACAAGAAACAAAAATATTGATACACCGTAAGGAGAAAACATAGCCAGATTGGCTGTCTTCTGTTATCTCCCAGGTAAAGAAGCGAAAGCATCGAATGACTGCGAATGAAAGTTTGTCTTTTTTCCGGCGGGTGAAGACTCAGGATATAGAATTACACATTTAGTTGCATATGTGTGCATACACATGCACGCATACATACACATATACATGCATGCATTTTCATACATTTACACGTATATACATAATAATCATATATACACGCACATAGATGCATACGTATGAAGGCAAACCTTCTTGATTTTCGCAGTAAGGCACACCTATTTACTTTTCACAGGATACATGTATACACATATTTTCATACCTCACAAAGTCCAATAATTACGGATAGAACCCGAGCCCCGTCACAAAATGTCCGCATCTGGCATTTGTTAAGGCTGTCAATTTTTTTTCATATGCCCTGGACACGATAAATGCTTTGGCCATTTAACCACCGGATTTAAGCCAGAGGTCCATTGGCTGAGGCACTACCTCTGCGACCTGTTGATAATTAGGACCCATCACACTCCTGCTGCTAGCTTATGAGGAGATTATGTCAAAAGTAGGTGAAGAGTTAGTGGCAGGATCTCAAGCTCTGAGCGAAATTAAGACGTCAGACAACTGCCGCAATCGATAGGTTGCTTTTTGAGACGGCCCCTAATGCTTGCTACACAAAAAGGTTTTGGCCAATCCAAGAAATGCATGACATTTTATTTGACATTTGCGGGCATTACACCAGATTGTCTCACAGAAAGAGGCACATTGGGTCGCGACGGTAGCTCAACAGGGTTAGATACACATACGTAGGCCTTCTTACACATACTTACAACATGTTCATAACTGTAGACTTGGTAGACTTTTAACGGACATGACGGGATGAGATATCCAAGCTTGAATATAAGTGGGAGGTTAATAGATAAACTTTAGGGAGTTTTTGGTATGTGAGTTGTGCATTATTGATAAATATGGGTAGTGATAGCTCAGATTTGACAATCAGGACAGTAAGGGTTGTTACATTGAACATTCACAAGATATTGGGATAGTTGATTCTTTGTCAGTAACTTTTTCAACACGTTTCTATTCTGGATGTTTTGTAGTTCTAGGTCTAGTTCATTCCATAATTTAGGGAATAAAAAAATGGGTAATTTATCTAAATATTTTGTGCGTGTTCTGCAAATATGAAATAAATCCGACTGTCTCGTGTTTGTCTATGACACATTTTGCATTAAACTGAAAAAGTTGTTAAATGAACCCGTGAGTCTATTCCTTTTCCAATCAAACATAAAGAGACAAGCTTGAGTTTTATATAAATCGTTCACTTTGAGAATATTTTCTTTAACAAACAATGGGTCTTTATGGGCATTTTATCTTTTATTGTTAATTATTCGCATTGAACGTTTTTGCATTATTAATAGTTTGTTAATAGCTTCAGAACTTTCTCATATATGGATCCCATATACATGATGGCTATGAATAAACGCATAGTAGAGAGTTTTTAAAGCTGAATGTGGCAATATATTTGTTACTTTATTCAGGGCAAAATTAGCTTGCCCTATTTTTTTTTAGCATAGTTGTGATATATGGGCATGGTAGGATAGATTGTCGTCGATGTTTATTCCGAGGAATTTAAGTGATTTTTCTGTTTGGTTGTATCCTACTCTAGTTATCTGTTGATTCTTTATGAAAATATGTAAATGCTCAGTGCGTTTGTTTCTGCGAGCCATGTTAATGAGGATGTTCTTGGTTTTATTAGCGCTTAAGACTAATCGCTTAGCACAGCACCAATCCAGGTTTTTCTCAAGTTTTTTATTAATATAGACAGTAAGACTAGCAGTATCTGCATCTGAAGCATACCCTGTTGTGTCATCAGCGAAGAACAGGAGATTCAGATTTGTTGAACATCTCATGTCGTTGATATACAACAAGAATAAAATGGGCCCAAGTATAGATCCCTGGGGGACACCACACACTATTTCGGCTACATCTGAGTAAGGCTGTCATGATTATGAATTTTCATAATCGATTATTTTGTCATAAAAATCGACGGTTATTCGATTATTTATGGTTAATATTTCTGTCTCGTTTCCTAGAACTTCGTCTATGAAATAACTTGGGAGGCGTTAAAAATTAAAATATCCTAATCGTAAATGAAGCAAAAGAACACCAAACCTTGAAAAATTTGACAAAACAGAATCTACATCGCATAGGTTCAAACTTCAAATCATAGAAAAAAGCATCCTAAACTCACTAATGGCCCCAGCCACGCTCAATTCGTAATGATTATGAATTTAGCCTCAGGGAATGTCAAGTCAACAAAGCTTTACACATGGAAATGAAACTTCCGGTTGCGGTACGTCGGAGAACAAAATAAATCATCATACTTTAAAAATAAATAACATGGCATTTCGAAGTTTTTCCCTCTTTACTTTCCGTATGTTAAAATTGCTTATCAAGTATCAAATTGATAAAAACAAAAACAATTCAACACTCGACGATGTCTTATTGGCAAGGAATGCAATGTAGCCATTGAGAACTTTTTTTGGCATGTCACATGACTCACATCAAAGGAATGAGAAGTATTGGGAACTGAGTGATCACGCATATGATGATGACTGGGCTTCGGCTAACTTTAACTCGCGTGGTGCCCCGACTTGAAGCTATATATTGGTTTTATGTTTTAACCCCGTTCACACTCACACGCACATTTGTTGTCGAAATAGGTCCTTTATGTGAAACAATAGCTTGTGAATCAATATTTCCCCGTTGTTTTACAAAAAGGTATGACAGCACATGTCCAGTCAAATAATCGATCATTGAAAAAATCGTCGATTATGACCTCAATTGACGGTTGATCGATTTTTCAATCATTCATGACAGCCTTAGATCTGAGCTGTGTTCACCATATTTGACGTATTGAAACCTTTAAGCTTTTAAACCAGTTATTGCTGATTCCCCTAAAACCATATTTTTTAGCATAGTTGTAGAATGGTTCGTAGAATGGTGTGGTGTATTGTATCAAAAGCTTTGGAAAAGTCTAGAAAAATGGCTAGGGTGTTTTGTTTACTTTGTTTGTTATTTTCTAATGCTAAGTCTTTCAACAGGTGCATCACTGGGTGTATCGTGCAATGTTTTTTCCGAAATCCATATTGATGTTGGTATAAGATATTAAAGTTGTCTAAAAATTTTATTATTCTTTTGGACATAATTTTTTCTAGGACTTTTGAGAAGGTTGGTAAAATGCTAATAGGCCTGTATTTGGTGAACATTTGTTCATCGCCTATTTTATATATGGGGATGACTTTAGCTATTTTCATCCATTCAGGAACGGTTCCTGTAATGAATGAGCTTTTGATGATATGGGCAAGTGGTTCTGCCAAAACGTCGCCAGTATTTTTTAGGATTCGTGTTGTGATGCCATCACAGTCTTCACTGTTTTCGGATTTCATGCTGTTGGTTACATTTATCACCTCCGCAGGTGTTGTTGGGTTAATGAAGAAATTATGAGAAGAATTTGTGTTCATATAATCTGAGAACGGTTTATTTGTTGAATTCATGTGCAATTTTTGTTGGCTGGTTTAATACATCGCTACCGTTCTTGACGAATGAGGTGGGCATTGTTGCGGTACTTTTTGCCTTTTTAATTGTTTCATTTAGGATTTGCCATGTTTTGCATATATTATTTTTGTTTTCATTTAAAATGTTATTGTAGTACATTGCTTTGCTTTTTAATTTTTCAAAAATTCTAAAGTAATTTTATAGCTTCTAATATTTTCTTCAATCGGCAATTTCAGTTGTTTGTTATAGAATTTTGCCTTATTAATGGATGAGGTCAAAAGTCCTTTGGACATCCAAGGTTGTTTCCGAATAAATTTTTCTTTCAATCGGACTTGTTTGTAAGGAAATGAATTTTCAAAGGCCAATAGATATATATTAATGAAGGTTTCGTAAGCCGCGTTCGGACAGTTTTCTTCAAAAATAGATGAAAAGTCACTCTCTGAGAGGAGGGCATTGAAAATAGCCATATTGTCAGCGTTAAAAATTTGTTTGTTAAGAATAGTTGGCCTCTTCCTGGGTGTTACGGTGTGGAAATATTATTGATAATCGTAACAGAAAAAAACCTGAGAATCAGCAAGAATTTTTGAATTTAACTATTCTGAAATTTAATAAAAAAAAATTAATATAAAAAAGAATGATACAAAGATCTTTTACAGTAATTGGTTTACAGAAAATAAAAACTGTAGTACTTATCAATTATTGAATTAGTCTGAAATACAGTTTGACAGAATCCAGTAATCCAGTGGTGAAGTATCTCGTGAAAAAATTTTCCAGCTGGTGGTATTAAATCCAAGAATGTGTCTTCAGAGACAGTATCCCATAGATTAGTAATAAAATTTTCACTTAGAAATTTCTGCAGTCTCCAATAAAATATAATAAAATGCTCCTCAAAATTCAAATGGAGTAAAAATCCAAGAAGTATTGGCGCCACAGGTTCAATACCTTTTACCTTTACAATAATGCACCCAGCCAATTTGACCTATATGTCACGTTAGATTAACCATTACTAACTTGTATGTTCGAATGAATGCTCGTCACAATCATACAGCCCCACCCCACCCCAATTCGACTACCACCGCAGCCCACCTGCCATCACGCGTGCGGAAGTCTGTGAGTCTGTTCACATTTTCCTTTAGCACGGGCTATACCCCGCAATTCTTGTCTGATCGTCACAAAAATTCATATGCAGGTTTGGGGTCATGTCTAGATGAGAACGTCCCCTTTTGGGCATGATCTGTCAACCATGATGGCAGCCCAAGCCCGAAACCCAGAAACTTTTAGCACAGTCTGCAGATCATGTTTAATATGGAGGGATTTCATTGTAACTTGGTAGGATGACTCCTTATGATGTCCAGATGAGAATTTCCCCATTTGGGCGTGATCTGCCAACCTTGATGACTGCCCGAGCCCAAAACCCGAAAACCTTTAGCACAGTCTACAGGTCATATTTATTGAGGAATTTCATTGTAACTTGGTGGGTTGACTTCATATAATGTCTAGATGAGAAAATCCCCTTTTGGACGTGATTGGGCAACTGTGACGGCTACAGGGGCCCGAAGTCCGAAAACCTTTAGCACAATCTACAGGTCATATTTATGAAGGGATTTCATTGTAACCTGGAAGGATGACTCCAAATAATGTCTAGATGAGAACGTCCCATTTTGATCGCGATCATTCAGCCTTGATGGGTGCCCGAGCCCAAAAACATTTAGCATAGGCAAAAGGTCATATTTATGGAATGATTTCTTTGTAACCTGTTAGGTTGACTCCATATAATGCCTAGATGATGACGTCCCCTTTTGGTCGTGATTGGTCAACTGTGATGGCTACAGGTGCCCGAAGCCCCAAAACCTTGAGCACAGTCTACAGGTCATATTTATGAAGGGATTTCATTGTAACTTTGTAGGATCACTCCAGATGATGCCCAGATGAGATTGTTCCCTTTGGTTGCGATCATTCAACCATGATGGCTGCCTGAGCCCGAAAACCTTTAGCACAGTCTACAGGTCATATTTATGAAGGGATTTCATTGTAACTTGGTAGGTTGACTTCATATAATGTCTAGATGAGAATGTCCCCTTTTGGATAGGATTGGGCAACTGTGATGGCTACAGGGGCCTGAAGCCCAAAAACCTTTAGAACAGTCTACAGGTCATAATTATGAAGGGATTTCATTGTAACTTGGTAGGTTGACTTCATATAATGTCTAGATGAGAATGTCCCCTTTTGGATAGGATTGGGCAACTGTGATGGCTACAGGGGCCTGAAGCCCAAAAACCTTTAGAACAGTCTACAGGTCATAATTATGAAGGGATTTCATTGTAGCTTGGTAGGATGACTCAAAATAATGTCTAGATGAGAACGTCCCCCTTTTGGTCGCGATCATTCAACCATTATGGCTGCCCGAGCCCCAAGCCCAAAAACCTTTAGCACAGTCTTCAGGTCATATTTATGAAGGGATTTCATTGTAACTTGGTCGGTTGACTTCATATAATGTCTAGATGAGAACAGCCCCTTTTGGACACCATTAGGCAACTGTGACAGCTACAGGGGCCTGAAGCCCGAAAACCTTTAGCACAGTTTACAGGTCATATTTATGAAGGGTTTTCAATGTAACTTGATAGGATGACTCTTTTTGGAATAATTTCACTGTAACTTGGTAACTTTCGTTGATATACGTTAACTGTGAGGGCCACATACATTAACTGTGAGGTCATATTAACCCACCCCTCAGCTCTTTAGTACAGTGTACACCTCATATTATTTTTATCAAAAACATAGCATACAGGGAACAGGAATGAACATATTCCCAATTATCACAATTCTTGTCTTATTTCATAATCCTTTCATAAACATTGAACATTATCCTTTTCATCAAACACAACACACAAGTTAAGCTACAGTGTCATTGACACTTTCATTTATTAATGGAAGATAGCCATCTATTGTGTACGAGATATTTTGGGGGTGTATTAAAGATTTCAGTTAGTCTGATAACATCAAGACAATTATCCGATTCTTGCATGTCAAACCTCAGACCATGTTACCATCAATTCATCACAATAACTTATAATGTTGCACAAATCATAGGGGCATGGTGGCACTGTGTACTAAAGCATACTGCAGGTCAATAGTGCACTTGCCTTCAGACAATGTTTACCTTGCTTGTTCGATGTTTGTATGTTGGGGAGTGACAGTTGCTCACTGCTGCTTGGTCATTCTCTCCCGATTGTTCTCTTTCACCACTCATAAAACTGTCTGACATGAGTTGACCCTCCTGGCTGTCAAATGTTAATCCCCAACCAACCCCCTCCCCTCCCAAAAAACAAAAAGGGTGTTTATATCACAAATTTTCTTGATTTTTTTTTTTTGGGGGGGGGGGGGGGGCAGGGGGTGGGGAATGTGTGAACATAGCTGGAAACTTTTATTTTGCTGATTTTGTGACCCACCCATTCTTTCCTGCTTTTTTTTCCCATAACATTGTTGGGACCCCACCCCCTTCTAATACATTTTATATGCAAAACTTCGGCACTTGAACACCAATTCGAAATGTGTAATGCCCACTGTTTCAGTGCATACTTTTATATCTTCAAACATGTTTCTATTGACTCTGTCAGTTGCATTTTTCAAGACTTATCAGATTCACATCAGTTCACAGACACATTACTGTATAGCTTGAACCACATGTGGGTCCGGGTATAATAGGGCCACATTTGGTAGCCAGGTTGTTAACCCTATACCTAAAATAAAAAGCAGACGACACTTGCAAAAAAAATTCTTGAATAACTAATTTTTTTCATTTTTTGTCTCAAAAACATAGGTTATGACCCCTCGTTGGAACGAGCTCTTCGAGCTCGTTCCAACGAGGGGTCATAACCTAAGTTTTTGAGACAAAAAATGAAAATATTTTGAAAATTAATTGGCGATATTTGGGAATAGCGCTGGCCAGTTTTGGCCGTTACGTTGGGTAAAGGGTTAATTCACAGCAGCATAGACATTTCACTATATTGATGTAGCACATTATGAGGAATTTGTTCTATCCTTATATAGAGGTCTTTGTGTGGATGAGCTTGTTCGTTCCTTCCCAATGGTTGGTGGATTCCTTAGGTCACCCAGTGGATCTGTTTAGGGCTGTCGCGACTATCACTTTTTGTAATCGACTAATCGTGACCAGTAATCGACGGTTAGTCGATTAATAGTCGGTTCCCATGATTTTTTAGCAAATCATTCTTCTGTTCGTAAAACTCTGAAAATGACAATGGCACCAGTGTGTTCAGACGAAGTGGGGTTGTGGGAACAACAAATCAGTCCCGACTGAAGCTACATGTAGTCCAATCTTGGACCCACAGTCCGTAATATAATTTTTGGGGTTGGTACGTCCTGTATATAATATTACTGACTGCGGGTCCAAGTTTGAACTAGATTGAAGCCGATGAATTAAAATGAATTTACCAAAGAATGTTCCTGCATATGTTTCCTTTCTGCAATAAGTTTCTCGAAATTTTGAACATTGAGATCTATGCATTCCCTCGTCAGTTGTTAAAATTAGATCTTAGTCTGAAGTTCCGAACTTTGAGAAGTGATCCGACGTTCTGACTTTCGTCATAATTGGGTTTTCCAATGGGTGCATTCGTGTGTACAAGACTGGAGAAATTCAGAAGAATCTATTCTTCTCGAGTAACTGTGATTGTTCTTTCTTACACAGTCAGTGACAGTCGTACAGTCTTCCGGATATGAATGTTAACTATGGTTAGATATTTAAAGTTATTCACCTTCATTGATCATTCACCTCACAAAACAATGCAATTTAGCGCCATCGTGTAGTAGACGTGTACCACCTTGAAAATGAACGACGATCGACTAAAAATAAAAAACGTTGACTACTTCAATAGTCGACGGTTAGTCGACTAATCGAATAATCGCGACAGCCCAAGATCTGTTTGAGAAATTCTGCCTTCATCTTGGGAACTAACAATGTCGTGATATAGGCATCATATAGCCATAGTTGTTAAAAGCGATGTAAAACCCCAATTAAACCAGATCCAGACAATTGAGACAAACTAAATGTATACTTAATAGTCTTACAAATCTAGTTTCTTGGTGTGTACCTTGCAAATGAAACTCAATTAATCTTTTTCCCAGAAACCATAGATTTTATATCAAATTTAAATAAGCTTTTCCTAATTTTATCTCTGATATGCATCGATATATACTTTGAACAGTCTAATTTCTGTAAATCATGGCATACGCAGTCATATGTGAGCACTGCACCCATAATTAATTTTCTACTTATACCGTAACCATGTGGTCGCAAATATTCGTTGAGTAATTAAAATGTGTTTTTGTTCTGGCTCAAGACAAGCAAACCTTGTGTTTTTGTTTTTGTTATGGCATCTGCATATCAGGATAGCTATCAGAAAGACTTTTTTTTGTTTTTGTTGAAATAAAAGTTAATATTTAAAATCTTTTCATTTTGAAAAATCAGTTCCACCTAGCTATTATGACTCATTAGACAGTATATACCATATGCTTCATTTTAAAGAATGTTCCATAAGAAAAACTTGAATATGAATGAATTATGTTGTGAATGGATATTTTAGTCCACTTTTAGAGAAAATTGTCGGATAATTTTTTTTCTGCTCAATATCGGACCCCCCCACCACCCCTTCCTCAAGTCAGTTTTTGGTGAAATTCTCCACAATATTTTTCATGTTAAGGGATTGCGTTTGTTAATAATGTCTCTAAATGGCCAATTGGTGACATTTTGGTACTGTTTGGGGCACAAAAGATGCCATAACAGTGAAAAAGGAAAAAAAATGCATAAACTATTTACACACATTTTTTTTTGGCACTTGACCATCACCCAACCTGAGACCGAAGGTCAAAAGCTGATTTGGAGTTACCGAGGGCTTGACCAACAAACCAAGTAATAACCTCTTTGTTTATTAAACCAAAACAAATAATTACAAAGTGTTCACAGATCTGTTACAGTTTTCTGATAGTGTTATTGTTTCTTATTATTTTCACAAAGTTCCAAGTTTTCTGTTCTCCAAGTTCAGTTATCCAAGTGTCTCGGCTTCCCCACATTCAGACATGTAACCATCTCTTCTCCCAGTTTGATGAATCTTCGCTTACGACTCGGAATCTTAAGTTTGCGTTAAATTTTCCACGCAGTTCTTTTTGTCTTCTCTTCCTCCACACAAACCTTGCTCATTGCCGTCATTCTTCATTATTCAAAAACTTCACTTCAAACTACTCCATTTTATTATATGCGCTCCTGTGAATTATCGAAAATTATCTAAAAGATATCTATCGAGTTGATATAATATTCCTCAGTAGCTTCCTAAATGACATCATGCTTCGGCGCATGACGTTGCCTTGAAGGAATGATCAGCTGATTTTTGTTATTGTTTTGAAACGTATGCATTTCTCATCAAATTGGGCTGAATATTATGCAATAAAATGTCTTGTAGCATATAATAAAAAAAGAAAATCTACTCTATTTTTAGTCAGTGTCTGGAATTATCTCGTAAGTGTGGACCTGAAAATTTTATTTTTCGTGCGCACTTGCGCAAGTGAAAAATAGTACTTTCAGGTCCACACGATGAATTTTTTCAGTAGCTTCCTAAATGATGTTACGCTTCGGCGCATGATGTCGGCTTGAACATCTCCTTGAAGGAACGATCAGCTGATCTTTGTTATTTTGAAACATGCGTGTTTGCAGTGAAATTGGGTTGAATATTGTGCAGTAAAAATACTAAAAAGAAAATCTGCACTATTTTAGTGAATATCGGGAATTATCTCATTCGTGTGGACCTGAAAGTATTATTTTTCAGGTCCACACATGAGATAATTCTCGATATTCACTAAAACAGCAAAATATCCTCTATATATCAAACTACTGCATTATATAACACCATCCTCGATTGTATTTGATGTGTATCGGTTTCGGTGTAAACAAATTGGTTACACATAGTAACAATACATCAAGGGGAACAACTCTGGCTTGGTTCATATTGGTCGAGATTGACTTCATATCAGCTGAGTTTGAAGTCATATCAGCCAAGCTTGATAATGGGCAATTCTGGGGGAGAAACCCGTATTTAATAAATAAGCTGATTTATCATAAGAGATTTTAATGTGAGTATCAGATTTTAACCCTTTTCCTAATGAATTGGCCGTATCCACAAGGTTAATGTACAAATTGAGCAGTTGAAAAAATATTAATTGTCAAAAATATTTCAACAAAACTATTATCATGTGACCCCTCATTGGAACAAGCTCGTCGAGCTCATTCCAATAAGTGGACACATGATATGTTTTTTTTTTAATTTTTTGAAAAAATAGTATTTTTTAAAATAATAAATTTTCATATCATTTGCTTTGGGTAACGGGTTAACATTGAACCTGGAAGATATTTTAACTTTCGTATGTATACATGTAGGACAGTGTATCAGTATAAACCCTCTTTTAGGTGAACAATATGATCAGCACAAATAATTCTGAACACACACAATATAATGAATAATTCATTCCCAAATAATGTTAAACATCCAACTACAGTAGCCTCCATTTAGAGCCAGCTAAAATAATATGCCTGAGAGGTGCATATTTTTTCAGACATGACTTCATTAGCAATTTAAATTTGTTCTTCAATATTCTCCCTGGGAAGTGAAGCAGTGCTTGTTTACTGTGATAAACAAGCTCTGTTTTACTGGTAAAATAGGACCCGGTAACAAATGGCTGGGGTGGAAGTCCTCTAAAATGGGCAATGTGGGTATAAATGATTGGTTGGACTTGACTTTATATCCATGTTGCAGTCATGATTAGCTGATTAGCCATTAGAAATTTGTGACCTTAAACACCAATAACCAATAAATAAATAACTACATATATTCTTTATGGACCTTTCAAAATGCTCTCCTATACTGTTGTTTGGTTATTTGTCCTTAATTCCTCCCCCCCCCCCCCACCTCCCAATGCCTCCTACTATCCACATTATTTATCTAATTCTCCAAATTTATGTTGGAAGGTTGGGCAGTTCCATTGGGAAAAAAAGTTGGAAGTTCAGATTCCAAATTAGGAAAATTTGATAGATTGTTTGGGTCTTTAAAAATTTTTTTTTAAAACTAAGCACAGTTTTAGGATTTCCATGCCAAAGAGTGCCATTCAGATTCTGATAAATTATTATTGCAAGGAAGGCAATGAGAATCAGCTTTGATTCTCGCAAAATGTTCCTTTGATTCTTGTCATAAATCCTAAAAGGCCTGGAAAGTTCTACGTATTGTTTCTCCTCCTAATAAGGTAACACTTTGACTTGGCAGTGGTGTTTAATGAACACTACTGGAGCGCACAGTGTCTCAGTGATAGACTGTTGGACTTCTATGCTAGAGGTCCCGAGTTCGATCTCCGTCCGAGACGACCCTGCGTTGTGTCCTTGGGCAAGGCGTTTTATCCTGGTTGCCTACACGGGGGCACGATGGTGCCATGTACTAAGGCATACTGCATGTCGATGGTGCACATGTCTTCAACCACTGTAACCCTGCTTGAGCGGAGCTTGAACAGAGTTAGAATGTTGAGGAGCTGACAATTGTTCATTGATGCTTGGTGGTTCTCTCCGGGTACTCTGCCTTCTTCCACCCGTAAAACTGTCACGGTCACAATTAGCCATTGTGCATAAGTATGTAACCATAAACACCACTAAATAAATAAGTAGTGAATACTGTTCCGCAAACTGAAGAATATAAATATTGAGAATTTCATGCTCAGGATTTCTGAAACTTTTGTAAAAGCTGAAATCGATAAAAACAATTTGCCGTTAGATGATATGGTTGACACCTATAATTGTAATTTAGAAAGCTTATTGGATGATGCTGCCCCTTTACTTTCAAAGTCTATCTCAGCAAATGCTGCCCGACCCTGGATGAACGATGATATTGTTGCATCCAAGCAAAGGCGGCGTAGGCTAGAAAGGCAATGGCGACGTACCAAATTAACAATACATCGTGAAATGTTTATTGCCCAGTGTAAAGTTGTGAAGCATCTCATAATATTCTCTAAGAAACAGTTTCTATGTAGTAAAGTTGAAGCTTGCAAATCTGACCAAAAGTAACTTTTTAAAATTTTACAGTCTATGGAAACAAGGCATAAACCTAAATTCTCAGTTGAGCTCTCAAATGCTACAATTGCTCACAAATTCTCGGACTTTTTTGTTTCTAAAATTGAGAAAATAAGGAACCTACTTGATGAAGCGCAAGCTATAAGCGTGAATTCCTCTCCCAGCACATCATCCAATATGTCTGGAAGTCTGTTGAAATTTGAAACAGTGCCGAAGGGTACTGTTGAAAAAATCATCATGACCTCGCCAAGCAAGAGTTGTGCACTGGACCCAATACCCACTTCGTTGTTAAAATCTTGTCTACCTGCTCTCATTGATTCCATCACAAAAATTGTTAATGAGTCTGTATCAAATGGTTATGTGCCCCCATGTCTCAAGACAGCTCTAGTTACCTCTTCTCAAAAAAGCTTCATTAGATCCTTGTGAACTGAAAAATTATCGACCTGTTTCTAACTTGCCATTTATATCCAAAGTTATTGAGAAGGTAATAGCTCAACAGCTAAGGGTGTTTTTAGATGACCACCAACTAATGGAACCTAAGCAGTCAGCATATCGTCCTGGACACTCTACTGAGTCAGCTCTACTTAGTGTCCAAAATGATATTCTTCAATACATTGACCATCGAAAAGCAGTTGTGTTAATTTTGTTAGATCTCTCAGCTGCATTCGACACCATTGACCATACGATTCTATCCGATAGGCTCGCTCAATTAGGTATTGGTGAATCAGCACTGAGATGGTTCCAGTCATACATATCAGATAGGTCTCAGTGTGTTACCATTGATGGCACTCGGTCGGAACTTGTGCCACTCAGATTCGGGGTACCTCAAGGATCGGTCCTAGGCCCCATTCTTTTCACACTTTACATGCAGCACCTGGGGGAAATTATACGCTCCCATGGTATAAATTATCACTTCTATGCCGACGATTCACAGATCTACACAGACATTGACCCGACAGATAGTTTGGACATAGAAACTAAATTTCAAATTTTGGATCGTTGTATCATTGACATTAGGAAATTTATGCTGGTAAACAAATTAAAATTGAATGACGAGAAAACAGAACTCATAGTGTTTACATCTAGGTATAAACCCACCCCAGATACACTACCCTGCCTTAAAGTAGGCGACAAGGTAATAAACCCATCTACAACTGTTAGGAACCTTGGCATTTATTTCGACAATCATTTGACCATGGCGCCTCATATTTCAAAAATCTGTCAGTCAGCTAATTTACATATTCGAAAAATTGGTCGAGCGAGGAAAATCTTAACGAAAAATGCCTCAGAATGTCTTGTGCATGCATTTATATCATCACGACTCGATTACTGCAACTCACTCCTCTACGGTATTACCAGTAAACAGATTAACAGATTACAAGTCATACAAAATACGGCAGCTCGCATCGTTACTTTAACAAAGAAAAGGGACCACATTTCTCACAAATTAAAAGCATTACACTGGCTCCCCATTAAGGCTAGAATAGAGTTTAAAATTCTCCTTTTCACTTACAAATCATGCCTGAATCAAGCTCCAGAGTATATTTCCAAGCTAGTTGAAACTTACAGACCCAAACGCCTCCTTCGTTCAGCAGGTCAGACCCTTTTGAAGGAAAAATCGTATACTTTGTCAACATACGGAGGCCGTTGTTACAGCATTAGTGGTCCTAAACTTTTTAACAGCTTACCTGAATCCGTCAAGTCTGCCCCTTCCATTAACTCCTTCAAATCCAAATTGAAAACATTACTTTTTGAAAAATATTTTTAAAGAACACATGGGGGAAGGACTGTATACTTAAATTTTTATTCCTACTAATATCTTTGTAAAGCGCCTTGGAACTCTTTCAAAATTGTGATACGTGCACTATATAAGTGTATATATTATTATTTATTATTATAAGGTACCATAACTTTCATTAGCAAGACCACCAAAAGCCTCAATGTTAGAACATGTGTTTTACGTGTACATGTAAGACAAGAAACTCGACAAAATTTGAACTTGGCCCTTGAGGCTTGAACTCTAAAAAACAAATATATATAATTATACCCCCCGCAAACAAAGTTTGGGGGGGGGGAGGGGGTATATAGGAATCACCCTGTCCATCCGCCTGTCCATCCTTATAAACGCAACTCCTGCTAAACCGTTTGAAGAATTTTCATGAAACTTTACACAATGGAAGAACTCCATATGAAGATGTGCACGAAGCAGTATAATTCCGTTCTGACATTTCCAAGGGGAAATAATCTAACTTATACATTCAGGGGGTATCACTTTGTGAGCTTGCTCACAGTACCTCTAGTTAAGGTTTGTTTTTTACTGTGGAAAATGTACTGCTTGCTCTCACTAGATTATAACAGTACAGTGGAACCCTGTTAATTGAATAGCCACTTTGTCAATGAAAATTATTCAATTAACAGGAGTATTCAATTATCAGGGATTGTGTCACTTTCCTGTTTTCTAGAGATAAACTTACCAGTTAATCTATCATATCTTGTTTGACAGGGCTCCATTAGCTCTGTCAAACAAGATATAATAGATTAAATTTCTGTATAGGATGGATTGAGGTCAAATTGGTCTATAAACAAAGAAAAACCAGGGAGAGTCATGGTAATTTCTCGACAGGTTACAAGATTTTTTATTCAATTAACAGGAGTTTACTCTATAACCTGTATTCAATTAACAGGTCAAATTTGTACTAGAGGTATGGTAATTGGTTTTGTGTTGGGAAATTATATTCAATTAACAGGGTTATTCAGTTAAGAGATATCCAATTAAGTGGGCTCCACTGTATTCTCAAATTCTAAATAATTTAAGAACTGAAAATTGATTCTTGCATCAGGAATTCATGAAAAAACAGATTCTTGCAGATCGGGTCAAATTTTAACTAATGCCTGTATTTTCAAGCACTTTTCTGGACAAATTTTTCTATGACAAATCAATTTGATAATTATTCATGTATGTATAAATGAATGTTGACCATTCTTATACTCGGTCCCTGTGAATTGGAAATTTGACTGTGTCTTCAAAGGTGGTGGAGCCAGGGGGCACATGGGCAAGCTCCACATTTTTCCACAGATATGCTTCATGGTTACACAATGAGTTAAAATGGGCGCATGCAGAAGTGTCAATATACAGGCAAATCCAAATAATCTTTAGCCAAAGAATTCCACTTTTGGTCGCTTCGGTCCGTTTCTTCTACTTCAACTATCTTCCAATCCGAAGGCGGACCTTTGGGTTGGAAGATGGTTGAAGTAGAAGAGACGGACCGAACAGTGACCACGTAGCGGCATGCATATTCATCTAAATGACCACACAGAGGCATATTCATCTAAACGAGAGACTAGAGCGAGTCATGGTACATTTACCGATATACAACTATAACCTTTCTCACACTGGGTCGAATCACGGTAGCATTGTAAATTTGTGCCCCTCCACTTTTATCGAGATTCTGTCACCCCTGTTTGACTCGATTCTCAAATTATATCAATCAACAGATTTTGAATTGAATCGGGTGAATAATAATGTTTGTGACTTGTTGTTTTGACCATGTTAATGCAGTGAATACAATGACACATTCAACATTCAAGAATGGGCTCCTTTGCAACAGTTTCTTCAGAGAATGATCTCTCTCTTGTTTTGACATTGGAAAATTGCATGTATTCCATAGTGCTGAAACGACTGGAATTTCAAAGTCGACTAGTCGACACCCCAAAGTCGAGTCGACGTCGACTAATCGGCAACCCAGACTAACTTCGGAATTCGCGCTTTTAGCCAGGCAACAACACTGCGTTACACGAGAAAAAGACTCTTTTTTTAGTTCCCAGCAGCTACTCCCTGCTTCGTTACAAGAACAAACCATTAGCTATGCGTCGTGGTAAAACAAACATGTCAAACACATAAACCTACCTATTTTAGTGTAGAACTGTTTGGTCCACATAAAAAGTAGTCGGTACCGTAGTCGTTCTCTGAATTAAAGTTTTGACTACCGGTGCTGGTCATCACGAAAATGTCCCGAAAATTTCAATTGTTCAATCAAAATAAAATTATGAGAAAGTGTTTTGGAGTTGTTTTTTTTCTCATTGTAATCTTTTCACATTTTCAGCTAAAAAATAAAATTCCCAAACGACATGGTTTTGTGTTATTTATTACTGTCAGCCCTCAAGTTTATCAACTTTATGTTGAAGACGAATGGGAAATTCCCAGTTCAATATTAATGACAGCGTGTTCAGTGACCCAAATTGTTCCTTTTCATTACTTTAGAAAATGAGTTGAGAAATTACCTGATGTGATCCCTGCAAAAATAGCTGCTCAAAAATAAAAATGAATTCATTCCCCTTAGTTGTAATATCCAGTTTGATCCATGCTACATGAAAGTCTGTTTTGAAAACAAAACAAGGGAAAGCCATATTGTTTACAACAATGGGGACACATTATGTGCACCAGGGCGGTCCGTTTAAAAGTAGTTTATTTATTTATGAAACATGCCCATGTGTTTTTATCAAGTGCATTGTATGCCAAATCTATTCTCCTACTGTCGCAGTTATGTGAAATCAAAATTATATATAAACTCGAAATATAAACAGACGTCCCCTGTTCATCTTGCTCTTGGAGAAAGTGAATGCCACGGGTTGGGGGGCTCAGACGTCCCCTGTTCATCTTGCTCTTGGAGAAAGTGAATGCCACGGGTTGGGGGGGCTCAGACGTCCCCTGTTCATCTTTCATCTTTGGGAGAAGGGGGGGGGGGGTGGCGCTCAGACGTCTGCTGTTCATCTTGCTCTTGGTGGAGTTATCCGACAACTTATTACCAATGAATTAAATTGTTTGGTGACCGCAAGAAAAATTCTCATTTTTTTTTCTTTGGCCACAACAGCCAGGTTCAGTGTTGGTAAGTCAATAACTGGGAAGTGGATAGTGCAGATAGTTATCTGGTGCCAACAATGTTGGCTGCGAACTACCCCCTGTTCATCTTGCACTTGGAGAAAGTGAACTCAACAAAATTTATTGTTTGTTTTTTTCACAATGGGAGTTATGAATACTGAGGGCACCTTTTTTAACGTAATACAAAATACAGTTCACATATTTTTTTTTAATAAACAACAACAACAGTTCAAACTGGAAATGTAACGACTGAACAAACATGTTTCTAGGTGAAAACAAATTGACCACATGCGTTTTTGGCCTCATTTGTTATCATTGACATTTTGTTGATATTTCGTGCTGATTTTGTTGATTTTTTTGCTGAAATGCATTTTTAAATGATTGATGATTCCGATGGAAAAAAACGAATAAAACAAACACATAAAAGTTTATGTACGTTATTAATTTATTTAATATCAATGGGAACACAACACTGACAAGATCAACTGTTCTGTACACAGATCATTCCTGGCTGGTCAACTTTTCATTTACATTCGGTCTCATTCGTGGATAAGCCCGCCCCCATTTTTTTACATGCCCCCTGGGCTTACTGACGGGTTGGTACGGTACTCGGCGCTGTGCAGAAAATGGAACCGGGTAATTTTGGAAAAGACCGAAAATGTTGGTTGGGTACATCCGTGTTACCAAACAAAAGAGAGAAAAAAAGAACATCGAGTATTACGAGAAACATTCAACGATTCATATTTTGATGTTGGTGCATCAGCACTGGAAGAGTCAAACCAAGACAATGAGACACTGTGCGGGACTCAGGGAGCGTGACACAACACGTGCTGCAGACAAACTGTCTATAAAGTTCTTTGAAGTTTATCGAGTTTCCGGTCGGTTGTTACATTGTCGCAGCCACTATCTGAAGCCAGCGATCGGCAGCACGTTTTTTTCCAAGCATTTTGTAACCCTATTTCCCTGGAGATGTGAATTCATTGATCTTTCTAATGAGATTTTGTTGGCTTGCGAGTCCTCCTACTGTGTTTCGACTAGTCGACGACAAAAACCAGAGTCGACTATAGGCGAAAAAACTGTCGACTAGTCGACTAATCGTTTGAGCACTAGTATTCCATCAGAAGACTGAGGGGAGTGGAGGGGGGGGGGGGTGGTGGTGGGGGTCCTGGAGGAGAGAAATTGAAAATTCCTAGCCTATTTCGCAGCCAAGCTTGCAACATTCATGTGAAAACTTGGGGATATATAATTGACTGGGTTCCACTGTACAGACAGATCTATAACCAAAAATGTGATTTTCACAACAGAATAGCACAAGCCTTGGAGTACACATTTTGTCCAAAGTGAGATGAACATTTACCTGAATATATTTTCAAAGACTTTCCATAACATTTTCTGAGACAGCCTGATTTTTAATTACTTTCAAGTGCCAGGAATTTCAACTTTCAAATTCAGTTAGTTGTTTCTATTTATTTTGGCGCAAGTTCTGTTAAGATACATAAATTACATGCCACTCTGTTCACATGTGGATGCAATGCATAACCTTTGAGTCAAGTTTGTCTCGAAAGATTGTCAATTCCGATTGGCTGAATATGATGGATTCAGTTTTTAATTTATGGTGTATTATTTTATTATAACTTGTTTTTCATTCGCATTTTTTTTAAAATTGTAGTAACCCCCATGTAACCTAATCGATTTTTTGCAGGTTATTTCCAGGCTTGTTAAATAGAGCTGGGTTGTTTTGATCTTTTACATTCAGTTTTGGTTTGGTTTAAGGAAAGAACGTCGGTTTCAGGTTCAGTTTTTCTATATGTGAAGAACATAGGAAACAACACTTCAGGTTCCGAAAATTGGAAAAAACCTGCAACAGTTTATACGATACCACCCACCACAAAAAGCCCTGTCTGTAAGTATTTCTATTGGGTTAAGCCTCAATTCCCTTTGACCATTCTAAGTCAAAAAGTGACAAAATGTGACAATGAGAATACACATTTTCTCTCCTTTGCCTGATAGATTACATAATGAGAATCTACAAGTGCTACTAGTCCAGTTCCTGCCCAGTAAGATAGTTTGATCAGTTTATGTTTTTGCTGGGTCTTGCGGTTCGGTTTTCTGGTTTGTCGCATAAACCAAAACCGAACCCCAAATATCCCAGCTCTAGTGTTAAACACAAACAAATAAAAACCATAGAATAGATAGCGTTAAATTTGATGTCCCTGTTTGTTGCTAAGTCATTGTCTCTGTTGTATGAAGGTAAGGATTTTAATGCAGTCAGCATTATCAAAACCTGCATATGCATAGTGATGTTGCTATAATTGGTGAAAGAACTACATACGGTGTATGTCAGAATTATTTACCTCAATAAATTGCTGGTTTGGATATTATTGATTAGACAAGCTGTAAGTATTTGTGTTTTAATTTTTAACCTGAGCTTGATCGGTCCATAATATATGTTAAAACTATCCTATAATCAGCTATAATTTTAAAAATCTATATTTTGTTGTTCTAAATGTAATTTATGAAATATGATTGAAGATGGAAAGAGCTTTATGTTTCACAATGAGATGAAGAGCTAAAATGTTTTTAGCTCAACTTGACGTCATGTATTTAGCTCAACTTGACGCCGGGTATGAGCTATTGGGATGGGCTGCAATCCGTCGTCCGTCTGTATGTTCCTCTGTCCATCCACAATTCCTTTGGCCCAGTATACAGGTCTCAGCTCTCAGCCGATCAGTTCCAAATCTCATACATAGTTTTGGGGCAATGTCTAGATGGGAGCTATCAAATTTTTCTCAGATTTCATTGAAAAACATAGCCACCAATGGCCATCTAGGATTTGGCATATAAATTGTCAGTAATTCCATTAGCACACCCTAGGGGAGAGGAGGGGGGCCCCTTCCCCCACCGATCTTTTTTCAAATATGTAGCTCTGGTGTGATGTCCAGATGGGAGCTATCAAATTTTTCAGAAGTTCCTTGAAAGACATTGCTGGCAGTGGCCATCTTTGATTTGGCATATAAATTGTCAATTCCATTAGCACACCCAACAGGCTGAACTTCTCGCCTGATCTTTTTCACGTTTTATATGTAGCTTTGGTGTGATGTCCAGATGGGAGCGAGCACATTTTTCTGAATTTCATTGAAAAAAATGGCTGTTGACGGTCATCTTGGATTTGGCATATAAAATGTCAACAATTCCATTAGCGCAGCCTGCAGTCCGCATCCCTCACCCAATTTTTTTCCAGATTTCATATGTAGCTTTGGTGTGATGTCTTTTCTGTAGAAACTTGAGTGAATGACTTGGCATTACTGGAACTTTCTATTCAGTTCAGTCCCTTCTTGGTCAAGTTGAGCTGCAGTGTCACATTGACACATTCACTGTTTTTATGGTGAATGCAAGGAACTTTAATCTCATTATTTAGCCTTGTAATCTTATTCCATTGCATTCTTAGATTTTTGGTTTATTAGTTTGTTGACTAAACTTGACTTAATCCCCATTTTGCAGTCACATTTAGCCATTGCGTAGAATTATGTGACCTTAAACACCAATAAATAAATAAATATAAATATGACACTTTCAACAACGAGGGTCATGTGTGAGGGTGGGGGATTATTGAAAAACTTGGAGAAAACCTCCAAGCATTGGTAAGTAATTGTCCAGAAGTAAGGTGACTCAGTGGTTATGGCATTGAACTTCAAACCAAAAGGTCCACGGTTCAATCCCTGCCAGGGCTAACTGTGTTGTGTCCTTGGACAAGGCACTTCATCCTGATTGTGGGGGCACAGTGCAAGGTGCAAAATTTCAAGAATGATTAACCGACTGCCCGTTCATGTGGTTTGGAGGTAGCTAACCGAATGCTCCGCTATGTAAAAATTCTTGGGAAACTGCTTATTTTTATACTGTACCAATGACCCAGACTTCTTAGCTGGTGCTAACTCTTAAATTCTAGGGCCAAACACAAATTTTGCCCCCCCCCCCCAATCCCCAAAATTTGCATCAAAATCCAAAAATTACATGTCCTATGTGGTCCTCCATACTTTTGTCCACTGCGCATGCGCAGTGTCCAGGAAGTAATAAAATTGGAGCCAAATCCTCATTCTTTGTTTGGCCCTTCAATGAGTAACATCTCCCTGATATCTGTGCTTATAATCTCAGTTTAAACTAGACTTTATGATTCTGGAGAATCATGGCTTTTCCCGATGAGATTCCTTGATTTTTCATGCCCCCACAGTGTCTGATGAATTGTTTTTAATTGACTCACTGAAGTTCTTTCATTGATGTTATGAGAAAGGTGGTTATAGTAGTCTCAAATGACTCAGTTTTATAAAAAAAATTGTTTAGGTAAAAACCATCATTAATGGTAGAGTGGGTTAATATCAATATCGTCGTCCCACAAGTTAATGACCGACAAAAGGAGTTATGTTTGTTTGACACATACCCTTTGAGTGCTCTGTCTATTTGAAAATGGTCCATTTTATCTCAAATGTATCCAAAATATTGATGTCTGGCAGATTGTAGAGGGTTAACATGTGCTAACAGGCATATTTATTCATGCAACTTGCAATTTCAAACCAAAAAGTGCGAATGGCCATTTTTACTTAAAATCTATAAGATGTTTTCAGAGAAATCCATGTGCATGCGCTCTTTTCGAATTCGACGTGACGAAATGCGAAATTCGTATCGCTCTTCATGGAAAGTGATGCCGCAACTATCCATGAACAACGAGTGAAAATTTCATGGAAATCTGCCTAGAATTGGTTGGGATATAGCGTTTTGAAGAGAGGAGGTAACTGTTTGAATTTGGTCCTTCCTTTTCAAGCCAGTTTGAAAAAAGATGTCGTGAATGGGCGCAGACTCCTTTAGAGCCCCCCCCCCCCCCTCTCTCTGTAAATGGAAGTTGCTTCTTTAAGACCGCCACCCAGGGATCCCAACACAACCTTTAAACCTAAGAGAATCGTCAGAAGTTTAAAGTGAAAAGAAATTGGCGGTGATTGGGTTTCTGGCAGGCAGGAAAAGATTGACGAAGATTTGCATATTGGACATTAAAATAGCACTTCTGACATACACGAACCGTGTCCAGACCGTGGAGGCAGCGACTTGAAATTTTCAGAACTTGTTCTACGAACCCTGGCCGACATTTTGGGATCTGTTTGGAGCGTCCGATCCGCCTGGAAAACACCATGCATCGCTTGGAATGAGAGAGTACTATTCATCCCGACTCTATCAGTTCAGAATGGACATGGGCAGTGTTGTAGACGACTGTGGAGCTGCGATTGAGCATAAAGTCCCAGGTTTCGGTGCCTCATTGCCTAGCGGCTCCATTGTATGATTGTTTGTCTCAATATCGTCCTTACTACTTGTAGTTTATACCGTTGCCGTACGTTAATGTAGCCTCTTGCCATTTTCGAGACTTTCAACCCAGAACGCCGCCAAAGTGAGGAAGTGCGGGGGGGTTCTGCTGCTTGGGCGGGGGGTATCCTGACACTATCTTTAAACCTTAGATAATCGGAAGAAGTTGCAGTGAAAAGAAATTGGCGGTGAGTAGGTGTTTTGGCGGGAAACGATTAACGAAAATTTGCCAATTTGACATTAAAATTGCACTTCTCACAAACACGAACCATGTCCAGACCGCCGAAGGCAGCCACTTCTAATTTTCAGAACTTGTTCTACGCACCCTGGCCGACATTTTGCCATCTATTGCAAGTGTCGATACCGCGTGGAGAACACCACGCATCGCGTGGAAAGTGAGAGTACTATTCGTCCCGACTCTATGAGTTTGGAATGGAATTGGGCACTATTGTAGACTACTGTAGAGCAGCGATTGAGCATAAAATCGGAGTTTTTTTGTGCCAAATTACCTAACCGGCTCCAAGGTATGATCTTTCGTCTGTACATCTACCAGATCGTCTGAAGTTTATACCGTTACCATACGTTGAAGTAGCCTTTTGTCATTTTCGCCACTTTCGACCTAGATTTGAGGGTACCTTCCTTCAGCGAAATCTAGCCATGCTCACAACCACGCCCTCTCCCCGTCGGCCCGGGTGCTTCTAAAGATAGAAAGGTCAATGGGGAGGGGCCCGTTAGCAAACAAACGGGGGCAGGTGTAGTTGGAGAAAAACAGCAAGGGGGGGGGGGGGGGGGGGGGGCGGTCACGTGTCCTAGGTGAAAGAAACAATAGGGGGCAGGTGTCCTAGGTAAAAAAAACAGCAGGAAGGGGGGGTGTGCAGATGTCCCCACTAATTAATTTTAATAACAGGCAGGTGTTCATGGGGCAGGCCCACTGCTCGGTGTTCCAAATTTTCTATGGTACTTGGCCTTGACGGAAACAGCATTTCAACAAGAAACAACGGGAAACCTATTTGCAGTAAAGCTGCAAATATAAACATGATTTTAGGACCAATTCCATGGACAGTTTAAAGCCTACTGCGATATCAGCGTTTATTACTCTCGTCCTTTCACTGCAGTATTTCACCCAAGTCGAGTTCTGACGTCATGCAAGTTTGACGGACATGCTTTCAATTTTGTTATTGACAACAACATATTTATAATTTCGTGATTACTGATCGGAATTTTGAAAACGACACATGCAATCGCGAAAGAGTTTTCTGAAAAACACGATTCTGCAAAAGGTTTAAGTGAAATTCGATTATTTTTGTTTTGTTTTCAATTTCGATGGCTCTTGTCGAAAAGATGTTAATCACTGATCGTCCCAAACGAGATCAAAGACTGACGCTGTATATTAATAACACACAGAGAATCTTCTAAGAATATACACGCGCAATCCTAAAATGAAATAAATCAAGTCTTTTTTCAGGTTTTACGAGAGAAATATGTCCAATTGTATCATTGAATCATGTTTAGGTATATGTGGGCGAGACATTTTCTATACGGACAAAATACAGACTAAATAAAATATTTGCCATTATTTTCCGCAGACGTATTTTTGTCTTTGCTTCTTGGGGAAATCCATGCTGATAATACTACGAAGGAGTGTTATCTAATGAGGTCAGAACCGTCAGGTGGTCGGGTCCGACACCGCACCTCGAAGTAGATTTAGTGGGGGTGTCGATTTTACAAGTAATGTAGGCAGCGTACACGGCATGGGCTGTCTGTCTTTAATCCTATAAACAGGGTTAAGGCTTGGTTTTTGAATACCCTTATTTATTTATTTATTTATTTATTTATTTATTTATTTATTTATTTATTGGTGTTTAAGGTCACATACTTATGCACAATGGCTAATCGTGACCGTGACAGTTTTATAGGTGGAGGAAGCCGGGTACACGGAGAGAACCACCAAGCATCGATGAGCAACTGTCAGCTCCTCAACATTCTAACTCTGTTCAAGCTCCGCTCAAGCAGGGTTACAGAGGGTGAAGACATATGTACCATCGACGTGCAGTATGCCTTAGAACACGGCGTCATCGTGCCCCCATGTCGGCAACCGGGCTAAAGTGCCTTGCCCAAGGACACAACGTGAGTCGTCCCGGACGGGGATCGGACTCGGGACCTCTATCATAGAAGTACAACAGTCTACCACTGAGCCACCACGCTCCCTTGAATACCCTTAACACTATCATACATTATCCCTCATGAATTCTGAGTTTGATAAAAGAGGTTATGTTCACCTATTACATACCCATTTGCTGCCCGAAAACAGCCGATTTTATCAAAATTTTGACATTTAGCAGCCTGTAGCGGGATTAACAAACGACTAGCGGAATATTCTATCTATGCAATTTGTAAGACCTGCCAATGTCCAATTGTTCTTGAAAATCGCCAACAAACAGTTAGCGAAATCCACAGAAAAAGTAAATTTTAAGCTTTTAAGGGGTATCTCTCCTTATCCAGTCTAAAATAGGTTAAGTTTCATTCTTTTAAATACCCTTACTACTTACAAAACTGATCCTCTGTGAATTCTACGCGCAGTAAAAGAAGTTATATTTCTCTGTTACATATCCATTGGGTGCTCTTGGTGTCTGAAAACAATCCATTTTATCAACATTTTGATGTTTAGCAGCTCGTGGAGAGTTAACGAATGCTCAACAGAATATTTTGTCCATGTAACTTGTAATGTCACATGAAGACCCGTGAATGGCCATTTTTTCTTGAAATCTACAAGATGTTTTTAAAGAATTCCAGGGAAAGCATGAAATTTTAAGCCTTTGATGGGTACCGCTGTTTAACCAGCCCAAAACGGGTTAAGACCAGCCCTAAATGGGTTAATGCTTGGTCTGATGAATTCCACTTCCAAAGAAGGAGGTTATGTTTATCTCGCAGGTACACATTGCGTGCAATGGGTGCCCAAGAACAGTCCATTTTCTCAAAATTTCTATGCTTTGCAGCCTCTGGAGAGTTAACTAAGGCTTACCGGAATATTTTGTCTATGTAACTTGTAATGTCACTCCAAGACCTGCAAATGGTCAATTTTTCTTGAATACTTACTAGATTTTTTGGAGAAATCCACTGAAAACTGGAATTTTAAGCTTTTAAGGGGTACATCTTAACCAGTCGAAAATGGGTTAAGACCTCGATTTTTTGAATACCCTTACTACTTACTAAATTTTTCTCTGTCAGTTTTGCATCCGGTAAAAGAAGTTATGTATCTCTGTGGCATTCCCATTTGTTGTTGTTGGTGTCTAAAAACAGACTATTTTTTCAAAATGTTGACATTTAGCAGCCCATGGAGGGTTAACAAATGCTTACTGGAATATTTTATCCATGCAACCGGTAATGTGACTCCAAGACCTATCAATGGCCATTTTCTGTTGAAAACTTACAAGATGTTTGTAACAAAATCCACGGAAAAACATGATTTTTTAAGCTTTTGATGGGTATCGCTAATAACCACCCCAAAAGGGGTTAACGCTTGGGTTTTTGAATACCCTTATTACTTACAAAAATGGTCCTCAGTGAATTCCACTTCCAACAAAGGAGATTATGTGTAACTCTCGGACATACATTGCGTGCTGTGTGTGTCCGAAAACGGCCCATTTCAACAAAATTATGATGCTTGGCATTCTGTAGAGGGTTAATAAACGCTCAGCGGAATATTTTGTCCATGCCACTTGTAATGTCACAAAAAGACCTGCAAGTAGTCAATTTTTCTTGAAAACCTATGGAATGTATTTAGAGAAATCCACAGAAAATGGGAATTTTTAGATTTTAAGGGGTCTCTCTCTTTAGCCTGCCCAAAATGGGTTAAGACTTCGTTTTTTGAATACCCTTACTACTTACAAAAATGTTTCCGTTTTGATTGTGCGCTCGATAAAATAAATCACTTTTCTTTGTGGCGTACCCGTTGGGTGCCGTTGGCGTCCAAAAACAGCCCATTTTATCACAATTTTGACTTTTAGCAGCCCGTGGAGGGTTAACAAATGCTCACCGAAGTATTTTGTCTATGCAACTTCTATTGTCACATCAAGGCCTGGGAGTGACAATTTTTTCATGAAAATCTACGACTCCTTTAGAGAAATCCACGGAAAACCTGAATTTTTGAGCTTTTTGGGGGTATTGCTGTTTAACCAGCCCAACACGGGTTAATGCTTGGTTTTTTGAACACCATTATTACTTACAAAAATGATCTCTGGTGAATTCCACTTCAAATAAAGGAAGTTATGTTTATCTCTCGTGTATCGTTTGGGTGCTCTAGGGGCCTGAAACCGGCTCATTTCATCAAAATTTCGATGTTTGGCAGCGTGTGGAGGGTTACCATATGCATCGCCGAATATCTCGTGTGTATCAAAGGTCGTGTCACAGGCAGGTCTAGAAATGATGAATGTTTAAACAAAATCTACAAGACGTGTTTCGAGAAAGTGCCGATAAACCCCAATTTTGGCAGTTTTTTGTCAATTCTGAGGAAATAAGGGTTAAATCGAAAATTCCGCTTCGGTACATTTTTAGATTTTGTGCCCCTCTATGCGTGTGCAAAATTTCGTGAAAATCGGTCCGAAAATGGCTTCTGAATCGTACGGACAAAATGTGTGGAAAAAAAAAAAAAAAAAAAAACCCAAAAAACTAGACTTTATGATTCTGGAGAATCATGGCTTTTCCCGATTAGATTCCATGATTTTTCTTGACCCCACAGTGTCACAGTGTAAAGAAATCCAGGGAAAACGATTTTTTAAGCTTTTGATGGGTATCCCTGTTAACCTCCCCAACAGGAGTTAATGCTTGGCTTTTTGAATACCTTTATTACTTACAAAAATGGTCCTCTGTGAATTCCACTTCAAACAAAGGAGATTATGTTTATCTCTCATGTATACATTAGGTGCTGTGCGTGTCTGAAAACAGTCCCATGTTAACAACATTACGATGCTTAATTGGCAGCTTGTAGATAGTTAAAAAATGCTCACCGGAGTATTTTGTCCATGCAACTTGTAATGTCACATAAACACCTACGAACAGTCAATTTGTCTTGAAACCCTACAAGTTACCGTTAGGGAAATTCACAGAAAATGGGAATTTATAGCTTTCAAGGGATATCTCTCTTTAGCCTACCCAAAATGGGTTAAGACGTCAACTTTTGAATACCCTTAATACTTACAAAAATGTTTCCATATAAACTGTACGCGCGATAAAAGAAGGCACTTTTCTTTGTGGTGTACCCTTTGGGTGCTGTTGGTGTGCAAAAATAGCCCATTTTATCGCAATTTTGACCTTCAGCAGCCCGGGGAGGGTTAACTAATGCTGACCGGAATATTTTGTTCATGCGACTTGTAATGTCACACCAAGACCTGCAAATAGCCGATTTTTCTTGAAAACCTACAAGATGTTGTTAGAGAAATCCACAGAAAATGAGTATTTTAAGATTTTAATGGGTATCTCTCTTTAACCAGCCAAAAATGGGTTAAGACGTCAAATTTTGAATACCCTTACCACTTTCAAAAATATTTTCCGATCAATTTTGCGTCCGATAAATGAAGGCCCCTTTCTCTGTGGTATATGGTTTGGGTGCTGTTGGTGTCTAAAAACAGCCCATTTTATCACAGTTTTTACGTTTAGCAGCTCGGGGAGGGTTAACTAATGCTGACCGGAATATTTTATCCATGCAACTTGTAATGTCACACCAAGACCTGATAGTGACCAATTGTTCTTGAAAATCTACAAGACTCGTTTAGAGAAATCCACGGAAAACATGAAGTTTTGAGCTTTTTTGGGTTATTGCTGTTTAACCAGCCCAAAACGGGTTAACACTTGGTTTTCTGAACACCCTTATTACTTACAAAAATGATCCTCGGTGAATTCCACTTCCAATAAAGGAAGTTATGTTTACCTCTCGGGTATCGTTTGGGTGTTGTGGGGGTCTGAAACCGGCCCATTTCATCAAAGTTTCGATGTTTGGCAGCCTGTGGAGGGTTACCATATGCATCGCCTAATATGTCGTGTGCATCAAAGGTTGTGTCATAGGCAGGTCTAGTAATGATGGATGTTTAAAAAAAATCCTAAAGACGTGTTTCGAGAAAGTGCCGATAAACCCCAATTTTGGCAGTTTTTTGCCAATTCTGGTGAAATAAGGGTTAAATCGAAAATTCCGCTTCAGTACATTTTTAGATTTTTTACCACTCTATGCGTGTGCCAAATTGTGTGAAAATCGGTTCGAAAATGGCTTCTGAATCGTACGGACAAAAATGTGTGGAAAAAAAAAAAAAAAAAAAAAACCCAAAAAAACTAGACTTTATGATTCTGGAGAATCATGGCTTTTCCCGATGAGATTCCATGATTTTTCATGACCCCACAGTGTCTTGTTGCTGAGTGCTGTGTCAATTTAAAAATGGTTCATTTTATCTGAAATGTATCCCAAATATTGATGTCTGGCAGCTTGTAGATGGTTAACAAGTGGTAACAGGAATATTTATTCATGCAACTTGTAATGTCACACCAAGAACTGTGAATGGCCATTTTTTTCTTTAAAATCTACAAGATGTTTTCAGAGAAATCCAGGGAGAACATGAATTTTAAGCTTTTGATGGGTATCATTGTTTATCCAGCCCAAAACGGGTTAAGTGTTGTTTTTTGAATACTCTTATTACTTCCAAAAATAATTCTCAGTGAATTCTACTTCCACTTATTTTGATCTCTCCTCCCATCTTTGGAGCGCGGTGGCTCAGCAGGTAGAGGTGCAGGCTGCAAGCCGAGAGGTCCTCAGTTCGAATCCCACCTGCGGCAACCGAGTTGTGTCCTTGGGCAAGACACTTCATCTCCATTGCCCGCGTGGGGGCACGATGACGCCGTGTACTAAGGCGTACTGCATGTCGATGGTACATGTCTTCAACCAATCTAACCCTGCCTGTGCTGCAGTGCGGAGTTACGATGTTGGGGAGCTGGCAGCTGCTCGTCGTTGCTCGGTGGTTCTCTCCGGGTACTCCGGCTTCCTCCACCCGTAAAACTGTCACGGTCATGATTAGCCATTGTGCATAAATATGTGACCTTAAACATCAGTAAAATAAATAAATCAATCCTCCCATCTTTGGGTGCTGTGGGTACGCAAACACAGCCCATTTTATCAACATTTTGATGTTTGAGAACCTGCATAGGGTTAACAAATGCTTACAGGAATATTTTGTACATGCAACTTGTAATGTCACACTAAGATCAGAGAATGGCCATTTTTTCTTGAAAATCTACGGCATGTTTTTAAAGAAATCCTCAGATAACACGAATGTTTAACCTTTTGAGGGGTATCTCCCTGTAACCAGCTCTAAAGGGTTAATGCTTGGTTTTGTGAATACCTTCATTACTTTCAAAAATGATCGACGGTGAATTCCACTTCCAATGAAGGAGGTTATGTTTATCTCGTAGGTACACATTTGGTGTTATGGTTGCCCAAGAACAACCCATTTTCTCCAAATGTCTATGCTTGGCAGCCTCTGGAGGGTTAACCAATGTTTACCGAAACATTTTGCTCATGCTTGTAATGTCACTCGAAGACCTGCGAATGGTCAATTGTTCTTGAATTTTTTTTTGTTGAGAAATCCATAGAAAACTGGAATTTTAAGCTTTTAAGGGTTATATCTCCTTAACCAGTCAAAAATGGGTTCAGACCTCGATTTTTTGAATCCATTTACTACTTACAAAAATGTTTCCCTGTCAGTTTTGCGTCCGGTAAAAGAAGTTACGTTTCTCTGTTGCATTCCCTTTTGATGTTGTTGTTCAAAAACAGGCTATTTTTTCAAAATTTTGACATTTAGCAGCTCATGGAGGGTTAACAAATGCTTACCGGAATAATTTATCCAATCACCTGGTAATGTGACACCATGACCTATCAATGGCCATTTTCTCTTGAAAACGCTACCAGATGTTTGTAAAGAAATCCAGGGAAAACATAAATTTTTAAGCCTTTGATGGGTATCACTATTAACAACCACAAAAGGGGTTAACGCTTAGTTTTTTGAATACCCTTATTACTTACAAAAATGGTCCTCGGTGAATTCCACTTCCCACAAAGGAGATTATGGGTAATTCCCAGATACACGTTGGGTGTTGCGCGTGTCTGAAAACAGCCCATTTCAACAAAATTACGATGCTTGGCAGTCTGTAGAGGGTTAGTAAACATCCATGATTTTTTATGACCCTGGAGTGTCTGAAGAATTGTTTTTAATTGTATCATTAAAGTATTTTATTGATGTCTTGAGAAAAGTGGGTATAATAGTCTCAAATGACCCAGTGTGATAAAAGAACGTTTTGGTTAAATCATCATTGTTTGTGGAGAGGGTTAATATTAATATCAGTGTCTGAGAATCAGCGTCTAATGTAAATAGCCCATTGTATCTCAAATTTACCTAAAATTTCGATAGTTGACGGTTTGTGGAGGGTTAATGAAGGCTTGGAGAATTCTTCTTCTCCAGGGTTTATTTGTTCTTAAAAATCTGTAAGAACCAGTTGAAGATATCCACAGAAAATGTGAACTTTAAATTCTTGAGCATGTCATGTATAGTCCCTGTATCAATTATCTCCTATCAGACCACGGTTGTTATGCATGATTATGTCATTTTTTCACACCTTGTAGAGCTCACCTATCACCTGTCTGTTAATAGCAGAAGTAAATTTCTCTCCAATTGGTTTTTCCCCGTAGGATTAGTTTTATTTATTACAATGAAGATATCCATACATACAACGACAAACATGAAGTTATAAACTACAATAATTACATACGAAAATAGGAAGTGTTGTTTGTATATATGTGTAGATAAAATATACCCTGGGACGGAGAAGGGGAGTATAACCGTCTTACAAACTAGTATATATCTAGCCCCACTGCCGGGGGAATGTTGGCGCCATGCACCACTGCATTTGATAACCTACAGAGTAGTAAATATACCTGCCCCCCCACCCTTCCCATGTTGGGGATCCCCACCTTTTATTGTAAGGTTCCTTAGGTGCAACATAGCGTCAGTAAGAAAGATATATACTGCCACGCCGCCACTCTGGGGCGGAGGAGGGGCAGTGTATAGCCGTTTTACAAACTATTATATACCTGGACCCACTGTCGGGGAAACGCTATAGTGTCAACACTATTTGATATTATAAGTAACTGATCCCATTGTAGCTAACGTTATTTACTGCTTTCTTATCATGCAGTGGCGGAGTGGTGGCATTGTGGTAGCTGGTTCTCATCAGATCACCGAAGTTAAGCAACGTTGAGCCTGGTTAATTATTGGATGGGTGGCCGTCTGAGCGATCAATTCGGACTCCCATGCTGTGTCCTTGGGCAAGGCACTTAACTCTGATTCTCCATATGGGGGCACGATGCCGCCATGTACTAAGGCGTACTGCACATCGACGGTACGCATGTCTTCAACCAATCTAACCCTGCCTGTGCTGCAGTTCGGAGTTACGATGTTGGGAAGCTGGCAGCTGCTCGTCGTTGCTCGGTGGTTCTCTCCAGGTACTGCGGCTTCCTCCATCCGTAGATTAGCCATTGTGTATAAGTATATGCCCTTAAACACCAATAAATAAATAATAAATGCTATCATGCAGGGCAGTGTGGAATACGAGGTGAGGCGTACCTTTCAATGTGTGTTTGGTTGGAGATAGAGGCAGGGGGGGGGGAGGTGGTAACCTTGGTAATTTTGTTTGGATAAATCGACCGCTGGCAACCGATGAAGCGGGACACGGTGAGAGTGGAACTTATGGGAGGTTATTCTTGATAATAATTAAATATACACTTACTTTTGAGTTCATACAAGGTGAGTATAGTAGTCTCAAATGAGAATGGCCAATATTTGTCTTGAAAACCTACGAGAGGCTTTTAGAGAAATCCTCGGAAAATATGAATTTTTAACCTTTTGAGGGGTATCGCTCTGTAACCAGCCCAAAACGGATTAATGCTTGGTTTTGTGAATACCTTCATTACTTACAAAAATGATCCTCAGTGAATTTCACTTCCAGTGAGGAAGGTTATGTTTATCACGCAGGTAAACATTGGGTGTTATGGGTCCTCCAAAACAGCCCATTTTCTCAAAATGTCTATACTTTCCAGGCTCTGGAGGGTTAATAATTGCTTACTGGAATATTTTGTCCATGCAACTTGTAATGCCACTCAAAGACCTGCAAATGGTCAATTTTTCTTGAAAACGTGCTAGATTTTTTGGAGAAATCCACAGAAAACGGGAATTTTAAGCTTTTGAGGGGTATATCTCCTTAACCAGTCGACAATGGGTTAAGACCTCGATTTTTGAATATCCTTACTACTTACAAAAATGTTTCTCTATCAGTTTTGTGTCCAGTAAAAGAATTTACATTTCTCTGTGGCATTTCCATTTAATGTTGTTAGTGTCCAAAAACAGACTATTTCTTCAAAATTTTTGACATTTAGCAGCCCATGGAAGGTTAACAAATACCTACCAGAATAATTTATCTATGCAACTGGTAATGTGATACCAAGACCTATCAACGGCCATTTTCTCTTGAAAACCCTTCAAGATGTTTGTAAAGAAATACAGGGAAAACGAGTTTTAAGCTTTCGATGGGTATCCATGTTAACCTCCCCAACAAGGGTTAACGCTTGGTTTTTTGAATACCCTTATTACTTACAAAAATGGTCATCTGTGAATTCCACTTCCAACAAAGGTGATTATGGTTATCTCTCCTGTATACATTGGGTGCTGTACGTGTCCGAAAACAGCCCATGTCAACAAAATTACGATACTTGGCAGCTTGTAGATGGTTAATAAACGCTCATCGGAGTATTTTGTCCCTACAACTTGTAATGTCACATAAAGACCTACGAATAGTTAATTTTTCTTGAAACCCTACTAGTTACTGTTAGGGAAATTCACAGAAAATGGGAATTTAAAGCTTTTAAGGGATATCTCTCTTAGCTTACCCAAAATGGGTTAAGACTTCGACTTTTGAATACCCTTACTACTTACAAAAATGTTTCTGCATAAATTGTACACTCGATAAAAGGAGGCGCTTTTCATTTTGGTGTACCCATTGGGTGCTGTTGGTGTCCACAAACTGTCAATTTTATCAAAATTTTGATGTTGAGGAGCCCTGGGAGGGTTAACTAATGCTAAACGGAATATTTTGTCCATGCAACTTGTAATGTCACACCAAGACCTGCGAATAGCCGATTTTTTCTTGAAAACCTACAAGATGTTTTTAGAGAAATCCACAGAAAGAGGGTATTTTAAGGTTTTAATGGGTATCTCTCTTTAACCAGCCGAAAATGGGTTAAGGCGTCGACTTTTGAATACCCTTACTACTTTCAAAAATATTTTCTGATCAATTTTGCGTCCGATAAATGAAGGCCCCTTTCTCTGTGGTATATGGTTTGGGTGCTGTTGGTGTCTAAAAACAGCCCATTTTATCACAGTTTTTACGTTTAGCAGCTCGGGGAGGGTTAACTAATGCTGACCGGAATATTTTGTCCATGCAACTTGTAATGTCACACCAAGACCTGGGAGTGCCAAATCTTTCCTGAAAATCTACAAGACTCGTCTAGAGAAATCCACGGAAAACATGAAGTTTTGAGCTTTTTTGGGGTATTGCTGTTTAACCAGCCCAAAACGGGTTAACACTTGGTTTTCTGAACACCCTTATTACTGACAAAAATTATCCTCGGTGAATTCCACTTCCAACAAAAGCAGTTATGTGTATCTATCGTGTTTCGTTTGGGTGCTGTGGGGGCCCGAAAACAGCCCATTTCATCAAAATTTCGATGTTTGGCAGCCTGTGGAGGGTTACCATATGCATCGCCTGATATGTCGTGTGTATCAAAGGTCGTATCACAGGCAGGTCTGGCAATGATGAATGTTTAAAAAAAATCTACAAGACGTGTTTCGAGAAAGTGCCGATAAACCCCAATTTTGACAGTTTTTTGCCAATTCTGGTGGAATAAGGGTTAAATCGAAAATTCCGCTTCGGTACATTTTTAGATTTTTTGCCACTCTATGCGTGTGCCAAATTGTGTGAAAATCGGTTCGAAAATGGCTTCTGAATCGTACGGACAAAAATGTGTGGAAAAAAAAAAAAAAAAAAAAAACCCCAAAAAACTAGACTTTATGATTCTGGAGAATCGTGGCTTTTCCCGATGAGATTCCATGATTCTTCATGACGCCACAGTGTCTGATGAATTGTTTTTAACTGTCTCACTGAAGTTCCTCCATTGATTTTAAGAGAAAGGTGAATATAGTAGTCTCAAATGACTCAGTTTGATAAAACATTGTTTACGTAAAAACCATCATTAACGGTGGAGGGGTTAATATCAATATTGTCGTCCTACGAGTCAATGTCCGACAAAGAGAGTTACGTTTGTTTGACACATACCCACTGAGTGCTGTGTTTGTTTGAAAATGGTCCATTTTATCTCAAATGTATAAAAAAATATTGATGTCTGGTCCTGTATCAATTATCTCCTATTAGACCACAGTTGTTATGCATTATTATGTCATTTTTTCACACCTTGTAGAGCTCACCTATCACATGTCTGTTAATAGCAGAAGTAAATTTCTCTCCAATTGGTTTTTCCCCGTAGGATTAGTTTTATTTATTACAATGAAGATATCCATACATACAACGACAAACATGAAGTTATTACATTCATAAATAGGAAGTGTTGTTTGTACATATGTGTAGATAAAATATACCCTGGGACGGAGAAGGGGAGTATAGCCGTCTTACAAACTAGTATATATCTAGCCCCACTGCCGGGGAAATCTTGGTGCCATGCACCACTGCATTTGCTAACCGCCTTACAGTGTAGTAAATATACCTGCCCCCCTTCCCATGTTGGGGACCCCCACCTTTTATTGTAAGGTTCCTTAGGCACAACATAGCGTCAGTAAGATGGATATATACTGCCACGTCGCCACCCTGGGGCGGAGGAGGGGCAGTGTATAGCCGTTTTACAGACTAGTATATACCTGGACCCACTGTCGGGGAAATGCTATAGTGTCAACACTATTTGATATTATAAGTAACTGATCCCATTGCAGCTAACGTTATTTACTGCTTTCTTATCATGCAGTGGCGGGGCGAGGTGGCATTGTGGTAGCCGGTTCTCGTCAGATCACCGAAGTAAAGCAACGTTGAGCCTGGTTTATCATTGGATGGGTGGCCGTCTGAGCGATCAATTCGGACTCCCATGCTGTGTCCTTGGGCAAGGCACTTAACTCTGATTGTCCATAGGGGGCATGATGCCGCCATGTACTAAGGCGTACTGCACGTCGACGGTACGCATGTCTTCAACTAATCTAACCCTGCCTGTGCTGCAGTTCGGAGTTACGATGTTGGGAAGCTGGCAGCTGCTCGTCGTTGCTCGGTGGTTCTCTCCAGGTGCTGTGGCTTCCTCCACCCGTAAAACTGTCACGGTCATGATTAGCCATTGTGCATAAGTATATGCCCTTAAACACCAATAAATAAATAATAAATGATATCATGCAGGGCAGTGTGGAATACGAGGGGAGGCGTACCTTTCAATGTGTGTTTGGTTGGAGAAAGAGGCAGGGAGGATGTGGTAACCTTGGTAATTTTGTTTGGATAAATCGACTGCTGGCGTGGGACACCGTGGAATTGACCGATGAAGCGGGACACAGTGAGAGTGGAACTTATGGGCAGTTATTCTTGATAATAAATAACTATACACTTACTTTTGAGTTCATACAAGGTGAGTATAGTAGTCTCAAATGAGAATGGCCAATATTTGTCTTGAAAACCTACGAGAGGCTTTTAGAGAAATCCTCGGAAAATACGAATTTTTAACCTTTTGAGGGGTATCGCTCTGTAACCAGCCCTAAACGGATTAATGCTTGGTTTTATGAATACCTTCATTACTTACAAAAATGATCCTCAGTGAATTTCACTTCCAATGAGGAAGGTTATGTTTATCACGCAGGTACACATTGGGTGTTACGGGTGCCCCAAAACAGCCCATTTTCTCAAAATGTCTATACTTTGCAGGCTCTGGGGGGTTAATAATTGCTTACCGGAATATTTTGTCCATGCAACTTATAATGTCACTCAAAGACCTGCAAATGGTCAATTTTTCTTGAAAACGTGCTAGATTTTTTTGAGAAATCCACAGAAAACGGGAATTTTAAGCTTTTGAGGGGTATATCTCCTTAACTAGTCGGCAATGGGTTAAGACCTCGGTTTTTGAATATCCTTACTACTTACAAAAATGTTTCTCTATCAGGTTTGCGTCCAGTAAAAGAAGTTAAGAAGTTACGTTTCTCTGTGGCATTTCCATTTGATGTTGTCAGTGTCCAAAAACAGACTATTTCTTCAAAATTTTTGACATTTAGCAGCCCATGGAGGGTTAACAAATACCTACCAGAATAATGTATACAACTGGTAATGTGATACCAAGACCTATCAACGGCCATTTGCTCTTGAAACCCTACAAGATGTTTGTAAAGAAATCCAGGGAAAACGATTTTTAAGCTTTCAATGGATATCCCTGTTAACCTCCACAAAAGGGGTTAACGCTTGGTTTTTTGAATACCCTTATTACTTACAAAAATGGTCCTCTGTGAATTCCACTTGCAACAAAGGTGATTATGTTTATCTCTCGTGTATACTTGGGGTGCTGTGCGTGTCCGAAAACAGCCCATGTCAACAAAATTACGATGCTTGGCAGCTTGTAGATGGTTAATAAACGCTCACCAGAGTATTTTGTCCCTGCAACTTGTAATGTCACATAAAGACCTACGAATAGTCAATTTTTCTTGAACCCCTACAAGTTACTGTTAGGGAAATTCACAGAAAATGGGAATTTAAAGCTTTTAAGGGATATCTCTCTTAGCCTACCCAAAATGGGTTAAGACTTCGACTTTTGAATACCCTTACTACTTACAAAAATGTTTCTGTATAAATTGTACACTCGATAAAAGGCGCTTTTCTTTGTGGTGTACCCATTGGGTGCTGTTGGTGTCCAAAAACAGCCCATTTTATCACAATTTTGAAGTTGGGGAGCCCTGGGAGGGTTAACTAATGCTGAACGGAATATTTTGTCCATGCAACTTGTAATGTCGCACCAAGACCTGCGAATAGCCGATTTTTTCTTGAAAACCTACAAGATGTTTTTAGAGAAATCCACAGAAAATTGGTATTTTAAGATTTTAATGGGTATCTCTCTTTAACCAGCCCAAAATGGGTTAAGACGTCGAATCTTGAATACCCTTACCACTTTCAAAAATATTTTCCGATCAATTTTGCGTCTGATAAATGCAGGCCACTTTCTCTGTGGTATACCGTTTGGGTGCTGTTGGCGTCCAAAAACAGCCCATTTTATCACAATTTTGACTTTTAGCAGCCCTTGGAGGGTTAACAAATGCTCACCGCAGTATTTTGTCCATGCAACTTTTATTGTCACATCAAGGCCTGGGAGTGACAATTTTTTCTTGAAAATCTACAAGACTCGTTTAGAGAAATCCACGGAAAACCTGAATTTTTTAGCTTTATGGGGGTATTGCTGTTTAACCAGCCCAAAACAGGTTAACGCTTGGTTTTTTGAACACCCTTATTACTTACAAAAATGATCCTCGGTGAATTCCACTTCCAATAAATGAAGTTATGTTTATCTCTCGTGTATCGTTTGGGTTCTCTGGGGGCCTAAAACCGGCCCATTTCATCAAAATTTCGATGTTTGGCAGCCTGTGGAGGGTTACCATATGCATCGCCAGATATGTCATGTGTATCAAAGGTCGTGGCACAGGCAGGTCTATCAATGATGAAGGTTTAAAAAAAAATCTACAAGACGTGTTTCGAGAAAGTGCCGATAAACCCCAATTTTGACAGTTTTTTGCCAATTCTGACGAAATAAGGGTTAAATCGAAAATTCCGCTTTGGTACATTTTTAGATTTTGTGCCCCTCTATGCGTGTGCAAAATGTTTTGAAAATCGGTCCGAAAACCGGAATCGTGCGGACAAAATGTGTGGAAAAAAAAAAAAAAACCCAAAAAACAAAAAAACTAGACTTTATGATTCTGGAGAATCATGGCTTTTCCCGATGAGATTCCATGATTTTTCATGACCCCACAGTGTCTGATGAATTGTTTTTAACTGTCTCACTGAAGTCCCTTCATTGATGTTATGAGAAAGGTGAAGATAGTAATCTCAAATGACTGAGTTTGATAAACAATTGTTTAGGTAAAAACCATCATTAACGGTGGAGTGGGTTAATGTCAATATCGTCGTCCAACAAGTCAATGACCAACAAAAGGAGTTATGTTTGTTTGACACATACCCACTGAGTGCTGTGTCAATTTAAAAATGGTTCATTTTATCTCAAATGTTTCCCAAATATTGATGCCTGGCAGCTTGTAGAGGGTTGTTAACAAGTGCTAACAGGAATATTTATTCATGCAACTTGTAATGTCACTCCAAGAACTGTGAATGGCCATTTTTTTCTTTAAAATCTACAAGATGTTTTCAGATAAATCTAGGGAGAACATGAATTTTAAGCTTTTGATGGGTATCATTGTTTATCCAGCCCAAAACGGGTTAAGTGTTGTTTATTGAATACTCTTATTACTTCCAAAAATAATTCTCAGTGAATTCTACTTCCACTTATTTTGATCTCTCCTCCCAACTTTGGGTGCTGTGGGTACGCAAACACAGCCCATTTTATCAACATTTTGATGTTTGAGAACCTGCATAGGGTTAACAAATGCTTACAGGAATATTTTGTACATGCAACTTGTAATGTCACACTAAGATCTGAGAATGGCCATTTTTTCTTGAAAATCTACTGGATGGTTTTAAAAGAAATCCTCAGATAACACAAATTTTTAACCTTTTGAGGGGTATCTCTCAGTATCCAGTTCTAAAGGGTTAATGCTTGGTTTTGTTAATACCTTCAATGGGTACAAAAAAAATCAACTGTGAATTCTATTTCCAATGAAGAGGGTTATGTTTATCTCGTAGGTACACATTTGGTGTTATGGTTGCCCAAGCACAGCCCATTTTCTTGAAATGTCTATGCCTGGCAGCCTCTGGGTGGGTTAACAAATGTTTACCGAAACATTTTGTTCATGCTTGTAATGTCACTCGAAGACCTGCGAATGGTCAATTGTTCTTGAAATTTTTTTTGAGAAATCCACAGAAAACTGGAATTTTAAGCTTTTAAGGGGTATATCTCCTTAACCAGTCAAAAATGGGTTAACACCTCGATTTGTGAATACATTTACTACTTACAAAAATGTTTCCCTGTCAGTTTTGCGTCCGGTAAAAGAAGTTACGTTTCTCTGTTGCATTCCCTTTTGATGTTGTTGTTGTTCAAAAACAGACTATTTTTTTCAAAATTTTGACATTTAGCAGTCCATGGAGGGTTAACAAATGCTTAGAGGAATAATTTATCCAATCAACTGGTAATGTGACACTATGACCTATCAATGGCCATTTTCTCTTGAAAACGCTACCAGATGTTTGGTAAGAAATCCAGGGAAAACATAAATTTTGAAGCCTTTGATGGGTATCACTATTAACAACCACAAAAGGGGTTAACAATTGGTTTTTTGAATACCCTTATTACTTACAAAAATGGTCCTCGGTAAATTCCACTTCCAACAAAGAAGATTATGTGTATTTCTCAGGTACACGTTGGTCGCTGTGCGTGTCTGAAAACAGCCCATTTCAACAAAATTACGATGCTTGGCAGTCTGTAGAGGGTTAATAAACGCTCACCGAATATTTTGTCCATGCAACTTACAATGTCACACAAAGACCTGCGAGTAGTCAATTTTTCTTGAGAACCTACAGGATGTATTTAGAGAAATCCACAGAAAACGGGAATTTTAAGATTTTAAGGGGTCTCTCTCTTTAGCCTCCCCAAAATGGGTTAAGACTTCGACTTTTGAATACCCTTACTACTTACAAAAATGTTTCCATATAGATTGTGCGCTCGATAAAAGAAGGCACTTTTCTTTGTGGCGTACCCATTGGGTGCTGTTGGCGTCCAAAAACAGCCCATTTTATCACAATTTTGACTTTTAGCAGCCCGTGGAGGGTTAACAAATGCTCACCGCAGTATTTTGTCTATGCAGCTTCTATTGTCACACCAAGGCCTGGGAGTGACAAATTTTTCTTGAAGATCTACAAGACTCGTTTAGAGAAATCCACGGAAAACACAAATTTTTAGTCGAGTTGTGACGAAGTCAAACTCGACTTATAGTTTGGTGAATGGCAGGCGGGCGGGCGGGCGGGGCGGGCGGATGGGCGGGCGGGCGGGTTGGTGGGCGGGGCGGGCGGGTTTGGGCGGGCGTAAACAATTGGTTTCCGGATGATAACTTGATAGTGGTTCAACTCACATTCATTAAACTTCATACGTAGGTTGGTCTTGGTGGGAGGAAGAACCCTATTGATTTTGGACATGCTACGTCGAAGGTCAAGGTCACAGTGACCTTGAACATAGTAAATCTTAAACAATTGGTTTCCGGATGATAACTTGATAATGGTTCAACTCACATTCATGAAACTTCATAGGTAGATTGGCCTTGGTGAGGGGAAGAACCCTATTGATTTTGGACTCGCTACGTCAAAGGTCAAGGTCACAGTGACCTTTAACATAGTATATCGCAACAATTGGTTTCCGGATGATAACTTGATAGTGGTTCAACCTAGAGTCATGAAACTTCATAGGTGTGTTGGCCTTGGTGCGAGGAAGAACCCTATTGATCTTGGACTCACCAGGTCAAAGGTCAAGGTCACAGTGACCTTGAACATAGTATATCGCAACAATTGGTTTCCGGATGATAACTTGATAGTGGTTCAACCTAAAGTCATGAAACTTTATAGGTGTGTTGGCCTTGGTGCGAGGAAGAACCCTATTGATCTTGGACTCACCAGGTCAAAGGTCAAGGTCACAGTGACCTTGAACATAGTATATCGCAACAATTGGTTTCCGGATGATAACTTGATAGTGGTTCAACCTAGAGTCATGAAACTTCATAGGTATGTTGGCCTTGGTGCGAGGAAGAACCCTATTGATCTTGGACTCACCAGGTCAAAGGTCAAGGTCACAGTGACCTTGAACATAGTATATCGCAACAATTGGTTTCCGGATGATAACTTGATAGTGGTTCAACCTAGAGCCATGAAACTTTACAGGCGTGTTGGCCTTGGTGCGAGGAAGAACCCTATTGATGTTGGACTCACCAGGTCAAAGGTCAAGGTCACAGTGACCTTGAACATAGTATATCGCAACAATTGGTTTCCGGATGAGAACTTGATAGTGGTTCAACCTAGAGTCATGAAACTTCATAGGTGTGTTGGCCTTGGTGTGAGGAAGAACCCTATTGACCTTGGACTCGCCAGGTCAAAGGTCAAGGTCACAACTCGACATTGGATCTGTGATCCTGAGCGGCATTTTTAGCTCACCTGAGCGAAGCTCAAGGGGAGCTTTACTAATCACTTTCTGTCCGTCGTCCGGCGTCCGTCGTCCGTCGTTCGTCGTCGTCCGTCCGGCGTTAACTTTACATTATCGACTTCTCCTCCTAAACCACTAGCCCAATTTTATTCAAATGTTGGCTAAATGTTTATTACCTAATGCCAATTCAGATTTGTTCAAATGAAGTTGCCCCTCCTCCTGGGTGTTGCCACGCCCCCAAGGGGCACCAAAATCTTTGTAAATCTTCTTCTCATGAACCAGTAGTAGCAGAGACTTGATATATGGTGTGCAGCTTCCTTTTGAGGTGTAGACTCAGATTTGTTCAAGAGAAGTTTGTGGGGCTATACTTGGCGTCGTTATGGGAGGGGCAAAATTTTTTGCCCCGCCCAAAAATTCTATTTTCCAAACCGAGAGGCTGATTTGAACCAAATTTTATGTGAGGGCTTATTGGGTCATGAGTACTTGATTTATGCAGAAAAAAATTTTCCTGCAGCCCCGTGGGAACCGCTGGAGCTAAAAATAGAAAAAATTTAAAACGCCCATATCTCCAAAACTGCACGGCATTGAGAATTTTTATTTGGTGTGCAGCTTCCTTAGGACCAACAGAAAGGATTGGTAAAAAAAAATTGCCATCGGTTTTATCATAGGGTACAGTTTCGGGACTTTGAAAAAGTGCTGAGTCAGCACTTTTTAACACTGTAGGCAATGGGAAAAACATTAAAAAATCTTCTTCTCCAGATCCAGCAGGCAGAATTTTTTGATATTTGGTATGCAACATTGTAGGGTGGATCTGATTCAAGTTTGTTCAAATCGGCCCCCTGGGTTCATATTTGGGCTCAGTATAGGAGCCCGATTTCGAACTTAGTGCATTTCAGGCAAATTTCTTAAAAAATCTTCTTCTCCAGATCCAGCAGGCAGAATCTTTTGATATTTGGTATGCAACATTGTGGGGTGGATCTGATTCAAGTTTGTTCAAATCGGCCCCCTGGGTTTATATTTGGGCTCAGTATAGAAGCCCAAATTTGAACTTACTGCATTTCAGGCAAATTTCTTTGAAAATCTTCTTCTCCAGATCCAGCAGGCAGAATCTTTTGATATTTGGCATGCAACATTGTAGGGTGGATCTGATTCAAGTTTGTTCAAATCGGCTCCCTAGATTCATATTTGGGCTCACTATAGGAGCTCGAATTCGAACTTAGTGCATTTCAGGCAAATTTCTTCAAAAATTTTCTTCTCCAGATCCAGCAGGCAGAATCTTTTGATATTTGGTATGCAACGTTGCGGGGTAGATCTGATTCAAGTTTGTTCAAATCGGCCCCCTGGATTCATATTTGGGCTTACTATAGAAGCCCGAATTCGAACTTAGTGCATTTCAGGCAAATTTCTTAAAAAATCTTCTTCTCCAGATCCAGCAGGCAGAATCTTTTCATATTTGGTAAGCAACATTGTGGGGTGGATCTGATTCAAGTTTGTTCAAATCGGCTCCCTGGGTTAATATTTGAGCTCAGTATAGGAGCGCGATTTCGAACTTAGTGCATTTCAGGCAAATTTCTTAAAAAACCTTCTTCTCCAGATCCAGCAGGCAGAATCTTTTGATATTTGGTATGCAACATTGTAGGGTGGATCTGATTCAAGTTTGTTCAAATCGGCCCCCTGGGTTCATATTTGGGCTTAGTATACGAGCCAGATTTCGAACTTAGTGCATTTAGGCAAATTTCTTAAAAAATCTTCTTCTCCAGATCCAGCAGGCAGAATCTTTTGATATTTGGTATGCAACATCGTGGGGTGGATCTGATTCAAGTTTGTTCAAATCGGCTTCCTAGATTTATATTTGGGCTCACTATAGAAGCTCGAATTCAAACTTAGTGCATTTCATGCAAATTTCTTAAAAAATCTTCTTCTCCAGATCCAGCAGGCAGAATCTTTTCATATTTGGTAAGCAACATTGTGGGGTGGATCTGATTCAAGTTTGTTCAAATCGGCCCCCTGGGTTTATATTTGGGCTCAGTATAGGAGCCCAAATTTGAACTTAGTGCATTTCAAGCAAATTTATTAAAAAATCTTCTTCTCCAGATCCAGCAGGCAGAATCTTTTGATATTTGGTATGCAACATTGTGGGATGGATCTGATTCAAGTTTGTTCAAATCGGCTTCCTAGATTCATATTTGGGCTCACTATAGAAGCTCGAATTCGAACTTAGTGCATTTCAGGCAAATTTCTTAAAAAATTTTCTTCTCCAGATCCAGCAGGCAGAATCTTTTGATATTTGGTATGCAACATTGTGGGATGGATCTGATGCAAATTTATTAAAAATAGGCTCCCTAGATTCATATTTGGGCTTACTATAGAAGCTCGAATTCGAACTTAGTGCATTTCAGGCAAATTTCTTAAAAAATCATCTTCTCCAGATCCAGCAGGCAGAATCTTTTGATATTTGGTATGCAACATTGCAGGGTGGATCTGATTCAAGTTTGTTCAAATCGGCCCCCTGGATTCATATTTGGGCTCACTATAGAAGCTCGAATTCAAACTTAGTGCATTTCGGGCAAATTTATTAAAAAAATCTTCTTCTCCAGATCCAGCAGGCAGAATCTTTTGATATTTGGTATGCAACATTGTGGGGTGGAACTGATTCAAGTTTGTTCAAATCAGCTTCCTAGTTTCATATTTGGGCTCACTATATAAGCTTGAATTCGAACATAGTGCATTTCAGGCAAATTTCTTAAAAAAATCTTCTTCTCCAGATCCAGCTTCAGAATCTTTTCATATTTGGTAAGCAACATTGTGGGGTGGATCTGATTGAAGTTTGTTCAAATCGGCCCCCTGGGTTTATATATTTGGGCTCAGTATAGGAGCCCAAATTTTAACTTAGTGCATTTCAGGCATATTTCTTAAAAAAATCTTCTTCTCCAGATCCAGCAGGCAGAATCTTTTGATATTTGGTATACAACAATGTGGGGTGGATCTGATTCAAGTTTATTCAAATCAGCCCCCTGGGTTTATATTTGGGCTCAGTATAGGAGCCCAAATTTGAACTTAGTGCATTTAAGGCAAATTTCTTTGAAAATCTTCTTCTCAAGATCCAGCAGGCAGAATCTTCTGATATTGGGTATGCACCATGCTTAGGGGGGGGGAAATTCAAGTTTGTTCAAGCCAAGTCCCTGGGTTCATATTTGGGCTCACTGTGATAGCCCGAATTATTACTTAGTTCAAAATGAGGAATTTTCTTTAAAAATCTTCTTCAGATCCATCAGTCGGAATGTTTTGATTTTTGGTATGCAGCATCCTTAGAGGGTGAGATTCAAGTTTGTTCAAGCCATGTCCCTAGGTCCATATTTGGACTCGCTGTGGAGCTCGAATTGTAACATAGTTCAAAATGAGGACTTTTCTTTAAAAATCTTCTTTTTCAGCCATGTCCCTAGGTCCATATTTGGACTCACTGTGGGAGCTCGAATTGTAACTTAGTTCAAAATGAGGACTTTTCTTTAAAAATCTTCTTCTTCAGATCCAGCAGTCGGAATGTTTTGATATTTGGTGTGCAGCATCCTTAGGTGGGTGAGATTCAAGTCAAGCCAAGTCCCTGGGTTCATATATGGGCTCCCTGTGTGAGCCTGAATTATAACTTAGTTCAATATGAGGAATATTCTTTAAAAATCTTTTTTTTTTGATCCACTGGTCAGAATCTTTGGATATTTGGTATAAGCTTTTCTTAAGACGAGCAGATGCAACTTGTTGAAATCAATTCACTGGGTTGATATAAATTTAGGCTACCATGTCAGGTGAATGCCCTCAGGCCCCTTGGGGCCTCTTGTGTTAATAGGTGACTTGATTCAGTTTTTTTCATTCAATGATATACCTAGCAGGGCTCTTTCTGACATGTCACTTTTCTAGTTAGTCCTTGGCAAAGACATTTACCAACAAGGTATCGAGGGATTTTATATGTTTCCTGGGCAGTATGTTTGCCAAGGACAATTTGAATTACGTCAGTAATGACAATTGTAGTAAGGTGTTTTTAAGTTAAAAAAAAAACAGAGTACAACAATCATCATTACAGATGTCTCTACATTGCCTGATGCAGATGTGCATTTTCGTGTGCATTTATCGCGCAATTATTATGTAATATTACTTGTAATATACAGGTTAGGCTTAGCAAAGGTGCGATAACTAGTACCTTTCGTTTACTGACCCCATCCTGTTGAATGCATTGTAAAGTTTAGTAATCTCTCAGGTCACCTATTCATGTTTACCCCCTTTTACATGTTGGAGGAGTGAGAAAAACAAACACAGTGGTATGTTTTTAATGTTTTATTAGAGTATGAACAGAATGTACATATGTGTCATAACCAGTCTTTCGATTTTGAGGTGCGCTATCGCTCTTCCTCGCTATGGCACCCACAATTTAACTTCTTGCTAGTCAGTAACAGTGTGCCTCGGCTCGGCTAAAAGACCGTCAAAAACTGGTAATTCATTACAGTTGAGAAATCATTTGTGTGAACATCCAATTATTTTTTATTAGGTAACAGGGGACGAATATTTGGCAATGGGCCTTGGTAACAGTCTGAACGTATTCAGCACAAATCCTATTCACTTATCCTGTTTGGAAAGACCTGGTGTTTTTAGCTCACCTGAGCGAAGCTCAAGGGGAGCTTTACTAATCACTTTCTGTCCGGCGTCCGGCGTCCGTCGTCCGTCGTCCGTCGTCGTCCGTCCGGCGTTAACTTTACATTATCGACTTCTCCTCCTAAACCACTGGCCCAATTTTATTCAAATGTTGGCTAAACGTTTATTACCTAATGCCAATTCAGATTTGTTCAAATGAAGTTGCCCCTCCTCCTGGGTGGTGCCACGCCCCCAAGGGGCACCAAAATCTTTGTAAATCTTCTTCTCATGAACCAGCAGTAGCAGAGATTTGATATGTGGTGTGCAGCTTCCTTTTGAGGTGTAGACTCAGATTTGTTCAAGAGAAGTTTGTGGGGCTATACTTGGCGTTGTTATGAGAGGGGCAAAATTTTTTGCCCCGCCCAAAATTTCTATTTTCCAAACCGAGAGGCTGATTTGAACCAAATTTTATGTGAGGGCTTATTGGGTCATGAGTACTTGATTTATGCAAAAAAAAATTTTCCCGCAGCCCCGTGGGAACCGCAGGAGCTAAAAATAGAAAAAATTTAAAACGCCCATATCTCCAAAACT